>CM035848.1:108938701-110138701 GCA_020510985.1 Pholidichthys leucotaenia | reverse complement strand
GAGCAACACTCTCACTCACATGCAAACCCTGAAAGAAGTCACACCATCAGCTGATCACCTCCGCAGGTACTCATCCATGTTAGTAGCACTGCATGGTGAATTTTCAAGGCGATTTGAAGATCTCGGAACAACTGAGGATGAAATGCACATGATTTCCTCTCCCCTTTACCTGCACTGTGGATAATGCACCCAGTGATGTTCAGCTGGAACTAATTGACCTGCACTCTGATTTGATACTGGCAGAGCACTTTAAGTCAGGATCACTGCTGGATTTTTATTCTTCTCTCAAGGAAGAGAACTTTCCAAACATGAGGAGACATGCTCAGAAGATGTTGGTTCTCTTTGGCTCTACCTACATACATGAACAAACGTTCTCAGTGATGAAGTTTACCAAATCCAGGTATAGATCCTCTCTCACTGATGATCATCTGTCAGCTGTGCTTCGCATCTCCACCGCAGACATTCAACCTGACTTTGATGCACTTGTTAAAGCCCAGCAGAGACTAGATTTCTCTCACTGAACAAGAAAAAAAGAACTGAAAAACACCAACTGAGGTGGTTAGACTACAAATGTAGGCATGTAAATGCACCAACTAGAAGTGAACTGGGACACTTTCTTTGGAGGCCTTTTTCTCAAAATCACAGTTCAGTGACAATCATTACTATAATATGATGCATCTTGCTTAATAGTTGGAGTACAAAGACAATACTGTGATGTCTTTAGAAAGCAAGAATCTCTTTCCAACAGTATATGAAACTCAAAATGTGTTTTGGGGTTAATGCAACTGAAAATGATCACTAATATAATGAGTCACAATGGTAAAAATGTTCACATTTTGTTTACCATTGTTTTGTGAAAATTGATTGAATAAATGACATTTTTTGTAAGACAACTCCAATTTTTCATTGCTTAATCATAACATATACTCTTACCAGTCTTACCAGCTTATCAAAACAATACTATGTGCTGCTTTTTATAAAGAAATACATTTAATATTATGCAGAATTGAGTTCAGCCTTTTGGCCCGGCCCTCCACAATATTTTCTGTTTCTCATGTGGCCCCATGGAAAAAATAATTGCCCACCCCTGGTTTAGAGGAAGGCAGAAAGAGGCAAGAGACCTTGTGTCGCAGTGCTGACGTCACCTGTGCATGTCTGCAGTGTGGCACGTCACGTCACATTGCATATACTACACCTCTTAGTTACTCCCAATGGGAATCTTAGCATCTTCAACTCTGCCACCTCTCTGTTTTGCCTGGCTTTTTGTCAGTGCCACCGTCTCCAAACCAGCCATAGCACGCCTCACTACCGTCTTGTAAATCTTCCCTTTCACTCGAGCTGCTATCCTTCTGTCACAAATCACCCCTGACACTCATCTCCACTCACTCCACCCTGCCTGCACTCTCTTCACTTCTCCTGTGCACTGGCCATTGCTTTGGATGGCTGACCCCAGGTATTTAAACTCATCTACCTTCACTACTTTCTACTCCTTGCATCTTCATCATTACACCCGCCTCCCTCTTATTCACACACACATGTGGTCTGTCTTACTTCTTCTGACTTTGATTCCTATTCCCTCCAGGGCATACCGCCACCTCTCAAGATTCTCTTCCACCTGCTTCCTACTCTCAATATAGATCACAATGTCATCTGCGAATGTCATGGCCCACATAGACTCCTGCCTGATCTTGTCTGTCGGCCTGTTCATCACCATAGCAAAACTGAAGGGGCTCCTAGCTGATCCCTGATGTAATCCCACCCTCACCTTGAATCCATCTGTTACTCATACATGTCCTGCACCACCCTCACACACTTCTCTGCCACTCCTGATTTCCTCATACAGTAATAAACTTCCTCTCTTGGCACCCTATCATATGTTTTTTTTTTTTCTAGATCCACAAAGACACAGCGCAACTCCTTCTGACCTTCTCTATACTTTTCCATCAGCACTCTTAAAGCAAACATTGCATCTGTAGTACTCTTTCTTGGCATGAAACCATACTGCTGCTCACTGATTGTCACCTCTCTTCTAAACCTGGCTTCAACAACTCTTTCCCTTTTCTTCATCGTTTGTCTAATCAACTTCATCCCTCTGTAGTTGTTACAGATCACATGTCACATAAACATACTAAGATTTAAATTTGAACTGTCATCATAACTTGCCTGAAAATTTGAAATCACTCTTACAAACACACCTCTCTACATCTTAAGCCCTTTTCAAACATAAACCCCTAACAAATTCCAGAAATTTACATTAAGCCATAGTTGCAATTTTGTAGATGTAGCATAAAACAGGAGAACTGCTTTGAATGCATTTACACTACAATAAATATTCCATCTCCTCCGTGGATCGTCACCTTATCATGGTGGAGGGGTTTTCATGCCCTAACAATCCCAGAAGCTATGTTGTCAAGGGCAATTTGCCCCTGGCAGTAGGGGCGTGCCATATCATATCATTCACGATAATAAATGGTAAATGGCATTCACTTATATAGCGCTTTTATTTCTCATCTCTAGATGACCAAAGCGCTTTACAGATCCTGCTATCCACCCATTCACACACATACACTCGCACACTGATGGCAGCAAAGCTGCCATACAGCGGCACTGGCCTGACCCACCAGGAGCAACTGGGGGTTCAGTGTCTTGCTCAAGGACACTTTGACATGCAGACTGCAGACAGAGCGGAAATCGAACCCCTTACCCTCGTATCAGTAGTCGGCCACACTACACCTGCACCACAGCCGCCCCTAATACCAGTATGAATTGTGATACCGGTGTAAAAATGAGTATCGCGATATTTGGGGTATGCTGCATGATGGCATCACACAGTTATGCTGCCGATGAAAGTTACGTGTTACCATAGAAATGGCAAAACAAACATGGTGTGAGAAGCTGCCACTCTGTCTGCATCCAGCTGAGTGGAAATATTTAAGTTTCTGTTTCAGACTGCTGTCATGTTAAAAAAAAAAGTGTAGTAATGTGGATAATCTGCCTTCATTTTTCCGGCATGTCAACAACACCGCTGGAGCAGTGTTAACGTCCGACAATGTGCTGCTTGAAGTGTTTGTAGTTGTATTTTCGTTCTGTTTTGGCTGCTTCATCTTGTTTTTATTCAACCACCCGAAGGAGGAAAAAAAAATCTGTTCAGTGCTACAAGAGCCAAAAAGCCCCAGGATAGGTCCGTGCAATAAGAGTTACAATGCAGGTAAAAGGATTCAGCATAAAACCCGACATGTGTGCACTTAAGATGTAATGGTTTATATTGTTTTCTAGTAATATCTGATACAGAACAAAAATATTTTAAACTAAATCTGAGCTGCTGTTCATAAATTGGAAAAATAAGAGTTTTTGTTTTGTTTTTCCTGAATATGTTGAAGGTAAATAATGCTGGGTTGTGAAACTGTCCCTTTCACATAAAATCAAAAGAAAAAAAACTGTGTTCTGCAATATTGGGAAAAATATTATTGTGAAAATTTGCAGAAATATTGTGATATGATTTTCAGACCATATTGCCTACCCCTACCTGGTAGGGTCTCCCAAGGCAAACTGAAGGGCCAGACCAAGAACAGTCCAGTGGATACCTATGAAAATATTACAGAAAGGATCCAGTGAACCCAAAGAAGCCACATGGTTCCACCCTCCAGTGGGCTCACCCCCTGCAGAATTAACCATTAGGATCATAGAGCTATGTGAGCTGCCTTGTAGTTGCCTCCTACACAGACAGGTACAATGTCCACTCAGTAGCAGTGAATGTGCAAAACAATTAGCCGAGCTATTCGCAAATTTGTACAATCCAACCTACTGACATTCAAAGGCTGCCAAAAAGTTGTGCTTCGTGCAATGTGATAATTAGCATTATTCATGATAAACTTTCACATCAGACAGAATTATGTTTTGGTCCATTTAAGGGGAAGTCTTGGTGTCAGAAATAAGCTGCCACTGTGTTGTAGGTAAAAAGCATAACCCATCACCTCTGTCTCACTCATTTGTGGTCACATGATGTTGTAATGACACAGGCATTGCCTAATCAGTGAGAAAATGGCTTCAATCTAAAGAAACCAGAAATACAAATTGTTCCATTCAGTAACAAAAACTTCACACTACTGCTCACATTTTGAAGGCCTTAAAAAGGTCTAGACTAGATGTCAGACATTCAGCTGCACCACTAATAAACAACAGCTGCATTAAGCAGTATTGATCAACTCGTGGTCTATCTGGACTCTCAGCATTTCTGTGCAGTCAATAATACTACAATGCTATCATTCAGAAAAGGGGAGTGGGAAGAGAAAGAAAAGAGATTGCATCCTTGTATACCTGTAAAGACAGACTGACGCTCCCGAGTAAGTGGGAATTAGGATCAGATGATGAAGGGGTAAAAGAAAAAAAGAAGAGGAGACAATGGTTTAATAGGAGAGGAACAGATAGAAGAGCGGTGAAAGGAGTTATAGGCGAGGAGGAGAGGAGGTTATGTTTAGTACGCTGCACATCATGACTAAGTCATTTTGCTTCCAGGCTTTTGCATACTGAGTAGAAGGAACTCAAATGAATGAGAGCAATAAACCAAGACAGGCAAAAATGGATAGAGGAATTAGGATAATAATTTTTTGTCCATAGAGACATGATCTTCTCCATTATTCTATGCCAAAACACCAGTTATCAAAGACGTAGACGCCTCAAGTCCTTTCACTGGCATGCCGAAACAAAGTGGCAGAAGCTTTTCAACTAAGCTTTTAATTGTCAAAAAAAAAAAAAAAAAACGTCTGAAAAACAACTGAATTTAGCACCAGTAAAGCTGATACCACATTATATTCTTTCTGACAATGAATTTTACTGTCGTGAAGTGTTTATCCAACTTAGGGTCATTAAGCCCTCCTTCTGTCATAAATCATGAGACAGCTCATCACAGGACTAAAGGTTGCAATATCTGGTATTCCCATTCATTCTTCAATCAAATTATTGATAAATCAGAGATACTGGGCTTGCTCTGGGTGGTCTGGCCATAATCTGCAGGGAATAAAGTAAAGGTCGTTTTTGGAGTCAGAATTAAATTAAAACTATGTCCAACTACCCTCATTACTGACAAACTGATATAGTGCAACCTCTTAAATTTTGTATCACATCCATAACACAGGGTTACAAAAATAATTTTTTTGTAAGTTTTCTGTGTTTTTTCAACTGATTTAAGACAATTTTGCCCCACTGAATCTGAAAATGACATCCATTTCTCTCGATCAGGTGCTAAAACCTGTACTTAGTACTTACTTAGTACTGTGCATGTAAATTTAATGTTACATCATCATTGTTCAAAATTCAGAGAATTTCAAGACATAAAAAAGAATTTTGCATCATATAAAGCGAAAATACCCGTACATGTAAACAAAAACATATAAAACTATATGTCGCCATAATTCAAAAAGTTGACCTGATTGAGCAAAACCAATGTGATTTTTGGATTCAGCACATCAAAATTGTCCTAAATCAGCTAAAAAAACTTAGACAATAAATTTGGTGTTGACCAGTGTAATCTATCAATCCATATTTGATATTCTTCAAGACTGAAGACAAAATAGTTTCATTTGTGGAAAAAAACAACCAGTTTAGTGGCTGAAACAGCAAGGATAAGGACCTATAATTTTCTGTATAGTGGTTTTCTGATCTCAAACACCACTTTAAAGGTTTAACATTAACCCTCTCTTTTACAGGCTTAACAAAGACGGACACCCAGGGCCAATTTAGAATCACTAAATAATCACATAGTGTGTTTTTTTTGGGGGGGGGGGGACTGTGGGAGGAAGCACATGGAGTAAACAAACTCAAGCAAGAAGAGAATGTCCAAACTCCACACAGAAGCTAGCCCAAGGATTTGAATCCAGAACCCTCTAGCTGTGTGGAAAATAGTGCCAACCACTGCTTACTTGTGCTACCCATAGTACCATTCTTAATAGCATTCCTATTAAATGAACCGATCTTGTTGTTTGAGAGGCAAAATCTATGGCAAAAAGCCACAAATGAAACAAATAAGACACATTTAACTCCCATTACATAACCAACATGGATGCCATTATCAAAGTGAACAACATACTGTGCTACCTTAAAAAACACTTCACAGCTAAAACTGAGCACTACTGATGTATTGCAGAGAGAAAAAAATCACCAACAATAATAAAACAGACTTATCTAATAAAAAAATGTAGCTTTTCCAAACTCAAGGTTCCTCTCATATGGAGACAATAGCATGGCAATAAACTAGGTCTTTTCAGGTGAATAAAAAGGTCATTATAAGCTGTTTATTTATAATCAGAATTTAATGTTAGTGTGCATTGTGTACTGTAGATATCTAATCAAAATTTTCTTTTTCGAGTACTAGCCAAATAAATGATACTTTATACACAGAAGTCTACAAAAATCAACCTCCAAAAGTATCATCATTAACTTGCTGTTTAACAAGACTGCTCCTCTGCAGCCGTGTCAGCACACGTCTCTATTTGAATGCCAATGTGGGGTAATAGTCTACAGTAATAGCTCAGGTAATCACTGTTCCATTTGTAGAGGGCCACAGCAATGCCCTCCGGGAGACCCCTTGGCACCATAAATGGAGAGACCATTTTATACTTGGCAGATACAACAACATGGACAGCTTAAGAGAAGAAAAAAAAACTGTCCATCTACAGCGTCTCTGTGACTTCAACAACTTAATTCCAGCCTGGAATATTGAATAGGTATGACAATGTGGCATTAAAAAAAAAATCAAACTCTCACTGTCGGTATGAATTAACTCAGTGTGCTTTCCGCAGGTGAATCTGTGTGGGAAGCAAAATAGTGCTATTAAGATCACAGAGCAAGACTGGTGATAATGTAGGGACAGAAGGAAAGTGGCTACTCCCCTGATAAATAACACATTTTTTTTCTTCTACTTGAAAAACAGAATAGCATCAAAAAATCCAGGTGTTAAGACTGCTATTCAGTGAGAGTCATACCTTATCCATGTCCTAAATAGCCCATTTCTGAAAATAAATGTCAATGAGCTCATAGGAAGGTGGTGCTGCTATGAACACAAAGATTATTTCCCTCTTTTGATTGAAAACTAAATGAAGGGCATCAAAAAAGGACTCGTTTTAAAACATTCCAACACTTATTAAAGTAGAACTGAACTGAACGGCATTGAACGGCACTGGGTGATAGTACATACAATTATAAAGATAATTTATCATTGGCACCCCCTCCACAAATCCCGGAATCTTGGGAGAAAATCGCGATTTTGAATTTCCCGCCCTGAAAAATCAGACAAATCCACCGATTAACCGGAAGTGCAGCCGGAGTTCCGCGTGACGTCACGAGTGTGACACAGTCCTCCATGTTTACCATTGCGAGCACGTCGACACTGGTTGTTTTTGGTGCATTTTGTCGTGATAGTCGACTACAAAACACTTCCAACACCTGGGAAGATCTGTTCAGTGGCCAAGGAAAGCTGTCATGGCGACGAAAGAAAAGAAAGGGGGAGGAAAAGCGACCGGGAAGCGATGCGTTTCTAGATATAGATATTACATAGCCCAATTTTTTGAATGAATGAATGAATTTATTTATTTCGGATAGTACAGTACAGGTTGAAAGAAACTGAATGATATAACAACAAGGTCAAATTGAACAATGACTCATCTGATTATACAATTCAACCTAAGTTATAGTTATCCGAAATGGGTGATGACTGAAGCCACAGCTTATATTGCCCACCCATATTCCATCCAAGAATTCAAAAGAGAAAACAGGCAAGAGTGATTACATTTCAAAACAAAACTAAGACAAAATATGACAGAGAAAAAGAAAACTAAGCTACAACACAACACAGGCTGGATATGTTACAACTCGCCGCTCATTAGCGGCGCCAGCTGCGCGCACACTTGCGCCTCGTCCGCAGCGTGGGATATAAGCCACTCTGCCCTGGGCTTCGGCATGAAGCCGTCTGATTCCTTCAGCCCTCTTGCTGCAGAGGAACCCCCTCATCTCCCAGCAAGATCTACAGCGTAAGCATACCTACCTTTGCCTTTCCAGTCTTGATCAAAGACTGGAAAGGCAAAGGTAGGTATGCCTACCTTTGCATACCTACCTTGCAAGGTAGGTATGCAATCGCTGGCACAGGTGGATTCGCCTCTGCATCGCCGTCTGCCAGCTGCTGTCACAGGTGCATTAGGTCTCTGTCTCCGGGGCTCGCCTTTGTGCACGCCTGCCACCTGCCACACTCCTGCATCCTCCTCTGTCTCGTCACCGATCCTGAATGCCTCTTCACTCTGAAAACTCTGGTTTTCTTGACTGCTGGAACTGCTATCATCTGCCATTGTTGTTTTGTTTAGGGATCACACTCGTGACGTCACGCAGCGTCGTCTGCACTACTTCCGGTTTGTTTGGCACTGCCAGCCAGAGGCAAAAGTTTATCGGGTTATAGCTTGGCCATCGCACGGCCTAAAAATTTCTTTTATGTGTTGAAAAATACAATAGGTAATAAGGAATTAATCTGCTATTCTACTTTTTGCGCCAAAAGGTGGGTTCAGTTCTACTTTAAATCCGATAGTACCCAAAATACAATAAATGACCATTTACTTTGAAGACTTAATACTTCAGTCTCTAAATATCTGTAAATATATCTATAAATGTCAAAGTAAACCTCAAATAACTTGGACTTTGCTTGAGCAGGGAGTGGCACCCATTAACAGAAACAAATGAGTAAATGGGAAAACAAAAGCTTTATCACAGTATTTCTCCAGGTAATGAGCGCTTTTACTCTCACCTCCACAGACATTCATTCAGCACTTTATATTGATTGATGGCCACATTAGCAGGGCAATAACCGAGAGAATAATGGAGAGAGGTGGTGAAGACACGGATTGAGGTACAGCACTGAGAAGCTGAACCAATATCAGCGAACAACAGGAAACACTGGAATAATGAAGTCTCTTACACTACTGGAACTCACCACAATTTATGTCATTTTACATCTGGCAACCATACAAACACTGCAAGTTTGTTTAAAAAAAAAAACTATTAGGAAGGAGAAAAAAATCATCTAAAGTTTATGAAGACTACAAATGTCTCCTCCTCCTGGCGGAGTGTCAACAAGCCTTTGAAAAAGGCTGATGGGGTAAATAAAATAGATTTATCTACAGTTTTGTGATATGGCATTTCCACTAGTCCACTAGTATTTAACATGGCTTATTTAAGTTGAAAACAAAGAGCTACAGTATGTTTGCTACATTTGTCTGGGGGAAAAAAACTAATTTACATAACTTGGATGATCTTGAAATTGTATGCATGATAAATTTCACAAAAAAAAATTCTTGGGTCATTCTTGGGTCTTTCTGCAGCTTAATTTGCAGCCTTTGTTACATCTGATATACGTAACCATGCATACTTAAATGTATACAAGAACAACAGTCGCCTCCTGTTGTTCCGGTCACTTTGCAATTTCACTCACTATCATGGTGAATGCAGACAAACACTCACATAAACACTAAGCGGCAGACACATGCAATCTTCATGCCCTGCTCTGTGCATGTTTAATCAACTGGGTGGCAGTGTGCAGTTCGCTGGGCTGCTCTTACCAGATAAGATTATAGTTTAGCTGTAGGCCTGACAGTCAATAGGTGGGCCAGGGGTATAATCTCTGTGTGTGTGTGCACGCGCGCGCGCAGAGGCAAAACAGAAAGCACA
This sequence comes from Pholidichthys leucotaenia, assembly GCA_020510985.1. Lineage (NCBI taxonomy): Eukaryota > Metazoa > Chordata > Actinopteri > Cichliformes > Pholidichthyidae > Pholidichthys > Pholidichthys leucotaenia. The sequence continues at coordinate 110,128,996 of CM035848.1, read as the reverse complement.
AATGAACAAGACAAAGATAGTAAAGACAGAAACTGAGTAAGTGAGAGAGGGAAAAGATAAAGAAAGTTATCTGTGCTCACCAGTACTACAATCAGAGCAAAAGAAATGGTAGAAATCATAAAATGTTCCTGCAGGTACAGAATATACAGTTTCCATCCTGTCCTAAAAAAAAGGAAGATTTTTTGCGGCTAAAACATTCAAAGAAAATCACAGATTGGGAGGAAAGAGTAGCTCTCCTGCAGCTATCTCATCTCTATTCCAAATTGCGCCAACCAAACCACAATACAGCATGTTCCTTTAATAATCCGAAGAAACGAACAGTATATCGACCCAAAAAGACAGCGGTTATAATCATCCGTCAGTTTAGAATTTCTGAAACTTCAACAAAAAGTCTAGGAAGGATGCAGCAGTTCCCTCTCAGACCACATCATCTTTGATCAAGGCAATTTTTGAACTTTAGTTCTGATAAGAATGAAAACATTTAAGTAACCACAGCTTTAATTCCATTATTTTGAGTTTCAGTTAGTGTGCCATTAGGGACCACAAATACACTGTCTGGACCATATTATGATGATCAAGTCAGAAGTGCATAGTCAATATCAGAAAACTGATTTATGGACTTGTCTAAAGTGTGTTATGTCCCATATAGCACATTTAACAAAAGCAATTAAAGAATGAACAAATACCAAGTTTCATTCCATTAAAAGCAAAATAACCACTAAAGTATCCCATTTGCAGAGTAATAATTTATTCTTAAACTCAGTTAGTTTGTATTGTTTTTGACATCTGCTGACTGACCTTTAAGTGAAACAAACTTGAGCCAGGGGGTCCACCTGTGGCTTAACCTGATACCTGTCAGCTCCAACTTGCTGCTAATGTGGGATGAAGTGCTGGCCAGCTGAGGCATACGGCCGGCGTGCACGTCTCACACATCAAATGGGACCATTTATCACACAAAGCATTATTATTTATCATATCGCCACATACGCAGACAGGCCTTTGTACACACAGATGACGCACGGTAAATTTATCCTCACAAATTTAATGTCAGAGGCAGTTACAGATGGGTTTCCTGTGACTAAGGTGATGGTCATGTCAACATGAGGAAATAACAAACATTTATTTATTTATTTATTTTACATGAATAGGACTGGGAAGGGTGTGGAGATGGATGTTTGAGGCTTAAAGATACACGAAAAGGGAAATCAAATAAAATGAGTAAATTTAAAGTGGTGTTTGTAAATTAAGACACATGATTATAGTAACATCACAATCCACAGCATCATACTTAATTTTCATGCGCAGGCATGTGGAAAAAAAGGTGCCAGAAGGTAAGCTGCAATTGGGAACATGCTTTCCCTGGAGCAGAAGCTGAACCATTCAAGACACAACAGTTGATCTGGTACAAATTTCCACATTTCTCTCAGCACCTGATTCAGATGCCAGCTTGCCAAAAGGATACTACTAGAGCTGCAGCTAAGGACTATTTTACAGCTCAGGTAATCACCCACTCTAATCGAAGATTACTCAATTAATTGATACTTTTTTTGAAGAAACTTGCATTGACCAACATTTGCGGAACTTTCTTTCCTAAAGAGCAGTAGTAAGTGTACCAAACACTCAATAACACAGGTACACATTTATTGCAACGTTTATGGCATAGAACATAACTTTAAATGTCACCTTACACCATAAAGTTCCCTTCGCTAGCTGTTAGCATCTGCTAGTGCTAGTCGCTGGCAGATGCTAACAGCGGTGGCTAGTATATGTTTCTTGTGCTGTGTTCGAAATGCTCACTCCTTCCCCATACAGTGCACTATATAGTGAATCAGCCATCTTGTAGTACTGTTCAAATTCTTAACTGAAAATTTCATTCACTATATAGTACACTCAAAATATCCCACAATGCATTTTGAAAAGTAGTGTACAACAGATGGTCACTACATTAGCCAATATATCCCATAATGCAATGCGCAGCCAACAAAGCAGTGAGAGGAGAGCCTCACATCACAGCATAAACTACTTTAAGGTATTTATATTTATTAGTTCAGCAAAAACAATTTTATTTAATATATATTTACTACAAATTGCATGCAGGTATTCATTTTTTTTACCACCATTAGTCTGTTAGGTTTTACTGTCTCACGTGATGACGTCATTAACCGTGCCGCAAAAACAAGCCAGTAGTGTCCGAAAGCTGTTAATTTTATTGTTATATTGAGTTTACTATATAGTCCAGTATATCTAAATTCACTATACAGCGAGTAGGGAGGGAGTGAGTGAGTGAGTGAACCTTCCAAACATAGTCCAGGTCATATAAACATAATTAGCATAGCTGACTACATTCTGTTCATCTTAATTTAAAATCTCAATCACATACCTTGTCACGGGTGCGCTGGCTGTACATGATGTGGGATGCTTTCTGCCGAGACACTGTAACATCCGTCACTGTAGGATGCTAGCTCACCACTCGGCTAACTTTTACACACTGCATAATATTTTCCTTCAATTTGAGCTTGAAATGATCCCAGACTTGAAATACTTTTGTTGGGTTTTTTTTGTTTTGTTTGTTTTTAATTTTCTTCCTTTTTGCTGGCCCGTTGCTATGCCACTCTGACATGGCGCTGTTAATAAAGAGGGGTTACTAAAGTTAGAAGGCTGTCATTTCTTTTTGTCCATTATTTTAACCACTCGGTGTCAAGAATTCTGTTTCCAGATTACGAGACTGATCAAATATTGTTCATAAAATTCTAAATTAATGCTTAACTTATCAATTAACAAATTATTAAGCTAAGCTTTTAATCAACAGGGATTTTCACTTGCCCTGGTATCAAGATAAGGTGAGTGGTGCCCCACCTAATGTTACAAACAAGGCATTACAGGGATTATTAATAAGCATTAACCTAGGTTAATGCTTATTAATAATTATATTTACAAACTGTAGGACTCAACGCTACAAAAATAAACATGAACAAAAAGGACAGAAGCAGATTTTCAGCAGTAACGCAACCAAAAGTGATGGAAAAGACTGAACATAAGGAACATACTCTCTCTCCAGTCTCCCCAGCTCAGTGACTGCACTAAAGGTAAGTCACACACTTTGAATATGCCAATGTACTACATGTTCATTTTACCCCTCCTCCATCCTTCTCCTTTTTTACATGTTGCCAGGCTGTGAGACAAAAAAAGGTTGGGGACCACTGACTTAAACCACACTAAAAAGATCTCAAGTACTTTGCTTGCTTTGTACAGTCCTAAAGTGATGAGTCCATTGGAAATATTATTGCAAACAGCATTATACGGAGAACTTTTTTTTAAATGTTTGTTATTCAGAAAGTCAATGTTCACTAAATGAAAAATAATGTTGCTTCACTGGATAATAATTTGTTCCATAGAACACATTAGCTATGTTTACATGGACACAAGTGACCGGATTAAAAGCCTGATCAGAATAAAAATGCTTCATGTAAACATGGCAATCTGAATATTCTAACCCGATCACGCTCATTCGGATCAAAATTTCATTCCGATTGAGAGGGGTGGGTTATGTTGATTGTTAATCCATATGGTGTGCATGAAAACACTTATTCCAAACGTAGGGCAGAAAATATGTTTACTGCGCATGTCTGTACACCAGCCGCACGTCGACGTGACATATTTCTGCCTTAGCAGCAGCTAGCAGAAGACATAGCGGGAGTAAAACAAAACTGGTCTGTATCGTCCTGCTGTCTCCCTCTGTTCGTCATATGCAGAAGTATGTACACTACCGTTCAAAAGTTTGGGGTCACCCAGACAATTATTTTGTGTTTTCCATGAAAAATCACACTTATTTACCACCATGAGTTGTAAAATGAATAGAAAATATAGTCAAGACACTGACAAGGTTAGAAATAATGATTTGTATTTGAAATAATAATTTTTTCCAGATATTCAACCTGCTCAAAGGAAGGTCAGTTTTATAGCTTCTCTAACCAGCTAAACTGTTTTCAGCTGTGCTAACATGATTGCACAAGGGTTTTCTAATCATCCATTAGCCTTCTGACACAATGAGCAAACACATTGCAACATTAGAACACTGGAGTGATAGTTGCTGGAAATGGGCGTCTATACACCTATGTAGATATTGCACCAAAAACCAGACATTTGCAGCTAGAATAGGCATTTGCCACATTAGCAATGTATATTAGATATTAGAGTGTATTTCTGATTAGTTTAAAGTTATCTTCATTGAAAAAAACAGTGCTTTTCTTTCAAAAATAAGGAAATTTCTAAGTGACCCCAAACTTTTGAACGGTAGTGTACTTGTAGCTTCATTACGAAGACCAGCAGAAGCAAAAGTACAGTCTGAATAACACAATACAGGTCCATTTTGACATGAAGCGGGGCTTGCTAACACCAGAAGTTGCTTCTTCTTCTACTATTTTCGGAATGTCAAAATGTCGACATGCGCATATCAAAATGATTTATTCCGTTCAAACGTGTGACACATGGAAACACACGTCCTAATCGAATCAGCGTTTTCAGGATCCATGTAAACAGTAAAATTCTGATCTGAATTGTAATCAGATTGATGAAATTTTGCCCATGTAACCGTGGCCATTGTTATTTCTGGACAAAACTAATAAGTGTAACAGATAAGATATCAAAAATAAAACATGTTAACACATGGAAGGTCAAAACAGATCTGAAATGTATTGTGACCAATTAAATTAACTGTACATTTGACTGTTTTATATAAAAGTGATGGTTGGAGATGAACAATTCTTGACTTTTGTTAGACAGAATGGGGAGCAGTTCCTTGAGAAGAATGAATTCCAAATGGAGGACTGTGAGAGACCGAAAATGATATCAAGAGGGAGTGGGACCCAGAAAAAAAAAAATCAGATATAAGAAAAGAAGGAGAAAATGGAATTAGAGGGGGAAAATTAAGTATGATAGATGTCCAAAAAAAGAACAGGAATTTGAAAGACAAGAATGTGGTTTATGAATGTGATGAGTTAAGTGACAAAGTCAGAGTTTCGTAAGGAGGGGTATGAGAACATAAAAAATGGAGTGACAGCTATACAGTTAAGAAATGGAGCAGGAATGAGAAGGAAAATGTACCCGCAGGGTCAAAACTACACCAAGAAGAAAGAAGAGGAAGCAGATGACAATGGTTGTTACTGACTCACTGCGACCTCCCTCCTTGTCCTCGCCTTTCGAAGCAGGTACTGTAAATCCCCCCGAAACTTGAGAGGTTGTAAACAAACTCTTAGCCCTGTTCCACTTGAGGGTAAACCACCCAACACACACAAAGACACTCACAAGGTAATGCACAAAGATGTAAGGAACACAAGATGTAAACTTACAAACATGTCAACATTTTTGGTCCATATGTAGACTGTACTCCTGCAAAGGTGCAGAAGAACGTGGACTACATTTAAAAGAAAGAAAAAAATCATACAAAGGAGAATGTCAATGCAAGATCTTTCACATGTATCATACCTTCAAAAGGTAATGAAACGATTAGCTAAAGAAGATTCAAGATTTTATTTGTCAATACTACTATACATACAGGACATACAGGAGAATTGAAATGGCATTTCTCTCTCTCTTTTGATGAAGCAGCTTCATTTTATGTTGTAGAAACAGACCAAAAATGTCATCTTTCTCTAAGTCCAACAAAGAAAAGAAATGGTACCCTGGATATGACTGAAACACCATGGAGGTATTGAAAGCAATACGTGACCAAAGTGTACTTCCCATGAATTGTACATTTCTGAGCTGATGGGAGCGTACAGGAACTCTCAAGCCATAACCCACCACTTCCTGACTGACTGGCTTGCAAATGCGGGGTGCCACAGAGGCCACTTTTCATCAGCATGGGACAGATAAGTGACATTCAGTACAAACCAAGCAAGAGAGAAATATGATGACCTTCATACAGCTGGGAATTCTTTTTAATAAAAATATTTGCTAAAGATGTACATTTCTACTGTTAGGATAATCAAAAATAGTGGGCATCAGCTATAACTGCTGAAATTTGCCTGGATAATGAAAAGAACTTCATCCTGAATGTAAAATACTGTATCATGGTGGTTGTGTGATGTTAAAACAATTTATGAAAATCTTATCAAGGTTCATAGCATCATGGACTCTATGAAATAACAGGATATTCTAAAAAATAAAACTATGTCAACTACTGTTGCCAAAACCAGGTAAGCCCTCTAATAAATGTGAAAATATGAGACCAATAAGCCTATTAAATGCCGACCTTAAGATAATCTGTAAAATTTTAGCAAGACGAATACAAGAAATTTTACCAAATATTATTAATCGAGATCAGAATGGCTTTATAAAGGGAAGACAAGGCTTCCATAATGTAAGAAGACTATTTAATATTATTTATTCCAATAAAGAAGCACCGGATACAGCTCTCTTATCACTGGATGCCGAAAAAGCCTTTGATAGAGTTGAATGGCCCTTTCTTTTTGAAGTCTTACAAAGGTTTGGACTTGGAAATAATTTCATAAAATGGGTTCAGATAATATATAATAATGCTACTGCAGAAATTCTAACAAATAACAATATTTCAAAATCAATAAAAATCAATAGAGGATGTCGACAAGGCTGTCCACTTTCACCTTTACTGTTTACTATGGCAATTGAACCTTTAGCGATGGCGATACGTCTACAGTCACAAATATATGGAATTAAAGTTGGACCAACAGAACATAAAATCTCCCTGTATGCCGATGACATAATTTTGTTCATGTCGAATCTTAAAAAATCAATTCCGACCTTGTTGAATTTAATAAAGAATTTCGGGGAAATATCAGGATATAAAATAAATAAAACTAAATCTTCAATATTAATGCTAAATGAGACCCAGAGAAATTACCCAGCCCCTGAGGTAAATCAATTCAGTGTTGTAAATCAGTTCAAATATTTAGGAATCCAAATTGTGCCTAAGCTAGAATCAGTCGCCAGTATCAATTATGAAGCCTTAATGACAGATATTGACGAGTTACTTCAGAGATGGATGTCACTACCAATGTCGATGATCGGGAGAATTAATATACTTAAAAGTAATATCTTACCTAAAATACTTTATTTATTTCAATACATTCCCTTACCACCACCTTTAGATTTATTCTCAAGAATTAAAAAAAAGTTAGTGGAATTTATATGGAACAACAGGAGGGCTAGATTACGTCTGTCTTTATTATATTTACCATTTGATCGTGGAGGTCTGAAATGTCCAAATTTTATGTTGTATTATTGGTCGGCACAACTGAGGTCTATGACATATTATTTTTCATCAAATGATCTCCCTCACTGGACTGAAATGGAATCATACAATTTACCTTTACCTCTTCCCATATTCATATACTCAGATTCGGCAAAAAAATTACAAAAACAAGTTAAAAATCCATTTGTAAAGCATATGATCAAAATATGGTGTGAAGCTAAAAACTATTTAAAAGAACCACAGTTATTGTCACAATTTAGTCCAATATGGGGTAATCAATATTTTAAACCAGGGAGAGCGGACGCTGTATTTAAAGTATGGAATTTAAAAGGGATACAAAAGATTCAGGATTTATATTTGCCATGTGCAGAAAACATAATGTCTTTTGAAGAGTTGAGGATCAAATTTAATCTCAATAGAACACATTTTTTTAAATATCTTCAACTTAGAAACTTTATTCGATCAAATCAAAATAAAGCTCTCACTCAACCTATCTATTCATCCTTGGAAAAAATGTTGATGAAAGATAGTGAAAGAAAGGGTATTATTTCAGAGTTTTATAACTCATTGACACTATTTTCAAGTGAAAATTCATTGAAAAGATTAAACTACTGGAAAGAAGATCTGCAAACTGAAATTTCAGAGGAACAATGGGAATTGGCTTGTACAGAAGCTCAAACCAAATCAATAAATGTACGCCTTAAATTGATACATTTCAAATGGTTAATGCGGATGTATGTTACACCGGAGGAGTTAAATAGATATAACAAAAATATACCAGATACGTGCACAAAATGTATGGAAAGTAAAGGAACTCTATTTCATTGTGTATGGGAATGTAGATTAATAAGAATGTTTTGGGAAGAGGTGAGGGTAACAATTGAAAAAATAATCTCAAAACAAATCATATTGAATCCTAAACTGTTTTTGTTGGGTCTGTACCCAGAAAAGCATAATTTTAATAAAAGTGAAAGAACATTCATAGACCTCAGTTTGCTTAATGCCAAAAAATGTATTGCACTATTATGGAAAAAGACTCATAGACCAGATGTGATTCAGTGGTTAAGACAGATGTTAACAAACCTTCCATTAGAAAGAATAACATATATACTGAAATCAAAGGAAATTGTGTTTGAGAATATATGGAGACCTTTTATTGATTATGTAAAAAATTTAAACATAACTCTTGAAGAAGAAGGTGAATGATATGTGTGGACCTTGTAAATTCCAAACTGGTGAACATAATATGTATACTTATGTATTGGATTGTCTAGACTAAACAGAGGAGCATTGTTGAAGATTTGATTTTGTTGGTGGTTGTTGGTGTTTTTTAGTGCATTTTTTTTTTTTGTAGTACTTTAGTGTTAGTGTTTGATTGTTTGTATCATGTTTGTTTAAAAAAAAAAAAAAGGTTCAATAAAGATATTGTGGAAAAAAAAAAAAAAAAACTATGTCAACAATAAATTTTTCAGCAGGAGAGCAATCCAGAATATAACTTATGTCCAAATCAACATGACATTTGTATCATCTATTGTTAGTTTCCTAAAGCAAATAGTTATTATATTTCACAAACACAACAAAAATTTAAACCTCATGATGATGCTAGAAGAAAATCATTGTGACCAAGAAAGACAGCAAGCCTTATCTTATGGAAACCATGAATGCCTGAACCATACAGTCAATGAACTGTATTTAAAGGACATTCTGATAGGAAAGATGAGCAGTAGGCAGGGGCGGACTGGAAGAAAAATTCAGGCCGGGAATTTGACTCCATCCCGGCCACCTTATTGTTACAAGCCTGAAGCATCACTGCTATATTAGTAGACCACCATATTAGGTATCAAACAAATGATTAATGTGGCTACAATCTTTAACTGGGATGAAAATGATCTATTTTTGAACATTTTTCAATCACTTAATCTGTTGATTATTGAAACCATTCATTGACTAATCAGATTAATAAACTGTGTAATAACTCAGTGGTTTTTATTTAGCTATCAGAATATAAATTTAGCTTGAGGTTGTTTTAGGCATGTGAATAATAACAACAACAACAGCAACAAATATATACTTAAACAAAATCTGTCAATTATAAAACTCAAACTTTGCTGCACATTTGACTAATATTTCAAAAGTTAAAAATAATAATTAAAAATATGGTTTTGCCTATTCAGAATGCATGCAAACTGCTGATGTGAAAAAAAGTATTCTACTTCCATCATCACTTCCAAGAAAAAGAATATTTATATCAGCTTCACAGTCTGAAAAATACATGTCCTGATGTAAACAATGAATAATTATCCATTGAATTAGTTAGCAACTAAATGTGTCATTGATTTTTGCCAACCATATGATTATGATAACTGCATGCCTTGCCATACGTAGCCCCCATCACAACAATAGTTTGCTAGCTTTCTAGGTAAAGCAATTTAAAGGTGTAAGCACCTTTAAAAAAAACCTACAAAGGAAATACACATTAGAGATGCAAGGAGAAACGCAGTGATTTTTTTAAAAAAAAAAGAATAAAATAAAAATTTGCATGAACTTGAAAATACTATAAAAATGGGCTGACAGAGCATAAAGCTGCAGTATGACTTTAACCTGGATGGAAAAAATATTGTAGTTTATTTAATATAATACTTACTCACAGTGTGAAGATTTATTTTGTAAAAAATTATATGGATTATTACTGAATGCCCAGGATAATAATCAGTTTTGTAATGAGTCACACAGAGGCAAAACAATTATTAATAATAATAGCCTAATAAAAAAACTACATTTAGAATGCAAATATAATGATTGGAAAACAGGAGAAATAACTACACAGAAGCCTCCTGAGCCATTTTTAACATCAGACTGACCTGTAGTTTTAGCTCCAAATATTTCCATTATTTTACTGCATTTTGTTGCAGTTGTGATAAGGGTTTTTTGCTTTTTAATTCGCACCCTCACCACTCATCCTTTACTTTACTTTTAACCACCACGACCTTCCATTTTGCCACTGAAAGGACATCTATCTACATTGTTAATAGCAATACATTTTTATTTAACCAGAAGCTGAGAAACTTAGGAGTTAAGCTCGCCCATCACTTTCATCCACTTCTGCCGCTCCTTTTTCTCTGACCATGCGGTGTGTTCAGTGTACCTGAAACAACACAGAACTACTGAAAAATAACATATACCCAAATACAGCCAAGCACGTTACCAGACAGACCCCAAACACGTCCGCACATAGCCTGGTGCGGACTGGACTACCCGTTCAGGCCACTTTGGCTCCTGACTTGCCAGTCCACCGGGAATTGTCCCGCCCTCCCGATTCTCAGTCTGTGCGTGACGGTAGGTGAGACTACTGACAGACACAACCTTCCATTCAAGAACTCCAGCAGTCGACTTGTCGCTGTCTCCTCATATGATTATGTGAGGACAAAAAAAGGCACTGCTCTCCGGTCATCTTTCTCAATGATACAGCCTCATCACTTCTGTGATTGTGTCATCTGTCTTCAGTCACTTCATCGTTACCCTCAATAATCAGATTTTTCAGTGACTCCGTATCAGTGAAACCTTCTCCCTTTGTTTAGTGTACCTCACATTTACACTCACTGCATTTTCTCGTCCCGCTGTCATGTGGCAGATTTCTAGCATGTGTTAATAGATTTTGCATAAATGTTGGACGTAGCATGGCCACAAGCAAATCACCCTTTGACAGTCGCATGTTACAGCCTCAAGTTGAGAATTTTGACTGACTCACATGGAGATTTGAAGACGGACGAGAAAGTGAGGGCTGGATGTGACTGAGAAACTGAGGGCACAGAAAGATCTGCTCCGATGTATGCAATGTTTTATTGTCAGTGCTGACATAATGAAAGCATAAAATGGCAAAAAGTTATGAATACAATTTTTTTCCTATACATACATATATAGACAAAACAACTATGTGCTATACTGAGAGGAATTAAAAATGCAACATACAAAGAAAACAAAACATTGTAAATCTTTATAATGATTATGTGCTTTAAAACTGTTTTTTTAACAATGTTAATGCATGTACAATAAAATAAGCCCTGTCATCACAATGCATAAAACAGTTCATCAGAACATCTATGGGATGTTCTGGATCAGCGTGTAGTCAGGAACCTGCACTAACAAATCGTGCAGAGCTTGAGGCGGTGCCACTAGCTGGATGTGACCACATTCCTCAGCATCAAACTGACAACTTGGTGACATTGGTCCTACGCAGGATTGAGGCTTTGCTGGTAGCAAATAGGGCTGCAACTAACAATTATTTTGGTAGTGGACTAATCTAACGACTATTTTTTTTGATTAGTCGACTAATAACGATTATTTCTCTCATGTCCACCATCATTGCTTCCTGCTGGCACAGCTCCTGTTTGAGGCTCCAGGTCATGTTGTACCTCGTCTGTTTAGGCCTGCACACCTGTGAATATCACTTTGTTGTCAGTCTCTGATTTAATACAATGTAGCCCATTATAAAAAGTTCCCATAGCTAAATAAAATAATGACCCATTAAACATGAGTTGGAAACCTGAACCTGACAGCTTAATCAGAAGTGTTTGTAGCAACACAAGCAGCAGCACAGCAAGTCACCCTTAGCCGGGGGATCCTGGGTTTGATCCCAGCCCCCGACCAACAGTGATCTGTGTGGAGTTTGCATGTTCTCCCCGTGTCTGCGTGGGTTTACTCCGGCATTTCTCCGGTTTCCTCCCACATGCCAACAACATGCAAGTTAGGTTAACTGGCATCAAACTGGGGATTCTAAATTGTCCTTAGGTATGACTGTGAGAGTGAATGGTTGTCTGTCTCTCTGTGTTGGCCCTGCGATGGACTGGCGATCTGTCCAGGGTGTACCCTGCCTCTCACCCAAAGATGCTGGGATAGGCTCCAGCCTCCCGCGACCTGAAAAGGATTAAGTGGAAGAAGATGGATGGATGGATGTTAAAGTGCAGTCTTTTAACCCACAAAATAAAGTGCAAACACTCAAACAGCAGCCTCTGCTACTCCATAAAGGGCTGTTGAAACTGCATGTCCAAAACGAACCAGAGTAATATTCAACTCCATTAAAGTAAAAAAAGAAAATAAACTAGTCCATCCTGTTTGAAACCTTGCTGGGTCCAGAAGGTTAAAAGTTTAACTAGGCTTCAGATGAAAATTAAATCAATTTATTCCAGTCCAAAATAAATTTACAAACACTTTAAACATCAGTGTAGGAATGTGAGCCTTCACTACACATACAGTGAAATACTTAAGCCATTTTAATTTATTTGTGATGAGTATGGCTAGCTTTGTTTAATTACATTACAAATCATGGTATTCTAATTTACCAAGATACACTAATGTTCAGAATGAGGGCTGATATTACTGCGACAATAATACGGAATAGGAAAAAGAGTAAGTTGCTCCTGTAATTCACTCATTTACTGCAGTTAACACATTACCAGCATAACTGAAGCAGCTCAGCTGACAGTAATCATCGTCAAAGACAGATGACTGTCTGACAGCAGGTAAACTACTTAAACATCATGTACTAATAGTGTGGTCAGTTTTCTAAAGCTGAGAGAGTCGCTTGTTGAAAATAAGAAGCGCGAACTTTACTCGCTGACATTACCGGCAAAGAGTTTAGAAGTGGCCTGACTTATTCATACATCACCGGGGTGGAGCACTGTGGAGTTCCGCTGATTGTTAGCTGGAGACAGGGGGACGGAGTGGAGGAGGGTTGGAGGCACGGATGTGTCGCTGTAGTGGAGTTGTGATATGACATCTCTTTTTTTTTTTTTTTTTTTTTTTTGTTACTTATTTGTACCCGTAGGTAGACTTGGTTTGCAGTCTGGTGACAAGCCACCGGCTGCTGGTCGCTGCGTGCGCGAGCGCCCTAAACCTACATGTTTTTGGTGTGCGGGAGGAAACCGGAGAAATCCCGGAGTAAACCCGCGCAACACGGGGAGAACATGCAAACTCCACACAGCTCACTGTTGGTCGGGGGCTGGGATCGAACCCACGATCTCATGATCCCCGCGATCCCCCGGCCGAGGGTAAAACTGTGCTGCCACAGTGCTAAACCACTGCGCCACCGTGCAGCCCACGGTGCTCTGCTTTAAAGTCTACATTTAAGTTGTTTCATTTATTCATTTTCAGTAAAATCCTCCCATACTTTGGAAACTTCTGGCCTTCTCTGTGATTTTTTCTCCGTGTCGCCATGATGCGTTTCTCTTCTTCTTCAGTTAAGTTAACAGTTAAACCGAACATTTCTGCGACATGCATATGTCACAGGGATAGTGTTATAGGGTTAAAATGGAACTTTTCTACTGAGGAGCTTCCTGACCCAAAATAAGCGTGCTTTCACCCTTCCACTTTCCCACAAAGCATCTCCACTGAAGTGTTTCTCCTCCAGAATCCGAGATCCTTCCCAGCACTTCCTCCGTGGTTCTGGCTCATTCATTCACCCTTGGACGTGCTCAGATGATCCTCAGAGCCTAGGTGATCAGGCGCCCTCCTCTTTTTCCTCTGGCTCCCGAGTGCACAACACTTCTCCATCGGCATCTCTCTGTGGCGTCCGTTAGCACCTCTCCCATCAGCAACAGTGTTACACACCGGCTCTGCATCTGCTAATAAAGCAGCGACACACCCTACCGAACCTTGGGCCTCATCACAGCCACACTCCCAAATGCAAAAAAAAGGACGATTCCATCTCCCACAGCACCACCACCTGACTAACCCTCGCACGCGTACACACCCTGTGACACTTATGAACTTTAAAATTAAGAGACTCGTCGACCATAAAAATCTGCATTGACGATTTTTTTTTTAATATAATCGACGTTATCAACAACGTTGACTAATCGTTGCAGCTCTAGTAGCAAATGGAAGTCTCTCTCTCACACTCACACAATATTAATGAACGATAAAATCAAGAGAAATGATTTTTCATTCAAAAAAAAACAACTTGAAAATATTTGAAGTTTTGTTGTATAGCTATACATCCAGATGATCTGAATTTGTGCACCAATAACCACTAGCTAATAAGTATTAAGAAGTGTGTCTTCATTTGCGTTTTATTTAGTGACAACTTCTACCACTTTCTGAAACTCTACCATCAATAAAATATCTTTTTGAAAAATTAATGCAACTGTGGATTGACAAAATGTTATGACATTATAGAAGCTTATTGAAATTGTGTCATTGAATACATACCATAATCAAAGCTAAATTAAAATTCACAAGGTCTACTTTTGAATCCAGAGAGTCGCATCCTAAATTGGCTGGAGCGATTTTTGCTTTTTAATTCACATGAACAACAAAAACTGGTGTCTTGCTTAATTTTTCTGAGACAATAATGGATGTGGAAAAGAGTCTTTTAAAGTTGTACTTTCAGTTGGTGTACATCATAGTTTATGACATTCTTCTTTTTTTTTTGCAAAAGATGCAATATCACTTTTACTCACATCACCAACCTTTAAACCTTTAATCCAATTACTATGTTCAGTGACTAGCAGACACATAGTGCCCTTGCTATACTCCTCCACTATAAATTGCTCACCATGGATAACTCCTAATTCAGAGCAGGGAAACAAATATGCCAGAAAACCTTTTTTGAGATAAGTCCAAGGTGTTCTTGTCAGACACCTCTGTTGATATGTTAAGTGAGGAACAGTCTGACAATGAGCCCAATGACAAAGAAACTGATGTGGCCTCCACACCGGTGTCACAGCGTTATTCTATATTAAAGAAACCATGACAGCTCCTACTGATCCACAGATTTAGTTACAGAAATAACCATGCTGAACAAATAGGAGATTTGGGCTCTTATTACTACACCTGAAGTTAATCTTAACATGCAGCAAATGGGAAACAATATTCTAGCTGGCATCAAGGCAGGTTTTGTGGGATCTGTACCAATAATGTGTGGGAATGTGAATGAAAGAATCACAATCTGCACGTTTCCATTTTGAAATATTCATGAACGTAGTGACTCAGTGTAGGAGTGGAGGTGAATGATTATTGAACTTGGAGGTTGTGAATGGTGGAGCGAAGGAACATAACATAAATGAAAAGGTCAGGACGGGTGAAGGCAGCTCTGATGGGAATCACCACTGAAGTGTGCGTATCTCTGTGTGCACGATAGCATGTGCTATTTTTAGCCTTGCTGGTTGAAGTTTTTTCATCATGAGGGAATAAGCTCCACCAATTTCAGCAGCCCATTTCCTTTCCCTTTATTTCCTTCCTTCCACCCTTTTTGTGGTTTTTCATATCAGTTTCTTTCTCTATTGCCATCCCTATACCTACAGTATCACTCCTGTTTTTTAAAAGATTTTTTTAACCATACTGTTCTGAAGTATTACTGCAGAGTACAGCTGAAAAGGAGAAAACATTGTGACCACTGTGCTGATAATTATCTTGATTGAAGATATCACAATTGACTGAATTAATTTGGGTGAATCTGCATGAACCCAAAGTCATTCAGTAGATTTGTCAGGACCACTTATCTATTAAGTCAAAGTATTTAAAGCCTTTTTAGTGCATTAAAGTAAGAGTAGCCCATCATCACATAATTTTATCTACCCAGCAGACCCATTAAACCGCAGCATGGAAGCATCATGCTCAGTAGCCACTATTAGGCTGTGTGTCCACCAAACGCGTTGTTTTGTCTGCACCCTGTATCCGAGTAACAGCTTGTCACTCACAGCTCAGCACTTCCGCTTTTCCCATGGTCAGACTTTCTACTTATTTTTTTAATAGCAGTATCTAAATAATAATGGACAGGAAACGTATTCTGGCATTGGCAGCAGCTCTTGATGCAAAATATGATGACATGGAAAAGAAAACAAGAGTCTGGGTACAGACATCAACCGGACTTGTACAGGAGTACCAGACACTCAACAGGTGTACAGGAGTTGCACCTTGATGGTGCCCGTTTCAAGGAGTATTTTAGATCGACTAGGAGTCAGTTTGAACTGGTTATGGAGAAGAATGGCCCGTCAATTTCTCAGATGCAGACTAATTGCAGAAAGCCCATCTGAGGAGAGTAGTCTGTGGTTAAAATTTCAATTATTTTTACATCTATTTTTGTAAAACTCACGATGAGATATGCTCAACACACGGTTTCCTAAACCCATAAATGACTGTAGATAAATGATCACATTTCACATTGGAGGCATTTCCATTTTTTTGCAGTTATCAATTACAAATATCTATTGCAACAAACTTGTAAGAAATATGACCGTGAAAAAGGCAGAAATGCTCACCTGGCATGCCGACAGATACGGACACATTCCTCCAAGCATTTGCCTTCAAATTTTAATCATGGTATCCTTATAGTGTCAGATCAAAGAGTACCAGGTTGTCTGATACAGCGAGGATCAGGCTCTCTTGCATCGTACCGTTCTCTTTTTCCTGTACCGGCATCCTATGTCCCGCCCTTCTTTAATTCTGATTGGCTGCTTAGAAAGGTCTGACATTGACGAGCGCGGCTGTCGTCTGAAAAGTTGAACTTTTTCCAGCCCTGAGCGCCGTGACAAAAAACGGTCACCACTGAGAGTGTTTTTTATGCCGAGGGCACTCAGCACTGTGAACATTAGACCACATAAAGAATGAATAGAAAATAGTCACCCACAGTAGAAAAAAATGTGTTTGGTGGACACGCCCCCTTAATGTTACCATTTGTTCCATCAACAGCCAACTCACTGATCTGATCCACTGTCTAATGCCAATAAGAGATCAAACATGGCAAACATGTATTATGATTAAAGCACTAGGTATGATAAATTTCTATAATAACAATAACTATAAAATCAGTAGAAATTCATAAAAGCAAAATGTGTAAACCTGGAGCCACTGTTTGGTTTTTTTTTTACTTAAAAAGACTGGTCTTTTTACTCTGTAATTTTCAGAAAATGCTGTTTGCAGAATTACTAAAGCTACATTATTTTTACAGTTTCTACTTTAAACATTCATCTTTCTTGATATAAAACTATACACCAGATTAAACAAAGCTGGACTGAGTTAGTAACTATACTGTATCAAAGTCCTAACCAATAAATCCTTTTGCTTTAGTCATGTCCTTCCCACTCATAAATTATGCTACATCTATCTGTTGTGCCAGTATCCTTTCACAAAACAGTGCAGCTATAAAATTAAAAAAAAAATAAAAATCTGGTTTTTAATCTAGGCAACTACCACACATGAACAACACAGCAAGACATATTAACAGATCAGTGGAGGGGTTCAGCTCATTAGACACAAACTGCCATGTTCACATCATCTCGGATGGGAAAGACCCACATTCACCACGTCATTTACACCCTCAGGCGACTCAACACTGTGGCTGCCAAAATGATTTACAGTAGCCACTTAGAAACTGAGGACCAGATCATCTTATGGTTAAACGACATATAAATGCTTAAAATATGGGGGAAAACACTGATGTTAGTGTTCTGAAATATTGTTTACATCTGATAAATAAATCCACTGTGTATAATATTTTACCTAAGTAATCTTTCAAATTAACTTTCACCAGAATGGTTTATTAACAGACGTACAGTTTCACGTAGGTACAGCCGTGGACAAAATTGTTGGTACCCCTCTGTTAATGAAAGAAAAACCCACAATGGTCACAGAAATAACTTGAATTTGACAAAAGTGGTAATAAATAAAAATTCTATGAAAATTAACCAATGAAAATCAGACAATGCTTTTGAATTGTGGTTCAACAGAATTACTTTAAAAAATAAACTCATGAAACAGGCCTGGACAAAAATGATGGTACCCCTAGAAAAGATTGAAAATAATGTGACCATAGGGACATGTTCAACCAAGATGTGTCCTCTAATTAACATCACAGGTGTCTATTTTGAAGGCTGACAAGTAGTCATTGTGCTGTTTGGTGACATGGTGTGTACCACACTAAACATGGACCAGAGGAAGCAAAGGGGAGAGTTGTCTCAGGAGATTAGAAAGAAAATTATAGACAAGCATGTTAAAGGTAAAGGCTATAAGACCATCTCCAAGTAGCTTGATGTTCCTGTGACCACAGTTGCACATATTATTCAGAAATTTAAGATCCATGGGACTGTAGCCAACCTCCCTGGACATGGCCGCAGGAGAAGATGGATAATACGAATGGAAACAAAAGAGCCCAGAACAACCTCTAAACACATTCATGGTGAACTCCAAGGTCAAGGTACATCAGTGTCAGATCGCACCATCAGTCGCTGTTTGAGCCAAAGTGGACTTCATGGGAGACGACCAAGGAGGACACCACTGTTGAAAACAAATCATAAAAAAGCCAGACTGGAATTTGCCAAACTGCATGTTGACAAACCACAAAGCTTCTGGGAGAATGTCCTATGGACAGACGAGACAAAACTGCAACTTTTTGGCAAGGCACATCAGCTCTATGTTCACAGATGCAAAAATGAAGCATACCAAGAAAAGAACACTGTTCCTACTGTGAAACATGGAGGAGGTTCTGTTATGTTCTGGGGCTGCTTTGCTGCATCTGGCACAGGGTGTCTTGAATCTGTGCAGGGTACAATGAAATCTCAAGACTATCAAGGTATTCTAGAGAGAAATGTGCTCCCCAGTGTCAGACAGCTTGGTCTCAGTCGCAGGTCATGGGTCTTGCAACAGGATAATGACCCAAAACACACAGCTAAAAACACCCAAGAATGGCTAAGAGTGAAACAGTGGACTATTCTAAAGCAGCCTTCTATGAGCCCTGATCTAAATCCTATTGAACATCTGTGGAAGGAGCTGAAACATGCCATCTGGAGAAGGCATCCTTCAAACCTGAGACAACTGGAGCAGTTTGCTCATGAGGAGTGGGCCAAAATATCTGCTGAGAGGTGCAGAAGTCTCATTGACAGTTACAGAAATCGTTTGATTGCAGTGATTGCCTCAAAAGGTTGCACAACAAAATATTAAGTTAAGGGTACCATCATTTTTGTCCAGGCCTGTTTCATGAGTTTGTTTTTTAAAATAATTCTGTTGAACCACAATTCAAAAGCATTGTCTGATTTTCATTGGTTAATTTTCATAGAATTTTTATTTATTACCACTTTTGTCAGATTCAAGTTATTTCTGTGACCATTGTGGGTTTTTCTTTAATTAACAGAGGGGTACCAACAATTTTGTCCACGTCTGTATCACAATCAGTCAAGACAGCAATTTTAGTCTTGGTCTCAGAGTAGTTCTACTTCTAATTGCAACAAACAGATGCAGACAATATTTATTTTCTTTTTCCCTTCCTGGTGCCCATGACTGCCCCCTCACTTTTAACATACATAAAAATCTATGTCAGCCTCCCATGACCTGGACATTATTGATGCAACATGCTTGTGAGTGGCCCAGGCTATTGCATAATAGCAGCTGGGACAGCACTGTCATTGTCCACTCTGGTATAATTCAATACAATATACAATAGTGATTCTCACTGAGGCATGACGACTCCTGTCAGTAAGCTTAGGTTGATTTCTAATCAGTCACAGGCAGTGTTCGGAGTAGCGCACTGTAACACCACTACTTTTGCAGTAACATGCGGTGCAACGAAATTACTGTTTAAAAATTCAGTAATGTGTTACAGTTACTGAAATTTGATCAGATGCGTTACTCGTTTTATTAATCGATAGATATTTTAGTGCAAATAGACGATCATACAACTTGCAGTTGCTAGACACCCTCCTCATCAGCTGCCAACTGGGGATGAATGCACAGTTTCGGTGGCTATTGGCGGGACAACTGCCATCCCCAGCGCCACCACCGGCCTCAAGCCACCAGAGGTTGTCATGCCAAAGGCAAAGGCAAGCAAATAAATAAGCAAATAAATATAAACGGACCCTAACGTAACTAACGTAGCCGTCACACAGTCTCCTCCGCAGGTCCGTTTCCTGTCCTGTCCCAGTTCACATCACAACCCGGTGAAGAAATGTCGTGGCGGTGGCAACTTCTCATATCAAGCCCTGATCACCTGTTGTCCAAGCAGTGAGTAGCCCCTACCAGCTCCTACCTCTGTGGCTAAACATGAGTATTTTTTGAGCAAGAAGCTCGCATTTAATGTCTGCATTAAATGCATTTTAAGTTTTCTTACGCACAGAGAAAAAGTGACTGATTGTTGCAGTAAAGAACAGCTTCTTGTAAGCGGTGAACTTTCATTTATCTGTGCTTTCTGTTTTATTTTATCTCATTCATTTACGTGCTGTTGTGCTATGCAACTGTTTCATGGAAGTAAATCCTCTAAATATGTGTTTTTAATGAGCTGGTCCGGGGGTGTCAAACATATGGCTCGTGGGCCAAAAACGGCCCACCAGGGGGTCCAAAATTTTCTCTGTGAATTCACAGCTTTATTTCTAGTAAATTTCTGACTTTCTACTGATTACAATAGTTTGTGTAAATCTGAAACATTTTTTCTCTGTAAGATGAGACTTTATTTCTCATCAGTTTTCCTTTTCTTCTTTTTTCTGATGAGAACAACAATGTGTTTCAACCTCCAGCATCAGCGATAGACAGTATTAGTTGGACGGGTGGCTTTATATGATAACAAGTACTAAATAACTATTGGGTAATAAAAATACAACAGGTTGCCTGCAAAATGAGTCAATACAATCTCATCAACATCTGCAAATAAATAAAATACAATTTATCAATAAATTTGACAATAAAATTCACAAAAGCACATTTATTGTTGCAGACTGTAATAACTGAGGTGTATACTTTCTTTAGATATGGGCCTAAATCTTAAATGTTCCAAAAAGAGTGTTTTTTTAACGACATATTTTGTAGTGATGCTGATAATTTTCCACTTTGTCTCTTTTTGCCACTTGCCTTGTTGCTGGAATTTTAAAACCAACTAGGGTCAAAATGGTGTGATTTAAGATTACATTTTGATTACATTTTAGGGCCCAGTCACACTGATCTGTATGCATGAACACGTGAAAACTTTTCTTCAGACCTGAGAAAGGTATTCACAGGTATACAAGCGTATAGGTCTCAGGGACTAGGCTTTATACAATTAAAGCTAAAAAACTACTGTCCAACAACAGAATTTATTTCTAATATACTATTGTTACTAGGGCTATCGCGATAACCGCAATTATGTAATATCGCGAGATGGGCAAGCCTACTGCGGAGGATAACGAGCAACCGCAACAACCGTGATGTTCACTTTTTTGTGTGTGTGTGTGGCTAAATCTCGCTGTTCACTTATGTGCCCCTATTGATTATTAAATAAATTGTTAAGTCTATTTTTATTGCCAGCAGCATGTTTGCACCCGGTACTGACAGCGGCACTACCCAGTACTGTGGAAGCTTCCACAGTACCGAGTGCTGGCAGCGGCAGCACTGTGAGGGGCAGGCACTCTCTCTCCAGATGGACTCCAGCAGGTAATTAGTGGCGGAAGCGTTTGGACTCCTTGCTAAATACAGCCATGACAGTGAGCATTGAAAGGAAACAAAGCGTGATATTTCCTTCTGAGCGGAGTGTTTATGATCCTGACAACTGAGCTCCGCGAGAGAAACAACTACTGCATAGTGCATTGCTTGTTTGAACGTGATTTTTCGGACAGGCAAAAATCACGGAGACATGAGTCACGCAGGGTCCTGCACGGAGGCTATCCTGTTTAAGTAAGCTGAATGTCGCTGCAGTCTCCAGTCCACACACGGCGTAGTTGAAATACTGGAGTTCCTGCCACTGCTTTATGAAAATTATCTTTTTTTTTTTTTAACAGAATCAGCAGTTCATGCCTGTAGAAAGACCGGAGTGCTGCACAATTGTCACACATGCACATAAAGTTGAGAGCGGTGCTGCAGCAAGTTTCTCACAGCTTCCATCGTTTGCCACATAAGTTATGAACCCTGTTGAAATTACGAGTCCATAGGGTTCTAAAAACATTTGCAATAATACTGCACATCGCGGTGTTGAGCTATCCACCATCACCGCAGGGGAAATTCCTCCACCACGACAGCCCTAATTGTCACCCATGAATATAATGAATCAGTGTGACCTTAATGAGTCTAGTAGTGTGTAAAAAGTCAGGAGTAGCAGAAAAAGTATGTGAGGGTGGTGCAGGACATCTATGAGGACAGTGAGATGGTGGTGAAGTGTGCTGTGAGAGTGACAGATGGAGTCAAGGTGGGGGTGGGATTACATCAGAGATCAGCTCTTAGCCCCTTTTTATTTGCTATGGTGATGGACAGGCTGACAGATAAGGTCAACTCTAGATATGGATGAAACCAGGCTTTAGTAAATCTTATGTGCCAACTAGGGATGTTAATGATTAATTGACTTTTGATTAACTGTCAATAAGAATTTAGTCAACTAAATTAAATTAGTTGTCAACTGATAACTCAGCAGTCCTTTTCAATGGGAGCTTATTCTATAAAATGTAGTGGCTTTGCCATCCAGGCGGGGGCGCACGCAGTCATCCACTGCCACATTTCAACCGAAAAAGCAGAAGAAGACGCTAAGCCCCCAGAGCACATGCAATGTACAGAGTGAAAAAAAACTCGCCCTTCCGGGTTACGTCAGAAAGTCACAACAAGTTCCAATGGCACGTTCCGATGTCCACCCGCCTACTTCAAATCAACAGGGTGGAGAAACAGACTGCAGCAGACTATACGAGCACAAAAACCTAGCCCCGCTAGACGGGAAAGCAGACCGGACTCAAGTCACCACTGAGGTAACGGACAACAGAGGGAGCCCAGACTGTACTGGCTTTGCCTGATTTGCTGGGGTACTGTGATGTTTAACATACAACAGATGAAGCAGCTCACAATTTATTTTCCTGGTAAAACAGTCTACCAGTGCATCTCAGTAAATTAGAACGTAAAAGTTTTTTTAAATATAACTAAAAAAGAGAAATTTTATATTGGTAGTAGTTTTTAAAATAAATAAAAAACCATGACATTTGTAATTTACTGAGATGTACCAGCACATAGTACACACTATACAGTACAAAATTTGTTAAACTACAAAAAATGCCATGGTCTGTAGTAAAAAAAAAAAAATGCAAATGGTGCAATAAATCATTGAGGAATATAATGTTCATGTTTTATTCAGTATATGAAAAAACAGCAACTTTTTATGTTAAAGATAGACTGTATTGTACTGAGGAAATTCAGATTCTCAGGAAAAAGTCGTGTATCAATTAATCATTAATCAATCAATAAGGTGAATTAATTATCAATTAATGAATTAATCGATAACTGGGCTGCACGGTGGCGCAGTGGTTTAGCACTGTGGCAGCACAGTTTTACCCTCGGCCGGGGGATCGCGGGGATCATGAGATCGTGGGTTCGATCCCAGCCCCCGACCAACAGTGAGCTGTGTGGAGTTTGCATGTTCTCCCCGTGTTGCGTGGGTTTACTCCGGGATTTCTCCGGTTTCCTCCCGCATACCAAAAACATGTAGGTTTAGGGCGCTCGCGCACGCAGCGACCAGCAGCCGGTGGCTTGTCACCAGACTGCAAACCAAATCTACCTACGGGTACAAATAAGTAACAAAAAAAAAAAAAAAAAAAAAAAAAAAACTTGCATCCCTAGTGTCAACAATTACTCACTATAGTTTAACTACAAACATAAACCAGCTTCTGTCTATCCATAATATTTTGTTTTAACAGAGCTGGTTTTCTGACTTTTCTTGACACAATATACAATAATATCTTAAGTTAGGGCCATGTAGGTTTGGATTTATTTTTACCCTTAATAATAAACACATTCATTTAAAAACTGCATTTTGTGTTTACTTGTGTTATCTTTGTCTAATATTTAAATTTGTTTGGTGATCTGAAACATTTAAGTGTGACAAACATACAAAAATGAGAAATCAGGAAGGGGCAAACATTTTTTCACACCACTATTTTTTACACACACACACACACACATACATATATATCAGGTGGGCAGCACGGTGGAGCAGTGGTTAGCACTGTGGCAGCACAGCGAGAAGGTCACGGGATCGATTCCACCCCTGACCATCTTGGGTTCGATCCCACCCCAGACCATCGGTGACCCTTCTGTGTGGAGTTTGCATGTTCTCCCCGTGTCTGCGTGGGTTTACTCTGGGTACTCTGGTTTCCTCCCACACGCCAAAGACAGGCAGGTTAGGTTAACTGGCATCAACTGGGGATTCTAAATTGTCCTTACGTATGGATGCCCAAAGATGCTGGGATAGGCTACAGCACCCCACCACCACCACCACGCAACCTGAAAAGGATTAAGCAGTAGAAGATGGATGGATGGATATATACCAGGTCCTAGGGCTGTGCAATATGACGAGACATATCGGTGACAAGATAAAACAAATTGTCTACCATTCCATATAAAACTATATCGCATATATCAGGACACATACCCTGTTTCTTGTCACCACCCCACCTCTTGCCTGCAGTGCACCAGGTGCATTCCGGTGGTTAGCGCCACAGCAGCTAACAGCAAGCTAATGTTTTGCCACTACTATGGAGCCGCTACTTCTGTGCCAGGGATGTGGGACTTTTTCCCCACCATGCTGCGTCAGAGAGGATAGTCCTCTAATCTCATTTTAATTGGAGTTAAGTAACCTTAACACCAGCTCTCTCTAATTATAAAATGGCAAATGCTAAATGATGATGCCATCTTGTCGCCAATAGGAAACATTATCGTGTGTCAGACCATCGTTTCTTTGGTTTAAATCACTGCTGAGTTTCTTAATTTTGTCTGAAAAAAATATTACTGAATCTGCAAAAGTGCATGACAGCAGCCGCATTCACACTAAATAAATAATACAATTAAAACGTGTTGGAGGACCAAACTGGCTCTTGGTGTAACTTGATTTCTAATAATTTTTAATTAGTCAAGTAGCGATAATAAAGTTGAAGTCATCTCAAATACACATTAAAAACAGTTTTATAACAACACCAAAAAATTTAGAGGAGGAAAAAGTACATAAAATTAATGACAGATGAATTTGTAAAATTGATTTTTTTTTTCAGTATGTAATTTAAAATGTAGAAAAAGAGATGGTCCTTTTTATTGGTTATTATATATAAACTACAGAATTTACAGAAAATGTATACCATGATATATATTGTTATCTTCTAATAAGATTACTTATATCATGATATGAAATTGTGGCCATATTGCACAGCCCTATCAGGTCCTATATACCTTTTTATGTAACGACAGAGACTGGGTGTGCAGACTTGAGCAGAGGCTGCCATTTTTTGCTTTTGCACTTTACCCCCTTTTTTTTTTTAAATTGTATCAAGTGTTTGGTTAAAAAATACATTTCAGTAAACTGATGAGCTTCAGTTTCAATTTTGTGTTTCATAGGTCATTTTATTTGGTTCTGGAAACTGCTTATAAAATGTCATATTAAAGCAGGGACTGACAACAAGTTGACTTTCACAGGTGTGCAGGCTTAAACAGATGAGGTGAAACATGCACTAGAGCCCCAAACAAGAGCCGTGCCAACAGGAAGCAAATGGTGGACATTACCAAAATAATCGCAATTTGTCAACTAATCGAAAAAAAAAGTCGTTAGATTAGTCGACTATCAAAATAATCATTTGTTGCAGCCCTATTGTAACGCAACTGTGAGCATTTATCATTTCTACTAATTCCAGTTACTATCCTACTTTACACAACTTTGTAAATAGCACTGACATTATTAAGCTTTTGTGCTAAATTTGTTCCATTCAAATCAATTAGTTAATGCTTAACAAGCAGTTATGTAAATGAAACTACAGTAAATGTGACGGCAGATGTGGCATCAGAAAGGAATATCAAAATAAACCTGAGTCCTGTTGTCTCCTTTGCTGCGTCGTGCATATTATGTGTGTATAATACCAGGGAGGAACGCCAAGTCACAGCATCTCAGCATTTCACCAAGGCGCGTATGCTGATGGTGTTGTTATTTATTGTGCTAAGCTTTCCAAGTCTGAGACACTGCTGGCAGCTGTTAAGGCTCCCATATTGGTTCGTAATACTCATAAAAGCCAGCTTTTTGGACTGGATTACAGTAAATTGTTAATGAATGCACCATGGTTCCCTTTGACGAAGCTCAGAACTCAAATAGACTTATGTGAACTCAGTATCACTTCTACTACTGCTGGCAATCCTCTTGGAACCAATTTTGTGGTTCTGCTATTGCTGAAATTAATGCTGCATCCCGAGTCAGGTGCGATCTTTTGTGCCTTTTATTTTACGCTTGTTTCACTTTGTCCCAATGCCGCATGTATGCAGCTCAGCGGCTGAACAATAAAGGAGAAATACCACAGCACACTTGTTACGGCAAATCTACTCACAGATTCGCACACGGCCACAGTCACAAGGACTTTGTGGCGTTACCAAGGCAACCAAAACACAAGAGCTAATTATAGCTATAGCAATAGACTCTGGGAAATAAACTCAGGCACACTTACATGGACAAGCACACAGAGCAGCTGTCAATAAATCTGTGTCCACAAAGGTGTTGCCTCACCTTGCTTAAATATAAATTAACACAGTTGCTCATTTTGACACTATGAGGAGGTTTGTGTAGGTGCATTGGGTTTGAAAACAAGTTACGACTGTTAATAAAAAAAAATCCTAAAAAGAGTGAGGAGTAACTGCATCTTTCTGTTATAGCAATGTAAACCACCAAACTTTCACTGTTGGTGAATTCACTTTTTCTGTAAAATATTAAAAAGAAACTGCTGCAAAGAAAATCTGTTGTAATTAAAACATCTTGCACCTTTCATCAGCTGCAAATTCACGCATTTTGTTTTGTCCAATTACTTCCTGCAATAGATGCTCATATTTACTGCAGTTTTTTTCTGCAACAGTTCGTGTCCATCCTTAAAAAGATGAAAATTCACAATTGTAAGATTTACGTTTTTAATTAATTTACACTGAAAATTATACTTTCTATATCCATTTCACCCCCTAGAGCCTGCATTTTTAGTAAATTGCAACCACCCAAAGGTAGGATGTAACCTGCCTCAGCTGACCTCATATGTACTCCACAGCTGTCATTCATTCTGACAGTTTCTACCTTGAAACACAGTTATGACCCGAGGCTAAAGCACGCTTTCTGCTACACTGAAAATAACAGTCAGGACAAAGAATGCTACAATGTCTTGGGGACATGAGCAAATTGGTACCCTTGTATTCCCTTCCCCCCCATTAGGTGACAAAAAAAATATATTTCTACCGTTTTTGTCAGATAATGAAGAAAACTTGTGCTGTGCTTGAGTAACTGAATCATAAACACACTATTTAAAAAAAAATTCACAATGTTAGAAAAAGGATCTAAATCTCCCTCCGTCATTTTAAGTTAGATAAATTTAGAATTTATCACTACCACAGGAGATACTAGCTGTAACATGTTGTTGTCATAGTTGCTTGAAACAATTACAATAATTTATCTTCTAACTTAAAATATCTGCCTAGAACCTGAGGGGAGTCAAATCCCTCTATGCGGTTGTAAAATCTTAATAAACTGACTTTGTCTGCAGCCAAAAACCTAATTATGCCATATAAAACAAAAATTTCCTTACACTGGGCAAATTGATGTCATTCTAAAATTACAATGACACTACAGTCACGTACATGTCATGAAGGGCATGACCATGTCACCATATGTCACCAGGGTCTCCACACTGGTGACCCTGGACGTATTACGGAACACAAGGCAAGAACCCCGGAGACGGCCCGGACGGGAAGCTCCAGCAACGCGGCAAGCATCCCACAGACGGCCCAGACGGGAACCCCCAGCAATGCATGCGCTGTTTCAGTCAAGCTACCAGACTTTTGGCAGCACAACCCGCGCTCTTGGTTCCACCACACCGAGGCCCAGTTCGCCCTCCAGGGAATAACGGCAGACGACACCAAGTTTTACGACGTGGTTGCAACGCTGGAAGCTCGCACAGCTCAGCAGGTAGCGAGGCTGCTCGACCAGCCCCCAGCCCACGGCAGATACGAGGCTCTCAAAGCTGCGCTGACCTGGCGCTACACGCTCTTGGACTGTGAGAGAGCAGAGAGGCTCCTGAGGCGTTCCGAGTTAGGAGATGGTTCGGCTGTTGATCTGATGGAGAAGATGTTGGCTTTTTATTTGTATGACTGATGAGAAAGTGTTAATAAACTTTGTATGTTCGTAAATCTGCCTCCTCATTTCCAACACTCTCCACACTGGATGCTATAGTCACCACCCTGCACTCTGTCATCACCCACCTGGAACAGAAAGACACCTATGCCAGACTCCTGTACATTTATTTCAGTTCAGCATTCAACACCATTATTCCCCAGAGACTGATGGAGAAATTACTCCTTCTTGGTCTGAACACCGCCACATGTCTCTGGATCCTGGATTTCCTGACTGAGGGACCCCAGTCTGTCCGGGTTGGAAACAACATCTCCAACTCTGTCACGCTGAGCACCGGATCCCCTCAGGCTGCGTACTCAGTCCACTGTTGTTTACACTTCTAACACATGACTGTGTATCCAGACACGAGGGGAACCAGATTATTAAGTTTGCAGACGACACCACAGTGGTGGGACTTATTCAGAGGGATGAGGAATCAATGTACAGGGAAGAAGTGAGAGACCTGGAGGGCTGGTGCAGGGAGAACAATCTGGTGCTCAACGTGGACAAAACGAAGGAGATGATTATCGACTTCCGGCGGTCACAGCCTGAACACGTCCCCCTCAGCATCGGCGGCCGTTTAGTGGAGAGAGTGGAGAACATCAAGTTCCTCAGAGTGCAGATCTCGTAGGACCTGACCTGGAGCAAGAATTCCTTGGGGATCAGGAAGCGGGCTCAGCAGAGACTGCACTTCTTGAGGAAACTCAAACAGGTCTCTCTCCCCAGCTGCATCCTCAGGACCTTCTACAGAGGTGTGGTGGAGAGTGTTCTGACATACTGCATTGCAACATGGTACTCCAGCTGCAGTATGTCAGACAAAAATGCCCTGCAGAGGATAGTCAAGGGAGCTGAGAGGGTAACTGGAGTCTCCCTCCCCTCTGTCCAAGAACTTTTTCAGAACCATTGTAGGAGCAGGGCACTGAACATTGTCAAGGACCGTTCTCACCCTCTGCATAAACACTTTGAACTTCTGCCATCTGGCAAACGATTCCGGAGCATCAGAGGCAGAACCACCAGACTGATCAACAGCTTCCTTCCACAAGCTGTTAGGATGCTGAACAGTTGACCCGGAATCTCTCATATTCACTACTGCACCTACGGACATTATGTGCATTATTTGTATATTATAGCTAGTTAGTTTTTTTGTTGTTTTTTTGTTGTTTTTTTTTTCCAAGTATGTCTCAGGGATGTGTGAACGGATGGGGGTGGGGGGTGGGGGGTGAAGATATGTGTGAGTGTGTCTTAAATCATGTTCTTCTACTTATATGGATGCCGAGAGAAACGCAATTTCATCTTGCCTGCACTACAGTTGTATGTACAGCAATATGACAATAAAGGTTGATTTGATTTGATTTGATATCAGCATGTGTATCCAAATATCTCCAGTTACCAGCCAATCATGACAGTACGTGCAAATAAATTGTTTAATAATTCAAATTCAGTATCTAGTAAAAGCTTGTGAGCCGAGCCTGCTATACTGTAGGTACAGTTACGACTAAACCTTCACTGTCAAAAACCTCAAGAATTTAATGCACTGTACATTTTTTAGCATTTCATGACTAACGTTCAACAGTATAGAGCCTAATTTCATGTACACGCACAATTTTTTGCTTTAAAGTTTCACCTAAGCCCCACCTCCTCAAAAAAGGTGAGTTGAAACAGAGTGCCTTTGGTGACGTAGCTATGTACAGCCATGCACGTGTGTGTGTGTGTGGGGGGGGGGGGCTTTAGGGGTTTGAGCCCCATGGAGGGTCATTCTGGGGTTTTGTCTCCCATAATAAGTTACTGTGTCCCCTCAAAGCCCCAGACTAAGCTTTTGGCATCAAGCTTCGTTTTATTAATTGATAATGAATGAAAAATTTCATTGCTGAATGGAAGTGAATGCAACATTACTGCACTGGTGGTTACCCCTCCCTTCCCCTGACAGATCACTTTTATAATTTGTTGTGTTGATGTTTAATAGTAATTTTGCATCATTCTTTCTTTACGTAAAAGACTAGAGCTAAGTTTGTTATTATTCCTGCTTGGACTGAAAACGTTCAGACTGCTGATTTTTTTTTTTTTTTTTTTTTTTTAAGCAAGAGACTGAACGGCTTATATTCCTTCATCCAGAGGCAAAATGACATTTTCACCAAAACAAGAAAGAGTTTAAAGACTGTTGCCTAAAACATCTGCTTGAAAATTGCATAATGAACTTATTTTTATTTTTTCCATTTGAGAGCGGTCACCATCTAAAGTTTTATTTCTTTGATTTTATTTTATCATTAGTGTTAATATATGTGATCATCTTTGAATCATTAGTTTTGGTGGGTTTTGATCATTACCTTTAGTGAGTGAGGGGGTTTCCTGGTGTTTTTTTGCAGAGTGGAGTTCCAGCCACCAGGAAAAAGTGAAATTTATAACTCCATTCTAACAGGTGGAAAGATTTTGACAACAAACTCTAAGACAATGAAAGGTTTTGTGGGTAGAAAAAAAGGGCATAAGATACCATTTTAGAAAAATGTACATTTGTTTTTATAGGGGATTTACTGCCACCGGAGTGTGTCTTTAAGAATATTTAAAATATTCAAAATTTGACATGCAACTTTTAATTATGTCTGTATGCATAAGGCATTTTGAGAAATTTAGGAGAAAAAAATATTCACGGGATGAGCTAAACTTTAGGTAAAGTTTGTGCTGCTTTGTTGCGCCAGCCCTCCCTTTACAATTTGCTGCAAATATTTATCCATCCATCCATCCATCTTCTTCCGCTTAATCCTTTTCGGGTCGCGGGGGTGCTGGAGCCTATCCCAGCATCTTTGGGCAAGAGGCAGGTTACACCCTGGACAGATCGCCAGTCCAGCGCAGGGCCAACGCAGAGAGACAGACAACCATTCACTCTCACAGTCATCCCTAAGGACAATTTAGAATCCCCGGTTTGATGCCAATTAACCTAACTTGCATATTTTTGGCATGTGGGAGGAAACCAGAGAAATCCCGCGTAAACCCACACAGACACAGGGAGAACATGCAAACTCCACACACATCACTGTTGGTCGGGGGCTAGGATCAAACCCAGGATCACCCGGCCAAGGGTGAGTTGCTGTGCTGCCGCAACGCTAACCACTCCGCCACCGCGCTGCCCTGCAAATATTATATTAATGTATATTATATTACACATTAAAAATTATTTTGAAATCAGATAACTTAGCATACAGACTATTTAATAATGTCATTTGCCGGCAAGCTTATGCCAACATACAGTACATACTAAATTTATCAAAAACAAGATCTTCCAAAATACACAGAATGGCATGGGTTGTTGGCGTTTGAAAGCTGAGAAGGATTTGTGAAATCACAGTTTGATCCCAGCATACAGGGTTGTTAAAATAAGCTTATATCCTGGTGTGCATCTATGTGAATGTGGGCTCAGTCTGCTTGCACAACAAGAGCAGGAGGTTGTTGGAAAAGAAGCTGATTTGGAGGATAACCCCACAGCCTTTTTGTTGCACTGAGGTATGCCACATGCATACATGCACTGAGGTATTGCACTGTTGCACTGAGGTATGCCACATGCACTTTTAAAAGGGAGTTTCGGCAGTCACTGGATGTTAAGACGATAAATTAAAAAATGTGTGGTAAATATCTCTGGTTTTGGGTAAGTTGGACAGATATTTTCACATACATAGCAAAAGAAGAAAAAACTCTTGTGTCTTCTTTATTATCAGTGTGAAGGGGTGAGCAGGATAAACACAGATGTCAAATGGAAAAGCAACCTGAAAGCAGCGCAATGAGGAGAAAACACAAGCCACCATTTTTAGTTGCAATTTTCCAGAAGAAAATACAGAAGAAAATACAAGAACATCTGAGAACTGAAGATGCAACACAGTCCTTCAATAGGAAATGGACTATACGTATAAGCATTTTTGCCAGCACAAAATACATCCTATACCCACTCGCTGGCCACTTCATTAGGTGCACCTTGTCATTACTGGGTTGGACCCCTATAGCCTTTAGAACTCCATTCATTCTTTATGGCATAGACTCAACAAGGGGCTGAAAACATTCTTCAGAGATATTGGTCTATACAAGTATACATGTGTTGAGGTATTTTGCTGCAGCTGATCTGCTTCAAGGGTCAATGTGTTGTGCCGTACAATTCTGTCAACCAACCCCTTCCTGCCTCCGTACAAGTATTTGAGGGGTTTTGAAATAAGGAGACTGACTATAGGGCTGCACAATTTGAGGAAAATGTGCAATTATGATTATAGCCCCAAATATTGCAATTTGTGATGAGATGTCAATTATATAGATTTTTTTTCTTTTTTAAGAGAGTCTACTTGCCTACCATTTTTATTTATTTCTCAGCTTAATTAAGATGCATAAAAAAAACAAAAAATTTCAGTGATCCAAGAGAGGCTCAGAGTAGAGCTGCTGCGCCTCCACATCGAGAGGTGCTACAGTACATGAGGCAATTTTGCATCTGATCAGGATGCCTCACGGATGCCTCCCACTATAGCCCCTTTTCCACTAGTACCTACTCAGCCCTACTCGCCACGACTCTACTCGGTTTGTAGGGTTTTTCGTGAGTACCTGGTACTTTTTGGGGACCTAGTTCAGTGAGGTTCCAACCGTGCTGAGTTAAGCTGAAAATGTGACGTCAACGGATTGCAGGCCACTGAATGGCCAGGGCATAACGTCAGTGGATGAGAGCGACATCTTCACAAGATTCAAAATCGCCATTTGTAAATTCGCTCGTGAGTTTTTATTATTTCTGCGATTATCAACGAAATAAATGGCTACATACAAATCAGCACCGTCACAAAACACTCACCATTTTCCCTGTGAGCAGCCATCAGCTCAGAGACCTCCTAGTATTTCATTGGCTCCGCTGGGGCAGGAGCTGAAAAATTCATAGGCTGAAAAGTTTATATAGCGTGGTCAAATATGACCAGATGCGGTTATTTTTCAAGTCTCCCCGTCGGGGCGCACAGTTCTTCCATCGATGTTGCAGCGCTTGGATCCCTGCACTTGAAAAATAAACTACATTTGGTTAAATTTGACAACTATGAACTTTTCAGTCCCGTCGACCCTCCTGCGGCGAAGCAACCCAAAATGAAAGTATACCAGGAGGTCTCAGAGCTGATGGCTTCTCATGGGGAAGATGGTGAGTGTTTTGTGATTTTCAAGCATCTTTTACATTATTTAATAGTGAAAACATGAACTTGTAAATGAAGTAACAGGATAATGGGCCGCCTTCCTGTAATGAGAACCCAACCCCATCCACTTGAGGTGGTACTCAGTTGAAATGGAAAACCAACCACACCGTGTCGAGCCGAGTACAGTCGAGTCAGGCTGAGTAGGTACTAGTGGAAAAGGGGCTTATGTGGGGTTTTTTTGTTTTGTTTTGTTGTTTTTTTGTTACTTATTTGTACCCGTAGGTAGATTTGGTTTGCAGTCTGGTGACAAGCCACCGGCTGCCGGTCGCTGCGTGCGCGAGCGCCCTAAACCTACATGTTTTTGGTATGCGGGAGGAAACCGAAGAAATCCCGGAGTAAACCCACGCAACACGGGAAGAACATGCAAACTCCACACAGCTCACTGTTGGTCGGGGGCTGGGATCGAACCCACGATCTCGTGATCCCCGCGATCCCCCGGCCGAGGGTAAAACTGTGTTGCCACAGTGCTAAACCACTGCGCAACCTTGGTGAACTCCCTGAAGAGCTGGAGGAGGTGATTGTGGAGAGGGAAATCTAGGGTTCTGTTTCAACTGTTGCCCCCACAAAGTATATACAGACGTGGACAAAATTGTTGGCACTCCTCTGTTACCAGAGTGGTGGCTCAGTTGGTAGAGCATCCGCCCCACACCCGGGAGGCAGGGGTTCAAATCCCGGCCGGGTCATGCCAAAGACCATATAAAAGTGGAACTTCCTGCCGTCCAGCTTGGTGCTCAGCAAAAATGGAATTGAGGAGGGAAATTTGTGGCGGCGCCTTGCATGGCAGCGGCCCTCTGATTCTACACTTGGGGTGTGTGTGATTGACACAGTAGATAGGTAAAACACAATCTCGTTCTACTGTACATGATTGGTTGTACAGTTGAATGACAATAAAGGGTGATTTTTTTTAATGAAAGAAAAACCCACAATGGTCATAGAAATAACTTGAATTTGACAAAAGTGGTAATAAATAAAAATTCTATGAAAATTAACCAATGAAAATCAGACAATGCTTTTGAATTGTGGTTCAACAGAATTATTTTAAAAAACAAACTCATGAAACAGGCCTGGACAAAAATGATGGTATCCCTAGAAAAGATTGAAAATAATGTGACCATAGGGACATGTTCAACCAAGATGTGTCCTCTAATTAACATCACAGGTGCCTACAAACTTGTAATCAGTCAGTTGGCCTATTTAAACGGTGACAAGTAGTCACTGTGCTGTTTGGTGACATGGTGTGTACCACACTAAACGTGGACCAGAGGAAGCAAAGGAGAGAGTTGTCTCAGGAGATTAGAAAGAAAATTATAGACAAGCATGTTAAAGGTAAAGGCTATAAGACCATCTCCAAGCAGCTTGATGTTCCTGTGACTACAGTTGCACATATTATTCAGAAATTTAAGATCCACGGGACTGTAGCCAACCTCCCTGGACGTGGCCGCAGGAGGAGACGGATAATACGAATGGTAACAAAAGAGCCCAGAACAACCTCTAAACACATTCATGGTGAACTCCAAGGTCAAGGTACATCAGTGTCAGATCGCACCATCCGTCATTGTTTGAGCCAAAGTGGACTTCATGGGAGATGACCAAGGAGGGCACCACTGTTGAAAACAAATCATAAAAAAGCCAGACTGGAATTTGCCAAACTGCATGTTGACAAGCCACAAAGCTTCTGGGAGAATGTCCTATGGACAGACGAGACAAAACAGGAACTTTCTGGCAAGGCACATCAGCTCTATGTTCACAGACGCAAAAATGAAGCATACCAAGAAAAGAACACTGTCCCTACTGTGAAACATGGAGGAGGTTCTGTTATGTTCTGGGGCTGCGTTGCTGCATCTGGCACAGGGTGTCTTGAATCTGTGCAGGATACAATGAAATCTCAAGACTATCAAGGTATTCTAGAGAGAAATGTGCTGCCCAGTGTCAGACAGCTTGGTCTCAGTTGCAGGTCATGGGTCTTGCAACAGGATAATGACCCAAAACACACAGCTAAAAACACCCAAGAATGGCTAAGAGCCAAACATTGGACTATTCTAAAGTGGCCTTCTATGAGCCCTGATCTAAATCCTATTGAACATCTGTGGAAGGAGCCTAAACATGCCATCTGGAGAAGGCACCCTTCAAACCTGAGACAAGTGGAGCAGTTTGCTCATGAGGAGTGGGCCAAAATACCTGCTGAGAGGTGCAGAAGTCTCATTGACAGTTACAGAAATCGTTTGATTGCAGTGATTGCCTCAAAAGTTTGTGCAACAAAATATTAAGTTAAGGGTACCATCATTTTTGTCCAGGCCTGTTTCATGAGTTTGTTTTTTAAAATAATTCTGTTGAACCACAATTCAAAAGCACTGTCTGATTTTCATTGGTTAATTTTCATAGAATTTTTATTTCTTACCACTTTTGTCAGATTCAAGTTATTTCTCTGACCATTGTGGTTTTTCTTTCATTATTTTTTTTTTTGAATTTTGTATACTTTATTGATCCCGAGAGGGGAAATTGAGGGCATCCACCTGGGTGGATGAAGCAGCCACAGTACGGCGCTATCCTTTAACCATTCACACACACATTCACACCTAGGGCCACTTTAGAGTCTCCAATTAACCTAACCTGCATGTTTTTTGGCCTGTGGGAGGAAACCGGAGAAATCCCAGAGTAAACCCACGCAGATACGGGGAGAAACATGCAAACTCCACACAGATCACTGTTGGTCAGGGGCTGGGATCGAACCAGGGATCCCATGGCCAAGGGTGAGCTGCTGTGCTGGTGCAGTGCTAATCACTGCGCCACCGCACCACCATTAACAGAGAGGTACCAACAATTTTGTCCACACGTGTGTGTGTGTGTGTGTGTGTGTGTGTGTGTGTGTGTGTGTGTGTGTGTGTGTGTGTGTGTGTGTGTGTGTCCAACAAACGATGGAACTACAAATGAACAAGATCATGCAAAAACTGACTTTGGGACGGTCACTTGCTGTCAGACCAGTTTCAGTGTGCCTTAAAAGTATTTACAATTCAAATTCAAATTGGAGGCTTGAAAACCTTACTTTCCAAATATGTTTCCTCAACCATTATGATGATATTCTTAGCATTTGGCATTATCCTTTGTGCTCAGAGGTTTAGGATGCTGCTGTGTCTTTAGTGTACCCTGGCTCATTAGCTGGAAACCTTTAATGTTTGGCTTCCCCTCAACTCGGCAGAGCTTAGCTAAAAGAGATTAGCAACATTACACAACATTTGGATAACCATTAAAACCACTGACCACTAAAAATTAGACATATCAAAAGATAGCATGATACGGTTTGTTTAATCTATACATGAGAAAATACAACACTAGCCCCATTAAGTTAGGCAGGGCATTATGAATCAGTATGCACTATTAGGAATATCAGCTGTATTTGTGCAAGAGAAAATGTAAAACACTTTTTTCTACCTACAATAAATCAATAAACAACAAAGAGAAAAAACCACACACACAGGCATGCATGCATCCTCACACACAGAAAGATGGAGGGAAAAGCAGAGACTAAGACCATTTTTTAAAAAAGAAATGTTTCTCTAACGCCTACACTTCCACAGATGACCAACCAGACTTTCCAAACTTCTCAGCTGCAAAGCTCCAGACCCACTGCCGTGGTAACAGGGCAACAGACCAAAAATAAAAATCAGAGAAGAAGCTATAACAAGGCCTGAAAACCTGAAACAGTGAAAGCATAGAAATGAGCTTAGCTGGCAGAGGGGCAGCATGAACTAAAGCGCTTCTAAATGGCCTCTCATTCTTTCCTTTGGAGCGCCACGGAGCTTTCAGGGAAGAAGAGAATGACCTAATTTTTCTAGAAATAATTGGAGGTTTTTGCTGATTACCATGGAAATGGTAAGGGGTGAAGGTCAGAAGTGATAAAAGGTACAAAAAAGCATGGTATTAAGATCAAGATGCTGGAAAATGTCAAGTTTTACCACTGTAATTTCTATTGCACGTGGCATTATAATGCATCATGACATTTAGGTATCAAAGTACCCTTTAAAAAAAACAGAAGTATGCATGCAACATATATGCATGTGCACATACAGTGGTGTGAAAAACTGTTTGCCCCCTTCCTGATTTCTTATTTTTTTGTATGTTTGTCACACTTGGTGTTTATTATTAAAGGGGGAAAAAATCCAAACCTACATGGCCCTGTGTGAAAAAGTGATTGCCCCCTAAACCTAATAACTGGTTGGGCCACCCTTAACAGCAACACCTGCAATCAACCGTTTGCAATAACTGGCAATGAGTCTTTTACAGCGCTGTGAAGGAAGTTTGGCCCACTCATCTTTGCAGAATTCTTGTAATTCAGCCACATTGGAGGGTTTTCGAGGATGAACCACCTTTTTAAGGTCATGCCACAGCATGTCAATCGGATTCAGGTCAGGACTTTGACTAGGCCACTCCAAAGTCTTCATTTTGTTTTTCTTAAGCCATTCATAGGTGGACTTGCTGGTGTGTTTTTGATCATTGTCCTGCTGCAGAACCCAAGTACGCTTCAGCTTGAAGTCACAAACAAATGGATGGACATTCTCCAGGATTTTTTGCTGGACAGCAGAATTCATGGTTTCATTTACCACAGCAAGTCTTCCAGGTCCTGAAGCAGCAAAACAGCCCCAGACCATCACACTACCACCACCATATTTTACTGTTGGTATGAGGTTCCTTTTCTGAAATGCCGACAATCATTTTTTCCCCACAGGGCCATGTAGGTTTGGATTTTTTTTACCCTTAATAATAAACACCTTCATTTAAAAACTGCATTTTGTGTTTACTTGTGTTATCTTTGTCTAATATTTAAATTTGTTTGACGATCTGAAACATTTAAGTGTGACAAACATACAAAAAAATGAGAAATCAGGAAGGGGGCAAACACTTTTTCACACCACTGTAAGTGAACACCATAAGAAATGTTAAACCTTGACCTTTGACTTTTTGACCCCAAACCCACAGTGAGAGTTTAGGATCCCAAGGTGAACCTGTATACCAGGTTTGGTGGCCCTAGCTTTACTCGTTTTTATAGTAATAGTAAATATAGCATTTATCATATCTTCGCCCAAAGGTCTCTTCGACCCCTTTGGGCTTCGACCAGCGGGGAATAAAAAAGCTGTAGACACACAATACTGCAAACAGAGAGAGAGCTCAATAACTAAATATATTCCACCATAGCTAAGGTGTCAAGCATCATTTTTGTTGCATTATTGTACCCTCTTTCTAATTTGCCTTGCAGTCCTTAACCAATAATTGCTTCTTATTGGCTAGTAGTTGTGAACTCAAGTTGATGTTCAACAGACAGAAAGTGAGTAGAGATTTAAGTCAGCCAGTGCACCATGACAACAGTCTCAGTGTCAGTCTGTGTGTACCACCCGGGCCCGGTGACAGGACAGGCTGAGTGCTTGCAGATTCTGTACGACAGGCTGACACAAAGTGAAAGTTTGTTATTAAAGCAGTAATGGGGTCTCTTTTTTTCCCAACTGCCAGTAGATCAATAGAGCTCTCCTTATTGAGTGTCCATCACAGCAGCTCCCTGAGGGGAGATGATCGAGTGTGAGCAAGCTTGAGACAAAGAGGATCTTTGTATACGAGAAGGAATGTCTTTTACACATTGGTCTGGGTTAAAATGAAATTGATGAACATTGCACGCATCAGATATTTCTGTGGTGGCTAATTGGTCAAACTGTCCAAGCTGAATGGTGTTTCCCCGGTGACTCAGTGGATAAAGTTACTGAATTGTTGTTGACTGTGATGTTCCTCAAAGAGTAGATGTGGTGTTCATAAAGAAAATTTGATCATAAAACACACAGCAACAATTTAAAAAGTATGAATGAATGAATGAATGAATGAATCTTTATTTCGGATAGATTAAAAGTAAAGATTAAAAGAAAGGAACACAATAATATAACAAAGGGGAAAAAAAATCTTACAAGGTCAAATTAAACAATAACTCCTCTGATTATACAGTCCAACATAAGTTATCCAAAATGGGTGATGGCTGAAGCCGCAGCTTATATTGCCCACCCATATTTCATCCAAGAATTCAAAAGAAAAACAAGAGCGATTACAATTCAGAACAAAGCTAAGACAAAATGTGACAAAAAAAACTAAGCAACAACACAACACAGACTGGATATGATAATTCTTATGTGATTTTACATGTCATCTTGGATATATGTTTGGAGTATTTCTACCTTTAGTTTTTGTTTAAATTGTCCAAGCGTTGTACATGATTTTAATTCAGGTCCAAAAGCATTCCACAATCTGGCTCCTTGCACTGAGACACAGTGTTGCTTGGTGGTAGTTCTCACTGAAGGTTTTTGAAATATACATGTTCCTCTAAAATGATATTGTTTCTCCCTTATTTGGAACAACTTTTGGATATTTGCAGGCAGTGATATATTCTTCATTTTAAACATTATTACTTCAGTTTTAAAGTCAACCAGATCTTTCAACTTGAGAGCTTTTAATTTAAGAAAAAGTGGGTCTGTTGGTTCCCTGTAAGCAGCTTTGTTTATTATTCTAATAGCTCTCTTCTGAAGCATAAAGATTGGACATATGTTTGTTTTATATGTATTTCCCCATACTTCAGTACAATATGTCATGTATGGGAGTATTAATGAATGATATAAAGTATATAGTGTGGGTTGATTCAACAAATATTTCACTCTGTGTAGTACTGCAATTGATTTAGATATTTTACCTTTAATATAATTAATATGTGACTTCCAACACAGTTTATTATCAATTATTACTCCAAGAAATTTAATTTCGGATACCCTTTCAATCTCTACACCATTTACACTGAGTTTAGATACTAAGTTGTTGTGATGGTTGTTAAAAATCATAAATTTTGTCTTACTTAAATTGAGCGTTAATTTGTTTGAATCAAACCACAGTTTAAGTTTTCCTATTTCCTTTCCGAGTGTATCCAAAAGTTGTTCCAAATTGCTTCCACTGTATAATAAATTAGTGTCACCTGTAAACAATATTAAATCCATTTTTTCCAAAACTTTACATATATCATTTATATACATATTGAATAGCAATGGCCCCAAAACTGAACCCTGTGGGACTCCACAAGTAACCTTCAGTAACTGAGTTTTTGCTACCAACACATACATATTGATATCTGTTCTTTAAGTAACTACATAACCAGGACAGTGCTACCCCCCAATACCATAATTTTGTAGTTTCTTTAACAATAATTTATTATCCACTGTATCAAATGCTTTTTTAAGATCCAGGAATACCCCAACTGAATACTCTATTTTCAATGGCAGTTGATATTTTTTCTATAAATTCCATTAGAGCAAATGCAGTTGTCCTCTTGTGTCTGAACCCATATTGCTGCTCAAACAATAAATTATCCTTCATTATGAAGTTGTCAATTCTCTCACAGGATATTTTTTCAAGTATCTTAGAAAACTGCGGCAATAGTGAAATAGGTCTATAGTTTGAAAATTCCCCTCTGTCACCC
This sequence comes from Pholidichthys leucotaenia, assembly GCA_020510985.1. Taxonomy (NCBI): domain Eukaryota; kingdom Metazoa; phylum Chordata; class Actinopteri; order Cichliformes; family Pholidichthyidae; genus Pholidichthys; species Pholidichthys leucotaenia. Next base: position 110,087,969 of record CM035848.1, on the reverse strand, counting down.
GTCTTGCATATCGGAATTACTTTAGCTATTTTAATTGCATTGGGAAATATACCTGTTTGGAGAGACAGGTTACAAATATACGTCAGTGGCTTCACGAAGCATTCAATGATAGTTTTGATTAAAAGCATGTCAATACCATCACAATCCGTAAATGTTTTACTTTTAAACAATTTAACAATTTCAATGACCTCTCTCTCGTCTGTGTTCTTTATGAAAATGGAGTCTTTTATAGCAATATTTTTTCTTATTGTATCACCTGCAAATGCCGTAATGGGTATTTCTTGAGCCAAATTAGGACCAATGTTAACAAAAAAATTATTAAATTCATCTGCAGGTGAGACTGCATTAACACTCTGAGTCTTTTTTTTTTTTTTTTTTTGAAAGATTGGTTGGGTAGCTTGTGTTTCTGTCTTTATTTCCAAGAATATTGTTAAGTATTGTCCATGTATTTTTAATATCATCTCTGTTTTTCTCCAGTTCTTTACTGTAATAGTCTTTTTTACTGCATCTCATTATATATATTAACTTATTTTTGTATGTTTTATACCGCTGCTCTGCTTCTTTTGTCCTTTTCTTTAGAAAAGCTTTATATAATGAATTTTTCTTTTTACATACTTTTTGTAATCCTTTGGTTAACCATGGCTTGTCGACAAATTTCTGTTTAAGCTTTTTCTTTAATAATGGACAATTTTTTTCATAAAGAGTGGTTACAATGTTCATGAATGCGTCATAGGCTTCATTTACATCTGATACATAGACTTTTGTCCAGTCTTGCTTCAGCAGGTCTTCTTTAAAAGAACTGATTGCATTTTGTGATTTGTATCTGAAAGATTTTAAAGTTTTTTTCTGTATTGGCCCCGTGTGGCCACGGATAAGTGTAAAGACTGGCAAATGGTCACTTATGTCATTTATTAATAATCCACTTTCTGTTTTCTTATCAATAATATTAACAAACAGGTTTTCAATAAGTGTAGCAGTGTGAACTGTAATTCTACTGGGATGTGTTATTGTGGGATATAGACTCATACTGTACATAGAATTCATGAACTCTGTAATTACATTTTGTTGAAATGGATTTAGTAAATCAATACTGAAATCTCCACAGATTACAACCATTTTCTTACTAGTTATATTATTGTACAGCTCGACTAATTTATCTCTGAATGTCTCAATGCAAGTTCCCAGCATTCTATATACTGTATATATAACTTATAATTAGATTTTTTGTTTTATCTTGGTCAATCTCAACAGTTAACATATTCCAGAATCCCTGGTAGTGCAAAGGACATTCCATTTACAACTTTACACCTATACAGGTCATCAATATACAGTGCAACACCACCACCCTTTTTTTGAGATCTATTAATATAAAACATCTGATATCCCTCTAATGCCATCAGAGAAGCCTGCTCTTCATTAAGCCAAGTTTCAGAGATTGTGATAGTTGTAAATTTTCTATCTAGCTGTTTTAACCTCTTGCACTCCGTTGTACCACGGGCGGGCAAGTCTCTGCATCCCAGAGCGCACGAGGGCGCTCTCGTGCGCTCTAGGACGCACGAGGGCGCTGCCTCCAAGCGCGCACTGAAAAAAAAAAAAAAAAGTTCTTCCACTACAGACACAGCCGCGAGCAGATCAGATATGATTGACCTCTCATTTGACTAATAAGAGCCTTGAATTGGGTTTCTGAAACCTTGAAGAACCAATGACTGAAAACCTAGCAAGAAGGACCCGCCTACCAACGCTGTGAATCCAGCGAGCCAACTGAAGCACAGAAGTTCGCGAGCTTTTTTGTGTAAGGCTGGGTGAAGAGAGGCTGCTGCAGCAGATGAAAAAAGGACCCGCAGGAAGAACCCCACAGACCCAGCAGCACGGAGACCATCCACAAGTGCAACCTGTGTGACAGGGACTGCCATTCGCGCATCGGCATGTTCGGCCACAGACGGTGCTGTCCCAGCAGAGTAGACGTTTAGGATTCTCTTCCATGGTCATCATAGACCGACGGAGGCCGACGACGAAGGCTAAGTGACACACATGCGTTCACCAGTCTATTTTTAATTACTACTGTTATTTGTTTTGAAAAATCGTTCGCCAAAAACTGCAATCATGGAAGCGTAAAACCGCAATAATGGAATTATGTTTTGATCGGGTCGCGAGACCAGCGTCGCGTTCGTCTGACAATGAGGAAGAAGTTCGCCAGCTCCGCTTCTGCTGTGAAGAGGTAGGTTTTCTAAGCTAAATTATTCTTTATCCCTGAAAATTGTAATCAAAATTACTTTTGACCGATCGGTAAATTACAGCTGTGCGTCATCGCTACATGACGGACCGTGGCGCAATGGGCGATGTCCGTCCTCTGTAGCGAGGGGGGGGGAGACAACCCCCCCCACATACACACACACAGCCCTGAGTGTCACCTTTCATTAGAGCCCAAGATGAAGCTTCTATATTGAATCATTCAAAAGTTACAGACATTTTTCAAAACTGTGCCATTTGGCACAATTTGGCACAGTTCAAAAACGCCTGGGAACTACCTGAGGAAAAAGCTGTGTAATATATTCATTTTTTGTGGTATTGTTACAAAATTTGGACCTCAGCTGGATAACACTTGGTTCTACATTTCTGTTGCATTTTCCAGCCCGGATCTGAAGCTGTGTGTTATTTGCAAGCATTTGTATCCGAAAAAACACCCAGGCCAAATTTATTTTCTTCAAGTTCACTATGTTTAGATGACTGTAACTCAGTGGCCGGAGCACTTAGAGCAGGGGTGTCCAACCATGTGCCATGGAGAGCCAAGACCCTGCAGGTTTTCTCTTCTACCCAGTCTCTTCAGCAGGTGTTTTCACTTATCAGCAATCAGTGGGAAGAAGTTCACAGAAATCTGCTGTTGAAGACACTGGTTGGAGGTAAAACCTGCAGGGTCTTGGCTCTCCATGGCACATGGTTGGACACCCCTGACTTAGAGAGATTATGACTATTTTGCCAAAAAATTCAAAGTGTTTTCTTTTAAATGAGATCAACCCCATGAAGATGCTGCAAAGGGTTGAAGAACAGCTTTCGATTTACTTTGGGCACGTTATTTTTTGGCGTTTTTAGGGAAATTGACCGGAGTGCAAGGGGTAAATAGTCCTGAATCTGTGGAAAGTTTTTGTTAAGGCTTCTGCTGTTGAAGTGTATTACTGATAGTTTACCATCTAATTGCACTTGACTTTTGAATTGCTTTTCAGTATGATATTCACAGTGATTATGAATATCACTGAAGAAGTGGTTATCAGGATCAGTATCATTCTCCATCTCTTGTAGTTTATGTTCAGCATAATGGCATATTTTCAGAGTCTGAATTTCCTCACTCTGTGTCAAATGACTTCAACTGGGGATGACTGACATCTACTAAAGTCAGTCATAAGTTTTTTGTTTTGTTTTTTTGTTTTTTTAAAGTACATTGACATGGTGTGTCACAAAAGAACTGTTCTTGTCATGTGGTAAGAAAAGGTACTAAATGGAAAGTTTGGAAACTGGAGTTTTAACAACATTAAATATCACTCTATAAAAGCAAGAAATCTCTGTGTGTCTGTGTGTCTGTCACGTTCATCACTCTATAAAAGCAAGAAATCTGTGTGTCTGTCACTTTCATAGGACGGCCTATGATCTCTGCCTGAACATCATAGGACGTCCTATGAACTCAGGCATCACAGGACAACTTGCGATGCCTATATGACGGCACATAGACAAATGCGTCTTTATGATGTCATATACTGTACATCAAGCCCACGGCACATAGACAAATGTGTCTTTATGATGTCATATACATCAAGCCTGCCTTCATGTTTTATGATGTAATATACAGTGACAGACATCAGGCAACATGTCTTTATGATGTCATATACATCAAGGCTGCCTTCATGTCTTTATGATGTCATATACAGTGAGTCCATGCCAGAAAGCCTCGTTTTGCTCAGATCTATTTTCATGATCCTGTCCATGAACTAGAATTAGGACGCACCTATCCCTCAACTGGTGGTCTCAACAAAAAAGAAGACCCACCAGATGGAGAGCAACAGAATGACGACAACTGCTGCACGTCAGAAAAGATGCCATGAAGAAGAAACACCTGAGGTTCCAGCAGTACATCGCACCTGTCTGAGACAGGAGACATATATACAGACACAGGTAAATACCTCTATCTGCCAAGAATGTGCCGCTAGTGACATGATTGGCTGACCCAGAGAACAGACACAAGCTCAAGAGTAGGTTCAATGATGTTTATTGTAATAATGTCAGTGTGTGGATGTGTGTATGTGTAGTGAATGTGGATGTGAGTGCGTGGATCTGTGGACTCGTACAGCAGGGAGTGAGCAGAGCGCCGTGCAATCTGGCAACCCTAAGAATAGAGCAGAGGCACAGTGTTAGCGCAGCTTCTCACTGAAATGTATGGGAGAAGTTACTGAAGCTTACTGTTACAGCTGCGGTGGAGAATGAAGGTCGGCCCGGAGGCAATCCCGAAGGATAGCGTCTGCCACCCAGCACTGCTGACAAGAGACGGTGCGAAGGAGAGAGGTTGGCGAAGTCCGCCGCCTGGAGGAAAGGATTCCGCCGCCTGGGAGTTCCGCCTGTGCACAGGGGATAACGCAGAACAGGTAAGAAGAATAATGAGCTTACTTGGAGATGAGGAAAATCCTTCCAGGCTGAGGCCGAAACGGCAGGGATGACGAGGGCTGAATGTTTGGCTGGAATGAAGAGCGCAGAGCTTCACATAGCCAGGGAGACAGACTGCTCCGTGCCGGTCTTGCAGGCAGAGCAGGTTATATAGTCCGTGAGCGATGGGGAACAGGTGTGCGCACAGCTGTAGCAGATAATGGCAGACAGTGAATCATCACAGCTAGTCCAGCAAGAGCTAGAGGTACTCAAATACTTTGCAAGCAGTTTCAGGAAATGGTCAGTCAGAAATCAACTCATACCAGCTCGGACGTCGCCCAGGTTAACAAGGCGAAGGACAGAGCTGCGTAGAGGAATCTGATCAGACCTAAATGAAGTAGTCATTGTCGCCTCTGACAGACTGCTATGATGATGATGATGATGATGATGAAACAACATAACGCAGAACAGTGACAGGCAGGAGAAGACGACACATAGACAGAGCACAAAACTCCCTACAAGACATAAATATAGACACAGGTAAGCAACATAACACAGAACAGTGACAGGCAGGAGAAGAAGTAACAAGCAGGAGCAAACAGCCCCAGATGGCAGGACATGGTTACAGAAAATGCGATGGGCGGGGCTGCACAGATAATCGTACACAGGGGACAAGAGGGGAGACAAGACCAAGGCAATGATCGCTCCTATGATCTCAGGCGTCGTAGGACTCGCAATGCCGTCATAAAGATATGATGTCTATATGACAGCACATAGACAGAGCACATGACTCCCTACAAGACATATACAGTATACTGTATATAGACACAGGTAAGCAACATAACACAGAACAGTGACAGACAGGAGAAGAAGTAACAAGCACGGGCAAACAGCCCCAGTGGCAGGGCATATTTTGGGTGATTTTTATGTTTTGCTGCATACAAAAGCTGTCACATGTGATTGCCACTCAGTGCTGTGTTTCTATAGCAACTGTCCTGTAACTGGCAAGAATTCTGTTCCAATACATCCCCTCTACGGGCATGCACGGGTATGCACTAGTGGCTCAAAACTGGCAAGGTGAATAACTCACAGGGCCAGCCTTTACAGCGCATTCGTGTTTTCTGCACAACAGATTTCTGCAGCCATGGCCAATTCTACATTGCCGCGAGCAGAGTTGCCAGATCAAGCAGTCTTCGTATTCTTGCTCAAGATGAAGAAAGTAAGAAAAAGCATTGCTTTCTCAGCAATGTCATTTTTAAAGAGGTGGTTTCTGGGTTTCTACGGGCCTTCCTGAACAGGGTCGAAAGCCACTTTTTGCTCAGATCTATTTTCATGATCCTGTCCATGAACTGAAATTACGACACACCTATCCCTCAACCAGTGGTCTGAATGAAGAAGAAGACCCACCAGATGGAGAGCAAGAGAATGAGGAGAACTGCTGCACGTCAGAAAAGATGCCATGAAGATGAAATGCCTCAGGTTCCAGCAGTACGCCGCAGGCATGACTGAACAACACAGCCATCTGAGACAGGAGGAGACCCTTCAGCAACGGGCATGCAGAAATACTTGCTTATACTTGGTTTCTACGGGCATGGACAGGTATGCACGGGTATGTACGAGTAAATCTAATTACACACACACACACACACATTGTACGTGACAATCTCTAAGCCAAAAACACAAAACAACATGAGATGCAATGCAATATCAACAGCTAATAAACATGCCACTGTAGTAATCTGAAGAACTAACTACTATCAGTTTAAATTTTATATGAAAGACTGAACATTTGGTGGGTGGTAAATTTCTTCTCACATGCAATATACACAGTATATAGTAAAATTAAGATTAGGCAAAACACTGAGGCAAAAGATAAGGATAAAGAATAGCTAAAACAAATGACAAAAGTATTAATGGAGGTTAGACAGTTTAATGCCGGGAAAACACTGTTTGATGTTATTCCATGTCTATGGGATGTAAATATGGGTGTACATTCACTACTGGTGTTGGCCATAACAAGGGCATCTGCCAGTTTGTGCTGACATTTCCCCTGCCATTGGACAAAGGTCTATTAATGCAACAGCCCTCCTCTTCCACCCAAGGGTAGGTCTTTGGTCACGTAACCTTCCACGAAGAGTGACATTTTATACAATGAAGGTACGAACAGCCCTGCTGTGACAGTCCATGTATGGAGCTGAGAGACCGACAGATGGAAAGAGAGTGCATTAATTAAAATAGGTTGGAATGGACTTGTGGAAGAGCTGAAGTGCAATAAAGGTTTACTTTTCCTGGATGATGGTGCCTGAAACCAATTTGAGTGTGTTGAAAGAGAGAGAGAAAAGCCAGGCAAAAGATTGCATTATAGCCAGAATGGAAGCCAAGACAAGACATTTCAGTCCATGTAAATCAGTGGACAGTTGCTTCTTAATGGCTGGTTCTGTATTCAAAGCCAGCAGTAAACTGGATTTACTTCAAAGGAAATGTTGACTTCAGAAAGAGGAACTTTTTTTGTTTTAGTAGCAAATAATGTAAAAACACAGTTGATAACAGGGAAGGTGGTAAAGCATACAAAGTGTCTGCATGACATACAGTGGATATTAAAGGTCTAAACACACCTGTTCAAATGCCAGGTTTTTGTGATGTAAAAAAATGAGACCAAAATAAATAATTTCAAAACTTTTGCCACCATGAATGTGACCTATAACCTGTACAACCCAATTGAAAAACAAACTGAACTCATTTAAGGGGAAAAATAAAAAATAAAAAACTTACAATAATCTGGTTGCATAAATATACACACCCTTAAACTCGTACTTTGTTGCAGCACCTTTGGCTTTTATTACAGCACTGAGTCTTTTCGGGTAGGAGTGTATCAGCGTGGCACATCTTGATGTGGCAATATTTGCCCATTCTTCTTTGCAAAAATGCTCAAAATCTGTCAGATTGCAAGGACATCTCCTGTGCACAACCCTCTTCAGATCAACCCACAGATGTTCAATCAGATTCAGGTTCTAACTCTGGTTGGACCATTCCAAAACCTTAATCTTCTTCTGGTGAAGCCATTCTTTTGATTTGGATGTGTGCTTTGGGTCATTGTTGTGCTGAAAGATGAAGTTCCTCTTCATGTTCCTCTTTCTAGCTGAAGCCTGAAGGTTTTGTGCCAACAATGACTGGTATTTGGAACTGTTCATAATTCCCTCCACCTTGACTAAGGCCCCAGACCCAGACTAGAAAAGCACTCGGAGAGCGCAGACCTCCGCCAAGAGCAACAGTCCCCCCCAGTATTGTGATTTATACCATAAATATTCTACACTAATTTTGTTATTGTTCTTTCCCTGTATCATGTGTTTCTGTATGTCATATGATTGGTCAAGACAACCAAAAAAATGTTATTTGAACTACACAAATACAATGTATTTAATTTAACAAGAGATACAACATGTACAAGTCTTCAGTTGGACAACACATTCATGAAATTTATTCCTAATAATAAGTTCTGGATATTGAAAAGCTACCATTAACATAATTTTTCTAACTTCGTTTCTTTCCAGGAAATTAAAAATACGTACATATACGTAGTGTAGAATAGAACAATATTAACTCCAATCTTCTTTTAAAAAAAACATAACCTCCTGGTGGAGGTAATAAGAAAAAAATCAATAAAATAAAAGTAAGTGTCTATGCTGCTGTGTACCGTCTCTGTCTTTAGCACGGCGAGAAGCAGCCGCCTGTGGGCTCTCATTCAGTCTATGCTGCATTTTAGTGGCTCTGTCATAAGCTCAACGAGCCTGTGGGCTCTCATTCAGTGTATGCTGCATTTTAGCGGCTCTGTCACAAGCTCGACCAGCTTCAATATGTAGTTCAGTGCTTCCTGCTGGCGGAAGCACTACACATTACCTCCGGGCCCTATCTCACAATGTTAAAGAATCCTTTAAAAAATTCCTGGATCCAGACGGTGATCCGGATCATCCCCAAAATGTAATCAGTTCTTCCTTGTACCATTTCCAACAACGCCTGAAAGTTTCATCGAAATCCGTCCAAAACTTTTTGAGTTATCTTGCTAACCAACAGACAGACAGACAGACAGACAAACAGACAAACGCCGGCAAAAACATAACCTCCTGGCCTGCGGCCTGGCGGAGGTAATAAAAAAACAGCCCCAAAGCATGATGCTGTCACCACCATGCTTCACTGTAGGTATGGTGTTCTTTTGATGATGAGCAGTGTTGCGTTTGTGCCAAATATACCTTTTGGAATTATGGCCACAAAGTTCAACCTTGGTTTCATCGGACCATAACACATTTTCCACATACATTTGGGAGATTTTAAATGTGTTTTTGCAAAATGTAGCCAGGCTTGGATGTTTTACTTCGTAATATAAGGCTTCCGTCTTGCCACCCTATACGGGAGATTGTTGTCACATGTACTAAACAGCCAGGACTTGCCAGAAATTCCTGCAGCTCCTTCAGTGTTGCTGTCGGCCTCTTGGCAGCCTCCCTGACCAGTTTTCCTTTTGTCTTTTCATCAACTTTGGAGGGACGTCCAGTTCTTGGTAATGTCACTGTTGAGCCATATTTCCTCCACTTTATGATGACAGTCTTTATTGTGTTCCATGGAATATTTAATGCCTTGGAAATTCTTTTGTACCCTTCTTCTGACTGATACCTTTGAACAATGAGAGCCCTCTGATGCTTTGGAAGCTCTCTCCGGATCATGGCTTGTGCTGTAAGATGTAACTACAAAAATGTCAGGAAAAGCCTACTCGAGCTTAGGGCTGCACAATTAATCGAATTTTGATCGCAATCACGATTCTGGTTGCCACAATTGAATTAACATGATCGTCTTCGATATTGACAGTTAAAATGCGGGCTCTGCTGCATATCAAATCAAGCATTTTCTCAACCAACAGCCAGTCGACCACCAGGGGGTGAAAGCAGGTTAGGGCAACATTAAGCTGCAGAACCCTGTAGCAGCAGCCTTACATTTTCAATAGTGGACGGGTGTGACTGCGAAACACTAACCAGATGTCGGGAGCAGAACGTGACAGTACAGCAACACGTGGAAGCAAGAAGCTAGTGCCTTGAAAGGGATCGTCATCCGTTGTCTGGACGTGTTTTGGATTCAGGGCAAGTGATGCTGACTTTCATCACAAACTATCTTCCAGTCTTGTATTAATAATTCCTTTGCCAGTAAATACATAGATTCTTCAGTTCTTATTCTTTTATATTTAATATTTTTGGTATACTGATTCTGCTAGGTCTGGTGATTGTTGGATGTAAGCCCATACTGTACACTGTGTTGATAAATTCTTCTGTCAAACTATGTTGTTTTGAATTCATAAGATCTATACTGAAATCCCCACAGATGAACATAACTTTATGAGTTAGTTTTGCTTACTTTTTTTCCATCCAGTCCTTAAATAAGTCAATGTTTGATCCAGGTGTTCCATATACACAGCTCACGACCACATTCTTCACATTGTCCAGACAGATTTCTATTGTAATACATTCAAATAAATCATCCACAGTTACTGACAAATTTTCAACAACCTTGTATTGCAAGCTCTTGTCAACATAAATTGCAACTCCTCCTCCTTTTTTCACTTTTCTATTTATATAATTTAATTCATAGCCATCCATGGTAAAATCCACTCCTTTCTCTTCACTGAGCCACGTCTCTGATATTGTCACAATATTGAATGGCTCTTTAAACTGATGTAAATAATCTTTAATGTTAATAAAGTTGGCATAGAGACTTCTGCTGTTGAAGTGGATCATAGAAATACTGAAATCAGATGTGACCATTGTGTTAAACTGTTCATCCATGTAGTAACTACAGTCATTATTGATGGAGGTAAATAAATTATTATCAGGGTCTATATTATATTCTACGTCCTGTGGGTTGTGGTCCATATATTCAAAAACTTTCAGTTCCTGATGTTCCTGTTTGTTAATCTTTTGTTTCATGTAATTAAATGTCCAGATGCAGATGAGTGTGATCCTTCAGTGTCCTACAGTTGTCTCTTGCTGCTGTCGACTCCAGTTCATAATGTTCATTGATATTTGTCCAGTTCCATAATATTTCAGATGTTAATGACCTTGGCTTCTTCAGGTGATCTATTTAATTTGATGTATATTTTACAGTTTAATGTCCAGGTGTTTTGAATCTTTTTCTGCTTTCTCATATATCTTGCTTTTCTGGCTATTTCTGCGTTCTCTTTTGTGAGGTGCTCGTTTAGGTAAATGTTCGTTCCTTTCAGTTTTCTGCCTTGTTTTAGCAGCGCAGTCTTGTGTCTTCTGTTGACAAACCTCATGATTACAGCCAGTTTGTCACTGTTTTTCCTGGGCAGAGGGTGGCAGGCCTCTATGGTGTTACAGTCCAGCTGGATTCCTCTGGACTGCAGGGAGGCCGCCACTTGATGTTCCGTGGATTCGTCTTCCAGCGTGTCAAGCCCCCCTCCGCTGTCCGCGGCCACGGCCCGAGCATATGATCGGGGTTTAATGTGGAGCCCAGTGATGATCACGTTGTTCACCCAGGTGTACTGCTCCAGGTCCGACACTCTGCTCTCCAGATACGCCAGCCACTTGTCCTTCTCGGCGTTCTGGATCCGTAGCGCTTTCACCTCCTCAAGCAGGCCCAGGATGTTTTTTGCTGCAGCTTAACAGCAGAAATCTCTTCAGCCAAGAAGTCGAGCGATCTTTTAATGTCGTCCACCTCCTCAGTCTGCTGAGCTTTCTTGGGACCCATGATCCCAGACGATGTATTTCTATAAATTTATAGTTTTTTATTTAGAAACCTCCTCACCACCAAGAAAAACCTCCCTTATTTTGAAGTCCAAATGCTGGCACGTTCAGTTTGTCTGAAGGCTGCTGATGGATTAAAGTCACTGACTTTGTGAATTTTGGTCATCTCAACTTGCCAGGTAGGGCAGCGCGGTGGCGGGGTGGTTAGCACTGTGGCAGCACAGTAACTCACCCTTGGCCGGGGGATCCTGGGTTCGATCCCAGCCCCCAACCAACAGTGATCTGTGTGGAGTTTTCATGTTCTCACCGTGCCTGTGTGGGTTTACTCCGGGATTTCTCCGGTTTCCTCCCACATGCCAAAAAACATGCAAGTTAGGTTAATTGGCATCAAATTGGGGATTCTAAATTGGCCTTAGGTATGACAATGAGAGTGAATGGCTGTCTGTCTCTCTGTGTTGGCCCTGCGATGGACTGGTGATCTGTCCAGGGTGTACCCTGCTTCTCGTCCAAAGATGCTGGGATAGGCTCCAGCCCCCCCACCCCCCACCCCACCCCCACGACCCAAAAAGGATTAAGCGGAAGAAGATGGATGGATGGAACTTGCCAGGTACATAATTGGGAACATAACTTAATATTGTAGTGGCTGGTGAAATATATCCTCAGCAATTCAGTACTCCCCCTTGCCTTTCCCTTAATATGAAAGCTGGCTGCATTTGAATTCTAACCATGTCTCTTAGCTAAGTGACTCTTCCATTATTGCTCCCATTTCCAGCGGGTTAAAACCATGATAAACGCCAGTGTTGACATACATCTTCTATTTTTTTTTCCACGTTTAAAGTACTTTAATAAACTCATGTTTCTGTCAGACAGTCAAGCCTTATTCATGCTGCATTTCCCCTTTAGTCTGCCTTGGTCCGTGTACGCTTTGGACGAGCCCGACACGCACGCGGCGCTGTATATGCTCACTTTTTTCATCTACCCAGGCCAAGCGGTTGACGCATGCACACAACCATCATTTGTAGTTTCACTCCCGCCCGATAGGTAGCACGAGCCAGGTAGCGCCAGGATTTTCACCAACGAAGAAACGGCGGACTTCTTCACAAAGTTTCTCTTCAAATAGAGTCCATTTCTGCTGTTTGACTTCCCGGTTTTCACTCCTTTTCCACGAAGATGCTGCTGCCGCTAGCGAGACACTGCCTGCTGACTGACTGGAAAGCTTGCGTGGGCGGGCGCTTCGAAACTCCGCACGGATGGCAGCCACGCGTGTTGTTGGTGTGCGCATTTGCGGAAAGTCATTGCTTCATATATTTTTCTTAAATTCATATCTCCGTCTTGGCGAGGCAGTACATTTTCTGGCAAGCCGGCCCACCACCAAGAAATGTTACCAGAGGAAACCCTGCAGTTGTAACAGGGTGTGCATATTTACGCAACCAGATTATTGTGTTTTTTATTTTTCCCCTTAAAAGATTTCAGTTTGTTTTTTCAATTGGGTTGTACAGGTTATAGGTCACATTAGTGGTGGAAAAGGTTTTGAAATGGTTTACCTTGGTCTCATTTTTTTTACATCACAAAAACCTGGCGTGTTTAAAGAAAAGTAGTTAGTTGTAGCAGATACAAACAAGGGAAGAATAAAAGGTTTCCAGATCTGTAAATAGCCACATTTCCAGACAAATGCATCATGAGTATCTCACTTTCACTGTTTACTCATACAAATGGTAATACGAACAGTAATAAAAACTGGAGCTCATCCACCTCCAAACAGCTGATCAAAAGCAGAACATGTATGTTGAAGAGGCATTTAGGTGGAGGATTGCTAAAAGCTTGCAATTACCAAAGACATAAAGTACACACACACAAACATACACACACACATACAGTATAATAGTATTACGGTTGAGCTATATTATATTTAAATTATTTGAAAGGTAAAACAATCGTTTTACTCTTTCACTAAGATAAAAGTCGAAATTAAATAAGAGTTTGCATAAAAATTACCTTGCAAATATTCCACCCAGAAGTGGCAATGGTCTTTGCATCTATTTTTGAACATCTCATATCTCTGAGGCAAAGGTTTTTTCACCAAAAAGAACGTACGATGACGTGTAGTGAAAAACAACTTTCCAGTACTGGACAGCAGGAACTACCAAAATGTCAGATTCTTTGATGACTGAACCTGACTGACTTAAAAGGCTTCTGTATGTTTGACCTTGTCTTTCCATCCAGCTGTGTTTTCTGGAGCAAAAGGAAGATTAACCATGTTTCCATAACAGTGTTGCTAAGATAAGGTATTGTTTCAAGGCCAAACATGCAGTGGAGAAAAGAGCCAGAGCAGAAGAAACAGGTGGGTTATATTTCACAAAGAAAGAAAAGGCTAAACAACAAGAATGTGCATCATCAATGATTTACAAAACTGATTCAATTCTGGTTCACAAGGTCATGATTTGATTACATTTTTGATTCAATTTGATTTGATTCAACATCAGTTCACACAGGGATATCCACAGTGAACCATTTTCTCTGCATAACAGTATTATCTCACAGAGCGGTGAATGCTGACGAATGTTCACGGACGTTGCGACTGTTGGGATTTTGTCAGGGTTGGTAAAAGATTGCACGACAGTTCACCTACAGTTTTTACAGTGGCAACAAGACAAAACCGTCAATGACGGAGTAGCTCATTCCAGCCTGACAGAATCACCCGGGGATGCTCAGATCTCCTGAGCGTTGAACTTGACCTTAAGCACAGCCTAGGTACAGACCCATCTAAGATGTACATAAATTCAAGGTCAGTAGCCTAGGAGGAGTAAAGTTTTTTGGAAAATCCTAAATGCCCCGATCTTCTGACCTTTGACAATGACCTTGACCTCAACCTGGATGAAGACCCACCTGAGGGTCATTGTGAGTGAATTTTGCAAGAACTTGAGGTAATTGCCTAGGAGGAGGGGTGATTTTTCTGAAATCATTTAAGTGCCCAGATCTCGTGACCTCTGACCTTGAACACAACTTGGATGCTGACCAACCTAAGGATCATTGTGAATGAGTTTGGTGATCATCAAGGCAACTTCCTAGCAGGAGTAGTGATCTTTCTAAAATCATGAAAGTGCCCAGATCTCCTAACCTTTGGCCTTGACCATAAGCACAGCTTGGATGCAGACCCATCTGAGGATCATTGTGAGTGAGTTTGGCGATAATCAAGACAATTTCCTAGGAGTAGCAATTTATCTGAAACCACATAAGTACCCAGATCTCCTGACCTTTGACCTTGATCACATCTTGGATGCAGGCCCACTTAAGGATCATTGTCAGTGAGTTTGGTGAGCATCAGGGTAAATGCCTGGGAGGAGGAGTGATTTCCATGAAATGTGGATGGACAGACAGACGATGGAAACCATGTTACCACATTAGCTCCTTTCGGCATTGCCAGAAGGAGCTAAGAAACTGTTTTCCACCACAAAAACTGTTACCAAACCATTGTCTTAACTTTTTCAAACCCTGACGAAACCCCTTAAATGGCAACGTTCGTGAACATTCCTTAGCACTCACCGCTTCATGAGATACAGGGCTTAAGACAGATTTCCTCATAAATTTAGTGCTGTAAGTTATGCCAAGAACTGTCTAACTTGGCAAATTAAAATTAAATGAATGCAAGAGTTCAGCCACATGAGATGACCTCTTATAAAGTTCTTGAAAGTTTTGTACATGTAAAAAGGTATAATATTATACAAGTGCATCTCAATAAACTTAGAATGTCATCGAAAAGTTAATTTATTTCAGTAATTCAATTCAAAAAGTGAAGCTCACACATTGTATAGATTCATTACACACAGAGTGATATATTTCAAGTCTTTGTTTCTTTTTATTTTGATGATTATGGCTAATGAAAACCCAAAATTTCATTTCTAAAAAAATAAGATTACATAAGATCAATTTAAAAAAATGGATTTTTAATAGAAATGTTGGCCTACTGAAAAGTATGTCCATGTACACACTCAATACTTGGTCGAGGCTCCTTTTGCATGAATTACTGCATGAATGCATGGACATACCTTTCAGCAGGCCAACATTTCTATTAAAAACAGAAATGGTGTTTTTTAAAATACTCTATAAATGAAGTGCTATGGTCACAATCCACTTAATTAAATTGCTCTTATGTAATATTCTAATTTTTTGAGAAACTGAATTTTGAGTTTTTATTAGCTATAAGCCATAAGCATCAAAAGTAAAAGAATAAATACTTAAATATATCACTGTGTGTAATGAATCTACAGTGGATATAAAAAGTCTACACACCCCTGTTCAAATGCCAGGTTTTTGTGATGTAAATTATGAGACCAAGAAAGACCATTTTAAAACTTTTTCCACCATTAATGTGACCTATAACCTGTACAGCCCAATTGAAAAACAAACTGAAATCTTCTAGGGGGAAAAATAAAAAACAAGAGCACTCTGAGGTGAGTGCAATATTCCCCGCCTCCGTTTTCTTTGACGATCCCAATACTTACTGACGGAGAGCAGTTTTTAACTTTCAATATAATTACTGTGGTAGAACCAAATTATAACAAGCCTATCATCCATGAATATACAACAAAGTATACAACCCAAAGTTGTAGGTCAGGATCCCAAGGTGAACCTGTGTAGCAAGTATGGTGACCCAAGAGAGCTTTACACATTCTATATTTGAACAAACCACCTTCAGACAGGCAAACTGTATTTTATCTGATGGTTCTCATGTCAGAGTTCAGAATTCCAAGGTGAACCTGTGTACCAGGTTTGTTGGCCCTAGCTTTACTTGTTTAATAGTATAGTAAATGTAGCATTTAACTTTGAACCTTTGACCCCTTGACCCCAAACCCATAGTTAGGTGAGGGTGTAAGTCATCCAAGATGTGTATTAAATACAACTACTGTATCAATTTGAAAAGCCTGCATCATTTTTTTCAGTTGTTCCTGTGTTTAGAGGATTTAGGGAAAAACCTGACCTGACCTTTGACCTCAAGGTCATCCAGTGAGAGTGAAATTGCAATGTGCACATCATCCAAGTATATCAAACCATGGTACCAAGTTTCAAAACAATTGGAACAAAACTGTAGGAGGAGTTGATTTCACAAGACAGTTACTGTCTATGAAGTGATGTGAAACAGGAGGTCATGGGTCAGGGGCTACAATTCCTGCAAAAATCATCCGATCGGAACCAAATTGCAATAGGCGCATCCTCAGTGTATATCAAACCATGGAACCCAGTTTCTAAACAATCGGACCAAAACTGTAGGAGGAGGTGATTTCACAAAAGTGGGACAGACTGAGCCATAACATAATGCCCCTTTGATCTTCGCCAAAAGGGCTCTTCAACCCTTTTGGGCTTTGACCGGCAGGAGGTAATAAAAAACTTACAATAACCTTGTTGCATAAATATGCCCACCCTGTTACAACTGGGAATTTGGCTGTGTTCAGAATTAACCAATCACATTCAAACTCATGTTAAATGGAAGTCAGCATACACCTGCCACCATTTAAAGTGCCCCTGATGAACCCCAAATAAAGTTCAGCTGTTCTAGTAGGCTTTTCCTGACATTTTTGTAGTCACATCTTACAGCACAAGCCATGGTCCAAAGAGAACTTCCAAAGCATCAGGGAGATCTCATTGTACAAAGGTATCAGTCAGGAGAAGGGTACAAAAGAATTTCCAAGGCAATAAATATACCATGGAACACAGTGAAGACAGTCATCATCAAGTGGAGAAAATATGGCACAACAGTGACATTACCAAGAACTGGACACCCCTCCAAAATTAATGAAAAGACAAGAAGAAAACTGGTCAGGGAGGCTGCCAAGAGGCTGACAGCAACATTGAACAGCCTTGGTTCACAGCTAAGCTCAGACGGATCAGGAAGGAGAAGGAAGCAGCGTTGAAAAGTGGAGACAGGGACTGCTACAGGGAGGTCAAATATCGGTTTAACAGAGAGCTGAGGAGAGCTAAATCTGTATATTCTGAGAGACTCCAGCAGCAGTTCACTGCTAATGACTCGGCTTCTGTGTGGAGAGGACTGAGGCAAATCACCAACTATCGGCCTCAGGCTTCTAAAGGTCAGGATGACAAAGCCCTTTGTCAAAGACTGTCCCAACACTATGCCCGTTTTGACACCTCGTCAGCTGTGTCCAACTCACCCACTCCACCCAGCTCCTCTGCCTCCTCAGCCCCTAATTCATCAAGAGCGGTCCCCCCCTCCTCCTCCTCCTCCTCCTCCCCCCCTCCCCTTGTCATCAGTGAGCAGGACGTGCACAGACAGTTCTCCAGACTGAACCCGCGCAAGGCCCCCGGGCCGGACGGTGTGTCTCCCTCCACCCTGAGACACTGTGCGAAAGAGCTGGCTCCTGTCTTCACAGACATTTTTAACACCTCCCTTAAGCAATGTCACGTGCCGACCTGCCTCAAATCCTCCACCATCATCCCTGTCCCCAAGAAGCCACGGATTACTGGACTTAACGACTACAGACCTGTAGCGCTCACCTCTGTAGTCATGAAGTCCTTTGAGCGCCTGGTCCTGTCTCACCTCAAGTCCATCACCACACCCCTCCTAGACCCGCTGCAGTTTGCCTACCGTGCTAACAGGTCTGTGGACGACGCAGTCAACCTGGCCCTCCACTCCATCCTGCAGCACCTGGACTCCCCGGGAACCTACGCCAGGATTCTGTTTGTGGACTTCAGCTCCGCATTCAACACCATCCGCCCCGATCTGCTCCAGGACAAGCTGTCCCTGCTCAACGTGCCTGACTCCCTCTGCAGGTGGATCACCGACTTCCTGACGGACCGGAGACAGCATGTGCGGCTGGGGAAGTCTGTCTCAGACTCTGTTAGCATCAGCATTGGATCACCCCAGGGCTGTGTACTTTCCCCCCTACTCTTCTCCCTTTATACCAACTCCTGCACCTCCTCCCACCAGTCTGTTAAGCTGATTAAGTTTGCGGACGACACCACCCTCATCGGGCTCATCTCCAACGGTGACAAGTCCGCCTACAGGGAAGAGGTGGCCCAGCTGGTGTCCTGGTGCAGCCACAACAACCTGCAGCTGAATGCTCTGAAGACAGCGGAGATGATTGTGGACTTCAGGAAAGTCACATCCCCCCTGCCCCCCCTCACCATCACAGGCTCTCCCATCACCTTTGCAGATTCCTTCCGCTTCTTGGGCACCACCATCACCCGAGACCTCAAATGGGAGCCAACCATCAGCTCCCTCATCAAAAAGGCCCAGCAGAGGATGTTCTTTCTGCGGCAGCTGAGGAAGCTCAAGCTACCCACCAAGATGTTAGTGCAGTTCTACACGGCCATCATCGAGTCCATCCTCACCTCCTCCATAACTGTGTGGTACGCAGGAGCCACTGCCAGGGACAGACTAAGGCTGCAGCGCGTCGTGCGCACTGCTGAGAAGGTGATAGGCTGCAAGCTCCCATCTCTCCAGGACCTGTACATCTCCAGGACCCGGAGGCGTGCTGGCCGGATCATAGCCGATCCTTCACATCCTGGTCACGTGCTGTTTGCCCCCCTCCCCTCAGGTAGAAGGCTTCGGTCCATTCGGACTAAAACCTCCCGGCACATGAACAGCTTTTTCCCCTCTGCCATCAGACTGCTGAACACTAAGTGACTTTTGACTCTCGTGCACTATGTACAGCAGCTCAACCAGACTCATGTCATTCATCACTGTTTTTCTGTTGCATTATTGACTGCACTGTGGTACTTCACATTATCTGCTACATGCTAATTTTTTAAAACTGCCTTGACTAGTACTACTCATTATTACTAGTATTATTATTATTATTATTATTATTATTACTTATTATTACTTATTTTTCTACACTTATTGCACGTTTCTAGTCCTTTAGTTTTTTAGTTTATCCCTTTTTCTCATTATGTTTTTAATGTTGCAGCATGGCACCGAGACAAATTCCTAGTTTGTGTATCACATGAACAATGGCAATAAACCTGATTCTGATTCTGATTCTGATTCTGAAGGGGCTGCAAGAATTTCTGGCAAGTACTGGCTGTTTAATACATGTGACAACAATCCCCCATTATCTTCATATGTCTGGGCTATGGTGTAGGGTACCAAAGTGCTTCCAAATGGCCTCTCATTCTTTCCTTTGGAGTGCCACGGAACTTTCAGGGAAGAAGAGAATGACCTTATTTTCCTAGAAATAACTGGAGGTTTTTGCTGATGACCATGGAAATGGTAAGGGGTGAAGGTCAGAAGTGATCAAAGGTATAAAAAAAAGCATGGTATTAAGATCAAGATGCCGGAAAATGTCAAGTTTTACCACTGTAATTTCTATTGCACATGGCATTATAATGCATCATGACATTTAGGCATCAAAGCACCCTTTAAAAAAACAGAAGTATGCAAGCAACATATATGCATGTGCACATACAGTGGTGTGAAAAAGTGTCTGCCCTCTTCCTGATTTCTCCTTTTTTTTGTATGTTTGCCACACTTAAATGTTTCAGATCATCAAACAAATTTAAATATTAAACAAAAATAACACAAGTAAACACAAAATGCAGTTTTTAAATGAAGGTGTTAATTATTAAAGGGAAAAAAATCCAAACCTACATGGCCCTGTGGGAAAAACTGATTGCCCCCTAAACCTAATAAGTGCTTGGGCCACCCTTAGCAGCAACAACTGCAATCAAGTGTTTGCGATAACTGGCAATGAATCCTTTACAGCGCTGTGGAGGAATTTTGGCCCACTCATCTGTGCAGAATTCTTGTAATTCAGCCACATTGGAGGGTTTTTGAGCATGAACTGCCTTTTTAACGTCATGCCACAGCATCTCAATCAGATTCAGGTCAGGACTTTGACTAGGCCACTCCAAAGTCTTCATTTTGTTTTTCTTAAGCCATTCAGGGGTGGACTTGCTGGTGTATTTTGGATCATTGTCCTACTGCAGAATCCAAGTGCACTTCAGCTTGAGGTCACAAACAGATGACTGGACATTCTCCTTCAGGATTTTTTGGTAGACAGCACATTTCATGGCTCCATTTACCACAGCAAGTCTTCCAGGTCCTGAAGCAGCAAAACAGCCCCAGACCATCACACTACCACCACCATATTTTACTGCTGATATGATGTTCCTTTTCTGAAATGCTGCATTACTTTTATGCCAGACATAATGAACCTTTGACCCCTTGACCCCAAACCCATAGTTTGGTGAGGGTGTAAGTCATCCAAGATGTGTATTAAATACAACTACTGTATCAATTTGAAAAGCCTGCATCATTTTTTCAGTTGTTACTGTGTTTAGAGGATTTAGGGAAAAATCTGGCCTGACCTTTGACCTCAAGGTCATCCAATGAGAGTGAAATTACAATGTGCACATCATCCAAGTATATCAAACCAAGTTTCAAAATAACTGGAACAAAACTGTAGGAGGAGTGCATTTCACAAGACAGTTACTGTCTATGAAGTGATGTGAAACAGGAGGTCATGGGTCAGGGGCTACAATTCCTGCAAAAATCATCCAATTGGAACCAAATTGCAATAGGCGCATCCTCAGTGTATATCAAACCATGGAACCCAGTTTCTAAACAATCGGACCAAAACTGTAGGAGGAGATGATTTCACAAAAGTGGGACAGATGGACAGACTGACCCATAACATAATGCCCCTTCAGCCTTCGCCAAAAGGGCTCTTCAACCCTTTTGGGCTTTGACCACCGAGGGATAATAAAAAACTTACAATAACCTTGTTGCATAAATATGCCCACGCTGTTATAACTGGGAATTTGGCTGTGTTCAGAATTAACCAATCACATTCAAACTCATGTTAAATGGGAGTCAGCATACACCTGCCACCATTTAAAGTGCCTCTGATGAACCCCAAATGAAGTTCAGCTGTTCTAGTCGGCTTTTCCTGACATTTCTGTAATCACATCTTACAGCACAAGCTATGGTCCAAGGAGAGCTTCCAAAGCATCAGAGGGATCTCATTGTTCAAAGATATCAGTCAGGAGAAGGGTACAAAAGAATTTCCAAGGCAATAAATATACCATGGAACACAGTGAAGACAGTCATCATCAAGTGGAGAAAATATGGCACAACGGTGACATTACCAAAAACTGGATGTCCCTACAAAATTGATGAAAACACAAGAGGAAAACTGGTCAGGGAGGCTGCCAAGAGGCTGACAGCAACATTGAAGATGCTGCAGGAATTTCTGGCAAGTACTGGCCGTTTAGTACATGTGACAACAATGTCCCATCTTCTTCATATGTCTGGGCTATGGTGTAGGGTGACAAGATGGAAGCCTTATCTTACTAAGAAAAACATCCAAGCCCATCTACATTTTGCAAAAACACATTTCATATCTCCCAAAAGCATGTGGGAAAATGTGTTATGGTCCGATGAAACCAAAGTTGAACTTTGTGGCCATAATTCTTACAGCATGGTCTGCAGAGAGCTTCCAAAGCATCAGAGGAATCTCATTGTTTAAAGGTATCAGTCAGGAGAAGAGCACAAAAGAATTTCCAAGGCATTAAATATACCATGGAACATAGTGAAGACAGTCATCATCATCTTCTCCTTCTTTCAGCTGCTCCCTTTAGCGGTCGCCACAGCGGATCATCAGCCTCCATCTCACCCTATCCCTTGCATCTTCCTCTGTAACACCAACCCTCTCCATGTCCTCCTTCACTACATCCATGAATCTTCTGTGTGGTCTTCCTCTTTTCTGCCTGCCTGGCAACTCTATCTTCAACATCCTTTGTCCAACATATCCACTATCCCTCTTCTGCACATGTCCAAACCATTTCAGCCTTGCCTCTTTTACTTTGTCTCCCAACCACTCAACCTGAACTGTCCCTCTGACATACTGATTTCTAATCCTGTCCTTCCTAGTCACTCCCAATGAAAATGTTGGCATCTTCAACACTGCCACCTCCAGCTCCACCTCCTGTCTTTTTGTCAGTGCCACCAAGTCCAAACCATACATCAAAGCAGGTCTCACTACCATCTTGTCAATCTTCCCTTTCATTCTTGCTACTCTTCTGTCACAAATCACCCCCAACACTCGTCTCCACCCACTTCACCCTGCCTGCACGCTCCTCTTCACCTCTCTTGTGCATTTTCCATTGCTTTGGATGGCTGATCCCAGGTATTTAAACTCATCTACTTTCACTACCTCTACTCCTATCTTCAGGGTTACACCTGCCTCCCTCTCATTCACACTCATGAATTCTGTCTTGCTTCTACTGACTTTCCTTCCTCTTCTCTCCAGAGCATACCTCCACCTCTCCACTACAGATCACAATGTCATCTGCAAACATCATGGTCCACGGAGACGCCTGCCTGACCTCATCTGACAGCCTGTCCATCATCATGGAAAATGATCATCATGAAGACAGTCATTATCCATCCATCCATCTTCTTCCGCTTAATCCTTTTCGGATCACGGGGGTCTGGAACCTATCCTAGCATCTTTGGACGAGAGGCAGGGTACACCCTGGACAGATCACCAGTCCATCGCAGGGCCAACACAGAGAGACAGACAACCATTCACCCTCACAGTCATACCTAAGGACAATTTAGAATCCCCAGTTTGATGACAATTAACCTAACTTGCATGCTTTTGGCATGTGGGAGGAAACTGGAGAAATCCCGGAGTAAACCCACGCAGACACGGGGAGAACATGCAAACTCCACACAGATCACTGTTGGTCGGGGGCTGGGATCAAACCCAGGATCCCCCGGCCAAGGGTGAGTTGCTGTGCTGCCACAGTGCTAACCACTCCGCCAACGCGCAGCCCGACAGTCATCATCAGGTGGAGAAAATATGGCACAACAGTGGCATTACCAAGAACTGACGTCCCTCCAAAATTGATGAAAAGAAAACTGGTTAGGGAGGCTGCCAAGAGGCTGACAGCAACACTGAAGGAGTTGCAGGAATTTCTGGCAAGTGCTGGCTGTTTAGTACATATGACAACAATCTCCCATCTTCTTCATATGTCTGGGCTATGGGGTAGGAAGGTGTGATGGAAGCCTTATCTTATGAAGAAAAACATCCAAGTTGTATTACTGGTCGGCACAACTGAGGTCTATGACATATTATTTTTCATCAAATGATCTCCCTCACTGGACTGAAATGGAATCATACAATTTACCTTTACCTCTTCCCATATTCATATACTCAGATTCGGCAAAAAAATTACAAAAACAAGTTAAAAATCCATTTGTAAAGCATATGATCAAAATATGGTGTGAAGCTAAAAACTATTTAAAAGAACCACAGTTATTGTCACAATTTAGTCCAATATGGGGTAATCAATATTTTAAACCAGGGAGAGCGGACGCTGTATTTAAAGTATGGAATTTAAAAGGGATACAAAAGATTCAGGATTTATATTTGCCATGTGCAGATAACATAATGTCTTTTGAAGAGCTGAGGATCAAATTTAATCTCAATAGAACACATTTTTTTAAATATCTTCAACTTAGAAACTTTATTCGATCAAATCAAAATAAAGCTCTCACTCGACCTATTTATTCATCCTTGGAAAAAATGATGATGAAAGATAGTAAAAGAAAGGGTATTATTTCAGAGTTTTATAACTCATTGACACTATCTTCAAGTGAAAATTCACTGAAAAGATTAAACTACTGGAAAGAAGATCTGCAAATTGAAATTTCAGAGGAACAATGGGAATTGGCTTGTACAGAAGCTCAAACCAAATCAATAAATGCACGCCTTAAATTGATACATTTCAAATGGTTAATGCGGATGTATGTTACACCGGAGGAGTTAAATAGATATAACAAAAATATACCAGATACATGCACAAAATGCATGGAAAGTAAAGGAACCCTATTTCATTGTTTATGGGAATGTAGATTAATAAGAATGTTTTGGGAAGAGGTGAGGGTAACAATTGAAAAAATAATCTCAAAACAAATCATATTGAATCCTAAACTGTTTTTGTTGGGTCTGTACCCAGAAAAGCATAATTTTAATAAAAGTGAAAGAACATTCATAGACCTCAGTTTGCTTAATGCCAAAAAATGTATTGCACTATTATGGAAAAAGACTCATAGACCAGATGTGACTCAGTGGTTAAGACAGATGTTAACAAACCTTCCATTAGAAAGAATAACATATATACTGAAATCAAAGGAAATTGTGTTTGAGAATATATGGAGACCTTTTATTGATTATGTAAAAAATTTAAACATAACTCTTGAAGAAGAAGGTGAATGATGTGTGTGGACCTTGTAAATTCCAAACTGGTGAACATAATATGTATACTAATGTATTGGATTGTCTAGA
This sequence comes from Pholidichthys leucotaenia, assembly GCA_020510985.1. Classification (NCBI taxonomy): domain Eukaryota; kingdom Metazoa; phylum Chordata; class Actinopteri; order Cichliformes; family Pholidichthyidae; genus Pholidichthys; species Pholidichthys leucotaenia. The sequence goes on along the minus strand of CM035848.1, from coordinate 110,063,290 downwards.
CTAAACAGAGGAGCATTGTTGAAGACTTGATTTTGTTGGTGGTTGTTGGTGTTTTTAGTGCATTTTTTTTTTTTGTAGTACTTTAGTGTTAGTGTTTGATTGTTTGTATCATGTTTGTTAAAAAAAAAAAAAGGTTCAATAAAGATATTGTGGAAAAAAAAGAAAAAAAAGAAAAACATCCAAGCCCAGCTACATTTTGTAAAAACACATCTGAAATCTCCCAAACGCATGTGGGAAAATGTGTTATGGTTTGATGAAACCAAGGTTGAACTTTGTGGCCATAATTCCAAAAGGTATATTTGGCGCAAACACAACACTGCTCATCACCAAAAGAACACAATATGTACAGTGAAGCATGGCGGTGGCAGCATCATGCTTTGGGGCTGTTTTTCTTCAGCTGGAACTGGGGCCTTAGTCAAGGTGGAGGGAATTATGAACAGTTCCAAATACCAGTCAGTGCTGGCACAAAACCTTCAGGCTCCTGCTAGAAAGCTGAAGATGAAGAGGAACTTGTCACCATGGGATGAGACGCCGGGTCTTGCCATGCCCCTTCTCATCCCTGCCTCTCATTGGGCAGCGTCTCAGCGGGCTCCCAGCTGTCAGTGTTACGGGACGGCTGGGGCCCAATTAACCCTCATCAGCTGGGGCGCTGCTAATGAGGATAAAAAGGAGCAGCCCCGATCACTCGGGGCTGCGACTTAAGCACTGCTAGGCTGAAGCCCCTACGTCTGGTGTCAGCCCTCTACTCCTCTTGCAGCATTCTTATGAGTATTACCCGCTGTGAGTATCCATGCCTTGTACCCCTATGCCCGGTGTTGGCTCTCTGCTCCTGTGTTGTACAACTCGTGAGTGTTCCTCTGTATGAGTATCTGTGCTTTCCTTACCCCTCACCCCTTGCCTTCAATAAACATCACAACTCACTGGCTCGCCCTTGGCTCTCACTGTGTGGCTCCCCAGAGCCACACGTAACAGAACTTCATCTTTCAGCACGACAATGACCCAAAGCACACATCCAAATCAACAAAAGAATGGCTTCACCAGAAGAAGATTAAGGTTTTGGAATGGTCCAGCCAGAGTTCAGACCTGAATCCGATCCAACATCTATGGGTTGATCTGAAGAAGACTGTGCACAGGAGATGCCCTCACAATCTGACAGATTTGCAGCATTTTTGCAAAGAAAAGTGGGCAAATATTGCCACATCAAGATGTGCCACGCTGATACACTCCTACCCAAAAACACTGAGTGCTGTAATAAAAGCCAAAGGTGCTGCAACAAAGTATCAGTTTAAGGATGTGCATATTTATGCAACCAGGTTATTGGAAGTTTATTTTTTTTATTTTTCCCCTTTAAAGATTTCAGTTTGTTTTTCAATTGGGTTGTACAGCTTACAGGTCACATTCATGGTGGAAAAAATTTTGAAATGATTTATCTTGGTCTCATTTTTTTACATCACAAAAACCTGACATTTGAACAGGGGTGTGTAGACTTTTTATATCCACTGTATATAATTTGAGTTTCACTTTTTGAATTGAATTACTGAAATAAAATATTTTTTCAATGGTATCCTAAATTATTGAGATGCACCTGTGAAGTGAACCAATACTGGATCATTCAAATGAAAACTGATTAGCTATTGATTAAGTGGTATTTGAAACCCAGTACTACTGGACAAGTGGAATATGGGCATTCCAAGACGTACACAAAAATAAATTGGTCAATTTTGTTGCATAAAGCTGAGCTTTCATGATCCAGTTTAGCAACATACACGCCACTGAGTATCCACACACACCCTGAAAGTACGGGACTGAAGGTTCACTTCTGTCTTATGTAAACAAAAAGCAAACAAGTTTAACCATCAACAGACCCGTTTCAACTTTTCAAGACAGTTAAAACATAATACACACAAACACACGCCAAGGTGCAACACATCCTGTATGGACATTTTTGTTGTAAATGATGTATTTTTCTGCACAACAAAAAATAATGACATTTATATGACACATGAAGCTATTCTGGTAGATCGTTATCTTCTACCAGAATACCACGCCGCTTTCAATTATTTTATTTCAGCCAAAGACTGAAAATTGTCTTGTTTACTATTTAATACCAATGAATACTCAGTTATGCTCAGAAAACTTATTTATACATTTTCAGGCAGCTAAACAGCTTCTCCATGACACTGAATCAGTTTATATCGCGTCATACATGTGATTATTCATTAAAATCTACCATCAGTGCCTTGAGGCATCGTTTCACATTTATACAGAATGGCCACAGACTGTTGACCACAAATCACACAAACTAAATTTCCCATCTCTCCAATCATTGAGTATTTTTGATTCACTGACATATTTTTGATTCACCTGCGTGTGCGCTGCCAGAGTTTGGTTTATATTGCCAACACCCAGTCAAACTTGTTCCCAGTGAGAGTTGGACTCCGCCAGGGCTGTACTTTGTCACGGATCCTGTTCATAATTGTTATGGACAGGATATCTAGGTACAGACAAGGATTGGAGGGTGTCGTGTTCGGTGACTACAGGATCTCATCTTTGCTGTTTGCAGATGATGTTCATCCAGCAATGACCTGCAGGCTTTGCTGGGATGATTTGCTACTGAGTGTGAAGTGGCTGGGATGAGAATCAGCACCTCCAACTCTGAGTCCATGGTCCTCAGTCGGAAAAGGTGGATTGTCCTCTCCGGTTTGGGGACAAGCTCCTGCCCCAGGTGGAGGAGTTTAAGCATCTCGGGGTCTCATTCACGAGTGAGGGGAGAATGGAGCGAGAGATTGACAGATGGGCTGGGGCAGCCTCTGCAGTGATGCGGACGTTGTACCATTCTGTTGTGGTGAAGAGGGAGCTGAGCTCTAAAGCAAAGCTGTCGATTTACCAGTCAATCTACGTTCCTACCCTCACCTATGGTCATGAGCTTTGGGAAATGACCGAAAGAATGAGATCACAGACACAAGCGGCTGAAACGAGCTTTCGCCATAGGATTGCTGGACTCACCCTCAGAGATAGGGTGAGGAAGCTCAGTCATTCGGGAGAGGCTCAGAGATGAACCGCTGCCCCTCCATATTGAAAGAAGCCAGTGGAGGTGGTTTGGGCATCTGATCAGAATGTCTGCTGGACACCTCCCACTTGAGGTGTTTTGGGCATGTCCCACTGGGAGGAGACCCCGGGGCAGACCCAGGACACGCTGAGAGACTACGTCTCCCATCTGGCCTGGGAATGTCTTGGTATCCTCTCTGAAGAGCAGGAGCAGGTGGCCGTGGAGCGAGAAGTCTGGGCTTCTCTGCTTGAGCTGAGCTGAGCTTGAGCTGCTGCCTCCGCGACCTGGACCTCAGGAAAAGTGGTAGAAAATGGATGGATGGATGGATTTTTGATTCAACTTTCTAACTTCAGTTAGTGATGAGTGAAACTAGAGGGCAAAATAACTATAACCTGCATGTTGTCAAAAATATTGCAGCCTCAAACATAGATTGGGTTATGTGACATTCTAAGTCCACGCACTTGCTTCACACAGAGGCTACTGAGTAAGGATCCCGGTAATCCCACACCTTTGATGCTACTTAAAATCTTAGCTTTTTGATTCACCACATAAAAACTTAGCCTTAATAAGTACATATCCCACATAAAGAAGCTTTGAAGCATTTTTTTCCTCCAACCAGACATTATGACTTGAGGGTACCTTCACACAAAGGTAACTGAGAGAAATCCATTCTTTTTTTCTCCCATAATGGCAGATTTAAATATCATGTGTTTGTTGAGATATCAATATCAACCGTCTGGATTCTGTGATCTGAGAACAGACGAGTCTAGGATTTCAAAATACTGGCATCTGTTGATCTGGAGAAATTAAGTCTAGATCCCCATTAACCATAAATTATTTGAAGAGAGTAACTTGCAGGTTAGAAACCTTAGGGGAAACCTTTTTTAAGGATATACTGTACATGCTTTGTGCATAAATGGCTGCTTTGTGTCATTTGAACAACATGTGCCTGATATACTGGACTATAATTTTTGCAGATATTTGTAAATGCGAGATTACATAAGAGAAAACATATCTCTAACTTTGAGGAAGTACACCACCATACTTCACTCATTGCTCAACAAATCTGATTCAAGAGACAGTGGGCAGTTTCTTATTTTTGGTTGATGACAGAAAGGCACATGGACGCCAGTGCAATTGCTCTGAAACAGTCATAGCAGCCTGAGCTGGTAGTGGAGGTAAGAATTAGCTTTGGGAGGAAAATCTCAAAAATATACAGTACATCAATGCTAAATTAACAACAGACACAACCTGATACAGTTAAAAACAACACACCGGTTCTACTTCTCTAAAGGCAGTCTGCATAATGTTTTTCCTGATGTATTGCATCTTTGCCGTAGGTAAAAAGAGGGAACACACACATTCATTTTGGTCTTGCATGTAACTGTTAACTTACAAAGAAAGTGTTGTGTTTTTCTCAGGCCTTTAAAAAAGTCTGGGAATCTAATTCTAGATGCCATTTCAGGCGTCGTGAGCATGTTGTCAGCAGGAAACATAAATGAAAATCAGGCACTTTCATTAGGGCCTGCTGTGGCTAAAAAAAAAGTTTTATATGTGTGGAAATCAGACTGTACTCGCACAGTCGATATGTGGATTAAAGACTTGGTAATGTGCAGCATTTTTCTTTGCCATCAAGAATCACTTTTCTCCCTCTTCTTTATCTACTGTCTCCACACTGAGCAGAGAAGTCATCCAAATTTTAAAAAGAAAAAACCAGAGGGGATGTTGGCAATAAGCCATACAGTTCAGCCCTTTGGATCAGCTTCAACTTTCCTGACCAGTTGCATCATCCCTTTGCAAACACTGCAAACACTTTTCAAACACACACCCATGACTAGTCAGTCCTGAAAACAGACATTAAGAATTAATACAACAGTTAATTTGAACTGATGTCACTAACAGTGCAATGTTGTACTGGCTGGATCTGAAATCTAACTTGATGAATTTCTGAATGTTCACATAAACTTATGTGAACAAAAGAGGCTTTTTATTTATTCTATGGTGAAACTCTTAAGATAAGTCACACTATTTAAATTTAAGTGAGTAATTCTCCAGTGCTTCTACACTGCACTTCATGATAACCATGTTTGTCATGAATACATATACAGGCCTCAGATTGAAGTCATTAAACTCCCCAAAGCAGCAAAATGAGTAAATTTGATAGCTGTTTTCATTAAGGCCTCTGGAGTGCAGGAGAAATTTCAGAAATATGCACTTTGGTCCAGTTTCACCTCCCACTGACGTCAAAGACCGATTAAGACTAAATCAGCAGCAAAGCTCTTCTTCCCCTTTGTATTTTGAGAAGACCACTCTGTTTTTTTTTTTCCCCAAAAATATCTTCACTGCTAATTCTAAGCCAGCATGTTGTCCACATGAGGGTTTTGAATGGGTGTGTTTAGCTATATACGGTTGTTTGCAGTCACATCAGTGGAGGAGCAAGGGGGAAGGAAGCTGGAAGGAGACAATGTTTGGCGTGAGAGACAAAGCAGAGCTGTCTGTCATTAATTATACAAGAAAACATTTGTGCCTCTGACAAAAGGTCTATACTGGTTAAATTCAGTTTTAATACCATCTTATTCTTTCTGTTTCTGTCAGGCAGGCACTACTCTCCACCAGCATTTCAACAGATATTTCATTCAAAACAGCAGTATTAAGAGCATAAAAAAACAAGCTGCAGTCTTTCTATGGGGGGGGAGGGGGGGTGAAAAGTTCACAGTGGTCAAATTTGACAAAATGTGGTTTATTTTTCAACATAGTCTCCCCTTCAGTCCACACACTTTTTCCATCGGTGTTGCAGCGCTTGGATCCCTGCGGTTGAAAAATAAACCACATTTGGTCAAATTTGACCACTATGAACTTTTCAGCCCCCCACCCCCCATGTTGTTGCTAACAAGATCACATTCAGCGGGAACCTGACAATTTAATCTTATTTAACCTTTATTTATACAGGGAATGCCCATTGAGGGGAGAACTCTTTTTCTCAAGGACACCCTGTTCAAACTCACAAAGATACACATTCACTCCTGGAATCTGCCCAGTCCAACCACAGACTGACCTGTGGCCACTGAGCAGCTCCACTGGAGCAGATAGGGTTAAGGGCACCACGATGGGGTCAAGGAGGGCAGGATGTCATCCGTCCCACCCAATCCAGAGATTGAACCGGTGACACCCCCGGGTCACTAGTCCACATTGCCAACCATTTGGCCACCACTGCTCCACAACACTGCAACACAAAAAGTTAAACTGCTTTCTGGAGAAACACAAGAAGCTAAACTCATAGTTCAAAGATGCCTAATTCAATATTGCTTTTTCCCCTCCAAGAGCAGATGAGGGACCAAAGGAAAATTCCTACAAAAAAAAAAAAAAAAAATTATATACAGTATGTGTGTGTGTGTGTGTGTGTGTGTGTGTGTGTGTGTGTGTGTGTGTGTGTGTGTGAGTGAGTGAGTGAGTGAGAGAGAGATGCATTTCATTAAAACACACACACACACACACACACACACACACACACACACACACACAGAGCGATCAGAGGGTCAGAGAATGAACTGCAAATGAAACACTAGATTTCACAGTAATAAATGTTTTTTAAATGCCCCACAAGGTTTATTCCACATAAGTCATTCTGACACTGACAGAGTGATGTGCCCAATACTGTCACAACTTTTTACCTTATTTTAAAGGTCAATACAGAGTAGGCTATACTGTATACTGCAGAGAATTCTTCATAGCCTGGGAGTAGGGAAGCTCTTTAGCTTGTGTAACCAGTGGAAATTGCATACAAGCTTTGCAGCCCTGAAATAGATAAACAACCAACAACATACACGCGAGAACATGAATGTCTGACAGAGTGGAATATGACATTAGCCAATGTCTCATCTGTCATCTCCCTCGTACCAAGTCTGTGTGCTGTGAGACTGTCTCAATGGAAGCCCAGCAACACTTTACTAGAGCTAATAATTTGAGCAGATATCTGGCATTTTCCCAGTTATCGATAATGTTAGTTGTTTTTTTTTTAACCGATGTCCATTAAATTAAATAGTTTTAAATGCCCTCCTTCAGGCTTTAAAGGTGCTACCTTTCTGCCTCTGCTTGCTGCTTGTGCAATGCATTATCTGATACATTAAACAAACAGGAAATGGCCAATCAGCAGCAAAGATGCTCTCATGCTGTCTGTATTTGACATGACTAAAGTTTACCAAAGAAAAGGCCAAACACAAAAGCAGCAACATGATTACATAACCCATTCTAATTTTGAAATGTTCCAATGGTTTTCCATTTGCACCAAAAATGCCCAAATAATGTTCAGTAAGTTAAAAGTGAGTGAATGCTACATGCTTAGCTCCCTAACAAATTCAGCCATGGAGCTGAAGAGAAACTTACTGTAATTTTAACTGGTTGGTCCAATGTGCAAACATGTCTCCAATAATGACATCCCTTCTGTAAATAGCTTTAAATTGACATGGCAACACAGTGGTACAGTGGTTAGCACTGTTGTCTCACAGCTAGAAGGTTCCAGGTTCAAATCCCCAGGCTCCTCCCACTGGATTGTGGGAGGACATCCTCTGTCCAATATATCCACTGTCCCTCCTCTGCACATGTCCAAACCATTGCAGCCTTGCCTCTCTTACTTTGGCTCTAAACCGCTCAACCTGAGCTGTCCCTCTGATATACTCATTTCTAATCCTGTCCCTGCTAGTCACTCCCAATGAGAATCTTAGCATCTTCAGCTCTGCTATCTACTTTCTGCCTCCTGTCTTTTTGTCAGTGCCACCATCTCTAAACCACTGTCATACGGCCCGAGCGGTCAAGGCACATTTCACAGAAGAGCTGCACTTAAGGAGTTTGCAACAAGCATTTTTCCATTTATTTCAGACACTGTGCAGGCAAACAACTCCAATTTAAAAATGACCAACACCCAACCACCTCCAAATGAAAATCACCTGCTCATATACTCAGTGAGATAATTAGCCTGGTTAGAACATACCATTATCCACAGGTAAGGCAATAAATATACACATTTTACATATACCCAACAATACCCTAAAATATTCATTAAACATACAAATAATATCTACATAATATTTACAAACTCATACATAATAAATTAACACCCATAAATAGTATAAATCATTATTTACATTTAAATCTACCACCAACTTCCCCTTCAACTCATCTATTGCATACTTTTCCCTCCTGGCACCCTTTATACGGCGCTCGAGCACCTGGGGAATCTTTTGCCCGAAACACCACCAGGAAGCATGGTGGCAAAGGTAAGTGGGTTTTTTTATTTGCCTCACACAATTGACTTAATTATTAACCTTAACTCTTTATATCTCACAGGTGGACTTCAACTCACCTAGAAAACTGATATCCAGCCCACAAATAAATACCATTTACAACTTCCAACTCCGTGAGTATTTTTATACATTAGAATATATTTTACTATTTGAAAGTTATAAATTCCCTTGCACATATAATATACCATCTAATTAAAGAGGTCTATACCAGTGGCGACAATCCATCATCACAACCATATATGCCAGCAGGTCTCTCTACCATCTTGTAAATCTTCTTTCACTGTAGCCGATATCCTTCTGTCACAAATCACCCCTGGCACTCGTCTCCACCCATTCCACCCTGTCTGCACTCTCTTTTTCACCTTTCTGTACTGTCCATTGCTTTGGATGGTTGACCCCAGGTATTTAAACTCACCTACTTTCACTACCTGTACTTCTTGCATCTTCATCATTCCACCTGCCTCCCACTTATTCACACTCATGTATTCTGTCTTGCTTCTACTGACTTTCATTCCTCTTCTCTCCAGTGCATACGCCACCTCTCCAGGCTCTCTTCCACCTGCTCCCTACTCTCACAACAGATCACAATGTCGTCTGTGAACGTCCTCAGTATCCACAGAGAATCCTGCCTGACCTCGTCTGTCAGCCTGTTCATCACCATAACAAAGTTGTGATGATATACCTTTCCATATTTACCCCCCCCCGCCAAAAAAAGCCATCAGATTTCCAGAATTGAACAGAAGAACTTTGCAACACATATCTAAATGTGAATCGTAGAGTTTTTAGTAGTAACTCTTGAAAAACTGAAATAGTAATTATCAAATTACATTATACAAACAGCATTTACTACATCATGTATTTGTTGTGGGGGTTTTTTTGTAATTCAGGTTTAAACTGACTTCAAAGCCAGAGGCCACAAACAGATTCATATTTCCTTTCAGTCACCTTTTTTTTTTTTTAGTTACGACACTACAGTTACACTGCTACTCATCTGTATTCAGCCACAGCTGCTGCTTTTCTAACCATCAGTTTCCCCACATGTTGACTGTGCCCTTCTGTAATAATGAGCCATTTCAAATTCCAAATTTAGTCCAAGCTTTACTTTTGACAATGCCAGTCTTTTATGGGGTTTAATGAGCAATGCAAGTGAACAGATGGAAGGGATTATCAATCCACGATGCTCATCTGTATTTGTGTCTTTATCAGATTGTTTTTCTTTCTGATAACTACAGGTAGAGAATGAGTCTTTTCTTGTCAAAACACTGAGTGTATTTGTGGGACAAATCCATGATTAGATCTGAAAAGTCCTGCATTTGTACATGCGTGGGTCCTAGTACAGTATTCTTCATTTTTCATGGCACACATCAGAAAATGCTCCCCTCCTTCGCTGTTTGCAATTCTGGGATTCTGGAATTTGAAAAGGGTCGTCTTTAGGAGAGTGGGATGTGGGACGGCAGTGAGTCATACACACAGGAAAAAAAAAAAATATACAAGCATGCAAAACAAGAAAAGAAACATGTGGGAAGTGACAGGCAGTGCATTAGTGCCAAAAACCTGTTACACTTGAGGGTCACAGCGCAACAAGGAGAAGAGTAAAAATTTAGCACAAAGGTGAGCTATATGGGGTGAATCATCATATAAGTCAATGGGTTTAAGCAGCCTGTTGAACCTTTGGAAACAGGCTACACCCTCCATTTTCAGTCTATAAAGGGAGTTCAAATAAAGGTTTGCTTGAACCTGTTTGGACAGTGTAGATGTTCTGACTGTGTCGGTGCGTTTATTCAAGTTAAATATATTTCAGAAGATCCCTTCTCTTTTGTAATGTAGATGGTTCTTTAGTGATAGCAGGAGCTGTTCTAGAGCTGGTGAATGAGTGCAGCAGGTAGCACCAAATAAAAAGACAAAATAAACAAAGCAGAAAAGAACAATTGTGGCACAGATTTCTCAAGTTCTGAGCCAGTGCAAGGGAAAACCAAAGTTTAACCAGAGCTGAAGCCAGGCATTATTAAGAACACCTTAGATCTATTTAAAGAGATGGCACCCCCCCCACACCTCATATGTTTGCCTTTCCAGGCTGTAAAACCTGTGTGATTTAAAGGGGGTGAATTATGATGGCAGGCAGAAGAGAGTGCCTTTATGGGATGTACACATAGCCTCTTTAAACCAAACAGAAAGCAAACTGCACCTCAGTGATCGGTCACCCAGGTATACTAACAAGTGCCACCAATAATGTTCACTGTTAATTTCTATTTTTTTTTCCAATCCATCAGACGGAACAGCCTAGTAAATTTATTATCAATTCCGAATCGATTTTCGATTCTAAACGATTTTCAATTCACATTTGGCTCTCAGTTCAGTACAAAAACCCACTAATCTCAGGGAAAAAAAAGTCCACTGCACCGCAAAAAATGCTGAGGTAAGCTTGAAAGCAGAGTACAGTGTGTTGATGTTTTGGGGGTTATATTTTTTTAAAAATTACATCAACTGATTTGCAATAAAATACTGTTAAATGAAAAAAGTAGGCTTAGGTTAGTAACTGCTTTTTTTATTTCTTGACAAATGAAACTGTACACAATTGAAATAAATTTTGAAAATTTTCCAGTTCAGCATATCACAATTCCTAACAGCTTTTACACAGTATGTAGGTTTGGTCACCCTCCAGCATTCTAGAAATATAGGCTATTCATTAAAAAACAAAAGTAAATTTTATCAAATACTTTGAACATCCATTTAAATAGTAGTGCTACCTGACTGTATGCAGTCAGTGTACAGTTACCAATACAGTAACCTAAAGTGCTGATGACACGTTTTTGACTTCATCTAATTTTTCAACATATAATACAATATGACGAAATAGGTTGGTCTGTGCAGATGTAAGTCAAACAGGCTTTTTTTCACGCGAATATCCAATGTTTTCATGAGCGCCACGTCACCAATTGAGTCAGTGGCTGGAAAACCCCCCGGCCATGTTGTAATGTCATCGATGGAACACAGCGCTTGGCTGCTCATTGTACACACAGGATGGAAGCAGCAGAAAACATCGACGATGGTTCCAGCACATGTAGTCTGGAATTGGTTTGTGTTGTCCAATCTTCAGACAATTATAGTCCTGAAGAATAGGATGACAATAAAGAATCTGGGGGCATCAGACCGTATAGGTTGGAGCCGTGCCAAGCAGGCATCGTGCCTAGCGAGTCAGACTCAAGAGAGTGATAGTCAGCTGTTCATGTTTTGTGTGCATCATCTGCGGTGTTGTCAGCCAGCCAATATTGCCAACACTATCACGACGTGTTAGCCACTCCACACAGCCGTGGTTCTGTTGCACCCCTTAAATCGATGTCGGCTCTGGGGTGCAACCGTGGTTAACACGTCTCCTCTCCATATTCGCTGGGCAATGTCAGCCCCAACGCCAACTGTTTGTGTTTCTGTGTATTTTTGTAAGTCTTCACCTTTTGGGATCAGTCTTTATGTTCAATACATGTGCTGTGGTGAATCATGTGCATAAATCCATTCTTCCTTCCCCTCCTTGTGCACTCCTTGTCATGACCCCTCTGTGCGCTCTTACGCAGGGCACGGAGAGAGAGGATGAAATAACGAGGATTTACGTGCAGGGTTCACCACAGCACATCTAATACAGAAAGACAGACAATTCCCAAAAAGGTGAAGACGTACAAAAAACACAAACACACTTACTGATGGTGTTCGGGGCTGGCATCGCCCAGAGAACGAATGAGAGGAGACATGTTAGCCACAAGTGCACCCCAGAGCCGACATTGCTTCAAGGACACACGAGAACCACGGCGAACATGGAGTGACTAACACATCGTGAGTGCTGAAAATACTGGCAGACTAACAGCACAGATGACAATACTATTGACCAGCAGTGCATGACTGGCAAATGGCCGCTAATATGTATATGCACTGCTGGTGATGGTGTGATGAGAAGCACCTGGGCGAGGACCGGGAAAAATGATCAGCGGGAGTTTGAATCAGCTGGTGATAATGATAGAGGGGACGTGGCCAGACCAGAGAGAGTCAGCATGCAATCACAGAAAGTAGGTCAAAGCTGCGCGTCAATCCATTAATCCTTCCCCTCCTCGTGCGGTCCTCCTGCCTAAAAGTGCACGAGAAGCGCACGAGGAGGCTTATGACAGTTGGAGCTGAAGCGTGTGATGTGGTCTTTCACGGCCTGCTGATTATCTAAGTCTGCGACACAACGCAAAGGCATAGCCGTAAAATTAAAACAAGAAACCAGAGAAACTGTGAGCTACAAAGCTGCTGTCCTTCCAGTCAACAACACCGGAGTCTGTTCTGTCGATTACGTCATTGGGGTGCAGCCCTTAATTCGGTGGGCAGCACCACAGTCCAGTCAGCGGCTGCATTTTTTTGATAACTAGTTTATGAAAGCGCTGTTGTAAATATTATATTGATCATAGACAATGACTTTTGGGTTCACACAACATGCTAAAAAATGTCAAAAATGTGTCATCAGCCCTTTAATGCAATGAACAAATTCAATAAGAACTGAATGCAATAGATGCATAAGATAAGTAACATTAATTTTAGACCTGCACAAATATAAACTTAAGTATCTAAATTCTTCGAAGACTTAAAAAACAAATTAAAGTTATAAAACAAAATAAAGTGCTGTTACAAGATTTCATGATTTATTTATTTTTTTGCCCAGTCAGAATTTCCTGGGAGTTTGCAAAAGTGGTGCAGTGTGCGTTGTTCAGCAGGAGGACTTAACAACTTTTTCCACTTCTTTTAACTCTGGGTGATGGCAGTTAATGTGAGCCCCAGCATTTGTGGTGTTACCAAAGTACTTGACTCGTTTTGCAAACTTTACATATTACATGTGTCATGTCTAGTGTTTTCTTTCCTGGAATGTTGTAGAAACAAAAATGCGCCCACACACTTGCCTTCATTGAGAATGGGACTGGCTGAATTTCTTGCTGCTCCATATTTTCTTTATTCTGACTGTTTCATTCGGCTGCTAGCTAGTAAGCTACTCTGGATGGTTCTGCTGCGTCAGCAGCGCTGGACTAAATGAGTCTGCCCTCCAGTGGGCTCACCACCTGCATGAGAGACTATGGGGATCCAGTGCTATGTGGATCAGGTGGCGGTCGAAGGCAGAGACCTTGGCGGTCTGATCCCCAGCTTCCTAAACTGGCTTTTGAGATGTGGAATGTCACCTCTCTGATGGGAAAGGAGCCTGAGCTGGTGCATGAGGTTGAGAGATATCGGCTAGATATAGTCGGGCTCACCTCAGCACACAGCTCCGGTTCTGAAACCAGTTTCCTGGAAAGGGGCTGGCACTTGGCCTCCTCCGGAGTTCCCCCAGGCAAGAGGTGGTGAGCAGGGGTGGGTATTCTTGTATCCCCCCACCTTGCTGCCTCTACGTTGGAGTTCTCCCCAGTGGACGAGAGGGTAGTTCCCCTGTGCCTTCAGGTTGAGAAACTGCTCCTGATCATTATTTGTGCCTGTGCACCAAATGATGGTTCAGAGTATCCACCCTTTTGAAGTCTCTGACTGAGGTGCTGGAAAGTGCTCCTCTTGGACACGTCTACTCCTACTGGGGGACTTCAATGTACACGTGGGCAACAACAGTGAAACCTGGAGGGGTGTGATTGGGAGGAACTGCCTGCCTGATCTGAACCCGAGTGGTGTCCAGTTAATGGACTTCTGTGCGAACCAAAGTTTGTCCATAACGAACACCATGTTCAAGCATAAAGGTGTCCATATGTGCACTTGGCACCCTAGGTCACAGATTGATGATAAATTTTGTTATTGTGTCATCAGACCTGCGACCGTATGTCTTGAACACTCAGGTAAAGAGAGGTGCAGGGCTGTCAACTGATCACCACCTGGTGGTGAGTTGGATCCAATGTCAGGTGAGGCCATGGAACAAGACTTTCGCTCAACCTTGAAGAGATTCTGGCAAACTGTCCGGGGACTCAGGAGGGGGAAGCAGCTCCCTGTTCACACTGTATATGGTGGGGATGGGGCACTGCTGACTTCGACTGGGGACACCGTTGGGTGGTGGAAGGAATACTTCGAGGATCTCCTCAACCCCACTGACACACCTTCCACAGTGGAAGCAAAGCTTAGGGACAAAAGAGTCTATGCCAGAGTACTGGAGAGGGAGTCCGGCCATTGGTAAAACCTTGGATTCAGGAGGAGCAATGTGGTTTTCGCCCTGATGGTGGCACATTGGACCAACTCTTTACCTCCTCAAGAATCCTCAAGGGTTTGTGGGAGTTTATCCAACCAGTCTACATGTGTTTTGTGGACCTTGAGAAAGCATTCATCTGCATCCCCTGTGGTCTCTTGCGGGAGATGCTTAGGGAATATGGGGTATTGGGTTTGTTGCTACTAGCTATCCAGTCTCTGTATGACCGTTGCAAGAGTTTTACTTGTATTGCCAGCACTCAGTCGAACTTGTTTGAAGCGAGAGTTGGACTCCGCCAGGGCTGCCCTTTTTCACCGATCCTGTTCATAATTTTTATGGACAGGATATCTAGGCTCAGCTAAGGAACGGAGGGTGTCATGTTTGGTGACCACAGAATCTCATCTCTTCTGTTTGCAGATGATGTTGTCCTGTTGGCTTCACTGAGCAATGACCTACAGGTCTTCCTGGGGCGGTTTGCTGCAGAGTGTGAAGTGGCCGGGATGAGAATCAGCACCTCCAGGTCCAAGTCCATGGTCCTCAGCCAGAAAAGGGTGGATTGCCCTCTCTGGGTTGGGAACAAGCTCCTGCCCCAAGTGGAGGAGTTTAAGTATCTTGGGGTTTTATTCACGAGTGAGGAGAGAGTGGAGTGTGAGATTGACAGACTGCTTGGAGCAGCATCTGCAGTGATGCGGACATTGTACCAGTCTGTTGTGGTGAAGAGGGAGTTGAGCTTTAAAACAAAGCTGATGATTTACCCGTCACATTCCTACCCTCACTTATGGTCATGAGCTTTTATAATGACCAAAAGAATGAAACTGTGGATGAAAAAAAAGAAATTGTAGACACAAGCGGCTGAAATTATCTTTCTCCATAGGATTGGTGGACTCACCCTTAGAGAGGGTGAGGAGCTCAGTCATCCGGGAGAGGCTCAGAGTAGAACCGCCACTCCTTCATATCGAAAGGAGCCAGCTGAGGTGGTTTGGGCATCTGATCAGGATGTCTCCTGGACGCTTCCCACTTAAGGTGTTTCGGGCACATCCCGCTGGGAGGAGACCCGGGGCAGACCCAGGACTTGCTGGAGAGACTACATTTCCCAGCTGACCTGGGAACACCTTGGTATCCTCTCTGACGAGCTGGAGCAGGTGGCTGGGGAGAGGGAAGTCTGGGCTTCTCTGCTTGAGCTGCTGCCTCTGTAACCCAGACCTCCAGAAAAGTGGTAGAAGATGGATGGATGGAGGGATGAAGTTCAGTGGAAAAAAGTTTCCTTCAACTGCAATCAAATGAGCTTTCACTAAATCTACCTTCTGAAACAGGGCCCTGGTTCTGCTAGTTCTACACCTTTCTATTTGCTACACTCAGTCTAGTCTAGTGCCGGTGTGGCCTTGACAAGTTATTCAGCTTTGTTTTTGTCCCATAAGCATATGGTTCAGCTTCCTAATGTGAAGTTAGAAGCAAATATTTCTTATCCGGCACCACCTATCCCTGACAATCTTATGACATTAGTGTCAGCATGGTTTACTTTTTAGCTCCTGCTAACACAAATGCCGGCAGGGAAACACTGACAAGGTGGGTATAACATCCAGAGAGGCTCTGGTGAATCAAGTACAGCAGCAGCGGTCAAACACATTTGTGCTAAACAGAGACATCATTCTACACTCACCGGCCACTTTAACAGGTATACCTGTTCAACTGCTTTTAAATACAAATATGTGATCAGCCAATCAAATGGAAGCAGCTCAATACACTGAGGCATGTAAACTCGGTCAAGACGAACTGCTGAAGTTCAAACTGAGCAACAGAATGGGAATGAAAGTTAATTTAAATGACTTTGAACATGGCATGATTGCTGGAGCCAGACGGGCTGCTCTAAGTATTTCACAAACTGCTGATCTACAGGGATTTTCACAAACAACCAACTGAGGGTTTACAGAGAATGGCCTGGAGAAAAAAAAAAAATGAATATGCAGTGTGCAGCAGTTCTCGAGGCTGAAATGCCTTGCTGATGCCAGAGGTCAGAGAAGATGGCCAAACTGGCTCAAGCTGACAGAAAGGCAACCGTAAGTCAAATAACCACTCATTACAAACAATGTATACAGAAGAGCATCTCTGAAGGCACAACAAATTGACCCTTGAAGCAGATGGGCTACATCAGCAGAACACCTCATCTGGTGCCACTCCTATCAGCTAAGAACAGGAAGCTGAGGCTACAACTCAAACAGGCTCACTAACACTAGACCACAAAGCACGGGAAAAATGTTGCCTGGTCTGAGTCTCAATTTTTGCTGCAACATTCAGATGGGTAGGGTTGAAATTTGGCATAAATATCATGAAAGAATGCATGCATAGAGAATCATTAATGTGCAGCCAACAACTGTGTGATGCTAGCATATCATTCAACCTCTCTGAGGAGATAGATCTCAGGTCTGAAGGCAATAGGGGCCCAACACAGTAATAGTAAGATGTGCTTATTAAAGTGGCCAGTGAGTGTACGTGTGTCCAGTACTTCTAATAAGATGCTAAATATTTCAGGCTTGGAAAGACTTAACACAAAAATGGATAACACAAAGAACAGTGACTCATGATCATGCTGGCCCTTTCAGTTAGTCCTGATGTAGTCCTACATTGTCACACAAACACCTTTCAGCTGCTCCCTATTCAGGGTTGCCACAGTGGCTCATGGGTCCACATATTGATTTGGCAAGGATTTTTATGCTGGATGCCCTTCCTGATGCAATCCTCCCCATTTACCCGGGATTGGGACCAACACCGGCACACTGGTTTTCTGCTTACCCCCGTGGCTGAGTAACAAACTTTCCTTTCCCCATTCTATTTCAGATGAGAATTAAGGTGGAAGGCAGAAAGTACATTTTTTATGGTCTTTGGTATGGCCTGGTTCTGTCTTGAACCCACAACCTCCCAGCTGCGGGGCCAATGCTCTCCCTCTAGGCCATCACTCTGGTAGTGACAAACAAGTCATAATGCTATACTTTCTATAGAAGATTGTACACTCAGTGCTATTCTCCCTGTTCAGTAGGATTATGTTATAAAATCGTGATCATCTATTCTTCAGATTCAAGATAGTCTCTGCATTCTTCCAGTACACAGTCATTCCACCATCATGGTACCAATTTGAAATAGGAAATAAAAAGTTCAGCTGTTGTAATGTTGTCAGGAACTTTTTTCCTCACGATGACATGAAATGTCAACTTATGCATCTTATTTTGTTATCATTATTTAAGAATCTGTTTGAGGTGCCACAGTTGAAAGTGGGTTATTTTTTTATAGAACTAAGAATAGCAGAAACAACAAAAAAAATTGAAAACAAATGGTCTGTGAAAGTAGAAAAAGGTGTTTTATTTCTGTGACATACTGTCAAGGCCTAAATTACTGTTGTGCTGTCAAACTGTCATACGCAGAAGTCTGAAAGGGGATCATAAAGGCTGCACTCATGAGGTTTTTCAGAAAAAGTCAGATCAGTCGGAGTCTCTCTGAGGCTAAGATTCTTGTCCACTGCAGAATTTCTAACTGCCATGACCAAATTAAAAAAAAAAAAAAAAACTAAGAAGAAAAGTTAGCACACATGACCGTGATCTTTAAATGTACCAAAATGTTCAGATCTAAGTGAGCTGCCTGGAATAACAGGCCAAGAAGCCTCACTGTGCTTACTGTCCATTTAAAATCTGATTCCCTTGGGTCCTTTCCTAATGAAACTGAACACCAAACAATGTGACCAACACTTCTGTTGCGCATATATTGTAAGGTCTCTTTATGTCCCTCCAAAACATTATTCCTCTCATCCCTCCTTCCCTATGCGGCATGTGGCCACACTGCACTTTTTCCAGTCAATACATCTTAGCTGGCATTTTCCCTCCCTAATCCACTAAATCACGCAGCCAATCAGCCATGGTAAGTGCTGACTCACTTGAAGAGGACATTAAAAGAGGGGAAAATACACACATGCACACGAACATACACCACCAAGACAAGCAATCAATCCTTACTCTTCTTTTTCAACGGAGAGGTTAAAAAAAATGACCTTAATTTACAATCATGTGAGTGATTCTCTCTCTCTCTCTCTCTCTCTCTCTCTCTCTCTGAGACTGAGCATCAGTCAGCCTATTAAGATAAAATATGAAGTTTATTTGGTGATGTGATGATCTTGGTCTTCATTGGAATTCCTCTGAGTCAAAGTGACTAAACAAATCTCAACCTTACACTCGTCCCAAGTTTTACAACACTGTGGCTCCTTGATAATCACATACCACCTAGGAACTAAACTGACAGGGAACTGAGACAAAGTAATTTGTCCTCTAGCTGACACAATTCTGAATTTGCCCTTTACGGGCATTACAGCAGTTCTTCAGCCGTCACATAGTACTTCAAGTGACACTCCGGTCACAATCAAGTTGTTTTTTGTTTCAAAACAACTTGAAGACTTCCGGTCTGGACGCCATGGCGACTGCAGCTTAACACTGAAGTTCTCAGACCCAATCTAGGATAACACCTTGAAAATCAAACTTAACGGATTTTTGGAGGAGTGAAAATCAAAAGACAAAATCATCATGTCTAAAGGAAAACAGAAGAAACTGAAATTCTCCAGGCCAGGACACGTATCGGCCGGAGAATCCGAACTGGAAGATCTCCGTTCAGAAGACGAGGAACTGGTGATAGCTAACAAAAGGGTTAGCCTGAAATCACTATTTGAGGAGCTACGACGATTTCGCCGAGATGTTACGGCCGAATTTCGGGAATTCAGAGAAGAATTGAAAAGGACAAACAGCAGAGTGGACCAGGCCGAGAACCGAATCTTGGAAACAGAGGATCGAATAAAAGTGCTCGAAGATTCTGTGCTAGACCTACGCAAAAGACAAGCAGCTATAGAGGCTAAGCTAACCGACCAAGAAGGAAAACAAAGAAGAGACAACATAAGAATTCATGGTCTGATAGAAGGAACCGAAAATGGTTTTAACTCAATGGCAGAATGCGTGGAATCCTTACTAAGAGAGAAATTGGATATTCCACAAACCACCGACTTGAAGATAGAAAAGGCACATCGTTCATTAGCCGCTAGGCCGGCGGCGGAAGCGCCCCCACGTTCGGTGTTGGTAAGATTTTCCAATTTCAAAATAAAACAAGAGGTTGTAAGACTGGCCTGGCAGAAAAAAGGATTTATGCACCAGGAGAGAAAAGTCTACGTGGAACACGATTACGCCCCGGAGGTCCTTAAAAAGCGCAGGGAATACAACGACGCGAAAAAGGTGTTAAGAGAGAAGAAATTGCGCTTTCAGACACCATTTCCTGCGAAGTTAAGGGTCTTCTACGGCGATGAAACGTGTCTCTATAATTCGGCGGAAGAAGCAACAGCTGACATGGCGAAAAGAGGCCTCCCAGTAACGCTATTTAAACCCCCAGCAGACCCGAGTGAGAAGATCAAAACGCAAACATGGACAACACAAAGACCTTCAAAATCCACGGACCAGCAGCGGGAAACCCAGCACCAGAGCGTCGCGGATAAACTATCCGTTTTCAGGTTGGAATAGCGACCTTTTTTTTTTTTTTTTTTTTTTTTCTCTTGAATCAATCCGCACATCCAACCCCCCTCATACAAGGTAACAAACATTAAAGGAGATGCATATTCAGCATGTGGTAAAACATTTCATGGAACAATCATATTATTTGAAACAAATAAGTCTTTGTAATAAAAAAAAAAAAAAACTTGTTAAAATAGAAATGTGACAATAATCCACATGTTCTCCTCATACTAACAAATACTGTTTTTGCGTGAATGTTTGATGTGATGGGGGTGGGAGGGTGCACACAATTTCACAGGGTTTAGGCATAAAAGGAAAAAAAAAAAAAAAAAATCATTACAAGTTTGGATTGGGTTCTGAAACTCACGTTAAAAGCATGGGACTACTTTCAGTGGTAAGAGAGGGCCCTCAACACGTAACAGAGTTTGAGGAATTTCCCTCAGAGCCTTCACTCCATCAAGGCTCTTACAGGGTCTTTAAAAAGACCTCAGCTCAGGAAGTTCTTATGACAGCTTTTTGTTTTAAAGTTTTTTACACTATGTTCTTAATGTTTTTCTTGTTTTTAATGTTCTTTCAGTTTCTGAGTAGCATAAAAGAGGGCCACCACACAGTTATACTAAACAAAACAACACAATGGAGAAACAGGGTGTAACCAAAATAATTTCATATAATGTAAAAGGAATCCTGAATCCAGTTAAAAGATCCAAGATTCTAGGCAAAATGAAAAAAGACAAAGCAGGAATAATACTTTTACAAGAAACCCACCTAACAGACGTGGAACACAATAAACTCAGTAGACAAGGGTTTAAAATGATCTCTTCATCTTCATATAAATCAGGGAGGAGGAGGGGAGTAGTGACATTGATATCAACCAAAATTACATTTGAAAAAAAATCAGAACACAAAGATAAAGAAGGGAGATACAGTTTGGTAACTGGGCGGCTAGAGGGAGAAGATATCACCCTGCTGAATGTGTATGCTCCCCCAGGGGCTAACTGGAAATTTTATAAAAATGTATTCGACCTAATGATAACTAAAGCTCAAGGTTTAGTGATATGTGGTGGGGACTTCAATCTTAGACTGAATCCATACTGGGATGCTTCTGGTAATTCCCCACATCAAAATAACACCCAAAACAGGAAGACTCGGATGCTACTAAAAGAAATGGGAATCTGTGACGTGTGGAGGGAACTCAACCCCAGTGTAAAAGACTATACATTTTACTCAACTCCACATTCATCTTACTCAAGGATTGACTATTTTTTTATGTTTAATAGAGACATTGGAAGAGTAAAAACATGTAAAATAGGACTGATGGATCTCTCCGACCACAGTCCGATCTACATGGACTTAAATATCCAAAAATACACAAATAATACATTTTCTTGGAGGTTAAATTCAAATGTCCTGAAAGGACCATTGAAAGATGAATTGGAATCAGATATTCTCAGATATTTGGAAGATAACGATAATGGAGAAGTATCCCCTTTAATACTGTGGGATGCATGTAAAGCTGTAATAAGAGGAAAGATTATTGCAAAACTGGCAACCCAAAAGAAACTAAGACAAGAAAAACTATCCACATTAGAGTCAGAACTTAGGAACCTAGAAAAAGAACACAAAGGCAACACTCATTCTACTGACTCGCTCAAGATTAAGGAAATTAAAAACCAAATAAATGAGATCTACACAATAGAAATCCAGAAGAAACTTACATTTCTGAAACAAAAATACTATGAAGCAGGCAGTAAATCGGCAAAATTGCTAGCCTATAAATTGAGGAAACATCAAACAGAAAGAGCAATCTACAAAATCAGAGACCCAGTATCAAAGGAAATAAAATTCAGAATTCAGGATATTCTTAAAAACTTCGAGAATTACTATAAGAACTTATACTCCCACAAAAAACATAAAAACGCATCCGAGGCATTCCTAAACACATTAAACCTTCCCCAACTTACGGAGTCACAAAATAAAACACTACTGTCAGAAATACATCCTAAAGAATTGGAAAAAGCAATTATGAAACTTAAAGCTAACAAATCCCCAGGAGCTGATGGCTATACAGCAGAGTGGTACAAAACCTTTAAACAGCAACTATCTCCTCTCCTCCTGAAAACATTTAATTATGTCCTCCACACAGGGGAAATCCCCCCCTCCTGGAGAGAAGGGGTCATTGCAGTTATACCTAAACCTGAAAAGGATAAACTAGAGTGCTCCAACTACAGACCAATCAGTGTACTAAATCAGGACTATAAGCTTTTTACCATTATCCTTGCCAAAAGGTTAGAAAATATACTGACAGACCTAATTCATTTAGACCAAACAGGTTTTATAAGACAAAGACAGACACAAGACAACATTCGACGCACTTTACACATAATTCATCATATAAAAAAATATAACTTAAATGCAGTCATATTGGGATTAGATGCTGAAAAAGCATTCGATTCGGTTGACTGGTCTTTTCTATATAGAATCTTATCCAGTTTCAATTTTCATAACAACTTCATTAGAACTATACAGGCATTATATAAAAAACCAACAGCTAAAATAAGGATTAACGGTAATTTATCATCATCTTTTGAACTGGAAAGAGGATGTCGTCAGGGCTGCCCCCTGTCTCCACTGCTCTTTGCAATCTTCATAGAACCTCTGAGCCAATGGATAAGACAAAACCAAAAAATTCAAGGTATTACACTTGGTCAGAAGGAACATAAAATAGCACTCTTTGCTGATGACATTTTAATATACCTAGGGCAGCCGGACACTTCTTTACCAGAACTAACCTCAGTTTTTTCAGAGTATGGAGATTTATCGGGATACAAATTAAATATGCATAAAACCCAAGTTTTAACATTCAACTATGACCCAAATCATTATTCACTAAGCAAACTCAAAACTAACTGGGAGTCGGAATCTATGAAATATCTAGGGGTCAATATCCCGAAACAACTCAACAAAATTATATCACTAAACTATGATCCACTGGTGACAAAAATAAAATCTGACCTAGCAAGATGGAATATGATACCATTCTTGGGTACTGCACAAAGAATTGAAGCAGTCAAAATGAATATACTTCCACGTCTTCTATACCTTTTCCAAACAATACCGGTAGAACCTCCCAAAAAAAACATGGCAGGAGCTGGACAGAAGGATCTCAAGATTCATATGGCAGGGCAAGAGACCTAGAATCAGATATAGAACCCTACAGCTAAACAAAGACAAAGGTGGGCTCGCGCTGCCAAATATCAGGGACTACTTTAAAGCCGCACAAATTAAAACTTTAGTAGAGATATGTAACCCAGTCTACACTGCACAATGGAAGGAGATCGAATGCCAAATAACAAGTGACATCCCCCTACAGGCGATAATAGGGAACAATGTCTTACCTAAGCTTTTGAATAACACTAACCCGTGGATAGAGACCCCGCTAAAAATTTGGTTTAAGATAGTCAGAGAATCAAACTAAAGAGCCCTATCGACTTCTGCAATGGATCGCCTATGATCAGGACTTTACTCCTAATAAAACAGACACCAGATTTAAAAAGTGGAAGGAGAAAGGGCTGATAAAATATTACGATTTTTTTAAAGGGCAAATCTTAAGAAGTTTTGAAGATTTGAAAAAACAAGGCCTAATAAATCAAGACCTTTACAAGTTCTTCCAGCTTAGACACCACATAAACAATATACTTAAAAAGGAGGTTTTGGAAAGGGCCCAGTCAGGTGTTCTGAAGGTCTTCTTAATGGCATATAAAGGGATCCCAGGGATCAGATACATTTCTAAAATATACCAAGGTCTTCAAGACTTAAAAGGAGACAACACATCTTATATAAAAGAGAGATGGGAAAAAGAGGGGAATTTCACTTTACAACTGGAAATATGGGAAAAGCTAAATAAACAGCAATGGAAAAGTACCTCATCCCTGCAGTGGAGAGAATTTGGATGGAAAAACTTGGCAAGATTTTTCAGAACACCTGCACAAAACAAATTTGCCCATAAGGGATTGAACTGTTGGCGCTTGTGTGGTGAAAAGATTTTCATGTGTTTTGGTCATGCCCAGTTATCCACCAATATTGGACCAAGGTACAGACAATATTGGGGAAAATATTCAAAATTACAGTTCCCTTTTCTTTTGTAACTTTGTATTTGGGTTTACTACCGGACTCACTGGAAAGACGAGGAGAAAAATACTTATTCAATGTTTTAATATTGGCAAGCAAAAAAGCTCTAACTAAAAAATGGATGTTGAAGGACTGTCCTACACCTGAAGATTGGACTAACGTGATCCAAGACATTTACTCGATGGAAAAGTTGACATTCGCACTGAGACAGGACATGGATGTGTTCATGAACTTTTGGCAACCCTGGACCGCATATGTGTCTTCCATTAGATCTAATCTTTGACAAATACCATTTCAATAATGGTTCCGCTCTTTGTTCCAATGCTACTCAGATGCTCTTTTATCTTTATTTACTTACTTTTTCTTTTTGTTTGTTTTTTACTGGTTTGTTTGTTTTTTTTTGTTATTTGTTTCTTGTTTTTTTTTCTCTTTAATTTCACTTTTTCTTTCACTTTAAAAAAAAAAAGGGGTGTTGTAAGAATTAATCTTCCAATGTTGTCAGATATCAGAAAATAAGGGAACATGTGATGAAAATGTAAACACTGCATTGCTGTAACGACCTGTATACCCTTTACAAAAACTTAAATAAAAAAAACAAAAAAAAAAAACAACTTGAAACAAAAAACAAAAGATACCATTTTACACAATGTAGATTTGTTTTCAAGGGGATTTACATCCACTGCAGTACATCTTTAAGAACTAATTGAAGAGAAAGTGTGTGTTGAATGGATTTAAGTGAAGATGAACCACCTAGCGCAGAGCATAGGTATTTATAGGTACTTCCTTTTCCATTAAAATATATTCTTACATTTACAGTATCTACTGCGGACTATCTCAATACCATCAAGCATTTGATGACAAAAAGCATGATTTACCTAAACTCAATTCTAATGATATATTCAACAATGTTATTTGTTGTGAAAGACCTTGGACACTAATTTTACTGTCGGCAGAAAGGTTTGGTGAAAGACTAAAGGTGCCTTCACACCAAACGCGAACGGGTGAATTTTTCATACAGCACGATTACATTATAACTCAATGTAAGCACATGAATAGACATGAATTCACCATCTGAGTGAGATGCAGACAGGTGAAGTTGTCTTTATAACTTCTGCAGCTGAATTCAACCTGCTGTGGAAATCCCCAAAATAACAACATGCTTAGGTTTACATTATCCAACAGGGGCTCACCTGAAAAGGTTATCCATCCATCCATCTTCTTCCGCTTAATCCTTTTCAGGTCGCGGGGGGGCTGGAGCCTATCCCAGCATCCCTACCTCCAAAACCTGAAAGGTGTTTACGTTGCTAGCTTGCTAGCCTTGTTAGCATGTCCGTGGCAGGAATCCGTGGGTAAATAACTCCGAAGAGCTCCCAGTCCTTCTGTCTCCAGGGGAGTAGCAGTCTCATTTTCAAACTAGTTTACTCTCCAATGTTGATACTTTTAGGCTGCGTATCCACAAAATGTGTTTTTTGTCACCCGACCGCCCTGAGCATTTTTTTTCAGCGTTGTGCATGACGCTGTGGGGGGAAAAAAACCCTGTGCCCTGTATCCCAGCAACAGCTTGTCACTCTCAGCTCAACACTTCCACTTTCCTATGGTCAGACTTTCTTCTGATTTTTTTAATAGCAGTCTCTAAATAACAATGGACAGGAAACGTGTTTTAGCAGCTCTGGATGTGAAATATGATGACACGGAAAGCAGGAGTCTGAGTACAGACGAGTACCAGCGTCCTATGTCCCGCCCACGCAGTAGTTCTGATTGGCTGCTTAGGTCTGACATTGACAAGCTCAGCTGCAGTCTCTGAAAAATTGAACTTTCCTCAGCTCTGAGCGCCCAAAGCGATGCGACAAAAAACTGCCACCGCTGAGAGCGTTGCAGCACCGTGGGCACTCAGCGCTGTAAACACTAGACTACATAGAGAAGGAATGGAAAATAGCCACCCAGAGCTGAAAAAAACGCATTTGGAGGACACGCAGCTTTACTCCGATGATGGCAAAATCTCAAAGCTAGCGCTATCCTTCAGACATAAACGCGCAAATGCACAATTTCGCCTGTGCTCGCCTCTTTCCATTGACTTTGTATGCATTCATGCCACCCATTTGGTGTGGAGGCCCCTTAAGAGTGAGTGGATTTGGAAAACATGCCTGCATATTAAAAACTGTCACACAATATGAAGAAAAAAGGGAAAAAATACAGCTCTTGAACTGATGCTTATATATTGCTTTTATACAAGATTCAAAAGACTTGAAAGAAACAAATGATGTATGAAAAAGGGCAAATAAGAGTGAGTTTTGCTTTATTTTGAAAAAGAAAATTGTAATGAATAAAAACACTGTTTGCAGCCTTACAAAACCACTACAAACAGCCTTGCTGTTCACAATTTTTACCCTCTAAACATCTTTTGCAAACATGCATATCTTGCCATATTGAGGCACCATAATCCTATTTTGTATAGCACCAAAAGAAACAGATTTTCTGAGACATTTCATCAAAGTGGGTCATACAAATCTACCGAATGTGCTACAATTCACCATTAGGACTATACTGTGTGTTTATACACAAACACTGTAAACAAATACATCCGAAGAACCAATTAACCTAAGTGTTAATGCATCTGAGGTGCAGCATTGTGGATGTGACTGGTACTAATTTAGAAGACTGGGGAAAGGTAGGACTCTGTAAACTGTTTCATTATTTGACAGTTATCCTGTGGAAGGTCTTACACTATAATCACCATAATCCACTACGCTATCAGGGTAATGGTAGGGATGGATGGTTCTGGTTACCATAGAAACGAAAGAGGATAATGAAGCATGCACATATAGCTATCTATAGCCGTTCTAGTTTGTGTCTGTGTACGTGTGCATGTGTGGGCTGAGCTGAAAGTTCTTCAAAGATGCGTTCCACCCAAAGGTTGCACTAGGATTTATTGCTGTCCGTCAAGATGGCCTATCAATCAGTACCAATACTGACTTCTGGACACAAATTTGTAACAATATCTTTAATTATGTCAAAAATTCTAATTTACAACTTATACAATATACAATTATTCACAGAACACACTATACTGGTAACAGATTACAAAAAATGTAATTTAATAATCTGAATAAATGTGCACACTGTGACTTCCGGTTATGGCTGCCACGTAGGACGGACGTGTCTCGCTCTGCTCTGCTCCTGGAGAAAAAAAATCGGCAAATAACTCTCTCATTTGGGACAGAACGTATCCCAGCGTTTGGGCGAGGATATGTCGGCGAAGCCTAAGGCTGGAAAACCAGGAAAAGGAAAAAGCGAGCCGCCGAAACAGTCCAAATTAACGGACTTTCAGGTCTGTGACGCAGCAAACAGGGCTCCATATATGGCGGAGGAGGCTGGCAACGCTGCGATTTCTGCGGGGAATGGCGCAGATGCGCTGATGGCTGCCATGAGTTCAATGAGAGCGGACTTTTCCTCTAGATTTGATGGGATTATGACAGCGTTGGAAGGAATAAGAAAGGAATTGGGTGACTGTGTAGAACGAACGGCGCAGATGGAGCTCCGTCTCGCTAGTGCTGAAGATGACGTCACCCGTCTTCAATTAAAGGTGCGCACTTTGGAAAAAAAAAATAAATCTCTGGAAGATAATATTTTGGATTTGGAATCTCGGTCGAGACAGAATAATTTGAGGCTGGTGGGTCTTCCAGAGGAATCAGAAGGTCGGGACGTATGTTCCTTTCTGGAAAAGTGGATTCCGGAGGTGCTGGGCAGCAAGGAGTTGCAATCAGCAGTGGTTCTGGAAAAAGCACATCGCATTGGCCCACGGAGAGATAAGGGACCGCCGAGGACCTTAATTATGAAGTTTCTTAACAACAGAGACAGGATGAAGATCTTCAACGCTGCACGAGCTAAAAAAGGAGAGATTAAACACCAGGACCAGCAGGTGCGGTTCTACCCAGATTTGGCCACAGGAATCCAGCAATTGAGGAAGCAGTTTGATCCCGTACGTAAGGAGCTGCGCAACCTTGGGATTCGTCATGGTGTAATCTATCCTGCGAGACTGCTGACCACGTATGAGGGCAGAACCCACATCTTCAAGACCCCAGAGGAGGCGCAGGAGTTCATCAAGAGGATCAAAGAAGAAGAAGAGACTGGTGGGAGCTAAGCATGAACAAAATATAAGGTAGAATAATTAAGCATTTGCACAGGCATCTGACTGACTTGAAGTAAATAGTAAGTTTACAAAATATAGATTGTATTATATATTAAAAAAACAAAACAAAAACAAAACAAACAAAAAACAAAACAAAACTATGATGTACAAAGTTGTTAAAAATTTTGGAGTTAAGTTGGAAAACTACAGAGGAGAGTTAATGTTACGTCATTAAAAGCAGTAGAGTTAGGGTGATTGGGAGGATGAAGAAGGAGTGGCTTAGGCTGTTCCCCGTGGGTGTGGAACGGTCGATGGCTATATCGGGAGACAGAATTTTTCTTTTGATTTTGGGGGGTTTGCCACAAGTGTGGGAAGGGGAAATTTGTTTGTGTGTAGTTTGTAGGATGAATGTTCAACCACTCATGTTTTTGCTTCTCTGTATGAGCATGTTTACACTGCAAGGTAATCCTAAACTCTCTATTGATCATGGACCAAAGTGTTAATCTTAATTTAACTTCATGGAATTGCAGAGGTCTACAAAATTTAAAAAAACTTAAACAAGTTATGAATAAAATAAAGGACATGGGTTCAAGAATTGTGTTTTTACAAGAAACTCATCTGATAGAGGAGGATGTTAAAAGAATTAGGAGTAGATGGCAGGGAAGTGTATTCCTCTTCATTTTCATCCCGAGCCAGGGGAGTTATGACTCTCATACATAAATCAGTTCCTTTTCAAGTGAAAAATGTAATTGGAGACAAATTTGGAAGATATGTAATCATTCAAGGTTCTTTGCTATTAGAAAATATAAATCTTGTGAACTTATATGGTCCCAATATAGATGATCAGAAGTTCTTTGCTAATTTATTTCTCATCTTATCATCACTTACAGGGCAACATATAATAGCAGGGGATTTTAATTGTACATTGAATCCAGGTGTGGATAGATCAACAGGACTGGATTGTACGCACATTGGATGTAGGATGACTATTAATCATTTTATGAAAGAATTGAGATTGTTAGATATATGGAGAGAAATGAAACCACAAGTTAAAGCCTATTCTTGTTATTCCAGTACCTACAAGACATTCTCACGTATTGATTATTTTTTGATTTCCACAGAATTAAGGTCCAAGATTCAAAACTGCTTTTATGATAACATCGTGATCTCTGATCATGCACCCTGTTGTCTAATATATGTAGATAAAAAATTGACAAAGGAATCAGGTAGATGGCAATTTCAGCATAAATGGCTTCAGGATGAGGAATTTGTCAAGTATATAGAAAAACAGATAGACGAGTTCTTTGACATCAATACTACACAAACATCAGCATGTGTAAAGTGGGAGGCTTTCAAAGCTTTTATTAGGGGGCATATTATTAGTTATACAGGATCAAAATCTAAGAAGACTCGAGAGGAGAGAGCTAAATTGGAACATAAAATAAAAAATCTTCAGGAAAAAGTGTATGCAGGAAGTGACCCAAGGTTGGAGAATGAATTACTGATTTTGAGAGCTGAATACGACAAAAAATCAGCGAATAGAGCTGCCTCGAGTCTTCTAAGATTGAAACAATCTTTTTATGAACAAGGTGAAAAATCAGGAAAATTATTAGCATGGCAGATTAAACAATTGGAAATTAAAACACCAATTACCAGTATTATAAGTAAAGGACAGGTAGTTATAGATCCTTTAGAAATTAATAGAGCCTTTAGAGATTACTATGAAAAATTATATGATACCAAAAATGAACCTGATTTAACAAAACTAAATGGGTTTTTGAACGAACTATCTATACCGTGTATTCCAAATGAAAACAGGGAGATATTGGAGTCTAAAATTAGTCAAGAAGAAGTTGGGCTAGCCATTGATAATATGAAATCAGGAAAAAGTGCAGGACCAGATGGTCTTCCAGTTGACCTTTATAAAAAATTTAAGAATAAATTAATAAAACCTTTTTTGGAAATGGTTTTAGAAGCATTTCAAAATAATAATTTACCATCATACATAAATAATGCCTTAATTATACTGCTGCCAAAACCAGGTAAGCCCTCTAATAAATGTGAAAATATGAGACCAATAAGCCTATTAAACGCCGACCTTAAGATAATCTGTAAAATTTTAGCAAGACGAATACAAGAAATTTTACCAAATATTATTAATCGAGATCAGAATGGCTTTATAAAGGGCAGACAAGGCTTCCATAATGTAAGAAGACTATTTAATATTATCTATTTTAATAAAGAAGCACCGGATACAGCTCTCCTATCATTGGACGCCGAAAAGGCCTTTGATAGAGTTGAATGGCCCTTTCTTTTTGAAGTCCTACAAAGGTTTGGACTTGGAAATAATTTCATAAAATGGGTTCAAATAATATACAATAATGCTACAGCAGAAATCCTAACAAATAACAATATTTCAAAACCAATAAAAATCAATAGAGGATGTCGACAAGGCTGTCCACTCTCACCTTTACTGTTTACTATGGCAATTGAACCTTTAGCGATAGCGATACGTTTACATTCACAAATATATGGAATTAAAGTTGGACCAACAGAACATAAAATCTCCCTGTACGCCGATGATATAATTTTGTTTATGTCGAATCTAAAAAAATCAATTCCAACCTTGTTGAATTTAATAAAGAATTTTGGGGAAATATCAGGATATAAAATAAATAAAACTAAATCTTCAATATTAATGCTAAATGAGACCCAGAGAAATTACCCAGCCCCTGAGGTAAATCAATTCAATGTTGTAAATCAGTTTAAATATTTAGGAATCCAAATTATGCCTAAGCTAGAATCAGTCGCCAGTGTCAACTATGAAGCCTTAATGTCAGATATCAGTGAGTTAACTCAGAGATGGATGTCACTACCAATGTCGATGATCGGGAGAATCAATATACTTAAAAGTAATATTTTACCTAAAATACTTTATTTATTTCAATACATTCCCTTATCACCACCTTTAGATCTATTCTCAAGAATAAAAAAAAAGTTAGTGGAATTTATATGGAACAACAGGAGGGCTAGATTACGTCTGTCTTTATTATATTTACCATTTGATCGTGGAGGTCTGAAATGTCCAAATTTTATGTTGTATTATTGGTCGGCACAACTGAGGTCTATGACATATTATTTTTCATCAAATGATCTCCCTCACTGGACTGAAATGGAATCATACAATTTACCTTTACCTCTTCCCATATTCATATACTCAGATTCGGCAAAAAAATTACAAAAACAAGTTAAAAATCCATTTGTAAAGCATATGATCAAAATATGGTGTGAAGCTAAAAACTATTTAAAAGAACCACAGTTATTGTCACAATTTAGTCCAATATGGGGTAATCAATATTTTAAACCAGGGAGAGCGGACGCTGTATTTAAAGTATGGAATTTAAAAGGGATACAAAAGATTCAGGATTTATATTTGCCATGTGCAGACAACATAATGTCTTTTGAAGAGCTGAGGATCAAATTTAATCTCAATAGAACACATTTTTTTAAATATCTTCAACTTAGAAACTTTATTCGATCAAATCAAAATAAAGCTCTCACTCGACCTATTTATTCATCCTTGGAAAAAATGATGATGAAAGATAGTAAAAGAAAGGGTATTATTTCAGAGTTTTATAACTCATTGACACTATCTTCAAGTGAAAATTCACTGAAAAGATTAAACTACTGGAAAGAAGATCTGCAAATTGAAATTTCAGAGGAACAATGGGAATTGGCTTGTACAGAAGTTCAAACCAAATCAATAAATGCACGCCTTAAATTGATACATTTCAAATGGTTAATGCGGATGTATGTTACACCGGAGGAGTTAAATAGATATAACAAAAATATACCAGATACATGCACAAAATGCATGGAAAGTAAAGGAACCCTATTTCATTGTTTATGGGAATGTAGATTAATAAGAATGTTTTGGGAAGAGGTGAGGGTAACAATTGAAAAAATAATCTCAAAACAAATCATATTGAATCCTAAACTGGTTTTGTTGGGTCTGTACCCAGAAAAGCATAATTTCAATAAAAGTGAAAGAACATTCATAGACCTCAGTTTGCTTAATGCCAAAAAATGTATTGCACTATTATGGAAAAAGACTCATAGACCAGATGTGACTCAGTGGTTAAGACAGATGTTAACAAACCTTCCATTAGAAAGAATAACATATATACTGAAATCAAAGGAAATTGTGTTTGAGAATATATGGAGACCTTTTATTGATTATGTAAAAAATTTAAACATAACTCTTGAAGAAGAAGGTGAATGATGTGTGTGGACCTTGTAAATTCCAAACTGGTGAACATAATATGTATACTTATGTATTGGATTGTCTAGACTAAACAGAGGAGCATTGTTGAAGACTTGATTTTGTTGGTGGTTGTTGGTGTTTTTAGTGCATTTTTTTTTTTTTGTAGTACTTTAGTGTTAGTGTTTGATTGTTTGTATCATGTTTGTTAAAAAAAAAAAAAAAAGGTTCAATAAAGATATTGTGGAAAAAAAAAATGTGCACACTGTTCACAAAACACTCCAGACACTTACCTGTATGTTATTTGGCACTGCACACCTGTCACACAATTTTGGAATCAGATCACAGGTCACATTTATTGGGCTTCCACATCCCACTCTCCCCGCAACTATGCATCTTAGGCGACTTACCAGCTGTCAAGATCTGGGCATGGTCTGAGGACCATGCTCATGTTTTAAGTCTGTTTTTTGTGATTCTTTGGTCATTATCAGTATCATCATGTTCTTGTTTTGTATTTATTCCTGCCATAGTTTAGTACTGCTTGGTCATTATGTTTATTAGTATTATATGTATCATTCATTCATCTTCTTCTGCTTAATCCTTTTCGGGTCGCGGGGGTGCTGGAGCCTATCTCAGCATCTTTGGGCGAGAGGCAGGGTACACCCTGGACAGATCGCCAGTCCATGGCAGGGCCAACAGAGAGAGACAGATAACCATTCACTTTCACAGTCATACCTAAGGACAATTTAGAATCCCCAGTTTTTGATGCCAATTAACCTAACTTGCATGTTTTTGGCATGTGGGAGGAAACCGGAGAAATCCCAGAGTAAACCCATGCAGACACGGGGAGAACATGCAAACTCCACACAGATCACTGTTGGTCGAGGATTGGGATCGAACCCAGGATCCCCGGTCAAGGGTGAGTTGTTGTGCTGCCGCAGTGCTAACCACTGCGCCACCGCGCCGCCATACTAGCTGTCTATATATATGATTGCTGGGTTTTTTATTTATTATAGCTAATCATTTATCTCTATGGAAATCAGGGTCCTTCTGGCTGCCATTGGCACCACAGGTTGCATTACTGTACATAGACTGTACATAGACTGCTGCTGTTGCAGTTTGATTTTCTTTTTTTTCCAGCCTTATTCCTTTTCTTTTTTTACAAAATGCACACCAGTGAAGAGAGAGAGAAATGCCATTTCAATTCTCCTGTATGTCCTGTACATATAGTAGGATTGACGATAAAATCTTTGAATCTTGAATCCAATCTGCAAGAAAATGTAGCAGTATTTAATAGCCATTTGCTCATTAAGAACAATTTAAGGATTGCACATTATTGTCTGAAGTCTACTCCTCCACCACTGTGTCAGAGAAGATAAAAACTGTGACATAACAGACAAACACTTCATAGAATGAAGATTAATGGCCTGCTTACATATTATTAGAGCACAAAAACCCAGGTGGAGAGCCGGTACATCACACTTCCTTGTTATCACATGATCGCAATTGGTTCTTCTCGGTCTCACTCAGGTCTTTCTCGAGATCTCACGTTATATAGTTATCGCGCAATCTTGTATTTTGAACCTTGTTATCCATGCCGCTTAAAAAAACAAACAAGTAGTAAGGATGGACGCAAGGCTCCCGAGGGGAAAGCGTTAGAAAAAAAAAATGGTAGAAATAACCCTAGCAATAGCTGGTGTGTCCAAACCAAAAAATTTTTGCCGTAAGTTGTCCTGAACACCTGACTATAATGCATACTCCTACTGTGGTACCCACAATCATTTACAGTCAAGCCACAGACCTGACTATTCTAGGGCTGTCCAGTATGAGGTCTCATACAGACTCCCAGACTAATCTCAAAGTGCAAATGCTTTTGTCCACCTCCTCAAATAGTTCTTGTTCAATGCAGCATTAATCAGTCCCAGCTATGCATCAACAGAAGTCTCCATGTTTCAGACAACCTATCCATTAAGTTTTGTTAAACAGCACTTTTCTTTTTAAAGGATGCCAACGCTTTTTCCAGAGATATACACTCTATCAATAGATTCTTCCACTGCATGACATTTATAGTGGTTTTGGAGTTCCAATTTAAAAGGATGGTTTTCTTGACAATAGTTAGGGCTGTGAGGAGAGCAAGAAAAAGAAGGCTCTTGCAAATGTACAGCTGATGTCAAGGTTATGGAGGACACAGGACTCAAGCTATCCAGTCCCTATATGACCGTTGCAAGAGTTTGATTCGTATTGCCAACACCCAGTTGAACTCATTTCCAGTGAGAGTTGGACTCCGCCAGGGCTGTACTTTGTCACAGATCCTGTTCATAACTTTTATGGATAGGATATCTAGGAAGCAGCTAAGGATCAGAGGGTGTCACGGTTGGTGACCAAAGGAGCTCATCTCTGCTGTTTGCAGATGATGCTGTCCTGTTGGCTTCATCGAGCAATGACCTACAGGTCTTGCTGGGTCGGTTTGCTACCGAGGGTAAAGTGGCCAGGATGAGAATCAGCACCTCCAAGTCTGAGTCTATGGTGCTCAGCCGGAAAAAGGTGGATTGTCCTCTCTGGGGTGGGGACAAGCTCCTGCCCAAAGTGGAGGAGTTTAAGTATCTCTGGGTTTTATTCATGAGTGAGGGGAGAATGGAGCGAGAGATTGACAGACGGCTCAGAGCAGCATCTGCAGTGATGCGGACGTTGTACCGGTCTGTCGTGGTGAAGAGGAAGCTGAGCTCTAAGGCAAAGCTGTCAATTTACCGGTCGACAGATTTACTGACGAACAATAATCATGTTGTCACAGAGTCATTTTTATTAGGCATTAAGGAAGCTAGAGACTTAAGCCAGCCCTGCTTTGAACATTTCAAAGAAACACGCAAATGTACTGCTCATAGAGTTATACTAAAATATTGTGATAAAGTGAATAAATTTACACTGCAAAGCAGTAACATGTTAATTTTTCCACAGCAATAGAGTGCCTGGAAAAGCATATGAGAGCTTCTTGGACACCCTTGGCAGGTTTTAACCATAGTTCACTTCCTTGTAAACGAATCCTACAGTCATCATATTTCATGTGAATGCGAAGCCTTCTCACCATCTCTGGTTACCTCTTTTCTTCCCTTCCTCTTTCCATTTACATGTACTTTAGAGCATAATGACATCTTCTGAGCCTCTACTGCCCATCTCCATTGGTCTACCATCATCTTGACTCTCACAGTAAATCTCTGGCAAATTTATCCTCTTCATCATTCAACTAATGGAAAAGGGAAGGCAAAAGGACAAAGACTTTTGAGGTAATTTTCTTATTCCAATACCTCAATCTTTGTTCCACTTGAGCTCTCACTACATCTCTCTTTAGAGGTCTCATTTGTCAATACAGGAATCTTCAGTTACTGTACAAGTACAGGTTGTAAATGGAACATTAGGGTACATGCCTGTAAACACATATATTTACACGATGTGTCACTACCAAGTATGAGACAGGAACACTAACATTAAATAAGATCATTTGACAATTAACAATTCATAGCCTCTACTGGTAGAAGCTGGTTAGAAATGAAAGCGCCAAGGTGCTGATGCCTCGATAACAGAGCCTTGGCGGAGGTATGCATTCTCGGATCATCACCAAAATGTTATGGGTTCCTCTCTAGCACAAGGACCACCTCTGGTAAAAATTTCATCCAAATCCATCCAGTAGTTTTGGAGTACACACATGCGCAGTGAAAATAATCTGCAGTTCACATGTCTGTACTGTCAGCGGCAGCCAAGAGCTACAAAACTGATTTGAACAGCTGCAATCCAAACACAAAAGAAGAGCACAGTGGCAGACATTTTAAATGGCAGAAGCGATGAAGGTACATGAATACAATGACAAGACGAACAGGAGCTTTTGCTCTTTAGTGGCAGAGGAAGAAAACAGATGGGCAAAAAGACAGATATTTGTTCACCCAGTATTGATGGATTGCTCAGTACTTCCCTCTAGCAGAAGTTTCCAGGCGCATGCGCAGTTCACTGCAACATCTGCGCGTGAGGAATGTTGGGACTTTTTAATGAGTTTCACCTTGTCCTTCCTCTGCAAAACTGAACAGCAAAACCAGTGTGAAAGCAATCGATATGATGAATAAATGGTGTAGTTGCTGAATACATGTTTTTTTTTCCAGTAACCACCATTTTATAACAGTTCAGCTCCATGTGCTATAAAAAAAACATGCTGTATTACACTGTAAAAAAGTCGCACTGCCGCCTCTAGCAGCCCAGCATAGTTATTACAATACCCAGCTGCATTGATGGTCACAGGTGAGTTAAATTTATGTTTATTTCAAAAACAAAGCCTTATCTCTGAATTCTGGCAAATTAAAAGTTGAGAAAATATGGCGATACAATGACACAAGCCTTTAGTTGCACTTAATTTTGACCAGATGAACTGAAACAGACAGGCGGACAGAACCACTTACACTGCGGACAGAGCCACACACATACACATTGAGCGATTACTGTATGCCTCTGTATTCACTGAGGAATAATAAAAGCAGTTAAGTATAGAGCCAAAGGCCTGATCACAGCAGAGCACAAAGGGGACAGTAAAAAAAAAAAAAAAAAAAAAATTCGTGCAGAAGTGATATCATTACACAGGGTTACAAAAATATTTTTTTGTAAGTTGTCTGTGTTTTTTCAACTGATTTAAGGCAATATTGCACCGCTGAATCCGAAAATGACATCTGTTTCTCTCAATCAGGTGCTAAGTAAAAACCTGTACTTACTTAGTACTTAGTACTGTGCATGTACTTATGTTTATATAAAGGTAAGTACATGTAAATTGAATGTTGCGTCATCATTGTTCAAAATTCAGAGAATTTCAAGACATAAAAAAGAATTTTGCATCAAATACAGTGAAAATACCCGTACATGGAAACAAAAACGTATAAAACAACATGTGGCCATAATTCAAAAAGTTGACCTGATTGAGCAAAACCAATGTGATTTTTGGATTCAGCACATCAAAATTGCCCTATATCAGCTAAAACAACTTAGACAATAAATTTGGTGTTGACCAGTGTTATCAATGTGAAATTCCCCCAAAGTCATGAATTTATTACAGGTCTAAATTATCCTTTGAGTATGAGTTTGCATGGACCTTGTGATCATGGCCATCTTCAACAGAAGGTCACACTGTGGTCTGAACAGAGGATTCCAGTAAAAAAGATGAAAAACAATCTTTAATCTCTTGCTGTGTCTTCACATATTTTAACACTTAAAGATTTATCTTTAAAAGTTATTTGCCAGACAAATGCAAAAGGGTGCTGTGTGCGAGATCAAACCTCTTGAGAGCAATCCATTTTTGCTCATGGTTTTCAGAAAATATAGCCTTTTTATAAATTGGAACACAGTAAAAGGTGCATAGGGTATTGGTTGATAGGGTATTGTATGTATATGTGTACATATGTACTGTATATTCACTGCTCTTATTCTCTTATCTTCTAAATTATTGGTCCGAGTGTCACTATCCCTGTGCTGTTGCAATCCTGGAATTTCCCCATTGTGGGACTAATAAAAGCTTATCTTATCTTATCTCTGGGGTTTTTTAATATCAATACACAAAAGTATAGAACCTTGTCCTAGTTAAATTCATTACCCATCAACCTGTTGGCTCTGTTTGTAACAAGGGGTGAAAGAATTCTTCAGACCAAGCAATCTGTACATTGCTGGATCAACAGCATTAAAAACTCAGCTTGGTACCATGCAGTGCCACAAAATCCCTATTGAAATAGTAAAGGTGCTGGTAATTATCTCTAAACTGTTTTCCTGCACCGCCACTGGAAATAATTTGTCCTCACTGCTCTGTTTGTGTCATTAGACCCTCTAACACTTTACCCAGTCAGCAAAGCGATCTGTTTACTCTCTTTATCATGTTAAACCCCCTCTGCTTTTGGCAGGAATCTACTCAATAATTCATAAAACACAAAGGGGGATGTGGGAATTTGGTTTGTGGCAGGATAAATAATAGAGTGTGGATGAGCTGTTTAGAGCCATCATTGGAAAATGCAAGAGTTGCTGTGAAGGGCACAGCCCCACTGATAGCAGCAGATATAGTAAGTGAGTTATGGCCAATGTGACTCCAACAGAGATAGTGCAGTCAATCAATTTCAATTACCTGTTCATTCATTTCACCCTTAACCTCACACAGAGAAACACATTTGATGGCTTGCTTTTTCACTGAATAGTACTATTGTAAGGTGTTTTAAGACTAGTTGTTAGACAAAGCAGAAAAACATTTTGTTAAAGGTGGTAGAAAAATGTAAGGAGATGGGGGGGGGGGCTATTCATGCTGACATAATTTATGATTCAAAACCAAGTGTATGTGAAGCAAACTCATACAAAACACACATTGCCAACGTTGTACTGATGATAGAGTATATTTCTGTATACACATTTCTGAAACTCAGGAGGCTTCTCTCTGCATGTCAGCTCATGTATGGATGTAGCATGTATACAGACGGTACACGTACTACATGCACAGCTGTGAAAGCAATTATGCTGCCTTTGAGCAAAACCCCTTGATCTGATCTCAATATACAAAATCCACACAATCCAGATTCTGCATATATTCAAATAGTATTATGATTATAGATCCTGCACACGCTATCATTACTGTGCATCACTATGAACTAGCAGCCCGCAACCTATCAACACTCCAAACAACCTTAAACCTAATCTCGGCCAAGGAGGTTATCTTTGTGCCTGCATTCACTTATTTATCTATGTGTTCCTGTGTGAGAGTTTATGTGTGCATTAACAGCATAACACAAAGTTATTTATTGATTTTCATTAAATTTTCAAAAAGGAAGGAAACAGACCAAGAAAACAAGTGATTAGCTTTTAGAGGAGATCCCAATCATCATCTGGAGCCAGCAATCTTTACAGGAATTTTTAAAAATGCTAAACTAGGCCAATTTTGCCATTTTAAGTCGAGATATAATGTACAGAATGCTTGGCAAAACATTAGAAGAAAGCATCATGGTAGGAGCTATCACAAATCAATTGTTTAAACATTTTAGATTATGGATAGAATGCATTTACATGAAATCGTACTGTATGTGGGAAATGCAATGCCTTGTTGGGGGTCCACACTTTCCTAGTGCTTTTTGGTTTGTGACGCAATACTTACACTTGCTGGCCACTTCATTAGGCACATCAGTTCAACTGCGGTCTTAAGAAAATATCTAATCTGTCAATCACATGGCAGTAGCTCAATGAATCTAGGCATTTAGACATGGTCAAGATGATCCATGGAAGTTCAAACCGGGCATCAGACTGGGGAAGAAAGGTCATTTAAGTGAGTTAGAATGTGGCATGGCTGTTTGTGCCTGTTAGTGTTTAAGAAACTGCTGATCTACTGGAATTTCCACACACAACTATGTCGAGAGTTTACAGAGAATGGCCTGAAAAAGAGAAATTATCCAATGAATGGAAGTTCTCTGGGCAAAAGTGCAAAGGTCACAGGAGAATGACCAGACTGTTTCAGGTTGAGAGAAATCAACAGTTAACAGTCAAACCACTCGTTCATTATCACCCATTATAATCGAGGTATGCAGAACAGCATCTCTGAAAGCACAACGAGTCCAATCTTGAAGCAGATGGGCCACAGCAGCAGAAGAAAACATTGGGTGACACTTGTGAGCTCAGAGCAGGAAACTGAAACTTCAATTCATAGATTGAGTCCCCATCGTGCTGTTTGCTCTCTACATGTCTGTTCTTTTCTTCTTCTCTATCCCCTCACCCCCCAGCCAGTCGCAGCAGATGACTGCCCCTCCCTGAGCCTGGTTCTGCTGGAGGTTTCTTCCTGTTAAAAGGGAGTTTTTCCTCTCCACCGTCGCCAAGTGCTTGCTCACAGGGGATCGCCTGATTGCTGGGGTCTTTCTGCAACTGTGGGGGTTCCCCCCTACAGTTGATAGTGCTATGAGATGACTGTTGTTGTGAAATGGCGCTATATAAATAAAGTTGAATTGAATTGAATTGAATTGAATTCTCCAAAACAGAAGTAGGGGATCCAAACCCTTTTGCATATGTAGTAGCAAGGTATATCCAATGAAGTGGCCAAGGAGTATCTGGCAACAAACAAATAACCATTTTACACATTGCCATTAGAGATGTGCGATATGACGATATATATAGGATGACAAGATAAAAACATCTATTGTTTCATAAAACTCTATTGTTTATATCAGGATTTAAAATACACATACACCGTTTCTTCAGCAAAACGCCTCACACACTACTTGTCAGCTCCCTGCCTCTCCTCTGCAACGCGTGCAGTGGAACAGGAGGCCAGGCTTCACGCTGGTAGTTAGCATAGCCACTACTTCTGTTTGCCAGGGATGTGGGACTGTTTTCCACCATACTGGATCAGAGAGGATAGTCCTCTAACCCCATTTTAATTGGAGGTACAGTAAGTATCGTTAACATCATCTCACTCTTACTGTAAAACAGCAAATGCTAAATGATGATGCTAACTTGTCGTTAATAGGAAACATTAGTAGTGTGTTGGTCCATCATTTCTTTGCGTACTGCTGAGTTTTAGTTTTGTCTGAAAAAAAATTATATTCAAGATGCAAAAGTGCTTTACATAGTCCCTCCAGGATTTTGTGATGCTGCGATCGCGCCAATTCACACAAAATCAGCCTCTCTCTGCAAATTTTGCACGACCTTGTAACTTTGTCCAATCATGCAACTTTCCCGCAATTTTGGCCAATCGTCATCAACGTCCGCAAATTTCACCAATCAAATTTGTCCCTGAGCAGTGCTCAAATGTGTACATCAGTCTAACCGTTCAAATGCATCGCTGCACCGCGCTCACTTCCTTGTTTGCAATGCGTATGAATGGAATACTTCAGAAAGAAACAGAGTGTGTGATTTTTTTTTTTAAAAAAAAACACACACATACACCCAAGTTTTCCACTGCCATTCCTTCCTCCATCTTCCCGGTCCGCCAGTGGACGTCACCGTACATCTCTGTGCTGAC
Organism: Pholidichthys leucotaenia; assembly: GCA_020510985.1. Taxonomy (NCBI): domain Eukaryota; kingdom Metazoa; phylum Chordata; class Actinopteri; order Cichliformes; family Pholidichthyidae; genus Pholidichthys; species Pholidichthys leucotaenia. Next base: position 110,021,713 of record CM035848.1, on the reverse strand, counting down.
CGAGTGTATGCAGTGCCGGGCTTGCAGGTGAGGACAGACACTGTAAAACTACGAAAAAATTTTGAAAATATAACACAGCCAGTGCTGGAACCTTTTATACATTTGTAGAGGTAAAAATCACTACTACATCTTGTTGATGAGTTTTAAAGCTGTGAGCTTCCGGTCTGGACACGGAGCAACACATGTCCCCAGCAAGCCTCCAGGAATAGCCCCTCCTCCCAGTAAGACTCATATTGAAAGAAAAGATGAGAATCTGATGAGACAGGCGTGTGTCAAGACGCGCAGACAGACAGACGGACAGACGTGAGAGAGAGAATATTCAGTAATTTTTCAGAAAAACAGACTGCAATAGACAATACAAAGGAACAGAATAAACATTTTTTTTCCTCTGTGCTCAGTACAGAGTTGCTGCAGACCACTGTTGTAAGGGAGTTTCAAAAGGAAGGCACTGCCATAATTTCCAAATCTATACTCTTATGCATTCAATGCAGTTTAGCTGTTGTAACATAATTATTTGTGACCCATGCTGGCAAAATGAGTCACAATGAGGAAATTTTCAAAACTGAGGTGTTGTTATTTTCATATTCTGTATTGAAAGATCTTAAAAATGATCATTTGTAGGAACTGGGCAAAAACTGACCAGCAACAAGCCGATTTTGTTTATATCTTGGCTGGTTTGAAAACTCGCTTTCGATCAGTCCTGTGTTACGTCTTCTGGAAAAACATGTATTTTTAGAAAGTAGGAGTTCCAAGCTTTACAATCATACCAGGCACTGACGAGGGTTTTCCCAGGACTTGCCACCAGCAAACAAAGAAAGAATCAAGATTTTTGATTTCTAGTGCCTGTAGCTCGTAATTACCTGGTGCGCATTCCGACTCATTTTGCCAGCATGGGTCACATTTTATTTATCCTTTTTATTCAAGTTCTCAGCAAGAGTAGCCTACAATGTTGGTCATTTTTATGACAAACTTACTGAGCATTTAATTCTCACTTAATTATTCTAAATTCTATATTTGCTGTTGCACAAAAGAGATTTTCTGTGTAGCAGAAGTTTCTGCTCAATTTACAAATAGATCAATCCTGTGCTTTTCTTGTGGTTTTATATAGAATACCATTCCAGTAAACTATGGAAAAAAGCATATGCTTTAAAATTTGCATTTCCTCCCACAACTTTTAGTGCAAAAAAAAAAAAAAAACTGTCAAAACACTGCAACTTCTAGCGCAACTTTTTACAAATGCTCCCACAAATTCAAGCTTTTTGGGCTGCAACAATAAAAACAGCCCACAAAACCCTGGAGGGACTGGTTATAGCAGCATATACACTCAAAATAAATAAATTTAAATGCGTCAGAGGAGCAAACTGGCTCTTAATGTAACTTACTTGATTTCTAATAATTTTAATTAATCAAGTAGTGGATAATGAATAAAGCTGAAGTCATTACTTGTATCTTATTACATTACTTTTTGTGACTTTGATTTTCAGATCATGATCAATCTGAAATATTTTTACAAAGAAGCAAACTCCAGCAAATGTGAAGAAAACTTTCACAGGTTTTAACCGGGCCAGAATTGCAGTCTTCAGGCTGTGGATCTACACAAGTTTTTATTGATGCATTTGTTTTTTTATTTATTGATATTTCTGCAGGCATGACAATAAAGATCACTGCACCAAAGTGAACTAACAGCTAATTTATACCTGTAGATGACAGTGACGGATAATTTTCTCATTTTCAGACTGACATTTGTTTTGTTATTGCTATTCTCCCCTAGCTCAGGAAATATTTAACTTGATGTTTACTTTTTATTCATATGATATGATTTAGGAGAAAAAATCTCAAATTTATGAGAAGTCGCAAATGCACATTAAAAAAACTATTTTATAAAAACAGTAAAAATTATGAGGGGAAAATGTGCTTAAAGGGCCTATATCATGCATAATTGACTTTTTTGAGCTTTTAAGCATGTTATAATGTTAATTCCTCACCAAAAACACCCCCAAAGTGGTATTTTGCTCCATTCACGCATCTCTGAGTATTCCTCCTCAACCCTGCTCTCTGAGCTGCTGCTCCACCCTGTCCCTGATAATGATTGGGTCCCCACGTTCATACGTATGAACGTGGGTGAGCCGCCCACTCCAGGAAGTGCCTGTGCTGCCAGCACCGCCCCCAGGCTAACGCACACACCCACTTTCTCCGCGCAGCTAACGGAGCGGTGATCGGCAAAACTCTTTCACTTTAGCATTGACGCTGTGAAGAAGTAGTTCCTCTCGCACCTAATCTGCTCAGTGACAACAACTGTTTGCTTTTTTACTGTAGATGTTGTTTTCGTGGGCGGAACCCAGCGACACGCTGCAGCAGCCGGCTCAGGGGTTACGTCATGAAATGGGCGGCAGCCACAAGAAGGAGAGGCGGAGCCTCAGAGATCAAGGCATCTTACTTCCGGGTTGGAAAAGTAGCTCGTGAAAATAACTCATATTTCATAAGAAATTCATTCTCCAGTGTACTAAAGGTAATATACTATCACATACATGCATATAGTTTACTCTGAAAGGCTTAAAATAGCATGATATATAGGCCCTTTAAAATTAATGACAGATGAATGTGTACAATTAATTTTTTCAGTATGTAATTTAAAATGTAAAAAAAAACAAAAAAAAAACAGATGGTCCTTTATATGTGATTATTATATCTAAACTACAGAACAGGCAGAAAAATGTATATCGGGATATAAGATTACTTTTATCGGGATATGAAATTTTGGGCATATCGTACAGCCCTAATTGCCATGCAGGAAAGTAACCCGTCAGGACAAAAAATAATGAATTATTCCTTGTCATTAGTGTTGTTGGTCTTATCAAACCTGCTCAGCAGCAGCCTGTGGAATCTCTGCTGATAAACAACAAAGAATTTTGCACAAATTCCCTGGTAAATACTAGGCTGACGGTGCCAAATGAACGCCTGTAATGTCAAGTACTATAACGAGGCTGTGAAGCTTCATCTCTCACATCATTTCATTAGCTCACCATCATCTTCTACCCACCTCGACAGCTTTTTACCATATTTGTACATATTTGGGTGATTTCATTCAGGGGTGTAATGAATGGAGACTAAACAGGATCCTTTCATTCAAACAGTAAATAGGGACATTTACATTTTATTCAAACAGACTCTTAACAAACCTTCTCCTAAACATGCAGCATTAGCATGCAAACCCACAGCAGCAAAGAGTGCAAGTCCTGCCCAAAATGAACACGGCAAGAAAAGTTGCTTTGGTCTAAAGAATCTGTTGCTTTATCCATGTTTTCAGCCACACTTTACAGATTTAGCAGCCGCCTTCAGACTGTAGCTGCCAGTAGAAAAAAACCTCTCTTCACCCTCTTGTGATTTATTAGTGCAGTGAAGAGATGGTGGAAGGAATAGGTTTTGTTCTCCATGGTGACACAAGAGTGTCTAATCTGAAAACTTCACAAAGAGACAATGAACCACATTCAATTTAAAAATAAATGTACCTGTTCTTCATTTGAATAATTTATAAGAGACTCATAGAAAAGGCATTGTGATCAAAACACATTCCCATTCAAAGACTTGTGTGTCTAATGCCAAGTTCTTTTCCAATAAGCTACCATCAGAATTTCTCTCCATTTAAAAACAAACTAGTGCTCTTCTTTATACGCCCATCAGTCTCATTTGAGCACATCAGGACTACAGCGTTGGATGCTGGTCACTAAACAACTTTCAATGAACATGTGTCCCTGTGATGTGCTACTCAAAAATAAATAAACGTGCATACACACATTTGAGCAGTGCATCGGTGTACAAGAGAGGGACAAAGAATCTGTTCACAAGTACATAAAACAGCCAGCTTTCAGAGGCTGTCAGCATGGTAGGGCGATCTCATGTGGTTCTTGTGTTATAAAACGGCCTCTGTGTCAATACACTAGATCCACACAAGCATGCTGACACACAGCCATTTAGGAAATGAGAATAGTTCTCATCTGAGGATAATGGTCCATCAGAACCCGTGATGGTTTCCTCTACAAGAGTAAATGGCAGCAAATGGGATGTTGATTAAATCATAGCATTGTCATGTATACCAGATGGCAAAGAGGCCTACCACCTTTCCATGAAACCAAAGAAACAAACTGCACCAAACATGCTTTATTTACTAAGCAAACCCTGGATTGGTTGGGAGGGGACTGACCGTGATGAAAAAAAATATTCTCAACAGATGAATAGCAGCGTTTGTGAAAAATAACAGGGACAATGTGTTAGTATCCTCCTATCAGCTCGAACGTGGTTGATGAACTATGGAAGGCAGCAAGTTGGAGCAATAAACAGAGAGCTGGAAGGCCAACCAAAAACCAGAGAGTGAAGGCCCTGTGTCAGTAACCTTCTGCCTAACTAACCAGAACACAGAGTGTCTATGGGACCAGACAAGCAAAATTAGAGATGTTTTATACATTTTTAAGACCACTTCAAATGAAAGATTTTTGCACATTTGCAAAGAAATTTCACATGAATAAAGAAATCTGACTCCTTCCAAGTAAGTACTTTGAGACCAGTTAAAAAATAAACAGCAATAAAATGTATACTTAATAGGGATGAGGAAAAAAAACTGATGCATCGTAGTACTGCAACGATACTTTATTAAGAATTACTAATAAAAGTTGCAAACACAAACTTACCTATTTAAGTACCAGAGTAATAAAAACCAATTGACTTTTCAGTCCATTAGATGGTGCTAAATGCTTACTGTCTGGTGAGGTCAGCACAGCAAAGGAGTGACTCGTGAGTTAAACAAGACAAAGATTGGGAATGAGAATTCGCAATATACTGTATATCGCTATACTCAGTGTACTGCAAGATTGTCATGCTGCATCGCGCCGCAAGTATTGTGATAGTATCATATTGGCAGCTAAAGACATGTCACCAACTGCAAAACAAATCTACCTACGGGTACAAATAAAGTAACCTGAACCTGAACCTGAACCTGAAAGAAGGCCGGACTTAAATGTCGGCCCCTCACCCAGGCCTACAGAGGACTCGTTGAAAGCATCCTCACCAGCGGTATCACAGTATGGTACGGCAATACCACCCTGGCAGAGAGGAAAAAGCTACAGCGGGTCATCAAATCTGCAGAGAGGCTCATTGGCTCCATCGTCCCACAGATATCATGTACACACAGCGCTGTAGGAGAAGGGCACAGAGCATCTTCAGGGACAAACACCACCCAGCCCATGCTCTGTTTCAGTGGGTGGACTCAGGTCACAACCTCAGGCACCGCAGACCTGAGAGCATCAGCACTCACAAGGCCCGCTTCTACAACAGCTTTTTTCCAGCCGCTGTCAGGCTAGTGGCACAGGACATTAAAGACAGTAAACATCCATAACCCATTCATACGCTGGACAATTACCCCTTCACTGACCCTCCCTCACATACACACAACTGTCCACCCGCCCCTCACAAACATACACATCCAATACAGTCCTCCTGTCCTTCCCTACGCATAACTTTCCATCCATTCCATAATACTGTGTGCAACAGCAAAACTACCTCTATACCACCTACCGCATGTGCAACAAATTAAAAATCTCAGGACATTTCTATCTTAGCATTGCTGTTATATAGCTTTTTAACAATAATGTATAGGTATATTCTTACATGACTGCACCTTTTATCTAGTCAGTGTTTATTCTGACTTTGTTCCTTTTACCGTTCTTTTATTATTATTACTGTTATAACTGACTCAGAGAGACACGCACAAGAATTCCAATGTACCTGTTTGTTACTTGTAAAAATGGCAATAAACTTTAACTTATATTGTGTGGCCTCTAGTGATTCTCAGTCCTAATGCTTAAATATCTGATTCAATTTGAAATTGGCTCATTAACATACGAATCAACCACTACAAAAGCACTCAGAGAGCACATACCTCTGCCAAGGCTCCTTCCGTCCCTCATGGATCAGCTCCAAAATGTAATGGGTTTGTGTGTAGGCCAAGAGCCACTTCTGGTGAAAACTGCATCAACGTCTGCCCATTAGTTTTGGAGTATTGTTGCTAACACACTGTGAGAAGATAAGAGCCTTGGCAGAGGTCTGCATTCTCAGATCATCACCAAAATATAATGGCTTCCTCTCTAGCCCAAGAACCACCTCTGGTGATAATTTCATCCAAATCCATCCAACAGTTTTTGTGTAATCCTGCTGCAAAAATACAAGGCCCTTGGTGGAGGTATGCACTCTCAAATCATCAAAATTTAACCATCTGTTCCCCACGCCATTACACACTTTTCCTGAAAATTTCATCAAAATCTGTTCATAACTTTTTGAGTAATGTTGCTAACAGACAGCCAAACATACCAATGCTGGCAAAAAGATAACCTCCTTGGCGGAGGTAAAAACAGCAAGTTTATGAGACATGATATGCAAATTTTTAAGAAAATTACAAAATGATGAAATTATGAGAATAAAAAGATGTCATCCTGGAAATGAAGATTTTTGGTTGCTTGAAAGGAATGCTGTCTTAAGAATGTAGTTTAGTTATTTAATACAGAAAATCTAGAACTGTGTGGTGTTTTTGTAAATACCTACATTTAGGACTATGGAAGACTTTTAATGCCCTAAATTTAAAAATGTGTATTCAAGATATTTTTTGTAACTTTTTAGCACATGAGACCACACCAAACTTGCTTCTGTAAAAGGAGCAAAAGATAATTTCCCTCCATCAATCAATAATGTCTCACTTTACACAACTTTGTGTTATATCCGTTACCCTTGCTGCTCCAAATGCAAGAGCACCGTTGGCCTCCAAGGGCATTCCCTTCTTGAATTACTACACCTTAATAAAACGATACTGGGAAGAAGCCCTGCTGCGTCTCCTTACAGAATATCAGCTCTTCAAACTGTCAGTACATAACAATGGGAACACTAAGGAACTACTGGAAACCAGGGAAGCTTCATTGTCAGGGATGTACTTGTTTTTCACTGACCAACAGAATATTTTAAAAAATAGTTGCTGAAATTTCAGGATTACAAGTGGAACTGAAATAAGTACTATGCACCAGTTGAGAAATTAAGCTTTGATAATAGTTATTTAAACTGTATAAATCATCTGTTTTCACTCAATTTTCGTTTTTTTAATTAATTAAGGATATCATTGATAACTGACACTAAAATGCCTTTCTGTTTGTTGTGGTTTTTGGTGCCATTTACTTTTAGTTCATACTAATAAAATAAATTACAAAAGCTTATAGTTACTCCTCGGGGTGGGGGGAAATTGATGCATTGAGATACAGTACTTCAATTTAGAGACAGCAGTGTTTCCTCTGGCTAAAAGACCTTGACGTGGTGGCAGCATATTCTTCCGGAGGGACGGGGGGGATGACACTACTGTAGGTGGAATATGTTAATTTTATTAGTTGTTTTTTTTTTTTTTTTTTTATTTTGCACAGTAACTTTGCATTTGGAACTTACCATTTGAAGTGTTGCACAACCAAGGCTTGAACCTTGATAGATTGGGCCAGTTGGGATCCCACCCAGACGTTCTGTGTTTGGACTTTTTACTGGTGTCATCTTTCAGTCTTGAAGGTTTTCTCCAAAATTTATAACAATTTTCTTATAGTTTTCTGCATTTCTCTGTAAATGTATCTAAATTTGAAACCATTTTCCTCAAATTTGTAATTTCCTCTTGTAAAATTATGACTTTTCTTGTACACTTGACACTTTATTATAAATTTGTGGATTATTTTATGGCTAATTTTTGTCTATTTTTTAATAAACTTACTGGTGGGTTTTTATAAATTTGAAACAGATTTTGGTAAAATTTTGATTTTTTTTCCCCTCATACAATTTAAACTTTTGACCATAATTTTGCAGTCACATCCATCCATACATCTTCTTCCGCTTAATCCTTTTCGAGTTGTGGGGGCGCTGGAGCCTATCCCAGCATCTTTGGGCGAGAGGCAGGGTACACCCTGGACAGATCGCCAGTCCATCACAGGGCCAACACAGAGAGACAGACAACCATTCACTCTCACAGTCATACCTAAGGACAATTTAGAATCCCCAGTGGGTTTACTCCGGGATTTCTCAGGTTTCCTCCCACATGTCAAAAACATGCAAGTTAGGTTAATTGGCACCAAACTGGGGATTCTAGATTGTCCTTAGGTATGACTGTGAGAGTGAATGGTTGTCTGTCTCTCAGTGTTGGCCCTACGATGGACTGCCGATCTGTCGAGGGTGTACCCTGCCTCTCGCCCAAAGATGCTGGGATAGGCTCCAGCCCCCCCCCCCCCCCCCCCCCGCGACCCGAAAAGGATTAAGCGGAAGAAGATGAATGAATGAAGATGAATGAGTTTGATGCCAATTAACCTAACTAGCATGTTTTTGGCAACAGAACAATAATTTATCTGATTTCAAATAAATATAATTATTAATAAAACTATATTTAATGAAATAAATTAACTAAAATGACCAAAGATGTTATTTCTGTTATAATTTTTCTATATATTTACAGTTTTTTCAGAACTCTCCTCACCACCCAGACAACATGAAAAACCTCCCTTATTTTCAAATCCAAATGTTGGCAGGTTTAGTTTGTCTGAAGACTGGAGGATGTTGATGGATTAGTCAATAACTTAGTGAATTTCTGTAATTTTAAATTGTCAAGTACATAATAACAAACATTCTGACTTTCAGTTACCCTGTGCTGCACCATTGTGTTTGTGTCATTTCAAGGGATGTTCCTTCAGCTCGCATTCTTGTGTGTACGATAAAGACTAAATTTAGTCTTCCATGCCAAGCCGTTGCAATTCTGTTCACAGCCCCCATGCTGTCTTGTTTTGTGTTGTTTACTAAACCGTTTCTACACTCTAACTGCCCCAACTTAAGGAGTTGTTCTCCCCTGTTTGCTAAAGGCACCTTATGACAGGTTGGTAAAGCAAAAATCCTCAGCAATTCAGTCACCTTTGCCTTTCCCTCAATTACCCTGCATCAGAGCCGTTTTTCAATAGCTCTGGCCTGCATATGAAGCCTAACCACACCTGTTTGCTAAGCAACTCATTACTGTTCCCGTTACAAGTGGGTTAACAGAGTAGTGGCCTAGTTGATAAAGCATTCACCCCACAACCGGGAGGTTGGGGATTCAAGAACCAGCCGGGTCATACCAAAGACCATATAAAAATGGTACTTTCTGCCTTCTAGCTTGGTGCTCAGCATAATAGAATGGGGGAAGGAGAAGTTGTTTGTGGCGGCGCATTGCATGGCAGGGACCCCTCTGATTCTACATGTGATTAACATTGTAGATAGGAGAAACTTAATTTCGTTCTACTGTACATGATTGGCTGTAAGGACTGAATGACAACAGAGATGGCTTCTTCTTCTTCTTAAAACCACGATAAATGCCTCCACTGCTTACATACCTCTTCTGCTTTTTTCCCTCATTTAAAGTACTTAAATAACCTCGTGCTTTACTCTGATGCAGAATCAGATTTGTCTCTCGGACAGCAGCGCTAGGTCCACCTACTGACTGGAATGGTCATGTGGGCGGTGCGCTCCAGAACTCCCGACGCACGGGTGACTGTCACGTGTATTGTTTGCGTGCACGCTTGCAGAGCTTGTGGAGCATCATTAGGGGGCAGTGGTGGCCTAATGGTTAGAGATGTGGACTGGTGAGCGGAGGGTCACTAGTTCAATCCCCAGCCCAGCAGGATCAGATCTGGGTGGGACAGACAATGTAGCAGTGTTTGCCCCACCCTCCTAAACCCCACTGTGGTGCCCTTGAGCAAGGCCCTTAACCCCAACTGCTCTAGTGGAGCTGCTCAGCAGCCACAGGTCAGTCTGTGGTTGTATTGAGCAGCTTCCAGGTGTAAATGTGTAACTGTGTGAGTGTGAACAGGGCATCCTTGAAAAAGAGAGAGGGTGCCTCTCAGTGGAACTTCCCTGTATAAATAAAGGTTACATACATTCCTTCATTCATTTTCTTAGCGTGGTGGATGAGTTGTAGACGTGGCAGGGCTGCCATGCAGAAATGTTACTAGCGGAAATCCTGGACAGTATCCTGATACTTTATTAAAAATCATTAATACATGTTACAACTACAAACTCACTTACTTTGGTACCAGAGTAATAAAAACCATTTGACTTTTCAGTGCATTAGATGGGGCCAAAGACCGATTCAGTGTAGTATCACTCGGAGTGGGAAAAAAGATCGATTCAGTGATGGATCGTGATACTTGGCACTGGCAACAATGTACTGATCCATAAACGCATGGATCAATCTTTTATTAAAAAAAAAATGCACACACATATACTTTTAGGTTATCAGTTAATCAATGGTGTTTTTAGTCCATTAGATGGCACAAAGCAAACACCCAGTCAAGTGAAATCATAGCTTGTCTCAGCAGCCAGCTTTGAAAGTTAGGAAGCAGTTAGCTCAAAGTTAGCTCAAATGTCGGGCCTTTTTTGGATTTTATAACAAAGATGGAAGGAAAAACCTCGACATGACACACAACCCGCAAGAAGCGCTGCACGAAAAAAAGAAAAAAAACACTCAGAACACGGCGGGCCAGCACACGTCTCAGAGCAGCATTAGCAACGGCTAAACTAAAGAGACGCCAGCGTGGAGCTTTTTCTCTGATCGCCAAGTAAGTAAAGTTTATTTATGAAGCGCTTTTCAGAGACATAATCAGAAAGCACTGTACAATAAAATGGAATAAAAGGAAGTTGTTAGATAAAAATAATTTTAAATACAAAAACAAGTTAAAGCACAAGATTAAAATAATTTAAAAATATCAGATTTGCCATTAATAAGTGATTGAAATTCAGCGGAAATCCTCGTGAAACAAAAAAGTTTTCAGCTGGTTTTTAAGAGTCCACAGAGTCAGCTAAACATATCTGGAGTGAGAGTCTATTCCAAACACCATCCACTAGGGGTGTGCCATATCGTATCATTTACGATAATACGGGTATAAATTTTCATACTGGTGTAAAAATGAATATCGCGATATTTGGGGTCTGCTGTGTGATGTCACACCATTATGCTGCCGACGGAAATTACGCGTCAGCATAGAAACAGCAAAACAAACACGGCATGGGAAGCTGCAGCTCCAAAGTCAGATGGTCTATATCCAGTTGAGTGGAAATATTTATGTTTTTGGCAGCGCGGTGGTGGAGTGATTAACACTGCGGCAGCACAACAACTCACCCTTGGACGGGGGATCCTGAGTTTGATCCCAGCCCCCGACCAACAGTGATCTGTGTGGAGTTTGCATGTTCTCCCCGTGTCTGCGTGGATTTACTCCGGGATTTCTCCGGTTTCCTCCCACATGCCAAAAACATGCAAGTTAGGTTAACTGGCATCAAACTTGGGATTCTAAACTGTCCTTAGGTATGACTGTGAGAGTGAATGGTTGTCTGTCTCTCTGTGTTGGCCCTGTGCTGGACTCCAGCCCCCCCGCAACCCGAAAAAGATTAAGCGGAAGAAGATGGATGGATGGATTGATGGAAATATTTAAGTTTCACTTTCTGTTTCAGACTGCTGTCATGTTAAAAATGTGGTGCAGCAGTGTGGATAATCTGCCTGCATTTTTTCCTGCACGTCTACAACACCACTGGAGCGGTATTAATATCACAATGTGCCTCTCGAAGTGGCTGTAATTGTATTTGAGTTCCATTTTGGCTCATTCTTGTTGATTTTATTCAACCACCCTATGAGAAAAGGGGAAAAAAAACATCCGTTCAGTGCAACGACAGCCAAAAAGCCCCAGGACAGGTAAAAGAAAGTAATGCGGGTAAAGTGATTCAGCATAAAACCCAACATCTGTGTGCAGTTAAGATGTATATCATTTTCTTGTAATACCTGATACAGAACTAAAAAAATATTTAAACTAAGTCTGAGCGAGCTGCTGCTTATAAACTGGAGAAATAAGTTTTTGTTTTTCCTGAATATGTACTGGTGCATTTCAAATAACCGTACATGTACGGGTATTTATTTCGCCCAAAAATGCAGCCCTATACGGTCTTATTTGGGTCTATATGCTTATTGGGATATGCCCTATGTCACCCTATACGGTTTTATTTGGGTCTATACGCTTATCAGAACGCGTGGACCTGAACGTAGGTCCCAGTCGTGGGTGTTCTCCGGAGAGTTTCGCCTGGAAACTCTGCGTCGTAAGTCTCCCTGAAGCGGAAGGGACAGCAGATCAGTCAGGCTGCTGCGTTCGCTTGTCGTCGGAGAATCACCGCCGGGTGCTGCGTTCGTTGCCATCACGACACCAGCGTGGCTGTCCAAACCAGAAGGTTGCGTTGCACAAAGCGTGTGCATTTTCGGGGTCCGCGCCAGCTTTGACATGAAGGACATTTTTTCGAGATTTATTCAAAGCTTTACCGATTGAAGTGTGGCACTCGTATGTATATATTTTTTCAAGTGTGTGTGTACTATGCAGCAGGCCCGCAGCCACTAAATCACTCCTCGTAATTGGCTGAAAAAGCTGTCTGAGGCACTTCTTTTATTTCCGTATTATCTCGGCTGTGTTCGGGATACACGTGCCGGTTGTTTACAAAACAGTCTACATGTCGTCATGCCATGTGCCCGGGGCCATGCGCGGAGCAGCAGATGATGGCTTCTGAAATGTCTGACCCGGTGTCTGACGCTTTTGATTTAAAGTTGAAGAAATACTCTATGAAACAGAAAGAGGAGTTGGGAAAGCAGGTTTGTAAGCTGATTTGCAATATTATGAATATACTGGTACATTTGTTGTATTATTTTTTTTTTTCAAATGTTTAAACTTCACCATTAAATTTGGTAAATTTTAAATTGCTATTAATGTTCCTCTGATAAATTGTTCATACAATATTTTCAAAAGAAATAAAACCAATTCAGAAGGTGGTTTCTTTTAATTTTGTAGATATTTCAATATCAACAACAGAGGTGGAGAACATGGCCCATTCAGACTCCATGTCTCCAGACTCCCTCGGAATGTGGTTGAAGTTCTTCCGGAGGTGGGAGTTGAAGACCTCCCGGACAGGGGCCTCAGCCAGACGCTCCCAGCACACCCTCACTATACGTTTGGGTCTACCAGGTCTGAATGGCTTCCTCCCCTGCCATCGGATCCAACTCACCACCAGGTGGTGATCAGTTGACAGCTCTGCACCTCTCTTTACTCGGGTGTCCAAGACATACGGTCGCAGGTCTGATGATACGATAACAAAATCGATCATCGACCTGCGGCCTAGGGTGTCCTGGTGCCAGGTGCACATATGGACACCCTTATGCTTGAACATGGTGTTCGTTATAGACAGACTGTGGTTAGCACAGAAGTCCAATAACTGAACACCACTCGGGTTCAGATCGGGCAGGCCGTTCCTCCCAATCACCCCCCTCCAGGTTTCACTGTCGTTGCCCACGTGCGCATTGAAGTCCCCCAGTAGGACAATGGAGTCTCCAGGAGGAGCACCCTCCAGCACCCCAGTCACAGACTCCAAAAAGGGTGGGTACTCTGAAACATCATTTGGTGCATAGGCACAAATGATGGTCAGGACCCGTTTCCCAACCCGAAGGCGCAGGGAAGCAACCCTTTCGTCCACCGGGGAAAACTCCAATATAGAGGCAGCAAGGTGGGGCGATACAAGAATACCTACCCCTGCTCGTCGCCTCTCGCCCGGGGCAACTCCAGAAAAGGCCAAGCTCCAGCCCCTCTCCAGGAGACTGGTTCCGGAACCGGAGCTGTGTGTTGAGGTGAGGCCGACTATATCTAGCCGGTATCGCTCAATCTCGTACACCAGCTCAGGCTCCTTCCCCACCAGAGAGGTGACATTCCACGTACCAAAAGCCAGTTTAGAAAGCTTGGGATCAGTCCGCCAAGGTCTCCGCCTTTGACTGCCACCTAATCCACATAGCACCGGACTTCCATGATCCCTCCTGCAGGTGGTGAACCTACTGGAGGGCGGACCCATGTAACTCCTTCGGGCTGAGCCCGGCCGGGTCCCATGGGTGGAAACCCGGCCACCAGACGCTAGCCTTCGAGCCCCTCCCCCAGGCCTGGCTCCAGGGTGGGGCCCCGGTAACCCCATACCGGGCGGGGTACACTGAATCCTTGATATACAATTTATCATGAGAGTCTGTTGGATCGTTCTTCGTCTGGCCCTTCACCCAGGACCAGTTTGTCTTGGGAGACCCTATCAGAGGCAAATTGCCCCGGACAACATAGCTCCTGGGATTACTGGGGCACGCAAACCCCCCCACCACGATAAGGTGACGATCCATGAGGGGAGCTGGAAGGAGGAGGGAAGCTGAAGAAGGAGTCCTATCAAGCTTGGTTGGCTTGTGGGACTCCCGAAGCAGCTGAGGTGTACCGGCAGGCCAAGCGGAGTGCAGCTCGGGTGGTTGCTGAAGCAAAAACCCGGGTATGGGAGGAGTTCGGTGAGGCCATGGAACAAGACTTTCGGTCGGCTTCAAAGAGATTCTGGCAAACTGTTCGGCGGCTCAGGAGGGGAAAGCAGCTCCCCGTCCACACTGTGTATGGTGCGGATGGGACACTGTTGACTTCAACTGGGGATATCGTCGGGCGGTGGAAGGAATACTTCGAGGATCTCCTCAATCCCACTGATACGCCTTCCACAGAGGAAGCAGGGTTTGGGGACGAGGGGGATGACTCGCCTATCACAGGGGCTGAGGTCGCCAAGGTGGTTAAAAATCTCCTTGGTGGCCGGGCCCCGGGGGTGGACGAGATTCGCCCCGAGTACCTCAAGGCCCTGGATGTTGTTGGGTTGTCATGGTTGACACGCCTCTGCAACATTGCGTGGAGGTCGGGGGCAGTGCCTTTGGCATGGCAAACCGGGGTGGTGGTTCCTCTCTTCAAAAAAGGGGACCGGAGGGTGTGCTCCAACTTTAGAGGGATCACACTCCTCAGCCTCCCTGGGAAGGTCTATGCCAAGGTACTGGAGAGGAGAGTCCGGCCGTTGGTCGAACCTCGGATTCAGGAGGAGCAATGTGGTTTTCGTCCTGGCCGTGGCACATCGGACCAGCTCTTTACCCTCTCGAGAATTCTTGAGGGTTCGTGGGAGTTTGCCCAACCAGTTTACATGTGTTTTGTGGACTTGGAGAAGGCATTTGACCGCGTCCTTCGTGGATTTTTGTGGGGGGTGCTTCGGGAGTATGGGGTATCGGGCTTGTTGTTACGAGCTATTCGGTCTCTGTACGACCGTTGTGAGAGTTTAGTTCGCATTGCCAACACTCGGTCGGAGTCATTCCCAGTGAGAGTTGGACTCCGCCAGGGCTGCCCTTTGTCACCGGTCCTGTTCATAATTTTTATGGACAGGATTTCTAGGCGCAGCCAGGGAATGGAGGGTGTCATGCTTGGTGACCACAGGATCTCATCTCTGTTGTTTGCAGATGATGTTGTCCTGTTGGCTTCATCCAGCAATGACCTACAGCTCTTGCTGGGACGGTTTGCCGCTGAGTGTGAAGCGGCTGGGATGAGAATCAGCACCTCCAAGTCCGAGTCCATGGTCCTCAGCCGGAAAAAGGTGGATTGTCCTCTCCGGGTTGGGGACAGGCTCCTGCCCCAAGTGGAGGAGTTTAAGTATCTTGGGGTCTTGTTCACGAGTGAGGGGAAAATGGAGCGAGAGATCGACAGACGGATTGGAGCAGCATCTGCAGTGATGCGGACGTTGTACCGGTCTGTTGTGGTGAAGAGGGAGCTTAGTTCTAAGGCAAAGCTGTCGATTTACCAGTCAATCTACGTTCCTACTCTCACCTATGGTCACGAGCTTTGGGTAATGACCGAAAGAACGAGATTGCGGATACAAGCGGCTGAAATGAGCTTTCTCCGTAGGATTGCTGGACTCACCCTCAGAGATAGGGTGAGGAGCTCAGTCATCCGGGAGAGGCTCAGAGTAGAACCGCTGCTCCTCCACATTGAAAGGAGTCAGTTGAGGTGGTATGGGCATCTGATTAGGATGCCTCCTGGACGCCTCCCACTTGAGGTGTTTCAGGCACGTCCCACTGGGAGGAGACCCCGGGGCAGACCCAGGACTCGGTGGAGAGACTATGTCTCCCAGCTAGTCTGGGAACGCCTTGGTATCCCCTCTGAAGAGCTGGAGCAGGTGGCTGGGGAGAGGGAAGTCTGGGCTTCTCTACTTGAACTGCTGCCTCCGCGACCCGGACCTCCGGAAAAGCGGTAGAAGATGGATGGATGGATAGATATTTCAATATCTCAGGCATAATTATGAACATTATTTAACTTTGTATGTATTGTCCCTATACTATTATTGCGCACCTATACTTTTATTGAAATTTTAACAAATTTCCAGCCTATACTATTATTACGCCCTATACTCTTATTAAAATTTTCAGTTTTTTCCACCCTATACTATTATTCCGACCTATACTCTTATTTGGAATGCACCAGTAGAAGGTAAATAATACTGGCCTGTGAAACGTTCCTTTGTGCATAAATTTGAAAGAAAAAAAACTGCTGCAATATCATGAAAAATATCATTATTGTGAAAATTAACAGAAATATTGTGATATCATTTTTAGGCCATACTGCCCACCCCTACCATCTACCACCTCCCCTGTGCAGAGACGTGTCTCTGTGAAAAATGAAGCCCTGAGAATAGTTTATTATATGAAAGAGATGTCAACAGTTTTACTTTGGGATATGATTTGAGGCTGAATAAGGTGAAAAAAATTTGAAATATATGGGATTGTAATACCCAATTATCACGATATCGTGACAGGATCAAATCATGACCCAAGTATCGCGATCCAAATTGAACTGCGAGGTCCCTTGCGATTCCCACCCTTAAGTATCACAATACTCGACACATGCGATGATACATCGATCCCTAAATGCATGTACCAATTTTTTGTTAATTACATGTATGGTATCACAATACTTAAGGAATTGTAGTTCTTCCCCCTCCCACTGGCCCATACATTCAAGAAGCCAGCCTCACATCCTTCCATCTACACAGCCGTCTGTCAATCAACTCATCCATTTTCTTAGCTTGTCAATAGCACCTAAGCAAACCATTTTCCTCATAGCAAGATCTTCATTGGATATACAATGCCCAAAGGCTATCATTAAATAATGACGCAGCTAACAATTATGCATTCGTTATGGTTACACCTGTGGATTTACTCTGAATATAGTAAAGTAATTCAGAGTGAGGATATCACCTCTGCTCAAGTGTCTCCATAGATTACTGCCTTCCCACAATCAGATGGAGCCATAATCCTAAAGTTATTATCAGTGTTAACACCCCATCAGACAGGCATTCAGCCAGTAAAGCAAAACCAAGCATCCTCTATAACAAATATTGAAAATATGGATACTTGGTTAATTCAGCTATTTTAATTCTGAATGGGTGCATTATTCAATAATCTCGCTAAATTTCATTATCTGAGTCACTGTGGTTAATGGGGGGGGACTCCCCTTCAGTAAAGACCTACTTCAGTTTTGTTTTTCCCTGAATGCATCCCATACCCTCATGAAAACCTCATTCAACTCACAGTCATGGTCAAAATCTGAGTGCATTTTTAAACAATCCTCCAGTGCTCTTTTTGACAGACTGACAAAGCTTTTAGTGTGAAATTGTAGCTGTAATGAAAACTTCAGATTCATCAACCGAAGCCATTATGTGAAAGCAAGCGTGCTGCCGGAGGGCTCAGGTCAGCCAAAGGTTAGGTGATGTAAGCATGTTTAATGGGAGCATGAAAAGTACATTTCAGACTATGACAATGCACGAAGTAGAGAAAGGCATAACGCAAGGCAGGCAAACCAAACAAAAGGAGGAACAAATCTGTTACTCCTGCGATGCACCACTTCTCTCTCTATCTATCCTTTCCAGGAGATGATAGAGGTGTCAGATTAATGGCTCGGTGCCACAGTGGCTGATGAATGGCTCAGCTCTCCAGAGTTATTCCCAAGGTACGTAAAGGGGGAAAATGAATATTTCTTGGTTAAGTGGTTCTGGTTACTGTTACTCTAAATCTTCTGAGACTTAACTTAAAAACCAATACCTACAGTATATGCAGAAGCTGTGCCATGTGCCTCTTTGAGGAATTGAGATACAGAGTTATCTTGACCAAAACTTATTACACAGTGATGATTAAACTTAATATTGGCAAATGCAAGGGAGGAATTTTGAAGTCTTTGCAATTGCAGCCCTAATACTCATGGGAACTAAGGGCTGAATTGTTAAACCTGATTCACTTTCAGACTTTACACTGAGGTGGAAATTATCTTATTTCTCACGCATGTCAAATCTTGATGGAAGTGCATTTCCTGTTGGTTATGCAGGGTTTTTGCAGTTTGACAAGTCTTCGCTCAGTAGAATAGTATGTTCAGCTTTGCTAAAGGATGCAAAGTTATTTTTGTGACAAAACCTGAACTTGTTCTGGTCAGAGTGAATCATAGATTGCATTGCATCACACAAGTCACATACAGGATTTTGAGAGCCTGCTAAGGAGCAAGGTCTCTATGCCGGAGGTCATGTATAAATCTAACTATAAGCACACCATCTGAAATGATCTAAAGTCTAAGTTCAGGCATAAATCTAAATGAAGCTAAGAGAAGACAAATAGCATTTTTTTTCATGTGTACTCATGACCTTTTGTCAGTGGAAAAATCAATCGTTCTCTAATTTGATTTGACCTTTTGAATTCCAACTGCTTTCTGCTCGTCACATCCATTCTTTTCCCAGAACTGTCTCTGCACTGTCATTGATAACTAATCAAAAAAAAACAATTATGTCATTTAAAGGAATCATTTTACATACATCCTTACCCACATTCCTATCAAGAGCCAATTAGCTTAACTGATCAAAATTTGAAAAGGGGGCACTTGTTACCATAAACAATGAGGTCTACAGGAGGGCTGGCTGTTCTATCCCCATCTCCACCGTCACCAGAAGAGGGAGGCTGCGGCTCCTTGGTCACGTGGCCAGGCTGGAAGACGGGACACCAGCCAAGCAGGCCCTCTTCGCCAGCACTCGTCCACCCCCCCAGGGCTGGCATTGCCCCCGAGGTCGGCCCAGACTGTCCCAGATGACCCAGGTTGCAATGATAACACCTCTGGCTGACCTCATTGGTGAGGATTAAGTTAAGATCAAAATTTGAAAAGGGAACACTTGTTGGCAGATAATGTGGGACAGTATTTCTTTACAAAAAGACGACTTTCTCCACTATCTACCTAAATGTGGTGAGATTTTTAAAATTCCACCTATGCTGGAACTGATGGCTTCTCCAGCCATTTTACTATGACAGCTGTTGTAAAGTTTTGAAAAACAACAAAAAAAGGGGAAATGCAAAGATTATAATTTTAATAATCCCTATCTTATTGCATGGTTATGGCAATATGCTCTTGACAAATATTGGCCCTGTTGAAGATCACAGGGCAAAAAAAGAGGGCATTTATCAACATCAGTGGCTGATAGTCATTTGCTCTGTCACATCAAATATGTACTGTAATGGTAAATGTTGAATTTAAAAAAAAATAACAGAGCAAAAAGACTTTGAAAGTGGTCTGTACAATTTTAGCTTGTCTGTACAGCTGTACAGTTGTGGTCTATAGTCGTAAATAATCCAGCGCTAGCTTCCAATTAAGCCTCATTGTCCCAGAAACATTACTGAAATATAGGCTACGTCTTCTACAGCAAAGCTCCGTGTGTCTTCCTGCTGCTTTTACTCCAGTGAAGCCACACTCTGCTCGTGACGTATAGTGACGACAACTGCAAAACCTGAATAAACACAGCAAGAATGGCCAGGCCAAACTCTTCCATAGTACAGTATGTCTCATGATGCAACACGGCCAAGCAGCAGACAGTATCTTCCCAGAAACAACACACAGAGAAATGTGACCTTACATGCCTGATGACTCAAGATTCAAATGCACATTCACACACACTATTAGTGTATGACCTTAGTGAACTATGAAGAAAAATCTAGCAGAAACTCAGTTTGCCCACTCATCCGTCTTATCTTTTCATCCTCTCCGACATCCTTTTACTTCTTCTCTTCAACACCCCAGAAGCTGCTTTCATTTTACCAGTTGATCCCGTCTGTTCACTTGGGACAGAAAACTTTAACCTGAAACATGAAACTCAGCTCCATGTGTGCAAGCAGGATAAGAAGAATAAGAGCAAACAGAGCAAACCGCTGCCTAACATGTTTCCTCCAGACCATTAAAAAGTTTTCTATACAAGGAGAGGCTGTCAACAAAAAGTGATGCGCTGCTTCCTGTGTTTCATCCAAACACTTTATTTTTCGAATAGAAAAAAGAAGCAAAGTGCAGGGTCTACAGTATGAGCAGTAATGGAAGACCACCTTCTGTCATGTTTGCTGAAAAATAAATAATGCCTCAATTTCATTTTTTTACATGGTACATTCAGAAAGGCAATAGGACTTTTCAGTGATCTGGTGGGCATGAGTTTAATGGCAGACACATATGGGCCAGACTTCATTCATTTTGATTTTCACAGATTTTAATATATTATTTAAAGTCAACCAGAAATGTCTGTACTGATAAGGCAAGCTCTAATGTAAACCTACTATCCATCACAACCAACTTTCAACCTTTCATACTAGTTAAAGCAGTTTAAAGTGTTTTAATTGTAAACAAAGGTTCTGAAACTAAAGCAAAACAAACTGTTTAAAAGGGATAAATAACCAATGAGAGGATAAAGCTAGGTACAACTTTGATCCAAAAAAATCAAACTGAATGAATCAAAACAAGATAATCAAATGTCAGACTAAATAAAATATATGTTTTCAATTTACACTTGACTACTTAAGCAATTGCACCTTTCCACAGATAATCCAGCTGTTCAAGCAGCCATGTGTGTATGAACTAAAAGCTGCCTTCTTAAACATTTTAGTTTTGCCCCCCTGGAACAACAAGAAGACGGGCCACAACAACTTCAGGGTCCAAACCAGTTCATATCATATTAGCATACAGTATGTGACAAATATACCAGAGAAGGACTAATAAGTGATTAAAACAAATTAAAAAAAAAAAAAAGAACTTCAAAATACAGTGGCAAGAAAAGTATGTGAACCCTTTGGAATTAAATAGTTTTCTGCATTAATTGGTCATGAAATGTGGTCTGATAGACATCCAAGTCCAAAGTACAGATAAACACAATGTGCTTGACTGAATACCACATAATTATAATATTTCATTCCTTTTCTGGACACATCGATTAAACTATCACAGTGCTGATGGAAAAAGTAAGTGACCCCTTAGATTTAACAACTGGCTGAACCTCCTTTGGCAGCGATAACCTCCAGCAAACACTTCCAGTAGCTCTGGTCAGACCTGAACAATATTCAGGAGGAATTCTGGACCATCCTTCCATACAGAACTGCTTCAGCCCAGCCATATTCTTAGGACCTCAGTAGAGGTCACTCCACCGCATCGCTACTGGATTCAAGTCTGGAGTTTGACTGGGCCACTCCAAAAAGTGGATTTTCTTTTTTTGAAGCCATTCTGTGGTAGATTTACAGTGGTGTGAAAAAGTGATTGCCCCCTTCCAGATTTCACTTTTTTTTGTATGTTTGTCACGCGTAAATGATTCAGATCATCAAACAAATTTAAATATTAGACAAAGATAACACAAGTAAATACAAAATGCAGTTTTTAAATGAAGGTGTTTATTATTAAGGGAAAAAAAATCCAAACCTACATGGCCCTGTGTGAAAAACTGATTGCCCCTGTTGTGTCCATAATGTAGGAATGACGAGTGAGTCTCACCTCAGTTAACAGGTTTATTCAGGATAACACACAACTATGTACAAAGGCTTATGGCACCCTCCTTCTGGCCAGGTGGCTTCATGATGAAAGAGGCAGAGCCTCTTCCGCCCACTCTTTTATACCCTAGGCCAGGCGTCCCCAAACTTTTTCCTGTGAGGGCCACATAACTTTTGCCTTCTCTGATGGGGGCCGGGGTCAGTTTGTAACAGAAAAATTGAGACGATCACAGGGGTGCCTAAACGTAAACATTTACTGTTTTCCAGAAAGCCACACATAACCAAATATTAATAACCCTTTCCGGGATCTTCACAGGAAAAAAAAAGTCAGAAAATAAATAATAACACTATTAATGAAATAATTAATTAATTTAATTAATTAAATCACCCTTTATTGTCATTCAACTGTACAACCAATCATGTACAGTAGAACGAGATTGTGTTTTACCTATCTACAGTGTTAATCACACACACCCCAAGTGTAGAATCAGAGGGCCGCTGCCATGCAAGGCGCCGAAATAAATAACACTATTTATGAAATAAATAATAACCCTCTCTGGGTTCTTCACAGAAAAAAAGTCCATGGAACATTAACTTTCTGTTGTGCCGTGCACAATCTTAACAGGTAAAAGTTCAGCTTAGTTGTCAGAGCAGAATCTCTTACTTAAATTCTTACCTATACTTTGCCGAAAATATCCTCCCCCGTCATAGTACCTTTGAGACTTTGGAGGGCTGCCAGCTCCTCGCACATTTCAAAGTTTGCGCTAACTCCACGAATAAAAATGAGCAGCTGCGCTGTGTCCTGCACGTCCGTGCTCTCATCCAGTGCTAATGAAAAAAAGTCAAATTCTTTCGTCTTCTGCTGCAGCTGGGCATTACCCCCAATTTCTTCAATGCGTCTGGTGATTGTACTCGCCGACAGACTAACGGCATTAAAGACATCTTTCTTCTCGGGACACACCTCCTCCGCGACAGCATTCAAACATTTCTTGACAAATTCTCCATCAGTGAAAGGTTTACCGCTGCTTGCTATCAGTTGAGCAACCTGAAAGCTGGCCCGAACGGATGACTGGTTCAGCTGAGCTTGGCGTACAAATGTATTCTGCTGAGCTAACAGTCCACCTTTTAGCTTTGAGAGTTTGTCTGCTCGCATTTGGCCTTGCAAGCTATCATACTTGTCTTTGTGACGGGATTCATAGTGTCGGCGCAGATTGTATTCTTTGAATACCGCCACAGCCTCTTGACAGATGAGACAAACAGCCTTTTCTTTGCATTGAACAAAAAATAATCGTTTGTCCACTGCAGGTTAAATACCCTGCATTCTGAATCAATTTTTCTCTTGCCTAACCTTTTCGCCATTATTCCATTTGACAGGGGTGAGTCTAGTGTTGTAGGATGTGTCTGGTTCATGTGTTTAGATAGGGCACCGCAGTGCATGAACGTGAGTGAGTGAGTGGGTGCGCGCAGCCAAGGCACGCCCCCGTGTGAATGGCCCCGCGGAGCGGACGGTGTGTGTGAAGTGTGCAGGTGAGTAGAGAGAGAGGCGACCGGAGCAGGTAGCGAACTAGAATTGCTGTTGAAGGGTGGAATAGAATGTCACGTTCTATGCGTGTATTAGTCTCGATCACGTTGCCAGACTGAAAAAAAAAAAAAAATCATTATGCGTCTCTGGTATTGTTCAGGGGGCCGGGCTAAATGTGGAGGCGGGCCGTATCCGGCCCGCGGGCCGTAGTTTGGGGACCACTGCCCTAGGCGGTGTCACTACCGGAAACCGGTAGTAGCCACCCCAGTCTATCCCATGACCAACCCGGCCGCCATCTTGGTCATACCAGCCAATTTACAGACATAACATCCCCCCCCCCCCAAAAAAAAAAAAAAAAAAAAAAAAACGCCGAGCACACAAATAACCCACCCAAATTTATCACCCGAGACACGCACCAATCAAAATATGTACAAAAATAAACAAAACACCTATCCAATCACACAACTAAGGCTGAGGGGCTGAATAGACCACCAGCGCCACCACACAGCTGATAAGGTTATTCTGCCGCTGGAAAAGGGGAACATACAAACAAAACAATAAAGCCGTGTTCCTAACTAAAAATAATCCCTTAACAACATCAAAGAATATACACACAAAATAAAACACAAGACACACTCTATTGGCGGCCCTCACCCCAACTCCCAACCCACCATGACACACAGAGTAAAACAAACAAGGGGTTACTCAAATAAAACAATCCAATTAAATCAGGCAGGCCCAAATTAATTTACCAAATCAAAATACATAGAGCCACCACTAATTTAGCCATAAAATTTAGAAAATAAATGTCAAATACTCACAATCTAACTGAAACACAGGGGAAAACAGATGTCACACCACCCAGGTTATCAAATTAAACATGCAAACACAAACTCAGGTTCGCAACTACACAACATGTTGTGCCTACCAGTTCACACCTTTTCCCTTTTCTTTTTTTTTTTTTTTTTTAAAAAACACAATCTACTGGGGCACCAAATAGAAACTAATATCAAAACAGGACTGAAGAAGACAACACATGCATGCAAAATAAAACCCTCAGTCCCCGGATGGATCCCTCTCCAGACATCTCCGTCTCTTCACTTCAGGGCTCCTGCTGCGCCGTCTCCTCTCCACCTCCATCAGCTGCAGACCCCTCGGGTGTCTCCAGACACGAATAGACCTGTGCCCAACTGCCTCCATCCGACAGGGCTCCACCTGGAACTGCCTCTGGTCGTCCCGCTGCTCACATGGACTGTATTCTAGACATACTCGAGCCTCAACCTTGGTCTTCGAAGGAGCCCACTTCCTTTTACTCAGATCGCCGATCCTGCGACAGGCCCCCGACTCCAGTTGCTCCATCTCGCGGGCCCTCCTGGGTCTCCTCTTGGCAGGTCGTCGCTGGGAGCACTTTACGATAACCACACTCCACAGTCTAGCCCCGTTTTCTCCCGGCATTGGCACCTCGTCCTGATAAGCCTCATCGGGTGTCCCGCCATGCCGTCCGGCACCCTCATCCAGGGCAGCCTGCGTGACAGCAATGGGTCCATACCAAGACGGCTCCATGTGGCACGGTGTGTGCACTCCCAAAGTCACATTGTCCATCCAGTCCATATCCCACACCTCAGCACCCTCCATGGCAGGAACAGGTCGGCCCCACAGTCCACATCCAGACCATTCTTCACCCGAAACGTTCATAATGGAGAACCCAAGGCTGTAAAATAGGTTGCAACCAATAACGTTAACACCGGATGCAGAAACGTTAATGCGAACACTGGGCACTACACTGTTCTTATATCGGGCCTCCATCTCAACGTAGCCCAAAATAGCCAACCTGTTCCGCCCATAACCATAAAATTCCACCTGATGCCTTCTTATCTGTCGGTGGGGAAACAGTCTGTCCATGATTTCAAGATTCAGGACAGAAATCACCGCTCGCGTGTCCACTAGGAGCGGAATCTCAATGCCATCCAATGTGACTGTGCAGCCGATCCTCCCTGTCATCTCTGGGGAGACAGTATGCACAACCGTTGGAGTCTTCTGCGCAGCACCTGGTTCTAAAACACGGCTCCTGCGTACGAAGTTTTTGCACACCCTGGCAAAATGATTCAAAATCCTGCATTTGCCACAATGCTTTCCTTTCGCCGGGCACACTCTGCACTTATAGCGGTGTTCAGTGGACCCACATCCATAACATTTTGGCACACCAAGGGCAGACCTTATCCTGACCACAGAGGCAAAATTATCCTCTCCACATTCGCCATCACAAGGGTCCAGGCTCAGTGCCTTAGCGCAAGACTCATTCTTCTCCAGAGAGGCCCCTTCAGTAAGGCCCCTCGTGATGGTCTCTGCTGCCTCGAACTGTTGGGCAAGCTCGACAGCCTCAGTTAACATCATCTCCCCTGGGTGTGTCAACAATCTGGACCGGGCCACTGTTCAACAGACGTGCTCTGCCAGCTGGTCCCCAATCATCTCGTCCTCCAGAGTCCCAAATCTGCATTCCCTCGCCAGCTCACGGAGGTCCACCACAAATCTTCGCACAGGCTCTCCCAACCGCTGGCGGCACTGTCGAAACTGAATGCACCTCACGGTGACGTTCTCCGGCGCCTTAAAGTACCGCCATTAGCTGCACCACTTCAACGAAACTGTCCGCACCTCCAAGGTTCTCTAGAATCCTCTGCCCTTCCATTCCTAAATAATGCACCCACACAGCTCGCGCATGGAGCTTTTCCATCTCACCCAGGTTCAGGACAACATGATAGGTGGTGAAAGCAGTGAACCAACAAGACCACGGCACGAGGGGCTCGCCCGGGACCTTGAGAAATGGCCGAAAGCTAGCAACAGAGCGTTCCACTACCACTTTTACCTCGTCGCCAAATGTTGTGTCCATAATGTAGGAATGACGAATGAGTCTCACCTCGGTTAACAGGGGTTTATTCAGGATAACATACAACTATGTACAAAGACTTACGGCACCCTCCTGCTGGCCTGGTGGCTTCACAACGAAAGAGGCAGAGCCTCTTCCGCCCACTCTTTTATACCCTGGGCGGCGTCACTACCGGAAACCGGTAGTAGCCACCCCGGTCTATCCCATGACCAACCTGGCTGCCATCTCAGTCATACCAGCCTATTTACAGACATAACAGCCCCCTAAACCAAATAACTGGCTGGGCACCCTTAGCAGCAACAACTGCAATCAACCATTTGTGATAATTGGCAATGAGTCTTTTACAGTGCTATGGAGGAATTCTGGCCCACTCATCTTTGCAGAATTGTTGTAATTCAGCCACATTGGAGGGTTTTCGAGCGTGAACCACCTTTTTAAGGTCATGCCACAGCATCTCAATCAGATTCAGGTATGGACTTTGACTAGGCCACTCCAAAGTCTTCATTTTGTTGCTCTTAAGCCATTCAGAGGTGGACTTGCTGGTGTGTTTTGGACCACTGTCCTGCTGCAGAACCCAAGTGCACTTCAGCTTGAGGTCACGAACAGATGGCCGGACATTCTCCTTCAGAATTTTTTGGTAGACAGCAGAATACATGGTTCCATTTACCACAGCAAGTCTTCCAAGTCCTGAAGCAGCAAAACAGCCCCAGACCATCTCACTACCACCACCATATTTTACTGTTGGTATGATGTTCCTTTTCTGAAATGCTGTGTTACTTTTACGCCAGATGTAATGGGACACACACCTTCCAGAAAGTTCAACTTTTGTCTCGTCAGTCCACAGAGTATTTTCCCAAAAGTCTTGGAAATTATCAAGATGTTTTCTGGCAAAATTGAGACGAACCTTTATGTTCTTTATGCTCAGCAGTGGTTTTCATCTTGGAACTCTGCCATGCAGGCCATTTTTGCACATTCTCTTTCTTGTGGTGGAGTCATGAACACCAACCTTAACTGAGGCAAGTGAGACCTGCAGTTCTTTGGATGTTGTTGTGGGGTCTTTTGTGACCTCTTGGATGAGTCGTCACTGTGCTCTTAGGGTAATTTTGGTTGGCCGGCCACTCTCGGGGAGGTTCACCACTATTCCATGTTTTCGCCATTTGTGGATAATGGCTCTCACTGTGGCTCGCTGGAGCCCCAAAGCTTTAGAAGTGGCTTTATAACCTTTTTTCCAGACTGACAGATCTCAATTACTTTGTTTCTCATTTGTTCCTGAAATTCTTTGGATTCCAGCATAATGTCTAGCTTTTAAGGATCTTTTGGTCTACTTCACTTTGTCAGGCAGGTCCTATTTAAGTGATTTCTTGATTGAGAACAGGTGTGGCAGTAATCAGACCTGGGTGTGGCTAGAAAAATTGAACTCATCTTTCCAAATATCTAATAAACCACAGTTAATTTATGTTTTAAGGGGGTGGGGGAGCAATCACTTTTTCACACAGGGCCATGTAGGTTTGGATTTTTTTTTCCCTTAATAATGAACACCTTCATTTAAAAACTGCATGTTGTGTTTACTTGTGTTATCTTTGTCTAATATTTAAATTTGTTTAATCATCTGAAACATTTAAGTGCGACAAACACAAAAAAATAAAAAAAAATCAGGAAGGGAGCAAACACTTTTTCACACCACTGTACTTCTCTCTTTGAGGTCATTGTCCTGCTGCATCACCCAACTTCCACTGAGCTTCAGCTGACAGACAGCCACCCTCACATTATTCTGTAGGATACCTTGATAAACTTGAAAATTAATTTCCCCCTTGATGATGGCAAGCTGTCCAGACCCCGAAGAAGCAAAGCAGCCGCAAATCCTCATGGCTCCCTCCACTGTATTTCACCGTTGGGATGGTGTTTTCATGTTGGTATGTGGTGCCTTTTTTACACCATACATAGCTTTTTTACCTCATTACACACTGTGTGCTGTGCCTTTGGAGTCAACTTGGAACTCACTTCTAGGGAGAGTAGTCACAGTACTAAATCATCTCCATTTGTAGATAATTTGTCTAACTATGGACTGTGGTTACTTTGTAACCCTTTCCAGTTTTATGCAAATCAACAATTATTCATTCTAGGTCTTCGGTGATCTCCTTATTGTGAGGTGTGGATCATATAAGTAGATGCTTCTTGTGAACAACAAACTCAAAAAGCTTGAGTGTTTTTATAAGACAAAGTAGCTCTGCGCATCACTCCAATCTTGATTCATTGCTTGGACTCCAGGTTTACTAATGTCTATCTTTTCTTGAAAGTCATTAGTATAAGGGTTCACTTTACCACACCAGCACTGTGAATGTTTAATGAATGTGTCTAATAAAGACACAAAATATTATAATTAGGTTAATTGCCATATTAGGTTAAGCACATTGTGTTTTGTCAATACTTGTGGCTTAGAAGTATGTCAGATCACATTTTGTGACCAATTATTGCACAACAACAGGTCATTCCAAAGGGTTCACATACTTTTCTTGCCACTATTAATGTAAATATAAGTAATTAAACAGGACAGGGACTATAAAAGCTGTGTGATGTGTTCTCTCCTAATGGTCCTGTGAGCCAATTAATATCATTTTGAAGATAAAACCAGACATGAGGGACTTACAGCAGTTAGGCTTCGTGTCCACCAAATGCATTTTTTGTCGCCTGACCGCCCTGAATGTTTTTGTTTTGTTTTTTTTTCAGCATTTGTGCATGGCGCTCTGGGGAAAAAAAGTCTGTGCCCTGTATCCCAGCAACAGCTTGTCACTCTCAGCTCAGCACTTCCGCGTTTCCTATTGTCAGACTTTCTACTGATTTTTTAATAGCGGTCTCTAAATAACAATGGACAGGAAACGTATTCTAGCAGCTCTGGATGTAAAATATGATGACATGGAAAGCAGGAGCCTGAGTACAGACTAGTACTGGTGTTCTATGTCCCACCCACGCAGCAGTTCTGATTGGATTTTTGGAGTTATCTGATTATACTTTGGAGTTATCTGATTATTTAGCATTGCGGCAGCACAGTAACTCACCCTTGGACGGGGGATCCTGGGTTCAATCCCAGCCCCCGACCAACAGTGATCTGTGTGGAGTTTGCATGTTCTCCCCGTGTCTGCGTGGGTTTACTCCGGGATTTCTCCAGTTTCCTCCCACATGCCAAAAACATGCAAGTTAGGTTAATTGGCATCAAAACTGGGGATTGTAAATTGTCCTTAGGTATGACTGTGGGAGTGAATGATTGTCTGTCTCTTTGTGTTGGCCCTGTGATGGACTGGTGATCTGTCCAGGGTGTACCCTGCCTCTCGCCCAAAGATGCTGGGATAGGCTCCAGCCCCACCCCACCCCCGCCTCCGCGACCCAAAAAGGATTAAGCGGAAGAAGATGGATGGATGGATGATTATTGAAGTGGCCACGTAAATAGAATAACCCGATAAAGGTCGTGTAACCGGGGTCATTAAATCAAGTAGTTTACCCTCCAATAATCTGTTTATTCAGTGCATGTAAACACGAGAAAACTGATTATTGCCAGCATCAGTTTATTCTCAGTAATCGGTTTATTGTGACCATGTAACCGGGGTCATTGACGAGCTCAGCTGCAGTCTGAAAAGTTGAACTTTTTTCAGCTCTGAGCGCCGCGACAAAAAAAAACGCCACCGCCAAGAGCGTTTCGTAAACGCTGGACTACATAGAAAATGAATGGAAAATAGTCACCCAGAGCGGAAAAAACACATTTATAAACAGTGTTTATAAACGTTTATAAACATGTTTTTTGTCGCCCGACTGCCCTGAGCATTTTTTTTTTTTTTCAGCATTTGTGTGCTGCGCTCTGGAGGAAAAAAAGTCTGCGCCCTGTATCCCAGCAACAGCTTGTCACTCTCAGCTCAGCACTTCCACGTTTCCTATTGTCAGACTTTCTATTGATTTTTTTAACAGCAGTCGCTAAATAACAATGAACAGGAAATGTTTTCTAGCAGCTCTGGATGTAAAATATGATGACACGGAAAGCAGGAGTCTGAGTACAGACTAGTACCAGCATCCTACGTCCTGCCCACACAGCAGTTCTGATTTGCTGCTTGGTCTGACATTGACGAGCTCAGCTGCAGTCTCTGAAAAGTTTAACTTTTTTCAACTCTGAGCACCCTGAGCGCCACAACAAAAAACGGCCACTGCCAAAGGCGCTCAGCGCTGTAATCGCTGAACTACATAGAAAATGAATGGAAAATAGCCACCCAGAGTGGGAAAAAAAAAATTTGGTGGACACGCAGCCTGTCCAATATGAAAGTGTGCATTAGTTTCTCTGTGCCACTCAAAGGAAGAAGTTGTCACATTTTGGTAATTTTTTTTTAGGTGATAAAAGGCTTATTTAGAAATCGACACCACTTGATGAAGCCCTGAAGTTAAACTATTTTAATCATTAAGGCTGCATGTCCACCAGACGTGGTTTTTGTCACCCGACCGCAATGAGCTTTTTTTTTTTTTTTTTCCCCCCAGCGCTTGTGTGCTGCGCTCTGAAAAAAAAAGTATGTGCCCTGTATCCCAGCAACAGCTTGTCACTCTCAGCTCAGCACTTCCACGTTTAGCCGCCCAGAGCGGAAAAAACGCGTTTGGTGGACACACAGCCCAAATGTAATGGTACTATTCCGGTATTAAAAAGTGCAGGTGTGATTTGCACACACAAATATGCCTGTGAATAAGATGACAAACACAGATCTAACTCTGTGGCAGAGATGTTAAACTCATCCCATTCCGGTCCAAGACCCTGCAGGTTTTACTTCCACCCAGTGTCTTCCACAGGTCATTTAAATGAATTTCTTCCCGCTGATTGCTGATTAGCAAAAACACCTGCTGAAGAGACTGGGTGGAAGTAAAATGTGCAGAGTCTTGGCCCGGAATGAACTGAGTTTGATATCCTTCTTCTATGGGAAAACTGATATGCATGCATAGATGCATGTACAGTACTAAATTGAATTCACTATTATCTATGAATGTCAGGTGACGCTACACGTACTGGCTTTAAATTGGTTCTATTGTATCAGCTGAATGAGCAGTAATTACTATGAAAAGCCTTTATGAAGGGGGTGTGACACTGTTCATGTAAATCAGCCTTTAACATTATACCCAACAATTCACTTTAACTTGCTGAGTTATAATGTTCATCCGTGTGGCAGAATAAATATGATTACAGAGTTTTGCGTAAGTGACACTCTTCTTGCTTCTCGTGGCAACCGTGCGTTCAAGGGATGTAACAAGAATGCACTTGCTCTAGCCTTGAAATACTATGCATGAGAAAGGCTGAGGCTGGTTTACTGAAGGGAAACTGTATGAACACCCATGTGGCACACGTGCAATGTCACACACACACACTGTAAAGGCACTCAAGACCACAAGCAAGCGGTCAACCTTTGCACTGGAAGGTGGTGCTTCCTTTTTGACTGCAACTTGCTACATGACTCAGAAGCGTAACAACTCACTCACTGCTAGTGTTGAGAATATGCAGCATCTTGGTGAACACTGGGGGGGTGGGGGGTGAGGGGTGTAAAGCTATCTCATCAGCCTATACAGCAAAGTGCGAATGGGCATCACTCCCCCTGAGTGAGAACACTTCTATCTGTTCTGTGCTTTCCTGCAAATACTAGAATGGTTTCTTAAAGCCTGTAGAAAATAAGCAATGACCCAATGCTGTTAACTGCAGGACAGACACGGTGATGGGGAAAAAAATATCATTACACCACTGTAAGAGCCAAGGGTGAAAGACAGGAAATGTCAGACCTAAAAAAAAAAATGCTCTTATGTTGTTTCCTTTTTCCTTTTTCTATAAATTACTTTGATGAAATAAAATTGATGTGACTGTTTTGAAACGTTCTGAGAAAAGCAAATGATCTCCTGGAATTTGCTGGTCAAGTCTGGCCCGACAAGATGTCAGCAGATTGTTATTCCACCTGGCTACCAGGCCACAGAGTTAAAAAAAAATACACCCACACATCAAAACAAGGGATGATGATGAATAAGAGACACAACAAGAGCATGGGTGACAACTGAAAAAAAAAAAAAAATGTGACGCTGCTTTGTGAAGCAAACATGTCAGGACAAGAAAGTAATCAACTTCAAAACATCTAATTTTAGACCCAGCTGTGGGACCAAATTAATAAATAGGCTGAGTATGGACCACTCTACCTAATAATCAATCACAGATATAGAAATGTAATTACTATAGTGGGCATCCTGTGAACATGTGGTACTGTTAGTGACGGTGTGAGTGATGGGGGGGTGGGGATGAACAAGAGGGAAGTCTGTGTACGGGAGCTGTTCATTATAGATTTCCCCTGACCCACTTCTGGTAATT
Organism: Pholidichthys leucotaenia; assembly: GCA_020510985.1. NCBI lineage: Eukaryota > Metazoa > Chordata > Actinopteri > Cichliformes > Pholidichthyidae > Pholidichthys > Pholidichthys leucotaenia. The sequence goes on along the minus strand of CM035848.1, from coordinate 109,989,189 downwards.
GTAGGAAGCTGAAATTGCACATCTATACTAATACATATCTCTATAGGTTGTGAGGTAATTTGCAGCTCTGAACTCCCTAAGAGTTTCTCTTTTACAGGTGCTAAGGTGGAGTAAGGTGTGACAATGGAGACAGTTGAACGCAGAGTGGTCGTCGGGTTCCTTGAGAGGTACTTGAGAGAACACGCACTATGGGAAATGTTTGATGAGCTCAACGAGGCTTATGGGGAGGATGCCCCATGGTATGATGCAGTCAAGCACCGACAGTTAAAGTGTGGTTGGTACATCAGTGGAAACGGCACCCATTCCAGGGCAAACAGTGCGCCACTGATGAAGGCACCATCTGGCAAGTGGACGCCACCATTTTTGGAGATCCCCGCATGACCATTCACCAACTAGCCCAAGATGTCATGATCAGTGTAGGGTCTGTGGGGGGTTAAAAAAAAAACATCCATGACCATTTGTGGAAGTTGTTTGCACAATGGATTCCCCGGTTACGCACATCTTTCCAGAAGCAGGAACGAGTCATGTGCTCCCAGGCTCTTTTAGCCATTTGCCAAGAAAACCAGGAGGACTTCAACAGACTAACAGGACTAAACATGGGTCCATCACCATGACCCACAGACTAAAGCCCAGTCAAAGCAATGGAAGCTTTATGTCTCACCATCTTTGAAGAAAAGATGTGTCCAACCCTCGGTGGGCAAGGTCATGCTCATGGCCTTTTGGGACCAGCATGGAATATTGATGGTGGATTTTCTGGCAAAGCTACCACAATTACCGGGACTTACTTCACTTCACCAGTGCAGAAATTGCAGAAAGCCATCAAAACTGACAGGCGTAGCATGCTGACCAAAGGAGTCCACCTCCTGCAAGACAACACCCACTTAACTACTCCCATGTTGCCCAGACAGAAGTGCAATGGGCAGTGGTGGCCTAATGGTTAGGGATGTGGACTGGTGAACGGAGGGTCGCGGGTTTGATCCCTGGACTGGCAGGATTAGATCTGGGTGGGACAGATAACACAGCAGTGTTTGCCCCACCCTCCTAAACCCCACTGTGGTGCCCTTGAGCAAGGCCCTTAACCCCATCTACTCCAGTGGAGCTGCTCAGTGTCCACAGGTCAGTCTGTGGTTGTACTGGGCAGTTTCCTGGTGTGAATGTGTAACTGTATGAGTGTGAACAGGGTGTCCTTGAAAAAGAGAGGTTGCCTCTCAGTGGAACTACCCTGTATAAATAAAGGTTAAATAAATTTTAAAAAATAGAGAATGGGCATTGACGTCATACCGCGCTGCATTCTGGGCTGTCATCGCCAATGTCATGGTCTGGCTTCTTTGTTGACCTGTAGCCTATGGCAACTGCTAACGTGAACAGACATACATTCGATGGGACGCAGCAAACAGAAAAATAAAATTCCTTATCTAGAGAAGCTGAATAAGGAAGCAGAAGAGTGCTACCTCCAAAAAATTTAAAAAATAAACGGGATTGATCCATATGAGCACAAGAAATGGACCACGGCTCTTGACCAACTTCCTCAAGTCACACTGGCTATGTTTACATGGACACAAGTAACTGGATTAAAAGCCTGATTGGAATAAAAATGCTTCATGTAAACACGGCAATCTGAATATTCTAACCCGATCACGCCCATTCGGATCAAAATTTCATTCCGATTGAGAGAGGTGGGTTATGCCGATTATTAATCGGAATGGTGAGCATGAAAACACTTATTCCGAACGTAGGGCAGAAAATATGTTTACTGCGCATGTCTGTACACCAGCCGCACATCGACGTGACGTATTTCCGCCTTAGCAGCAGCTAGTGGAAAACATAGCGGGAGTAAAACAAAACTGGTCTATATCGTCCTGCTGTCTACCTCTGTTTGTCATATGCATTAGTATGTACTTGTAGCTTCATTACTGAGACCAGCAGAAGAAAAAGTACAGTCTGAATAACCCAATACAGGTCAATTTCGACACGAAGTGGGGCTTACTAACACCGGAAGTTGCTTCTTCTTCTATGATTTTCGGAATGTTGAAATGTCGATGTGCGCATGTCAAAATGATTTATTCCGTTCAAACGTGTGACACATGGAAACGCACGTCCTAATCAGATCAGCTTTTTCAGGATCCATGTAAACAGTAAAATTCTCATCTGAATTGTAATCTGATTTGTGGGGTGAGCGCATACACCCATGAGCAATTTCAGAACTATAAACCGTTAGAGGCTCATGTTCAATTCACCGATGGATGGGTCCAGCCACCTCAAATCTTCCAGGTGAATGACCAGGAAACCACTGTTTGCCTCGTTGTTTCTACAGTTTTCTGCACTAGTATGTGTCTCTGCAGCTACAGGCATTTCTAAGTCCCAGCAGTGAAATGTTGGATTTATGTTCAAATTTGTCATATGATGCTTGATAAGTATATACACATTATTATACAACTGGACATGAAATACTAATCAGGTAATATGATTTAATAAGCCTGACGCTCCCACTGGTGCACTGAAAAAATTACTGGTATAATTAGCCGCTATAAAAACATAGTAAATCAGGACAGTAATTTTTTTTTCCCAATTGTTGCTTAATTTTTAGACCATAATGTTTACAAAACAAGAGCAAAAGTGTATTTTAGCACAAACGTCAATGTTTAGAAATGACTTTTAATCTGTTTAGGGATTTAACAGGGATGGCAACAGGAAATTCTGATTTCAGCTGAAATCTAATTTGGTCGATTGACTTATGGGGGGGCCAGGGGGGCATTTTTCAGTAAAACAGAAGTAATTTAGACAGAAAAAAAAATGATAAAAAAAAATTAAATACTAGACTTAGATAAATCATTAAATTTAATGAAAAGTTAACTTACTTTTTCTTCAATGTTGTCTCACTGTCTTTAGTTCAACATATTTAACAGTTCTATAAGAGTTTATTACACTATTTACACTGGTCAACAAGTCACTTCTAATGTGAAACTTTCTTCCTTTTGGCAGCAAGCTGTGTCAGTCTCTGAACTTTGAACTTCATCTCCTTTTCTGGTTTCTTCAGAAATTGTCCGAATGTTTCTGTTACCTCATCGAACTTTGAGCCAATTTTCACCTTTACCATCACTTTTCTCTCAAGCCAATTCCATCGGAACTTATTTTTTCTAGCACTGATGACTCCTGATCCTTCGATAAAAATCTCATAATTCCGCTGAAAACAATACCGAAAGCTCAGAATTCCAACACGAACCAGGGATGTGATTTGGGGTTGGGGAAATTATCTGAAAATTTAGCAGGGGGTCCGGGGCAGAGCCCCGGTGGGGGGGCAAGGGGGACGAAGCCCTTTGAAGCTCCTGGGTTTTTATGATTTTTAAGTACCAGAACTGTGCTTAAATGACATAAAACAAACAGCTGAATGCCACTTATTACTGTATAGTATTGACTTATGTTCCAAGAAGATAGCATTCCTAAAATATTCCAACAAGCATTATCCATCACATGCTTTAACACTTGATCAAATCAAAATCAGTTAATTTTATCTATTCCATAATAGAAATAAAATTCATTCATACCATTACTTTTTATAATTTCAGCATTCGTTTCAGATCACCAGTTTCAATCTCCATTGAGCCTTGAGCAGTTCATTTTGCACAATCACTGATGCAGCCAAGTCTTAGAAATATTCAAAAGTTATGAGTCAATGTCCACTGTGCACTGTCAATTTCAAACTGTTTGGAATCATAAAAGTAATCTAACTAAATTGTTTTGCTATTTTTTTTCTCCTCAACATCAATGTCAGGGTGCTGCAGGAGTTTTGGGGAATGGTTGACTTTTATAACCGTTTCCTCCCCTACGCAGCCCAGCTCATACAGCCGTTGTACGCCGCACTCAAGAAACGGAAACCGGCGGACAGAGTCGACTGGACTCCTGAGCGGGAGCAGGCGTTCTGAGGTTAAAACAGCTCTGGCAAACGCTGCACTACTGGTGCACCCAGACCCGGTGGCTCGGATAGCGCTCACTACCGACGCCTCGGACATGGGCATAGCGGCCGTCGTGGAGCAATGCGTTGCCGGTTCTTGGCAGCTGCTCACCTTTTTTTAGCAGGTCTTTGCACGACAGTGAGCGTAAATACATCTTGTTCGACATAGAGTTAATGGCTCTCCACCTGGCCATACGCCACTTCCAGTTCTGCCTGAAAGGGTGCACCTTCACTGCGTTCGTGGACCACAAGCCGCTAACGTACTTAATGTACTTTATCATCCTGGAAGATAAAATAAAGCAGAATTCGGCAAATTAGTGGAAAAATCACATCTCTGAGAACACGCCGCCATGAATTTTTGACAAGGCATACAACGAGCCATTTGATTGGTCCAATCGTTTGCAACTATCCGTTCGCAGGGCTGTTTACAATACAGCAGTAGCTTGAGTACAAAACATCCAGGTTATCGCGGGAGACTTGACCCGGGGAAGCGCCGAGCGCTTATGTAATCCTGTTGATTTTCGCAAAAATCGGTAACAATAAGGTACCTTACCCCCCCTAAAATTTTCTCCACAGATTTAGACGATTCACAGAAATGATCAATTTGAAAATAAATCGGCAGAAATCTGCGGATCGACGGAAAATTGCCATCCCTTATTTAATCGAGATGTAGGACACGATGAAAACAAGGAATAAATACTGCCTTAATCTGGCCATTTTTACAGTCACCTGAAAGAGGAGAGGCTGAATCCAGTGATACCATTCTATGGACTTCAGCCCCCAGCTGATTTTAAATCCATGTGTAATGAAGGCAAAAAGTGTGCTCTAGGAATTCCCTTCCAGTGGCACAGGAGGGGAATCCCAGCACTGCATGTAGCGATTTGTGTCCAGGTTTTTTTGTTTTTGATCGTTTTATCAGACATATTTCTTTCCACCTTCAGACTCCACTCATTTTCATGTCCCATATCTGGCCTGTCGTCACTCACAAGTGAACAAAGACAGGCAGACCACCTTTCCCACAATTCCTTGTGGGGTTTTTTTCCCCATCAGGTGACATCCCGTGCCCATCCTCCCCCCACTCTCCCCGACCTGCAACATCTGACTTACACCTCTTTACAACCATGAAGTTTTTTTTAAGCACAAGTACTTCCAAGACGATGAAACACTGATTTCGGAGGTCAAGTTGTGGCTTCTGACGCAGCCTGCAGACTTCTACAGGCAAGGTCTCCACTGCTGCATAAAACGATGGGAGCCATGTGTGACCCTTGGTGGGACCTATGTAGAGAAAGACTAAACTGTCCCAAGTTTGGTTCCTTTCAGTCCATGGGAAATCAGTCAGGGAAAATCAAGCAGCCCTGGTATGACAAAGGAATGGAAAGTTTTGTACAGGGTGCCGATAAGATAAGCGCATTGTGTTTAACTGCACTGACAACTGATCAAACAATCGATAGCACACTGGTTGTTTTTTCAAAGAAGGAATTTAGGAACCCACTGTGTGAAGCTGTGTCTCTTTAAAATGTAAATGCATCCTTTCATTAAAATTGTTTGGGTTTTGTTTGTTTGTTTGTTTGTTTTAATTAGGTTACAGGTATCCACCGAAATGTCTGGCGGAAGAAGTGTGGACACAAAGCGGAGAAGAGGGCTTTAAATGGCCTTAGAAAACGGCTCTTTAATGAAGTGTGTCAAGTTAATCTGAGCGCATTTCTCAGTCCGTACACCCTTGTGGCACATGTCCGGGGCAGCAAACCCCAGCGGCTAGCCCGTCCCAGCAACGCTCCCTCCTGGATTTAAATCAGCCCAACAATGAAGAACCGGGGGACTCACCTCTTCCACAGTGAGGGGCATGCATATCCTGTACTCCTTCAGCAGCATCTTCCCCGGCCCCCCACACCGCCTCTTGGCTACGAGTCTCTTCTGTGGGTTCAAGCAGCCGAATAAACGCTCCCTCCTCCGGCCGACGGGATGTGTGTGCTGCCCGGGGGACGCGTCACAGCATGCGAGGGGATGTTCAGCCCGAGTTACGGACCACTTGTTTCATCAGAACCAACGGACTGGCTCTTCCCCGTCAGTGTTGAAAGGAGAAATGAGCTCGGTTCGGGGGTGGGGGGGGGCGGGGGGTGCTGCTGATCCCTGCCAGCTTCGTAAAGTGGTCAAGCTGTTACTACGCAACGGCGCGCATAGCAGGAAGTACGGATTTAGACCTTCAAAGTAAAAGCATGAGCGCGTGCCTCCCATCGACAGCATACCTGCACCAAAGCTGGACGTCCGCGATTACAGAGGGCCTCATAAACTGTCTGTTCCTACGTATTTTCGTCTCGATTGGTGCATTATTTTCCATGATACCAACAAAAATCTGTTTTAACAAAACTGTCCCACAATGTTTAAAAGGTGAACAAAAAGTGATCCTGAATATGCATACTGATATGGATCTGTCCCAAAATCGAAGGCATTCATCCCTGGCCCAAGGGCCACCTTCAAAATCTTTTTTTTTTTTTTTACATGATCATGTCAATCACTGATCTATAACACTGATGTATTTTGCAATTTAATTTTAGAGGTTACAGCTTATATTAAAGATGGAAAAGTTCTATCTATCTTGGGCTCATTTTTTTACACCATTAAACTTGGCATTTTAAAGAAGGGTTTTTTTTTGTCTGTTAAAACCAAACTCATGTCACAAACAAGTTGTCAGCACACACCTGTTATTAACTGAAGTGAGATTTGCAAAAAGTCTTTACAGAATATGTTGACTAAATAATATTTTAATAAAAATTAAAAAGGCCACCGATTATTATTATTATTATTATAGGTAGAGCATCCGGTGCTTGGTGACCACAGGATCTCATCTCTGTTGTTTGCAGATGATGTTGTTCTGTTGGCTTCATCCAGCAATGACCTACAGCTCTTGTTGGGACGGTTTGCCGCTGAGTGTGAAGCGGCTGGGATGAGAATCAGCACCTCCGAGTCCATGGTCCTCAGCCGGAAAAAGGTGGATTGTCCTCTCCGGGTTGGGGACAGGCTCCTGCCCCAAGTGGAGGAGTTTAATTATCTTGGGGTCTTGTTCACGAGTGAGGGGAGAATGGAGCGAGAGACTGACAGACGGATTGGAGCAGCATCTGCAGTGATGCGGACGTTGTACCGGTCTGTTGTGGTGAAGAGGGAGCTTAGTTCTAAGGCAAAACTGTCAATTTACCAGTCAATCTACGTTCCTACTCTCACCTATGGTCACGAGCTTTGGGTAATGACCGAAAGAACGAGATCGCGGATACAAGCGGCTGAAATGAGCTTTCTCCGTAGGATTGCTGGACTCACCCTCAGAGATAGGGTGAGGAGCTCAGTCATCCGGGAGAGGCTCAGAGTAGAACCGCTGCTCCTCCACATTGAAAGGAGTCAGTTGAGGTGGTATGGGCATCTGATTAGGATGCCTCCTGGACGCCTCCCACTTGAAGTGTTTCAGGCACGTCCCACTGGGAGGAGACCCCGGGGCAGACCCAGGACTCGGTGGAGAGACTATGTCTCCCAGCTGGTCTGGGAACGCCTTGGTATCCCCTCTGAAGAGCTGGAGCAGGTGGCTGGGGAGAGGGAAGTCTGGGCTTCTCTGCTTGAACTGCTGCCTCCGCGACCCGGACCTCCTGAAAAGCGGTAGAAGATGGATGGATGGATGGATGGATGGTAGAGCATCCGCCCCACAACAGGGAGGCCAGGGTTCAAGTCCCAGCCGGGTCACGCCAAAGACCATATAAAAATGAAACTTCCTGCAGTCCAGCTTGGTGCTCAGCAATAATGGAACGGAGGAGGGAAATGTTGTGTGACGTGAGGGTTCACACAAGAAAGGAGAGATGACTGTGACGAAACAGGCTTTATTTAAACACCCCTCCTCAACACAGACAGGAGGGGAGGTCATTCCCACAGACTTCCGTCTCACTGACGGTGACACAAACGCATGATCAGTCACTGCTCTGACTCTTCTTATAACACTGCTGTGTCATTAAGCAGTAACACTTTAGAACACACGAGTGATAACACCCTTTGAATCCTCCGCGGCCAAAGCATGCCGGGAGAATCCCCGCCCCCTTAACACATCCCCGACATTACACTGTCTCCCCCAGACTGGTTTTTGTTCCTAGAGTAATAAAAGTCCAGCTCAAAAGTCCAACACGAATCCGTCCAGGTGTCGGGGCAGCTTCCGTTGTCGACGACCAGCACGCACAGGCCCACTAGTGTTCATCTGTGCCTCGGTCGGAGTATCTGGTCGGGGTGAAGGCTCCAGTTCAACCACCCACGGAGCGGATGGCTGGTATGGGGTGAGACAGTCACAGTGGAGTACCACGACCCGGTCCCTTTTCTGCAGCCTCATCCTGTACACCACATCCGACAGTCTCTGTAGGACCTTGCACGGTCCCGACCAATGGCTCGCCAGTTTTGGTGACAGTCCCCTTTTTCGCTTCGGGCAGAAAACCCAGACTAGATCTCCTGGTGCAAAGTCCCTCCCCTGGCAGCAGGAGTCATATGCCCACTTCTGCCAGCTCCCTGCTGCTGCCAGGGCCTCCCGAGCCAGTCCATGCACCGTGTGGAGACATTCCTTCAAGCAAAACAAATAATCCAACCCCGGTTTGCCCTCCACCTCTGGCTCGGGGGGGAAGGGGGGGGGGCAAATACCAAATCCACCGGTGTGCACAGCTCGCGTCCAAACATCAGCACTGCAGGAGTGCACAGGGTGGATTCCTGTGCTGCCGTCCGGCACGCCCACAGAACAAAGGGCAAATGCAGGTCCCAGTCTTGCTGTTGCTGGTCCTCTAGGACAGCGAGCTGGGTGGTAAGGGTCCGGTTGAAATGTTCCACCAGGCTGTCACTCTGTGGGTGCAGCGGGGTGGTCCGGGTCTTCCGGATGCCCAGCCGCTTGCAGACCTCCCCGAAGACCTCTGCCTCAAAGTTCCGACCCTGATCGCTGTGCAGCTCCTCCGGTGCGCCAAACTGACAGAACATCTCGTCCACCAGTTTTGATGCTGTGGTGGTGGCGCTCTGATCAGGGACGGCGTACGCCTCTGGCCATTTGGTGAAATAATCCATTGCGACCAGCACGTAGCGGTTCCCCCGGTCCGTGGTCAGGAAAGGGCCCAGAATGTCCACCCCTACCCGCTCCATTGGTGCTCCCACCCGGTACTGCTGCAAGGGGGCGTGGGATCGCTGAGTCGGCCCCTTCTGAGCCGTGCAGGTGTTGCAGCGATGGACGTGGAGCTCTACGTCCTGGTGACATCCGGGCCAGTAGAACGGGGCTCGAAGACGCTGCAGAGTCTTTGTCACCCCGAAGTGGCCCACTCCTACGGCGCCCCGTGGACCAGCTGGAGTACGTTGGGCTGGAGCCGCCGGGGAACCAGCAGCTGCCAGACATGACGCTGTCCAGCTGGAGTCTGCCACTGCCGATACACAACACCCTCGTGACAGCGGAGATTGGCCCACTGGGAGTGTAGGGCCTTGGTCTCTGGGCCCAGTGCAAACACAGCCTCCCAGGCGGGCCACTGCCCTGCATCCTGTCACTGCCGAACCCGGGAAATGACTGGATCTCTGTCCTGCTCGCTCTGCAGCTGCTGCGCGCCGAGGGCCTCTGTGACGTCATCACTGGGGAGAGAGCTGCCTAATTATCCGAGGAGGAACTGTGCACCGCTGTGTTATTCCTGCTCACAGCGGTCCGGAGAGCAGCAGCCCGTGGGACAGCTTGGTCTCGATCCTCTGCCCGCTGGCAGTGACGACAGTCCTCCGCAGCACAGGGACGCCGAGACAGCACGTCAGCGTTGGCATGGAGGCGGCCTGCCCGATGTACAATCTGAAGATTATAATCCTGCAGTGCCTCCAGTCATCTCGCCAACTGTCCATCCGGCTCTTTAAAGTTCAGCAGCCAGGTCAGGGAAGCATGATCCGTCTTGAGTTGGAACCTCCCCCCGTACACATACGGGTGAAAATGGCGAAGCCCCTGGATGACAGCCAACAGCTCTCTGCGAGTAACACAATAATTCCTTTCAGCTCTGCTGAGAGTGTGGCTGAAAAAAGCAACTGCCTGCTCTCTGTGTTCTTCCTCCTGGGATAACACCGCCCCGATGCCCTGGTTGCTGGCGTCCGTGTCCACGATGAAAGGGCGGTTCGGGTCGGGATACTGCAGGATGGGGGCTCCGATGAGCACTGAGCGAAGCTGGGAAAAAGCAGCAGCACAGCTGTCACTCCACTGAAACGCCCAGCCCTTCTGTGTCAGCTGATGCAGCAGGCTGGCAATGGTGGCGAAGTCTTTCACAAATCTCCTATAATAAGAGGCCAGTCCGAGAAAACTCCGTAGCTCTCCCACATCCTGCAGCACTGGCCAGTTTTTCACCGCTGCCACTTTCTCTGGATCGGTGGCGACTCCCACTGCGCTGACAACGTCGCCCAGGAAGGTGGTCTCCCGCCGAAATAGGTAGCATTTCCTCGGGTGTAGCCACAGCCTGGCCTGTCAGATGGCATCCAATACTACGTCAAACAGGTTCATTTTGTCTTCTTTTAATTATTTATCCTTTTTTTTTTTCCTTTGAAAGACAAAAGTAAAATAGAAAGATGTCTTTACCTTCTTTACATGTTTCAACTGCACTGCAGCCTTCATCAGAATGATGATGATGATGAATTTCTGATGAAGGCTGCAGTGCAGTTGAAACATGTAAAGAAGGTAAAGACATCTTTCTATTTTACTTTTGTCTTTCAAAGGAAAAAAAAAAGGATAAAAAAAGGCGTCCAATACTTCCCAGAGGTTGGACAGAGCGCTGTCAAAATCAGCTGCGTGAACCAGCAGGTCATCCAGATAAGCAATGCAGCGGCTCCGGGGTACGTGAGCCAACACTCGCTCCATCAGACGTTCAAAGGTGGCCGGGATGTTGCAAAGTCCAAATGGCATCACCTTGAACTGATACAGTCCCTGCCCAATGGAGAAGGCTGTTTTCTGGTGGGCCTCAGGTGACAGTTCTACCTGCCAATAGCCGCTGCGAAGGTCCAGCAAGCTGAACCAGCTGGAGCTGGCGATGTGATCCAGTGTGTCATCGATGCGGGGCAGGGGGTAGGAATCCTTGCGGGTGACGTCATTCAGGCATTGATAATCCACACAGAACCGCCACGAACCGTCCTTCTTAATAATCAGCACCACCGGCACCGCCTAGGGGCTGCTGGAGGGCTCAATAATGTCTGCCTCCAGCATTTCCCGTACTTTTTGTTCTGCTGCCGCTCGCCTTGAAAAAGGAAGACGCCACGGACGGAGCTGGATCGGCTTGGTCTCACCGGTGTCGATCCCGTGCTGCACCAAGCTGGTTCGGATGCATTCCTCATCCTTCGCAGCGAAGACGTCCATGTAGCAGTCCAACATCTCCCGCAGCTGGTGTCTCTGTCCTGATTCCAGTCCGCTGCAGCTCTGCTGGAACAATTCCTCGACCGCCTGCTGCATTTCTGCTGACACATTGACCCGCTCCAAATGTGGCCCTCCCCCTTGCTGTCTCTATCGGTGGTCGCGCTCCCTCTGCTCGTGTTGGTGGCGCCGTTGTGTTCAGTACTTGCGGTGACCCGCCCGGTTCGGCCCGCCCTGACGGTCCCTCGATCACGCAGGCCTCCGGGTTCCTCCTCTGGGCCCCGCTGCAGAGCATGATGGTCCGAGCCCCCATCAGGAGGGACGATCTGGCGGTGTCAATTTTTGTGCCCCATGCTGTGAGCAGATCAAGTCCAATAATGCAGGGGTCTTGAATGTCAACCAGCCAGAACGGGTGGTTTGTGTTCTGGCCGGCCACCCCCACCACAAGAACTCTCCGCCCTCCCAGTCTGGCACGCTCACCGGTAGCTGTGGTGACACAGCGCCAGGTGGGTTCCCACCCCTGCAGTTCTGTCTCGTCCATGCCTGGCAGCAGACCGGGTGGGACCAGGAAATGGTAGAACCGGTGTCGATCAGGGCCTGGATCAGCGTGTTGTCCAGGCTGCACCATAGGTACATTCCTGGCGAGTGTCCAATTTGGCCCACACGCAGTGACAGTTCATTGGGGAAAATGTCTGTGGGAGGCAGCAGGTCCCCTTCCATACCACCTCGCTCTAGTTTAACTTTGGCGAGGGGCCGGTTTGTCGCAGGGGTGGGTGCCGGGCAGTACCGCGCAATGTGTCCTGGGTCCCCGCAGCTGAAGCACCCTTCCTCGCACCGCAGTGGCCGTCTTCTCCATGGGTGCATCGCCATGGTCCGGCGCAGCTCCTCCTCCTCCTCGCTCTCAACCGTGGCCTGGAAGGCTCTTTGTCTCGGTGCCGATGCATCAGCTGTACAATCCATTAGCAGTTCCACCCACTCCGCTTCTGCCACAGCCGTCTCCCAGCTGCTCGTGGCGTGAATCCGGATGTGGCTCTGGAGCTGGGCCGGGTGGAGACCCCGGATGAAGTTCCGGAGGACGAGCTTCTCCACTACCTCTGGCTCGAAATCCGGGTAGCTATGCTGTGTCAGCAGCCGTATGTCCGCTGCGTAGGCTCCCAGGCTCTCTTAGCTGCCTCGCCGGTGGTTGACCAGCTGTTCTTCGGCATGCTCAGCGTCGGCCGCTCTCCCAAACTGCCTCCAGATCGCTCCTTGTAGCGCTGGCCAGCTGCGACGTTCCTCGGGCCGGAGATCAGACAGCGTGCAGAGAGCCCTTCCCTCCAGGGCCAGCGCGACCTGCACGGCAGTCTCTTCGGGTGGCCAGCCGTTCAACGCAGCGGCCAGCTCAACCTGGACCAGGTAGTCGTCCAGCAGGGTTTCACCGTTAAAGTGGGGAACTTTGGCCCGCTGCCGGATGGGTGGGATAGTCGCCTCTTGGTTGCTCACCGCCTCTGGTCGCAGTGGAATCGCCGGCCCGTCCTGCCCTGAAAAGGGTGGGGAGCTGAGCTGATCTGCTCTGTTTAGCCTGTCCTGCCTTGAGAAAGGCAGAAGGTGGGGTACGTTTGTCCCGTCGGGTCTGCTGCTCCGTTCATCCCGGCGAGCAACTCTGGGGGTCGGTGTACCAGCTCTGTCGTCCATTCCAAGCTGAGCGATGAACCGCTCCAGCTGCTGAATCTCTGCTCTGATCCTGGGTTCCATCTGCTCCATAGTCCCACTTCTGACACCAGTGTGATGTTGTGAGGGTTCACACAAGAAGGGAGAGATAGTGTACTAGTTTTGTCTAGTTTGTGTACTACATGAACAATGGCAATAAACCTGATTCTGATTCTGATTCTGATTCTGATTCTGAGAGATGCCTGTGACGAAACAGGCTTTATTTAAACACACCTCCTCAACACAGACAGGGGAGGTCATTCACACAGACCTCCGTCTCACTGAGGGTGACACAAACGCATGATCAGTCACTGCTCTGACTCTTGTTATAACACTGCTGTGGCAGTTATAACGACATAGCAATAACACTTTAGAACACATGAATGATAACACCCTTTGAATCCTCCGCGGCCAAAGCATGCCGGGAGAATCCCTGCCCCCTTTAACACAGCCCCGACGTTACAGTTGGTTACCCAGCCACAGGGGGTGCGCAAGCCAGGGTATTCCCTGTGCCTGTCCCAAGCCTAGCAGGGTTGTGTCAGGAAGGGCATCCGGCTTAAAAATCCTTGCCAAATCAACATGCAACATCGCAACATAAGGTCATGATACACTGTGGCGACCCCGAAAGCGAGCAGCCGAAAGACAAAAAATTATTTTGTGGTGACCCACCACAATCTCCATGGACATTCATAACACTCAGCTTGGGCATGAAGCAGAACAATTGGCATACGGACAGAAAGCCCCTTGGGGGACAACCGGTTAATCACGCAATTGATATGTATTGACTGATATGTATATCGACATGTAAATGTGCCATACATTCTCTCTTGTCCCATTGTTTTACATCCCCGGAGTAAGGAGAGGTGTCTGGCACCAGTTAATCATGCGATTGATATGTATTGTCTGATATGTATATCAATATGTAAATGTGCCATGCATTCTGTCTTGTCTGTATAAAAGAGCTGACTTTACATGCCTCACTAGCGCACTGACAACAGCTCACACACAGCACACAGTGCTGCAGTGTGTCTCATGATGATGGAGGAATAAAACTCTTAAACCTTCAGCTCGCCGTGTCTCGCCTGAACTTATTTTGTTCCTCCACAATTTATTTATTTATTTAATTAATCATTTATTTAAAAGGGGCAATACCCATTGATGAACTTCCATCAAGTTGTAGAAATAAATAGGTCCGATTGTAGCAAATTTGCTAATTTTCATCCGTAGTCTCTTGGCAGGACAAAATCATTATTATTAGTAGTAGTAGTAGTAGTATTGAATTTAGCTTATTGTCTCATTTAAACATTTTTCTTGGGCAGCATTCAGATTCGTTTTATATAATAGTATACGAGTAAATTAAAACCGTGTTAGAATAAAATTATTTCTCATTTTAGATTCATATGGGGCGGGGCGGGGGGGGGGGATCAAGTCATTCTTACTGAGGCGTTTATTTTGAAAGCGGTATAACCGGATATAACCCTGCCTTCTGTTGTGTGCAGGCATAGCTCGGATACCGCCAGAAGTAAATTTCCAAATTCCTGACGGGTACGTGTGTAGCTGCTTCTAGAGTGTGTGGCTGTCTTCAGCTCTCATCGCATCTCACTGTCCTAGATGTTATAAATGAAGCGGCTCATTGGGTCAGATGAGGAGGCGACTCTGTGGTTCTTTTCTGCGCTCTTCTGCAAAGCCAGATTGCAGTGGAAAATGTAAACAGGAGCCTCGCCCCCTTCCTCTGCACCACTGGCTGAAATACTGCTCTGTGGAAACATGGTTCAACTCCACCGCAGAACAGGAAACTTCAGCTCACTGCTGCATGGCCCCACTTCTGACTTCGTTCTCGCTTGTTTCCATTCATCTTACACGCACACATCATTTCAGGTCATGCTTATGGGGCAGTGGCGTATAGAATTTCTTTCTTCAAACATTTAAAGTTGCTGGAGAGTGTTTTAGAAACATTTTGGGCCCCTACTATGGTTTTCAACGCCAGACTTTTCAGTATCTTCTTTCTGCTATTTTTAAATAAGATTATACAAATGCAAAGTCAGTCAATAAAGTAGGTAGTTTAATTTATAAGGTTTGTATCAGTCAAGAATCATTCATATGGTTTCTGTTTGTAGGTACTTTCAAACTTTAAATGGGCTGCCTTCCATGGGCCCATAGTTTTTTCCACCCCTGGTTTGAGGAAATATTTGGTTAACAATGTTCTTACTAGTCACACCCAGCTCCAAGAAAGTGTTTTAGGTTCCCTTTATAAAAGGCAAAAAGCCTGCAAAAAAAAACAAGGTGACATAAGTTGTTTGGAGTGTGTGTGTGCTGCCATACCTGCCCACAGTGTGACGTCAGGTGGGCATGGCAGCTTGTATGTATAGTTCTGTTCTCTTGCTGCATGACAGAAGAGATTCCAGTCCCTCATTCTTCATACATAACATTTTGGCAACGAGAGAGAAATTATGGGAGCGTATGGGCTACCTCCATCCCTGCTACCGTTTCTGGAGTACACGGGAGAGCTAGTGATCCTGTGGCCTAAGTGGGTGGCCATGTTCGAGGATTACATCGGGGCGCTGGGCCTAAGTAGACTCGACGGGAGACAAAGACAAGCACTTCTGGCCCGCCATCTCGGCACGGAAGGCCGAAGAATTCTCAGTACGTTGGGTGAAACAGAGTGGTATGAGGATGCTGTCGAGCGGCTGGCCGAGTACTTCGCCGAGCAGACGAGGACCACGAAGCTGTGGGTGGCGGGAGCGTTGCAGCCAAAAGGAGCTAGACTAGTTAGCTCAGAGAAGCTAACGGCCCACTCAATGTCTATGGGCAAGTTAGCCACAAAGCTAACTGTGCGCCAAACGCGAGCTCCAGGCTACCAGCTAGGCATCAAGGTGGGACTGGGGCCACGAGTGGAGGAGTCCCCGGTCACTGAAGACGGCGGGCCAGCCAAGGAGCGCAGCACGGTACATGACCGTAGCGCTGGTGAGTTTGACGGAGTGGTGAGTGACGACAATGAAGAGGGAGAGCAGCGACAGGAGTCATCCCCGCAGCTGGAGGCTGGGTGAGCGGGAGCATGCGGGCTAAGAGCCTCGGGAGAGAGCAGTGACAGCCGGGCATGGAGACGACACAGCAGAGCGCCTGGGACAAGGGTGCTGGGAGCAGCGACAAAGCGCCTGAGTCGGAGAGTGATGCTGACGAGAGGGACACTGAGAGCCCCGGGAGAGAGCAGCAACAGCCGGGCACAGAGATAGCGCAGCGGAGTGCCTGGGACGAGGGTGCTGGGAGCAGCGGTGAGGTGCCTGGGTTGGCGAACGACGCAGGCAAAGGTGATGCTGTGAACCTCGGGAGTAAGCAACAGCAGCTGGGCACGGAGGCAGCGCAACGGAGTGCCTCGGATGACAGAGAGGAGGTGCCAGGCACCGTAGAGGTCGAGCAGGGTCTCAGTGCCGGAGCTCAGGCCGCTCTGGACGAGGGTGCTGGGCGTTACGGTGAGACGCCAGGGTCGGCGAGTGGCACTGACAAGCAGGCTTCGGGTCTCGCTGGAGTTCAGCCGCAGGGGGCCGGAGTGTTTGGAGCCAGGACGGCAGTGTTGAAAGTGGTCGGGAGTGGATCGACGAGCATGGAGGGACGGCGTGCCGGGCAGCACTGCTGCAGGTACTGAGGAGTGAGGCAGTCGGTGGTGAGGAGAGACGTTTTCTCAGGAGAGGTCAGTTTTGATTCCGGAGGCAGACAGCAGCCAGGGGCACACATGCCGTGGGGCTGCCCGGGGCCTCCGAGCCGGTCTTATCTTCCTCAGCCAAGGGCGTGCATGCTTTGGGGCTTCCCCTGGGACCCCGGGCCGGTTTTACCTCTGGCTATCAGTGGACATGGGAATAACTTCAATACTGCAATGTAAATATGTACATATTCTGCTGGTGTGCATGTGAGTTTGTATGATATGGGGTTAGTTTATATGTTTTCAGACACTAGGTCCTATTTTAGTTGTTTTGTGCGAATACGATAGGCTATTTTATTACAGTTCATTATTCCGTGTTGTTCCTTAGTGCGTGATTCGGGTCCTAAATTGGGGAGGGTCTCAATTGTGTGTGTGGTCTTACACTTTTGTCAGGGAGAGGGGAATGTTGTGTGGAGTGTGTGTGTGCTGCCGTACCCACCCACAGTGTGACGTCAGGCGGGCACGGCCACTTGTATATATAGTTCTGTTCTATATAATAAAGAGAGTTCGCTTCATGACAGAAGAGACTCCAGTCCATCATTCCTCATACATAACAACATACATAGTCTAATATAGAAACTGATATTATATGAATGTCATAGACCAGGCCTATTCAATTAGCAGCCTGCAGGCCACATGTGGCTCAGAACCAACTTCTGCATGACCCAGACCAGGCAAAGAAAATTTCATTTTTTTTGTTTGTTTTTTTATTTAAGTTTTTGTAAAGGGTATACAGGTCGTTACAGCAATGCATTGTTTACATTTTCATCACATGTTCCCTTATTTTCTGATATCTGACAACATTGGAAGATTAATTCTTACAACACCCCTTTTTTTTTTTAAAGTGAAAGAAAAAGTGAAATTAAAGAGAAAAAAAAACAAAAAACAAACAAACAAACCAGCAAAAAACAAACAAAAAGAAAAAGTAAGTAAATAAAGGTAAAAGAGCATCTGAGTAGTGTTGGAACAAAGAGCGGAACCATTATTGAAATGGTATTTGTCAAAGATTAGATCTAATGGAAGACACATATGCGATCCAGGGTTGCCAAAAGTTCATGAACCCAACCATGTCCTGTCTCAGTGCGAATGTCAACTTTTCCATCGAGTAAATGTCTTGGATCACGTTAATCCAATCTTCAGGTGTAGGACAATCCTTCAACATCCATTTTTTAGTTAGAGCTTTTTTGCTTGCCAATATTAAAACATTGAATAAGTATTTTTCTCCTCGTCTTTCCAGTGAGTCCGGTAGTAAACCCAAATACAAAGTTACAAAAGAAAAGGGAACTGTTATTTTGAATATTTTCCCCAATATTGTCTGTACATTGGTCCAATATTGGTGGATAACTGGGCATGACCAAAACACATGAAAATGATTTGCAGTCTTTTCACCACACAAGCGCCAACAGTTCAATCCCTTATGGGTAAATTTGTTTTGTGCAAGTGTTCTGAAAAATCTTACCAAGTTTTTCCATCCAAATTCTCTCCACAGCAGGGATGAGGTACTTTTCCATTGCTGTTTATTTAGCTTTTCCCATATTTCCAGTTGTAAAGTGAAATTCCCCTCTTTTTCCCATCTCTCTTTTATATAAGATGTGTTGTCTCCTTTTAAGTCTTGAAGACCTTGGTATATTTTAGAAATGTATCTGATCCCTGGGATCCCTTTATATGCCATTAAGAAGACCTTCAGAACACCTGACTGGGCCCTTTCCAAATGCTCCTTTTTAAGTATATTGTTTATGTGGTGTCTAAGCTGGAAGAACCTGTAAAGGTCTTGATTTATTAGGCCTTGTTTTTTCAAATCTTCAAAACTTCTTAAGATTTGCCCTTTAAAAAAATCGTAATATTTTATCAGCCCTTTTTCCTTCCACTTTTTAAATCTGGTGTCTGTTTTATTAGGAGTAAAGTCTTGATCATAGGCAATCCATTGCAGAAGTCGATAGGGCTCTTTAGTTTGATTCTCTCTGACTATCTTAAACCAAATTTTTAGCGGGGTCTCTATCCACGGGTTAGTGTTATTCAAAAGCTTAGGTAAGGCATTGTTCCCTATTATCGCCTGTAGGGGGATGTCGCTTGTTATTTGACATTCGATCTCCTTCCATTGTGCAGTGTAGACTGGGTTACATATCTCTACTAAAGTTTTAATTTGTGCGGCTTTAAAGTAGTCCCTGATATTTGGCAGCGCGAGCCCACCTTTGTCTTTGTTTAGCTGTAGGGTTCTATATCTGATTCTAGGTCTCTTGCCCTGCCACATGAATCTTGAGATCCTTCTGTCCAGCTCCTGCCATGTTTTTTTGGGAGGTTCTACCGGTATTGTTTGGAAAAGGTATAGAAGACGTGGAAGTATATTCATTTTGACTGCTTCAATTCTTTGTGCAGTACCCAAGAATGGTATCATATTCCATCTTGCTAGGTCAGATTTTATTTTTGTCACCAGTGGATCATAGTTTAGTGATATAATTTTGTTGAGTTGTTTCGGGATATTGACCCCCAGATATTTCATAGATTCCGACTCCCAGTTAGTTTTGAGTTTGCTTAGTGAATAATGATTTGGGTCATAGTTGAATGTTAAAATTTGGGTTTTATGCATGTTTAATTTGTACCCCGATAAATCTCCATACTCTGAAAAAACTGAGGTTAGTTCTGGTAAAGAAGTGTCCGGCTGCCCTAGGTATATTAAAATGTCATCAGCAAAGAGTGCTATTTTATGTTCCTTCTGACCAAGTGTAATACCTTGAATTTTTTGATTTTGTCTTATCCATTGGCTCAAAGGTTCTATGAAGATTGCAAAGAGCAGTGGAGACAGGGGGCAGCCCTGACGACTTCCTCTTTCCAGTTCAAAAGATGATGATAAATTACCGTTAATCCTTATTTTAGCTGTTGGTTTTTTATATAATGCCTGTATAGTTCTAATGAAGTTGTTATGAAAATTGAAACTGGATAAGATTCTATATAGAAAAGACCAGTCAACCGAATCGAATGCTTTTTCAGCATCTAATCCCAATATGACTGCATTTAAGTTATATTTTTTTATATGATGAATTATGTGTAAAGTGCGTCGAATGTTGTCTTGTGTCTGTCTTTGTCTTATAAAACCTGTTTGGTCTAAATGAATTAGGTCTGTCAGTATATTTTCTAACCTTTTGGCAAGGATAATGGTAAAAAGCTTATAGTCCTGATTTAGTACACTGATTGGTCTGTAGTTGGAGCACTCTAGTTTATCCTTTTCAGGTTTAGGTATAACTGCAATGACCCCTTCTCTCCAGGAGGGGGGGATTTCCCCTGTGTGGAGGACATAATTAAATGTTTTCAGGAGGAGAGGAGATAGTTGCTGTTTAAAGGTTTTGTACCACTCTGCTGTATAGCCATCAGCTCCTGGGGATTTGTTAGCTTTAAGTTTCATAATTGCTTTTTCCAATTCTTTAGGATGTATTTCTGACAGTAGTGTTTTATTTTGTGACTCCGTAAGTTGGGGAAGGTTTAATGTGTTTAGGAATGCCTCGGATGCGTTTTTATGTTTTTTGTGGGAGTATAAGTTCTTATAGTAATTCTCGAAGCTTTTAAGAATATCCTGAATTCTGAATTTTATTTCCTTTGATACTGGGTCTCTGATTTTGTAGATTGCTCTTTCTGTTTGATGTTTCCTCAATTTATAGGCTAGCAATTTTGCCGATTTACTGCCTGCTTCATAGTATTTTTGTTTCAAAAATGTAAGTTTCTTCTGGATTTCTATTGTGTAGATCTCGTTTATTTGGTTTTTAATTTCCTTAATCTTGAGCGAGTCAGTAGAATGAGTGTTGCCTTTGTGTTCTTTTTCTAGGTTCCTAAGTTCTGACTCTAATGTGGATAGTTTTTCTTGTCTTAGTTTCTTTTGGGTTGCCAGTTTTGCAATAATCTTTCCTCTTATTACAGCTTTGCATGCATCCCACAGTATTAAAGGGGATACTTCTCCATTATCGTTTTCTTCCAAATATCTGAGAATATCTGATTCCAATTCATCTTTCAATGGTCCTTTCAGGACATTTGAATTTAACCTCCAAGAAAATGTATTATTTGTGTATTTTTGGATATTTAAGTCCATGTAGATCGGACTGTGGTCAGAGAGATCCATCAGTCCTATTTTACATGTTTTTACTCTTCCAATGTCTCTATTAAACATAAAAAAATAGTCAATCCTTGAGTAAGATGAGTGTGGAGTTGAGTAAAATGTATAGTCTTTTACACTGGGGTTGAGTTCCCTCCACACGTCACAGATTCCCATTTCTTTTAGTAGCATCCGAGTCTTCCTGTTTTGGGTGTTATTTTGATGTGGAGAATTACCAGAAGCATCCCAGTATGGATTCAGTCTAAGATTGAAGTCCCCACCACATATCACTAAACCTTGAGCTTTAGTTATCATTAGGTCGAATACATTTTTATAAAATTTCCAGTTAGCCCCTGGGGGAGCATACACATTCAGCAGGGTGATATCTTCTCCCTCTAGCCGCCCAGTTACCAAACTGTATCTCCCTTCTTTATCTTTGTGTTCTGATTTTTTTTCAAATGTAATTTTGGTTGATATCAATGTCGCAACTCCCCTCCTCCTCCCTGACTTATATGAAGATGAAGAGATCATTTTAAACCCTTGTCTACTGAGTTTATTGTGTTCCACGTCTGTTAGGTGGGTTTCTTGTAAAAAATATTATTCCTGCTTTGTCTTTTTTCATTTTGCCTAGAATCTTGGATCTTTTAACTGGATTCAGGATTCCTTTTACATTATATGAAATTATTTTGGTTACACCCTGTTAATCCATTGTGTTGTTTTGTTTAGTATAACTGTGTGGTGGCCCTCTTTTGTGCTACTCAGAAACTGAAAGAACATTAAAAACAAGAAAAACATTAAGAACATAGTGTATAAAACTTTAAAACAAAAAGCTGTCAGAAGAACTTCCTGAGCTGAGGTCTTTTTAAAGACCCTGTAAGAGCCTTGATGAAGTGAAGGCCCTGAGGGAAATTCCTCAAACTCTGTTACGTGTTGAGGGCCCTCTCTTACCCCTGTAAGTTGTCCCATGCTTTTAACGTGAGTTTCAGAACCCAATCCAAACTTGTAATGATTTTTTTTTTCCTTTTATGCCTAAACCCTGTGAAATTGTGTGCACCCTCCCACCCCCATCACATCAAACATTCACGCAAAAACAGTATTTGTTAGTATGAGGAGAACATGTGGATTATTGTCACATTTCTATTTTAACAATTTTTTTTTTTTTTTTTTTTTTTTTTTTTTTTTTATTAAAAAGACTTATTTGACTTCCGGTTATGGCTGCCACGTAGGACGGACGTGTCTCGCTCTGCTCTGCTCCTGGAGAAAAAAAATCGGCAAATAACTCTCTCATTTGGGACAGAACGTATCCCAGCATTTGGGCGAGGATATGTCAGCGAAGCCTAAGGCTGGAAAACCAGGAAAAGGAAAAAGCGAGCCGCCGAAACAGTCCAAATTAACGGACTTTCAGGTCTGTGACGCAGCAAACAAAACTCCATATATGGCGGAGGAAGCTGGCGGCGGTGCGATGTTTGCGGGGAATGGCGCAGATGCGCTGATGGCTGCCATGAGTTCAATGAGAGCGGACTTTTCCTCTAGATTTGATGGGATTATGACAGCGTTGGAAGGAATAAGAAAGGAATTGGGTGACTGTGTAGAACGAACGGCGCAGATGGAGCTCCGTCTCGCTAGTGCTGAAGATGACGTCACCCGTCTTCAATTAAAGGTGCGCATTTTGGAAAAAAAAAATAAATCTCTGGAAGATAATATTTTGGATTTGGAATCTCGGTCGAGACAGAATAATTTGAGGCTGGTGGGTCTTCCAGAGGAATCAGAAGGTCGGGACGTATGTTCCTTTCTGGAAAAGTGGATTCCGGAGGTGCTGGGCAGCGAGGAGTTGCAATCAGCAGTGGTTCTGGAAAAAGCACATCGTATTGGCCCACGGAGAGATAAGGGACCGCCGAGGACCTTAATTATGAAGTTTCTTAGCAACAGAGACAGGATGAAGATCTTCAACGCTGCACGTGCTAAAGGAGAGATTAAACACCAGGACCAGCAGGTGCGATTCTACCCAGATTTGGCCACAGGAATCCAGCAATTGAGGAAGCAGTTTGATCCCGTACGTAAGGAGCTGCGCAACCTTGGGATTCGTCATGGTGTAATCTATCCTGCGAGACTGCTGACCACGTATGAGGGCAGAACCCACATCTTCAAGACCCCAGAGGAGGCGCAGGAGTTCATCAAGAAGATCAAAGAAGAAGAAGAGACTGGTGGGAGCTAAGCATGAACAAAATATAAGGTAGAATAATTAAGCATTTGCACAGGCATCTGACTGACTTGAAGTAAATAGTAAGTTTACAAAATATAGATTGTATTATATATTAAAAAAACAAAACAAAAACAAAACAAATCAAAAAAAAAAAACTATGATGTACAAAGTTGTTAAAAATTTTGGAGTTAAGTTGGAAAACTACAGAGGAGAGTTAATGTTACGTCATTAAAAGCAGTAGAGTTAGGGTGATTGGGAGGATGAAGAAGGAGTGGCTTAGGCTGTTCCCCGTGGGTGTGGAACAGTCGATGGCTATATCGGGAGACAGAATTTTTCTTTTGATTTTGGGGGGTTTGCCACAAGTGTGGGAAGGGGAAATTTGTTTGTGTGTAGTTTGTAGGATGAATGTTCAACCACTCATGTTTTTGCTTCTCTGTATGAGCATGTTTACACTGCAAGGTAATCCCAAACTCTCTATTGATCATGGACCAAAGTGTTAATCTTAATTTAACTTCATGGAATTGCAGAGGTCTACAAAATTTAAAAAAACTTAAACAAGTTATGAATAAAATAAAGGACATGGGTTCAAGAATTGTGTTTTTACAAGAAACTCATCTGATAGAGGAGGATGTTAAAAGAATTAGGAGTAGATGGCAGGGAAGTGTATTCACCTCTTCATTTTCATCCCGAGCCAGGGGAGTTATGACTCTCATACATAAATCAGTTCCTTTTCAGGTGAAAAATGTAATTGGAGACAAATTTGGAAGATATGTAATCATTCAAGGTTCTTTGCTATTAGAAAATATAAATCTTGTGAACTTATATGGTCCCAATATAGATGATCAGAAGTTCTTTGCTAATTTATTTCTCATCTTATCATCACTTACAGGGCAACATATAATAGCAGGGGATTTTAATTGTACATTGAATCCAGGTGTGGATAGATCAACAGGACTGGATTGTACGCACATTGGATGTAGGATGACTATTAATCATTTTATGAAAGAATTGAGATTGTTAGATATATGGAGAGAAATGAAACCACAAGTTAAAGCCTATTCTTGTTATTCCAGTACCTACAAGACATTCTCACGTATTGATTATTTTTTGATTTCCACAGAATTAAGGTCCAAGATTCAAAACTGCTTTTATGATAACATCGTGATTTCTGATCATGCACCCTGTTGTCTAATATATGTAGATAAAAAATTGACAAAGGAATCAGGTAGATGGCAATTTCAGCATAAATGGCTTCAGGATGAGGAATTTGTCAAGTATATAGAAAAACAGATAGACGAGTTCTTTGACATCAATACTACACAAACATCAGCAGGTGTAAAGTGGGAGGCTTTCAAAGCTTTTATTAGGGGACATATTATTAGTTATACAGGATCAAAATCTAAGAAGACTCGAGAGGAGAGAGCTAAATTGGAACATAAAATAAAAAGTCTTCAGGAAAAAGTGTATGCAGGAAGTGACCCAAGGTTGGAGAATGAATTACTGATTTTGAGAGCTGAATACGACAAAAAATCAGCGAATAGAGCTGCCTCGAGTCTTCTAAGATTGAAACAATCTTTTTATGAACAAGGTGAAAAATCAGGAAAATTATTAGCATGGCAGATTAAACAATTGGAAATTAAAACACCAATTACCAGTATTATAAGTAATGGACAGGTAGTTATAGATCCTTTAGAAATTAATAGAGCCTTTAGAGATTACAATGAAAAATTATATGATACCAAAAATGAACCTGATTTAACAAAACTAAATGGGTTTTTGAACGAACTATCTATACCGTGTATACCAAATGAAAACAGGGAGATATTGGAGTCTAAAATTAGTCAAGAAGAAGTTGGGCTAGCCATTGATAATATGAAATCAGGAAAAAGTGCAGGACCAGATGGTCTTCCAGTTGACCTTTATAAAAAATTTAAGAATAAATTAATAAAACCTTTTTTGGAAATGGTTTTAGAAGCATTTCAAAATAATAATTTACCATCATACATAAATAATGCCTTAATTATACTGTTGCCAAAACCAGGTAAGCCCTCTAATAAATGTGAAAATATGAGACCAATAAGCCTATTAAACGCCGACCTTAAGATAATCTGTAAAATTTTAGCAAGACGAATACAAGAAATTTTACCAAATATTATTAATCGAGATCAGAATGGCTTTATAAAGGGTAGACAAGGCTTCCATAATGTAAGAAGACTATTTAATATTATTTATTTTAATAAAGAAGCACCGGATACAGCTCTCCTATCATTGGACGCCGAAAAGGCCTTTGATAGAGTTGAATGGCCCTTTCTTTTTGAAGTCCTACAAAGGTTTGGACTTGGAAATAATTTCATAAAATGGGTTCAAATAATATACAATAATGCTACAGCAGAAATCCTAACAAATAACAATATTTCAAAACCAATAAAAATCAATAGAGGATGTCGACAAGGCTGTCCACTTTCACCTTTACTGTTTACTATGGCAATTGAACCTTTAGCGATAGCGATACGTTTACATTCACAAATATATGGAATTAAAGTTG
Source organism: Pholidichthys leucotaenia (assembly GCA_020510985.1). Lineage (NCBI taxonomy): Eukaryota > Metazoa > Chordata > Actinopteri > Cichliformes > Pholidichthyidae > Pholidichthys > Pholidichthys leucotaenia. The sequence continues at coordinate 109,963,665 of CM035848.1, read as the reverse complement.
GACCAACAGAACATAAAATCTCCCTGTACGCTGATGGTATAATTTTGTTTATGTCGAATCTAAAAAAATCAATTCCAACCTTGTTGAATTTAATAAAGAATTTTGGGGAAATATCAGGATATAAAATAAATAAAACTAAATCTTCAATATTAATGCTAAATGAGACCCAGAGAAATTACCCAGCCCCTGAGGCAAATCAATTCAATGTTGTAAATCAGTTTAAATATTTAGGAATCCAAATTATGCCTAAGCTAGAATCAGTCGCCAGTGTCAACTATGAAGCCTTAATGTCAGATCTCAATGAGTTAACTCAGAGATGGATGTCACTACCAATGTTGATGATCGGGAGAATCAATATACTTAAAAGTAATATTTTACCTAAAATACTTTATTTATTTCAATACATTCCCTTATCACCACCTTTAGATCTATTCTCAAGAATAAAAAAAAAGTTAGTGGAATTTATATGGAACAACAGGAGGGCTAGATTACGTTTGTCTTTATTATATTTACCATTTGATCGTGGAGGTCTGAAATGTCCAAATTTTATGTTGTATTATTGGTCGGCACAACTGAGGTCTATGACATATTATTTTTCATCAAATGATCTCCCTCACTGGACTGAAATGGAATCATACAATTTACCTTTACCTCTTCCCATATTCATATACTCAGATTCGGCAAAAAAATTACAAAAACAAGTTAAAAATCCGTTTGTAAAGCATATGATCAAAATATGGTGTGAAGCTAAAAACTATTTAAAAGAACCACAGTTATTGTCACAATTTAGTCCAATATGGGGTAATCAATATTTTAAACCAGGGAGAGCGGACGCTGTATTTAAAGTATGGAATTTAAAAGGGATACAAAAGATTCAGGATTTATATTTGCCATGTGCAGACAACATAATGTCTTTTGAAGAGCTGAGGATCAAATTTAATCTCAATAGAACACATTTTTTTAAATATCTTCAACTTAGAAACTTTATTCGATCAAATCAAAATAAAGCTCTCACTCGACCTATTTATTCATCCTTGGAAAAAATGATGATGAAAGATAGTAAAAGAAAGGGTATTATTTCAGAGTTTTATAACTCATTGACACTATCTTCAAGTGAAAATTCACTGAAAAGATTAAACTACTGGAAAGAAGATCTGCAAATTGAAATTTCAGAGGAACAATGGGAATTGGCTTGTACAGAAGCTCAAACCAAATCAATAAATGCACGCCTTAAATTGATACATTTCAAATGGTTAATGCGGATGTATGTTACACCGGAGGAGTTAAATAGATATAACAAAAATATACCAGATACATGCACAAAATGCATGGAAAGTAAAGGAACCCTATTTCATTGTTTATGGGAATGTAGATTAATAAGAATGTTTTGGGAGGAGGTGAGGGTAACAATTGAAAAAATAATCTCAAAACAAATCATATTGAATCCTAAACTGTTTTTGTTGGGTCTGTACCCAGAAAAGCATAATTTCAATAAAAGTGAAAGAACATTCATAGACCTCAGTTTGCTTAATGCCAAAAAATGTATTGCACTATTATGGAAAAAGACTCATAGACCAGATGTGACTCAGTGGTTAAGACAGATGTTAACAAACCTTCCATTAGAAAGAATAACATATATACTGAAATCAAAGGAAATTGTGTTTGAGAATATATGGAGACCTTTTATTGATTATGTAAAAAATTTAAACATAACTCTTGAAGAAGAAGGTGAATGATGTGTGTGGACCTTGTAAATTCCAAACTGGTGAACATAATATGTATACTTATGTATTGGATTGTCTAGACTAAACAGAGGAGCATTGTTGAAGACTTGATTCTGTTGGTGGTTGTTGGTGTTTTTAGGGTATTTTTTTTTTTTTGTAGTACTTTAGTGTTAGTGTTTGATTGTTTGTATCATGTTTGTTAAAAAAAAAAAAAAGGTTCAATAAAGATATTGTGGAAAAAAAAAAAAGACTTATTTGTTTCAAATATTATGACTGTTCCATGAAATGTTTTACCACATGCTGAATACGCATCTCCTTTAATGTTTGTTACCTTGTATGAGGGGGGTTGGATGTGCGGATTGATTCAAGAGAAAAAAAAAAAAAAAAAAAAAGGTCGCTATTCCAACCTGAAAACGGACAGTTTATCCGCGACGCTCTGGCGCTGGGTTTCCCGCTGCTGGCCCGTGGATTTTGAAGGTCTTTGTGTTGTCCATGTTTGCGCTTTGATCTTCTCACTCGGGTCTGCTGCGGGTTTAAATACCGTTACCGGGAGCCCTCTTTTCGCCATGTCAGCTGTTGCTTCTTCCGCCGAATTATAGAGACATGTTTCTTCGCCGTAGAAGACCCTTAACTTCGCAGGAAATGGAGTCTGAAAGTGCAATTTCTTCTCTTAACACCTTTTTCGCGTCATTGTATTCCCTGCGCTTTTTAAGGACCTCCGGGGCGTAATCGTGTTCCACGAAGACTTTTCTCTCCTGGTGCATAAATCCTTTTTTCTGCCAGGCCAGTCTTACAACCTCTTGTTTTATTTTGAAATTGGAAAATCTTACCAACACCGAACGTGGGGGCGCTTCCGCCGCCGGCCTAGCGGCTAATGAACGATGTGCCTTTTCTATCTTCAAGTCGGTGGTTTGTGGAATATCCAATTTCTCTCTTAGTAAGGATTCCACGCATTCTGCCATTGAGTTAAAACCGTTTTCGGCTCCTTCTATCAGACCATGAATTCTTATGTTGTCTCTTCTTTGTCTTCCTTCTTGGTTGGCTAGCTTAGCCTCTATAGATGCTTGTCTTTTGCGTAGGTCCAGCACAGAATCTTCGAGCACTTTTATTCGTTCCTCTGTTTCCAAGATTCGGTTCTCGGCCTGGTCCACTCTGCTGTTTGTCCTTTTCAATTCTTCTCTGAATTCCCGAAATTCGGCCGTAACTTCTCGGCGAAATCGTCGTAGCTCTTCAAATAGTGATTTCAGGCTAACCTTTTTGTTAGCTATCACCAGTTCCTCGTCTTCTGAACGGAGATCATCCAGTTCAGATTCTCCGGCCGATACGTGTCCTGGCCTGGAGAATTTCAGTTTCTTCTGTTTTCCTTTAGACATGATGATTTTGTCTTTTGATTTTCACTCCTCCAAAAATCCGTTAAGTTTGATTTTCAAGGTGTTATCTTGGATTGGGTCTGAGAGCTTCAGTGTTAAGCTGCAGTCGCCATGGCGTCCAGACCGGAAGTCAGAAAATTTAAATTTAAGGAAAAAAATATGAAGGAACAGTCCGCAAGCACGCATACGAACAACGCGCGTGACCGTTATCCGCGTGGAGTTCAGAAGTGCCCCGCCCACGTGAGTGTTCCAGTCAGCAGCTTGCACGCAGAGGTTTTCTAGCGTTGCTGTCTGAGAGAAACATGAGCTTATTAAAGTACTTTAAACGTGGAAAAAAGCAGAAGAGATTTGTAAGCAGTGGCGGCATTTGTGATGGTTTTAACCCGCTGGAAATGGGAGCAGTAATGAAAAGTCGCTTAGCAAACGTGTGGTGAGGCTTTATACTGTATGCAGGGAAAGGCAAGAGTGATTGAATCGCTTAGGATTGACTTTAACTACTACAATATTCATCCATCCATCCATAGAAAAGTCAAAAATTTTACCACAATATCCATCAGCCAGATATTGCCAGATATTATGTACCTGGCAAGTTAAGATGACCGAAATTTACAAAGTCAATGATTTTAATCCATCCACAGCCTTCAGACAAACTAAATGTGCCAACATTTGGATTTCAGAATAAGGGAGGTTTTTTGCTGCTGTCTGGGTGGTGAGGAGATTTTTAAAAAACCATAAGTATATAGAAATATTATAACAGAAATAACTGCATATGTGGTCATTTAAGTGAATTTATTTCATTAAATATAATTTTATTAATATTTTTTCTTTGAAATCAGAGTTAAATTATTGTTCTGTTCTGGTTCTGCAAACTTATGGTCAAAGGTATAAATTCTACATGGAAAAAAGTCAAAATTTTACCACAATCTGTTTCAAATTTATTTATAAATACAGCAATTTTATTTAAAAAATAAACAAAAATTAACCATAAAAATCCACAAATTTATAATAAAGTCTCAAATGTACAAGAAAAGTCAATTTTACAAGAGGAAATTACAAATTTGAGGAAAATGATTTTGAATTTAGATCAATTTACAGAGAAAAGTAGAAAACTATAAGAAAATTGTTATAAATTTTGGAGAAAAACCTCAAACCTTCAAGACTGAAGTCATTACTCAAGTTTTTAAGTGGGTGCTCTTTGTACCCTTAACTCTACTAGAAATTTTTTGGTTGACTGATATGTGTGTGTAATGGAATGTGTAGTTATAAAAAGAGGTTCCTACTCACATATGTGGTGATTTAAAACAAAACAAACCACAATAGTGGATGTGCAATGTTTGTTAATGTTATCAATCTTTTCTTGGGGGGTTTGTGCACTGAAGTGTTTGACAGTTCATTTTTTATTCAGCTGAATGCATTTTGTGATGTGCCAAGGTCAGTTATGACCAGGATGTAGTATATTTTATTTCAAAAGGTGAACAAATGTTAATGCTACTAACAGTGCACATTGAGGTTTTATGCACTTTGAGATATGCCTGAGTAAGATGTGATCAAAATGGTTAGTTACAGAATTTTTTTCATTCTATTTATTTAATTGTTGTTCAAGGGGAAAAATATTTCTACTACTTCAAGTTCTGCTTAACCCCAGCACTGTTATTGTGTTTTTAATGCACTTTTGATGTGCCTTTGTCATGTGCCAAGCACACATTTAAAACCAAGACAATGAATAAAAAGTGTGTATTTTTCGTCATATTGATCTTTGTTGATTTGAAATTTGTCATTCAACAGACATGTGCGGTCCAGTTACATGTCTTGTGCCCCAACTGATTTTGTAATTGAATGGCCCTGTCATAGACCACTCAAAAAATCCTAACAGTATCTTAAAAAAGAAAAAAAATCTCTATGTAATCCCCTAAGACTCAGAATAATATATATGGAGATCCAGTGGAATGCTTTATCAGTCATCCACCATAAGCACAAAACACTGAAGCTTTTTCACCCAGTAAAAAACACTGTCCATGTAATGTTAGTGTGTGAAGGAGACTTGAGATTGATGGGTTTAGCATGTGACACACAACACTGCAGTTATAAGGCATGTTGTACTTCAGAAGAATGAAACATTGCCAGGAAGATAGCAGACAAGGGTCGTAACCCCTACACCACACAACTGCTGTGAGTGACACGCTGACTTTCTCACACGCTTACATGTTCCATTGACAAGCCACAACGACTGACAGACATTTCATTGATGTGATTTTTAGAATGTGAACAGAATTGCATGAAATTTGGTGTTTTGCTGAAGAATATGGCAATGATTTTGAGTGAAGTTTCATCAAGTTTGGCTCATTACATCAGAAGTAAAATCCAAAAATGCATGTCAAAGAGAAACTGGACTGGCCTATAAAATCAAAATGGACTGACATTTATAGAAAATTTTCACAACTTTTCATATCAATATCTGTATCTTGGCTTAATTTCAAGCAATTTGGATGAATCACCTAAGAGGAGTTCATTTTGACTTTATTTGCACATTTAAAAAAAAAAAAAACATATCTGGTGCCGAAAACTTTATTTTCAGACCATAAGACCAGTGGAGAAAAGTTGTGGAAGATTCCAGAGAATAGACCGATGAAAGAATTTTGAGTCTAGACTCAGCCCTTCTCCAGATGTTTGCACCTGTGTATGCAGTGCCTTGATTTTCGGTCTCTGAGTAGAGGGGAGAATTCCTGATCAGACTGTAAAGTGTCATGCTTCTAGGTATTACCGTTTTAGCTCCCTGTGCACCTTCAGTGGAGAAAAATAAGAAGCATCAGAAGAACAGGTTTCCTGTAGCAGGAACCCTAAATATGGCACAGTGGTGTCTGTATGTCTTTCTGGAGAATCTCAAAGGCTGTTACAAGAAGAGATCTCACATATGTAGTTTCTAGAGCTCCAAATAGCAGTGTTTGTAGTGAACCATTAGTCTTTTACTGACACTAAAAATTAAATATTTTGTACCTATTTCATATGGCCCTCGACACTACCAGGACAGTCAAAGACACATTAATCAGCTCTTAATACAGAACACCTGAGGTGGATGGGGCATCTTTTACTACAGCTGACACATAAAACATTTTCTGTTTTGGAATGTCTTCTTTTCATGCTTCTACAGGATGAAACATAAACACCATCCTTTATGTACTGTAAATTAGAAATTCCATTAGTCTTTACACTAATGCTGCAATCCATTAAAAAAAGAAAAAAAAATGTCCACTAGGCTGTAGAATTAGATACACTTTAAATGTGTCATTTCTTTCTTGACCCACAGAAGAAATGTACAGTAAATATCCTCTGTGATCAAAGCTGGTGTTGAACTGTTGGTTCTGTTGACATACTCAGTGTGTTTAGGCCCGCTCAGCAAAGCTCATGCTCACATTCTGCAGATAAGATGCTGACAAACAGCATTTTGCTCAGTAAGCAAACATATTCCTGCTAGGGTGTCAAGCCATCTGACACACCAGTTAAATGTAAGACGATGTTCCCTGACTCAGTCTCAAAGAGCACACACTGGATTTTTTTTTTCCTTAAATGGCATTGGGTATTTACTTTGTGCATTGGTGGGTTTTATTTAAAGAAGTTGCATGCTGAATATTAGAAATTTAATACTGTGATTTGTAACTTAATATGAAAAAGCTTTAAGGCAACATTAAAACAAAAAGTCTAGACATGTTTCAATTACACTACTGGGTGATGAATGTAGAATATATAAAAGTCCCCAGTACCATTTTGGGATAAATAGGAAGGAAGGAAGGATAGCACGGTATTACAGTGGCTAGCACTATTGCCTCACAGCTAGATGGTTCCAGGCTCAAATCCCCAGGATGGCAGAGGTGAGAGAAAGAAGGAGGGACAGCACAGTAAGTGGTCAGCACAGTTGTCTCTGGGTTCAAGTCTCCAGAGAAAGAAGGAAGGAAGGACAGGGTGGTGATAGAATGGCTAGCAGTGTTGCCAGGGTTGAATCCCCAGGCTAGCAGGAGATTGAGAAAGGGAATGAGGAACGAAATACTTGACAATTACCTTTATTTAATAAAAAAAAAAAAAACACCAAGGTGCTGATGCCTCGGTGCCTGTGGCATGGTAGCAAGGCCGGCTATAAAAAAAAAAAAGTGGCGCTCCGACCTGTACTGGCCCGGCACAGTTATTACATTTCCTGTTTTCGTGGCTGCATTGACAGAAATGCTGAGTTAAATTTGTGCTTATTTTGAAAACAAAGCCTTGTCTTGCAATTCCAGCAAATTAAAAGTCAATAAAATATGGCGATACAATGATATAAGCCTTTATTCATTCATTCATTCATTCATTCATTCATCTTCTTCCGCTTAATCCTTTTTCGGGTCGCTTTAGTTCCACTTAATTTTGACCGGCCGAGCTGAAACAGAGGCAGACAGACTGATAGTGTCATGATGCCAAGCGTGGGTCTGTACCAAGCTCGGGTCTTTTGGTTATTTTCCTTTTTCTGTTTATGTATTTAGTCCTGATTTTTGCCATTATTGTTTGTGCTTTTATTTTGACAGCATCATGATAGGCTTGCCTGTCAAGTCTGTTCATGGCCTGTCACAGCTGTTTTGTTTCTCTGATTACATTTTCACTCCTGTTTCCACACCTGATTTACATTTTGGTTTTTGCTCTGTTACTATTTAAGTTTGCTGGCGAGGTTTATTCCTTGCTGCCACCTCGTCGTGTTCAGACAGGAATCCCCTCACCTGATTCCTGTTATAAAGTCTCAGCCTTTTTTGCTGCTTCGCCAGTTTCATAGTAAGTTACCGTTCATGGTTTTCCTTTATTTGTATTTTTCTGTGATCACCTCTTTGTGGTCTTGTAAATATATTTTGGTAATTCGCCCTTCGTGGCAAGCATTGTGTTTCTTATTATTTAATAAATAAGCAAACTTACTACAGGCGAGTGGTGCCTTGTTTCTGCCCTAAAGGGCCAGTTTTGACAGAGATACACACACAGCCACAAACAGATGCACTAACCGATTACTGTATGCCTCTGTTTCACCGAGGCATAACAACTATAAACCACGCTGTTTATCACGTGTACAGTGAAACCAAAACTCAGAATCAACTTTTTAAAAAAACTCCCACAAATCAAAAAAGAAAAAAAAAGTTCCAGCTCATCTGTTCTCCTGATAGAGCACAGAACATCTCCAACTGCCTAAAGGGTCCTGAAACTCTCCAGATTTTCCACAGTTCGGTAATATGCTAACGCAATTTTCAGACGTGCAGCAACCTGCCCTTTGAACACTTCAACACAACCTGTACATCACATGTCTTTTACTTTATTTTTTGATATCCAAGTGGCGAGTTTAGCCATTGAAAAGAAAAAAATTCCAAAGACCACAGAAGCTTGAACTTCCTGGCTGATGTCTTGAGATGGTGCTTCAATATTCCCACAAAATGTTCTTTCCTCTTGATGCCATCTATTTTGCAAAGTGCACCAGTCCCTCCTGCAGCAAAACACCCCCATAACATGATGCTGCTACCCCCGTACTTCATGGTTGGGATGGTGTTCTCAGGCTTGCAAGGGTCCCTCTTTTTCTTCCATATGTAACAATGGTCATTATATCCAAACAGTTCAGTTTTAGTTTCATCAGACCACAGGACATGTCTCCAAAAATTAAGGTCTTTGTCTTTTATATGTTGCATTTGGAGTAATGGCTTCTTCCTCGTTTAGTGGCCTTTCAGCCCATTGGTACAGGGCTTGTTTCACTGTGGAAAATGACACTTTTTTACCATCTTCAGCCAGCATCTTCACAAGGTCTTTTGCCTTTGTTCTGGGGTTGATACACACATTTTGCACCAAAACACGTTCATCTCTGGGGCACACAACCCATCTCCTTCCTGAGCTGTATGATGGCTGGACATTTCCATGGTGTTTATACATGCGTATAATTGTTGGAAGAAAAGACGAAAGCCAAGTTTATTGTCATTCAAATCCATATAGCCAAACATGTACAGTCAAACAAAATTAAGTTTCTCTGATTGGAGGGGCTGCTGCCATGCACAGATGCCTGAACAGATGAACGTGGCACCTTCAGGCATCTAGAAATTGTACTCAAGGATGAACCATACTTTTGGAGGTCCACAATTCTTTTCCAGATGTCTTGGCTGATTTCTTTTGATTTTCCAATGATGTCACACAAGGACGCAATGTGTTTGAGGTGTGCCTTAAAATACATCCACAGGTGTACCTCCAGTTAACTCAAATGTTGTCAATTAACCTATCATGACATAATTATCTGGGCTTTCCCAAAGTACTTAAAGGCATAGTAATCTTGGTGTATGTAAACTTCTGACTTTGAAGAAATTAATAAAAAAAATTCTAAAAAAAATTTAAATAATTAAGATAATCCTAACTGATGTAAAACAGGAAACGTTTAGTCTGATTTAATGTCAGGCAATGAGAAACAAAAAAGGCTGCCTTTTTATAAAGTGTATAAAACATCTGATTTCAGGTGATGCAGAGATTCTTCCTGAGAGCAAAAAGAACATCCCACCCAACGTCTGGGATCAAGGTGTGCAATGTGTCTGTTCGTAGCGATCGCTCCATTATCCTCCACTGGAGATCAGCTGCTTGCTTTTCAACAGGCTGCTTATACAAGGACCACCAACTGCCTTTCAGGAACGCCGCTCAGCATCTTTACCTGAAATGACATGTTTTCACGCGGGCTTCATCGGCTCCTTTCTGTTTATAGATTCCAGTTCTAGAATACCTGGGGTTTCCAAAGTCAAGTTTGTCTTCTCCCTCTTGCCACTCCTCCACAGGAGTTACAGCTTTATGATTCAGAAAAAGGTTAGTCTATGAGCAAACGTTATAAATCATGATTTTATAAACAATTTCAAAAACTGTATGTTTTAATATGTTTAATTCAAATACAATTAGGATTCTTTTTTTGCAATAGTGACTTAATGCATAATTTTCAAACCACAATGTCACAATGGAGATTTTACAAAAGCTTTCAGTATAAAATTAAATGACAGCATTACATGCATCCTGACAATTTTAGAGTTCAAATAAGGTCACTCAAGAAAGCTAATAAATATGGCCCACTAATGCAGCATTTTTAACGTTTTTGAAGACCCAAGGAAATGGGGAAAAAAAAAATGAAATATCAGCTTACAGAAATGACAGTCACACAATGTTCAAGTTCAATGTATTTGCAATCTTGTCTTCAAAGCAGTTAAGCTGCTATTGGTATGGAGTCACAAGATAAGCCACACAGAAGCAAGTTCTTTAATATGAGATAGCAGAAGGACTTGCTTATTCCCCTCAAGAGAACCAGAACGTTCTCTCATATTCGAAAATACTGTGATCAGGTTTCATTAAAGTGCAACTGCCACAAAGGTTTTACAGTCGTGACTTTAATTTATAAAATGGTCCTTAAAATGCCACAGAATATTAGGATAAGAAATGTCCCAAGACAGGTCATAACATAACTCAACATCAGGTGATCGATGAGAGAGCAAATGCACAGTTTTCATTTCTTTATGTCTGACCATTAAAACAAAGAGGTATCTTTTGAAAGTTCAACGCCTGTAATTCTTTCTTGACAGTCTTATCTTAAACGTAAAACCCTGGAGCCATTGGGCAGTCCTCATGTAAGCCATTTGATCCACCCAGCCGTGGCCTAATGAAGGCCTAACATTTCCAGTAAGCTCTGTGTTGATGAGAAAAGTTTGAGCCTTAAGTCATCTGAACTGCTGAGCCACATCAGCTGAACCAGACAATTCTGTAAGCTCTGGAGGAGCCATATAAACCTTCTGCTGTCCTGTTCAAGCTGTTTAAGGTATTTTACTTTTTATCTTTCTTTGCTTTGCGCTCTGTATCAACAGACCATAAAAATTAGGAAATACTACTACTACTTTGGCAGAGAAGATAAAACCCACAGTTGATGGTTGTCTGAAGTTCCTTGTTAGTACAACTCTTTCTGGAGGTTTCTAAGATGGAGAAGTACTGAATTCTTCAAACGCAGCTCATTTCAAGCCTCTGCAATCAGTGTTCCCATTATATTCTAGCTTTTTTTTCTTACTGGAGTCAAATTCAGTTTACCGGATCACTAAGGTCCATGCCGAACATGCCCATTGCCCAGGGATCAGACTGATTTTAGCTCAGGGCTTAGGGGACTTTCTCTGCCTCAAGGAGGAAAATCATTGACCCACATTACTGGGAGCCTTTCACAGTGCTCAAGTGTGTGAGAAGACTGGAATCCGTTTTGTAGTGCCACCTTCTGGTGGACTGTGGACATTACACTATGTACTCGTTCAAACGTCGATGTCCGTTCACAAAGATCTCCATTCCCCTGACCTCTTGGCTGCTGAGTGCAGAGCAGGTGGGGGATTTTTTTTTTTAAATTGCATTACATGTAAAAAATCACCCTAATAGGACAAACAAAATAAAATGACCTAACTATTGAAATGTTTAATTTTATCAAATTACAAAGGGATACATATTTCAGTGGACACGTGGGCGTGTCAGGGACAGTGAAGAGTAGACAAAGATGTGGTGCCTTTTTGAAGAAAACTTATAATAAATCCCAATCATGGTGTATGTTAATATTGGAATTATTAGTTTATAATAAACCCACGTTAAATTCAAATTCCTTTAGAATTGCCTTCAAGCTGATTATATCTATGATGTTGGATAGTTTCAGATTGAAGCTCAAAGCACATCTATTCAGACATTTATGTTCGTTTTCTGTGGCTTACTGGTATCAGAGTTGTTTACCTCTTAAAACTGCGGTGTTCCACCCGTAGAACATTTTACACTGGCTGAAAATTGGCTGGAATGCTAAGGCGTGCGGCGGCATGCAAAAATAAGCAGCGATGCTGTGGTTTTAAGCAGGTTTTATTAATCATACCGCCGTCACGGGAACTCGGCTCCAGCCCATAGCGTGAGCAGGCTGAAGCCGAATTCCTCAGGCTCTCAGTGAAGAAGAAGAGAGGCGGACACGTGTGTGTCTACCAGTTGCAGGATCAGAGTGAGAGAGAGAGATTGCGTTACAGAGTTGCACCTTAAATACTTGATCATAACAATACATCAAAGTGTGGGGAGACTTGAATAACGAAACCGAATTGCCTTTAATTCCAGTTTATTTCAAGTAGCCATTCCACAGTCTGCTCTCATCTTGAGCAGCGAACAAAGAGGGTGAACACACCAAAGTTCTCCCTTTTAAACATTCTCACATCAAACCATTTCCCTCGCAGGGGAAATCACACATCTATATCAAAATCTCTTTATTCACATTCATTAACCTTTTATTTACATAACTCCCCCTTCTCTCCTCTCGAGCCTCAGCGGTCAGGAAGTCTTCTGTCCCCTGTCCTCCGCAGGGGGTCCAGGCTCTGTGGCTCCGCACCGCAGGGGGCTGGCTCTCCTTCATCGTGAGGTTAAATCACATATGCAGTGTCCAACATATACATGTCTAACAACACAGCCATAAAAGAGACATACCCCACAGTTTAGAATGATCAAAGGGACAACAGAACAGGCAGGAGGTATTTGCATTTGTAAGCCATACATCACAATGGGCAGATTAGCTAGACCTTGCTCTAAGTGCAAGACAAAGAGGCTAACAAGCACATCTACATATTGATCTGAGTCTCTAGGTCACAGTAAGGACAGGACGCATGAATACAATGCATGAAAGGCAACGATTATCATCACATAGGTGAGACAGAAGAAACTCGTCTACCTGTAGACATTAATACACCAAAGCACATCTACATATGTAAGATGCTCAGAAAAAGCACAGTAAGGACAAGCCATATGCACACTATACAGAATGGCGCATTACATCACAATACATGCATGTTTGCATCACAAATACATGAATGGCACATTGCATCTCAGTAGTGTAGCAGGAAAACAGAGAAAAGAGGGCTGAGTGTCCTTAGTCTGTTGTGGGGTTAAAACGAACCGCCACACGCTCCCCCCCAGAGGACGCGGCAGCGGGGCCGCGACCTCGATAATCCATCTGTGTGAGCGAGCTGTGGGAGAAGCTCGCTGCAGGCGGAGGGGGAGGGAGGGGAGGGGTGGTAAGTGCCGGCAGGAGCTGTGAAATCGTCCTGAGCCGCGCAAAAATTGCTTGCTGCTCCGTGACGTCGAGGGGTTGTCCCGTTGCACATGCGGAGATCACAAGAAGAAAAACTAGTCTCTGACTCCTCTCGTGGCCATGAAGAAAAGCAGGAGCGGCTGCAAGAGAAAAAAAAAAAAAGTAAACAAAGCAGAGGGACTGTTGGCTTCAGGTGCCGAAGCAACCCCAAAACCCCCGGGAGCAGCTGACGGCTGAAATCCCTTTGTGCCGTGGTTAAGACCATTAAAAAATCCAGTGGCGAGCTGCGTGCTTGCTTCAGGTGAACGAGCAGCCCTGAAGGTTCTGTGAGCAGCGGCGGAGGACGATGGCGGTCTCTGGCGTGGCTGAGACTGTTAACAAATCCTTCCAGTATGCTGCATGCGTGCCTCAGGTGAGCGAGCAGCCCTGAAAGGCAGCGGCGAAGGAGGAAGGCAGTCTGTGGAGCAGTTACTTGTCCCGTGCGTGATGCGCCGTCCTTGTAACTCCCCGAGTGTGCGCGGGGGTTCCGTGGCGTGGGTGGGCCACTGGAGTGGCGAGTCAGGGTGCAGAAACTTGGTGGAAATCGGCGCAGACGGTGCCGATAAAATCCAGGTTGAGCTGTTGCGTCGTTCGGTCGTGGTGCGTTGGAGCGGTGTGTGGAAATAGACGATCTCTGTCCCTCGGGCTCGTGGAGACGCGTTGGAGCGGTGCGAGGCAATAGACGATCTTTGTGCCCCGGGCTCGTGCAGCTGCGTTGGAGCGGTGAGAGGGAGGAGACGATCGTTGTCGCTCGTGCGGCCATGGTGCGTTCAGTTCCACGCGCTGCGCTCTCCGTCGGCCCTGGAGGTTGCCGTCGTGGAGAGAGGACGAGGTGCGTGCGCTCTCAGTGAGAGCGGCCGGTCCAGCGTGGATGTGCAGATCTCAGGCGTGCAGATCTCACCGTGAAGCGTGAAACGGCCACCAGTGTCGCGGTCCAGATCAGAAGTTGCTTTGCACAAAGCGTGTGCTTTCAAGCGGGGTCACCAACGCAGCTGTGCGGCTGTCCAGCTCGGGAGGTTGCATTCGCACAAAACGTGTGCGTGTTCGAGGGGTCACCAGTGCAGCGGCATGAAAAAATAAGCGGCGATGCTGTGGTTTTAAGCAGGTTTTATTAATCATACCGCCGTCACGGGAACTCGGCTCCAGCCCATAGCGTGAGCAGGCTGAAGCCGAATTCCTCAGGCTCTCAGTGAAGAAGAAGAGAGGCGGACACGTGTGTGTCTACCAGTTGCAGGATCAGAGTGAGAGACAGAGATTGCATTACAGAGTTGCACCTTAAATACTTGATCATAACAATACATCAAAGAGACATACCCCACAGTTTAGAATGATCAAAGGGACAACAGAACAGGCAGGAGGTATTTGCATTTGTAAGCCATACATCACAATGGGCAGATTAGCTAGACCTCGCTCTAAGTGCAAGACAAAGAGGCTAACAAGCACATCTACATATTGATCTGAGTCTCTAGGTCACAGTAAGGACAGGACGCATGAATACAATGCATGAAAGGCAACGATTAACATCACATAGGTGAGACAGAAGAAACTCGTCTACCTGTAGACATTAATACACCAAAGCACATCTACATATATAAGATGCTCAGAAAAAGCACAGTAAGGACAAGCCATATGCACACTATACAGAATGGCGCATTACATCACAATACATGCATGTTTGCATCACAAATACATGAATGGCACATTGCATCTCAGTAGTGTAGCAGGAAAACAGAGAAAAGAGGGCTGAGTGTCCTTAGTCTGTTGTGGGGTTAAAACGAACCGCCACAGGCGTTAATTAAACCCCTGAAAGCTGTCCTTTAGTTTTTTTTCATACACCATTCATTGTTGTATTGTATATTCTAATACATTGCATAAAGTGAGCTATTCAAATGTAATTCTTCTTCTTCTTCTTCTTAATAATAATAATAATAATAATAATAATACATATAACTAAAGTATTCCATTCATAATTTTTGATCTCCACCAATACGTTTTGCCTGCATGTATTTGTGTGTTAACAGCATAACTCAAAAAGTTGTTTATGGATTTTTTTATTTTTTTTTATTTAAGTTTTGTAAAGGGTATACAGGTCATTACAGCGTTGCATTGTTTACATTTTCATCACATGTTCCCTTATTTTTTGCTATTTGACAACATTGGTAGGATAATTATTACAACACCCCTTGTTTTTTTAAGTGAAAAAAGTGAAATTAAAGAGAATAAAATAAAAAAAAAACCAAACAAACAGAACAGCAAAAAACAAACAAACAGAAAATTAAGTAATTAAAAGTAAAAGAGCATCTGAGTAGCGTTGGAACAAAGAGCGGGACCATTATTGAAATGGTATTTGTCAAAGATTAGATCTAATGGAAGACACATATGCGATCCAGGGTTGCCAAAAGTTCATGAACCCATCCATGTCCTGTCTCAGTGCGAATGTCAACTTTTCCATCGAGTAAATGTCTTGGATCATGTTAATCCAATCTTCAGGTGTAGGACAGTCCTTCAACATCCATTTTTTAGTTAGGGCTTTTTTACTTGCCAATATTAAAACATTGAATAAGTATTTATCTCCTCGTCTTTCCAGTGAGTCCGGTAGTAAACCCAAATACAAAGTTACAAAAGAAAAGGGAACTGTTATTTTGAATATTTTCCCCAATATTGTCTGTACATTGGTCCAATATTGGTGGATAACTGGGCATGACCAAAACACATGAAAATGATTTGCAGTCTTTTCTCCACACAAGCGCCAACAGTTCAGCCCCTTATGGGTAAATTTGTTTTGTGCAGGTGTTCTGAAAAATCTTACCAAATTTTTCCATCCAAATTCTCTCCACTGCAGGGATGAGATACTTTTCCATTGCTGTTTATTTAGCTTTTCCCATATTTCCAATTGTAAAGTGAAATTCTCCTCTTTTTCCCATCTCTCTTATGATGTGTTGTCTCCTTTTAAGTCTTGAAGACCATGGTATATTTTAGAAATGTATCTGATCCCTGGGATCCCTTTATATGCCATTAAGAAGACCTTCAGAACACCTGACTGGGCCCTTTCCAAATCTTCCTTTTTAAGTATATTGTTTATGTGGTGTCTAAGCTGAAAGAACCTGTAAAGATCTTGATTTATTAGACCTTGTTTTTTCAAATCTTCAAAACTTCTTAAAGTTTGCCCCTTAAAAAAATCGTAATATTTTATCAGCCCTTTCTCTTGTTTATGGATTTTAATGACATTTTCAGGAGAGGTTCAGAATTGATCAAAGACTAATCAATTAGTTTTTGTAAACGATATGAATTTTTAAAGTGACACTCCAGTCAGAGTCGAGGTTTTTTTTTCTTGTTAACATGTCTGTAACATGTTTTTTATGACTTACAAGAGCTAAATCATTCTTATGTGTCACATCTGTGTTTTTCTGACATTAAAGTTCAGTTAAACCCCTCCCCTTGTAAAAAGGCACATTTAGACAGACCATTTTTGTGATGTCACTGTAACAGGCGAGCCAATCAGGGCTAAGCACTGGCTTTGGCCTTGGAGTAAGAGGACAGAACTAAAGAGTCAACTTAGCCTCCAGTGCCAGTTAGAAATTTTGGAGAACTGAAAATAAGATGGGTTTTATCATTAAACTGCTTTTAAGGACTGAGGCAGTTTCATCCATTATTCTGGGCCACCATGCATACAAGTGGGCATGCAATTCAACTGGTAAGTCTGTATTTCATCACTGGATTTATTCTATTTGTGTAATATAACACTATCTGCCATGAGCCTTAATGTGCCCAGAATGTGGGTGGGCCTACTTAGAATCTTCAGTAAAGGGTACTTTATTGTGAAGTGCAGTGTGGTGACGTGGACGTCCTGTCATGTCACCGCACTGCCGTAAATAAGGCAGGGGGCATCCATCTTAGGCTCTGATGCCCAATGCCCACACTAGGTGCCATGTCATGTAATGCTGCCCGTTCTCTTTAATAAAGCTGTGTTTTCCAACTCATCTCCCCTCATCCTTGGCCCAGCCATTTTCCACACATAACAATCTGCCGTGAGCCTTAATGTGCCCAGAATGTGGGTGGGCCTACTTAGAATCTTCATAGATCCTGGCGTTTACGGATCGTTGTTTGATTTGTGTTTATAAATTTGTGCGCTTATAAATTAAATTCAAGATTCAAAGGCTTTATTATCATGTGCACAGTTAAGAAATGCAACATTTCCTGAGCAATGAAATTCTTTGCTCTTCGAATGAATGCCAAGGTAATAAATATACAACAATACTAACAAAAGTAATAAACACACCTTAATACTAAATACTAATGCTAATAAATACACATTAAAAGCAATTAGGACAGTTAAAGTAGTTAAAACTAGAGGAAACAAGAAGAATGAAAATTGAAAATTCACTGGATGACTATAACATGACCCTGGATAAGTAAAAATTCAGTGAATGAGTATGACTCGCCTCTGATAATACCCAATAGACTGTACAATGGTAATCTTAATATCAGAGATGACATGAACCTGAGATGGCATGAGACTATGTACAATGTCCAAATGAGCAATGTGCAAATTTAGCATCAAGTGTGTGAATTCCTATTTGCATAGCTGCGCCCAGAGTTTATTTATTCAGGAATCTGATGGCAGTGGGAAAGAAGGAGGTTTTTTTAGTCTGGATGTCCTGCATTTCACACTTCTGTACCTCCGGCCCCAGGGTAGAAGTGTGAACATTCTGTGCTGGGGGTGGGTGGGGTCCTGGAGGATGGAGGCAGCTCTCCTTTGGACTCTGCGGAGATACTGCAGATGCTCTGCAGAGAGGGGAGTGGTGTTCTGATGATCTTCTCCACTGTCTTCACCACTCTCTGCAGGCGTTTGCGGTCCAAAGCAGTAGTGCTGCCATACCACGCAGTGATGCATGTTGGTCAAGATGCTCTTGATGATGCAGCTGTAGAAATTGTTGAGGATCTTGAGGGACATGCCCAACTTTGTCATGATTCAGACCGGGGTCAGGCTCAAATGCAGAGCAGCCAGAACGATCACTCAGACTCCAATAAAAAGTTTCACAATTTTATTGAAAAGAAGACAGAAAACCAAAATGCAGAACACAAGAAAAGCGAAACACAAAAACGCCAATTTAAATCTCTGCCAAAACAGGAGCCCCCTGGAGCACACATAGCCTATGGGAGAGAGAGCAGACAGAGGTGATAAGGGACAGATTCTCCAAAGGGAGAGTAATGCAGGAAAGCACACTTACAGTCCGAGCAGTGAAGTCCGACACGGAACTCCGACACGGAACTCCAACATGGACCGGGGACAGGTGGAAGGCAGGACCTGGGTGAATGAGATGATCTTCCTGGTCAGGCGAGCGCAATCAGCTCCGGGAGACACACCTGCGGGTGGCAGCAACTTAAGGAACAGGAAACACACAAGGGGTAAAATCGGGGAGACAAGATAACAAGATAAAACTATAACAAAACTTGAGGCTGCAAACCTAGATGATCCAGCGGTGAGCTCTTCTTCTTCTTCTTCTTCTTTTAGATTTGATTGGCGGTTGGCAACCAGCTTACAGGTGCATTACCGCCACTGACTTGATTATCATCACTCTATATCTTTGTATAAGGAGTTCTGAACAACTCCTTATGTGTGAAAAAATTTGTTCGTCCTTGGATTGTGTCCTCGGTGGCACTCCAAGGAGTTCTTGCATATTTGTCATATTTCAGCCAATCACTCTATACATAATTCAAGAAATCTGTCATGGTGGCCGCCGGGCCGTCATCAGCCCCGGCTGCGCACACACCTGCTTCCAATCCTCAGCAGGCCATAAAAGCCAGATCCACTGACAGCTCAGCACGGAGTCGTCTGTTATCACCACTGTGCAACGCTCCATGCTCTCGACCTCGTACCAGAGCTCCAGCGCATCAAGCCTCGTCACGTAAGTCATGTACATCCTTACCTTGCCAAAGTATTCTCCCCTGTGCACAGGTGGACCTCCCTGGCGGCGGACCAATTCCCCAAAGCAGCAGGGCTTCGCCTCCTCCTCCTCGGAACCTCTCCACCTCACCACAACGCCAAGTCCCCCCTCACCTCCCAGCACTCGCTCCCGGAGCCAGCAAGAGTCTCCTGGCGATACCTGCAAGTAAGCAGCAGTCATCATTACACCTCTCAGCTGTGAACAGTATTAACACCTGTGCTTTGTGTGTTCCTAGGGTTGCCAGGTCGCAGCGGGACTCGCTCAGCTCCAGCACTGCCCCAGCATTACACTCACTCTCACATTCACACACCCACACCACTCATTGAGTTAATAAATTATTGTTAACTGTCCTACTCGTGTCTGTTGTCTGTCTCCTGGGTCAAGAATCATGTCAGTACGACTCCGTCAAGACGACCCAGCAGACAGCACACTGACGTGCCATCTTAACACCCTTAGCGTTTGAGTAGACCTAATTGCTCACCAACAGACAGTTATACTTAATCAATTAACTCAGATTAATAGCCGGCTGGATCACCTGGAAGGAAACCAGGCGTTCCCCCAGGTTGCCGTGGCATCTCCTGTCCCCGCTAATCCTCCTGCTAGCCAGGTACACCAATCTCCCTTATCTCACCTAACCCACGTGCCTACTCCTGCTCGCTTCCGCCCTCCCAAGAGAGCAGACGCTTTTTTCTTCTCTCCTGCTGACTTTTCCTCCCCTCCTACTACTGGATCCCAGCTTGCTGTTGTCTGTCTGCGTCTAACTGCGACCGCCGAAAAGAAATTATGGAGTTAATAAGCTGGGCTTTGAACACAATTGACACTATTTTTTCAACAAGGAAAAGTGCTCCGGGGGAAGCTGTCTGCCCCGCTGGAACGGCTCCAGTGGGCTATCTATGTGACACAGGTAATTGGAAAATGCTGTGTCTCTCTAATCTCTCTATCGAAGATATTGAAGACTTGTTTATCTTCGTAATCTTGGTGATTGGGATAATTCTGATTGGGACGGGAATTGTCTTGGTTTACCGCAAATTGCTGAAGATGGATTCAACCTATCAAAATGCTGGCCAGGCGAGGTGCATCCAACAAATTGAGAAACTGGAGAAGACCCTGATAGCGACTACTGGAGAACTGTCTCGTAAGGTGGATTACATCATGGGTTCGCTCAGGTCTTTCCACGACGAATTCAAAGCTGCGCAATGAAGGATTAATGTACTGAATCTACAGAAGAAATACAAGTCTTCTCTGTGATCAGTCCTATTTGGCATTATTATTTCCCCATGAAAATTCCTCCTGGCTGTCTGCAGACTGTGTTTTTTCAAAATCATGAGCACAAGGCCTTGGACAGCCAGCTGCAGCGCCAGATAAGACTGGGCGCCAGACAGACAAAACATCTTCTGCCAAGGGTCCTTGGGTCTCTCTTATTATCATCAACACTGCTCAACACCGCACACACATTGATTCATGAACTGATTAAAGATATACTGTACACTGCTCTCTTGTGTCTTGTGGAATTCTGAGTTGTTGCTCTGTGCTATTGTGAGATTTTTTTTCATTGTAATCATAATCTGCTTAAAAAATAAGCTGTATTCTGATAACGATGTTTTTTTTCTCCTCCCCCCTTGTGTCGTTCCCTCCCTTCCCCTCCCTTCTTATCTATCTCTGTTTGATGAGGCGCCTATTATGGCTGCCGTGTTGTTGTGTCGCGCGCATGCGCACCAATGTCAAGTCAAGTTCCTCGTGTGTTTTTTACATGCTTGGCAATAAAGTTTATTCTGATTCTGATTCTGATTCTGATTCAGCGGAAAACTCGGGGAGGCACGGGGTTTTCTGCTCTAGTGCGAGACGGTCTTTCACCGTGTCCCGGGAGATTTTCCCTCTGACCACAGCAAGATCGGGTATATTTCCAACCTACTCGAGGGTAGAGCGCTAGCTTGGGCGTATGCGGTTATGGCTAAGCCCAGCTACGCCAACTTAACCTACCAACAATTTGTAGCCGATTTTGCTGAGGTTTTTGATAAGATAAGATAAGATAAGATAAGCCTTTATTAGTCCCACAATGGGGAAATTCCAGGATCACACCGATAGGGATGCAGTGTCAACTGACCGCTTGTTAAACCTTCGGCAGGGCAGTAGATCTGCCGCCGATTACGCTGTGGACTTCCGGATGTTAGCTGCAGAGGTGGGGTGGGGGGATCCTTCACTCTGTAGCATTTTTGTCCGTAGCCTCAGCTCAGAGTTACGAGACGAGCTAGCGACATGGGATAAGCTTGGCTGTTTAAGTGAATTAATCTCACTCACCATTAGTTTAGACAACAGACTGAAGGAGCGGGCAGCCAAGCAAAGGGCTGCTGGCCGTTCGGGCAAGCCACGCCCCCGCTCCTCTCGTTCTCCCTTGTTGGCTCTGCCCCCGTCAGAGGAACTACCGGGGCAGGAAGAGATGATTATTGGGCAATCAGGAGTTTCCGCGGCTGAGAGACAGCGCCGGAGGGATTTAGGACTGTGTTTCTACTGCGGCAGTGAGTCGCACAAGGTAGCTGAGTGTACTAATTGGGTAAAAGGGGAGGTCCGTGGGTCACAGTAGGGGGACTCACGGACGTAGATCAGTCAAAACCCCTCACCAGTTGCCTTGTTCCCATCAGACTTATTTATAATCACAGAGAATCAGAATCAGAATCAGAATCAGAATGAGATTTGCCATTGTTCATGTAGTACACAAACTAGGAATTTGTCTCGGTGCAATGCTGCAACATTAAACATGGAGCAGCACTAAAGATAAAAATAAAAAACTATGCATGCAATAAAATGTAGAATATGAATGAGTAATACTAATCTATGCAATTTTTAAATATATTAACAAGCAGCAGATATTGTGGAGTTCCACATAGTGCAGTCGGTAGTGCAAAAGAAAACAGTGATAATTATCATGAGTCCGGTTGAGCTGCTGTACGTAGTGCATGAGAGTCTAATAAGTCACTTAGTGTTCAGCAGTCTGATGGCAAAGGGGAAGAAGCTGTTCATGTAGCGGGAGGTTTTAGTCTGAATGGACCGAAGTCTTCTGCCTGAGGGGAGGGGGGAAAACAGTGCATGTCCAGGGTGTGAAGGGTCGGCTATGATCCGACCTGCACGCCTCCAGGTCCTGGAGATGTACAGGTCCTGGAGGGATGGGAGCTTGCAGCCGATCACCTTCTCAGCAGCGCGCACTACGCGCTGCAGTCTTAGTCTGTCCCTGGCGGTGGCTCCTGCGTACCACACGGTGATGGAGGTGGTGAGGATGGACTCGATGATGGCCGTGTAGAACTGCACCAACATCTTGGTGGGTAGCTTGAGCTTCCTCAGCTGCCGCAGGAAGAATATCCTCTGCTGGGCCTTTTTGATGAGGGAGCTGATGGTCGGCTCCCACTTGAGGTCCCGGGTGATGGTGGTGCCCAGGAAGCGGAAGGAATCTGCAGTGGTGATGGGAGAGTCTGTGAGGGTAAGGGGGGGCAGAGGGGCTGTGACTTTTCTGAAGTCCACGATCATCTCCACTGTCTTCAGAGCGTTCAGCTGCAGGTTGTTGTGGCTGCACCAGGATGCCAGCTGGGCCACCTCTCTCCTGTAGACGGACTCGTCGCCGTTGGAGATGAGCCCGATGAGGGTGGTGTCATCCGCAAACTTGATCAGCTTGACAGACTGGTGGCTGGAGGTGCAGGAGTTGGTGTACAGGAAGGAGAGCAGGAGGGAAAGTACACAGCCCTGGGGTGATCCGGTGCTGATGCTAACAGAGTCTGAGACAGTCTTCCCAGCCGCACATGCTGCCTCCGGTCCGTCAGGAAGTCGGTGATCCACCTGCAGAGGGAGTCAGGCACGTTGAGCAGGGACAGATTGTCCTGGAGCAGAGCGGGGCGGATGGTATTGAATGCAGAGCTGAAGTCCACAAACAGGATCCTGACGTAGGTTCCCGGGGAGTCCAGGTGCTGCAGGATGGAGTGGAGGGCCAGGTTGACTGCGTCGTCCACAGACCTGTTGGCTCTGTAGGCAAACTGCAGCGGGTCCAGGAGGGGAGTGGTGATGGTCTTGAGGTGGGGCAGGACCAGGCGCTCAAAGGACTTCATGACTACAGAGGTGAGCGCTACAGGTCTGTAGTCGTTAAGTCCAGTGATCCGTGGCTTCTTGGGGACAGGGACGATGGTAGAGGTTTTGAAGCAGGACGGCATGTGGCATGACTTCAGGGAGGTGTTAAAAATGTCTGTGAAGACAGGAGTCAGCTCCTCCGCACAGTGTCTCAGGGTGGAGGGAGACATGCCGTTCAGACCGGGGGCCTTGCGCGGGTTCAGTCTGGAGAACTGTCTGTGCACGTCCTGCTCACTGATGGCAAGGGCAGGGGGGGAAGAGGGGGGCCGCCTTTGATGAAGCGGGGACCATGGAGGCAGTGGCACTGGGGGGAGGGGGGGAGTTGGACACAGCTGACGAGGTGTCAAAACGGGCATAGTGTTGGGACAGTCTTTGACAAAGGGCTTTGTCATCCTGACCCTTAGAAGCCTGAGGCCAATAGTTGGTGATTTGCCTCAGTCCTCTCCACACAGAAGCAGAGTCGTTAGCAGTGAACTGTTGCTGGAGTCTCTCAGAATACACAGATTTAGCTCTCCTCAGCTCTCTGCTAAACCGGTATTTGACCTCCCTGTAGCAGTCCCTGTCTCCACTTTTCAACGCTGCTTCCTTCTCCTTCCTGATCTGTCTGAGCTTAGCTGTGAACCAGGGCTTGTCGTTGGAGTAACTTACCCTGGTGCGCGATGGAAGAATGCTCTCCTCA
Organism: Pholidichthys leucotaenia; assembly: GCA_020510985.1. Classification (NCBI taxonomy): domain Eukaryota; kingdom Metazoa; phylum Chordata; class Actinopteri; order Cichliformes; family Pholidichthyidae; genus Pholidichthys; species Pholidichthys leucotaenia. The sequence goes on along the minus strand of CM035848.1, from coordinate 109,939,705 downwards.
CAAAAGTGGATATATGAGGTCACAGTGTCCGTGTATTCATCCAGATCATGCGTGGCTCCTTTAAACATGCCCCAGTCAGTTATTTCCAAGCACGTGCGCAGCTCCTCCCCAGCTTCACTGGTCCATTTCATCGTAGTGCTCACAACAGGTTTTGTGAGCTTCAGTCTCTGTCTGTATGTGGGAATCAGGTGGACCATCACGTGATCAGATAGTCCGAACACAGCGCGGGGAACAGCGCGATACGCGTCCTTAACTGTAGTGTAACAGTGATCCAGCGTGTTCTCTCCTCTGGTGGGGCATTTAATAAACTGTTTGTATCGGGGGAGTTCGTGGCTCAGGTTGCTCTGGTTAAAGTCGCCAACCACAATAACCAGAGAGTCCAGAAAAGTCCGCTCCGCTTGCTGAATGTGATCCGCGAGCGCGCGCTGAGCCTCGCGCATGTCCGCGTCGGGCGGGACGTAAACAGCGGCCAGGATGAATGAAGTGAACTCACGTGGGGAATAAAATGGCTTGCAGTTGATGAATAAATATTCCAGAGCGGGAGAACAGTGTTGGGAGATCACCGTTACATCGGAGCACCAGCTGCTGTTGATGTAGAAACACACTCCTCCGCCTGTTGTCTTGCCAGAGAGCCCTGTGTCTCGGTCTGCACGAAACAGCTGAAATCCCTCGAGGAGGAGCGCACTGTCCGGTGTCTTTTCCTTGAGCCAGGTCTCAGTAAAGCAGAGGGCACACGAGGTGGAGAGGTCCTTAAATCGCATCAGCAGTCTCAGTTCATCTACCTTGTTATAAAGAGAATTGACGTTGGACAGAAATATCCCAGGCAAAGCCGTGTGCGTGCCTCTCCTGCGAAGCCGCACGAGAGCGCCCGCTCGTCTTCTTCTCTTTCGCCATCTCACTTTTTGGGCTAAAAGGTGAACCAGATCGGCGGCAGGAGCCAAAAAAACTGGGAGTAGGTCCGTGGGAGTGAAAGTCCTGATATTTAGTAGCTCTTCACGGGTGTAAGAGCAGGCAGACACACAATTGACGAACAAAAACAAACAAAACAAAGCGCAGCTTCGCCTCCTCCTCCTCGGATCCTCTCCACCTCGCCACAACGCCAAGTCCCTCGCTCACCTCCCAGCACTCGCTCCCGGAGCCAGCAAGAGTCTCCTGGCGATACCTGCAAGTAAGCAGCAGTCATCATTACACCTCTCAGCTGTGAACAGTATTAACACCTGTGCTTTGTGTGTTCCTAGGGTTGCCAGGTTGCAGCGGGACTCGCTCAGCTCCAGCACTGCCCCAGCATTACACTCACTCTCACATTCACACACCCACACCACTCATTGAGTTAATAAATTATTGTTAACTGTCCTACTTGTGCCTGTTGTCTGTCTCCTGGGTCAAGAATCATGTCAAAATCTCTGTGTGTCCAGCGGTGAGCTCCCCTCACGCTGGGCCTTAAATACAGCAGCTCATCAGGAGCAGCAGGTGGATAATCACACAGGTGTGCTCATCACCGGAGCGGGAAACCAGGAACAGGAGGGGAGGGGGAGCACACTCGCCAGACCATCACAATGCCCCCCCCCCCCCCCCAAGGGACGCCTCCTGGCATCCCACTGGGCTGACGTCGATGGATGTGATGAAAAGCCCAGATCATTTGTTTATTCAAGATGCATGATCCCGGGATCCACGACCTCTCCTCCGGACCATATCCTTCCCAGCGGACGGGGTATTGACATCCCCGCCCCCAACAGTGCATGTCCAGGATCCTCTCCACTGTGTACGTAGTCTGGCTGTCAATGATCCAGGAGGGCAGTGGGGGGTCCGAAGGAGGGCAGAGGGGACTGGTGGAGAGGGGCTTAATCCAGGAGACATGGAATGTGGGATGTATACACATAGAGGGTGGCAAGTCCAACCGTATGGTGACATCGTTGATCACTCACTTGATGCTAAAGGAACCCAGAAAGTGGGGGGACAACTTCCTAGATTTAGTCTTAAGTAGCATCTGGTTGGTGAACAACCAAACCCTCTGTCCCACCGTGTACTTCGGCGTCAGCACCCATCTGTGGTCTGCTGTACTGCCTGTTGAGTTCTGCAGAGCGGAGGAGGGCAGCCCTCATGGCCCTCCACAGTGGTGGCACCAGCGCGCATGGGCCTCCACGGATGAGTCCGCCATGGGCAACAACGGTGGAGTGTAACCCATCAACGCCTCGAATGGTGTGAGCCCAGTGGAAGAGGAGATCGCCGAGTTCAATGCATATTCCACCCAGGTCAAGTGGGTGCTCCAGGTGGCGGGGTTGGAGGATGCTATACACCATAGGGTGGCCTCCAGGGACTGATTGGCATGCTCAGCCTGACCATTACTCTGGGGGTGGTATCCTGATATCAGACTGGCGGACAAACCCAAATAGCGATAGAATGCCTGCCATACCTGGGAAGTGAACTGGGGACCCCAGTCCGAGACGATGTCGATGGGGATACCATGCAACCGGGTGATATGCTGAGTCAGCAGGTTGGCCATCTCCGTGGCAGATGGTAATTTGGGGAGGGGAACAAGGTGGACAGCCTTGGAGAAGCGATTGACCATGGTGAGGATGATGGTATTCCCCTGGGATGGAGGGAGGCCTGTGACAAAATCCAAAGAGATGTGAGACCAAGGGCAATCCAGCACCGGGAGGGGATGGAGGAGACCCGCAGGAGGGGAGGAGTCGGATTTGTTTGTGGAGCAGATGTGACGAGCTTTGACGTACTCCCACACATCCCTCGCCAGTGTGGGCCACCAAAACACTATGTGTAGCAAGTCTGTGGTCCTAGAGATGCCGGGGTGACAGGCAAAAAACTGGTATGCCCCCACTGGATAATTTCTTCTCGTAGCTCTGCGGGGACATACAGCCAGTCCAGAAGGCCTCCCACCGGGATGGGTTCTGATGACTGTGCCTGCCGGACCCTCTGCTCAATCTCCCACTGGAGTGTTCCAAGAAAGCCGGAGGGGGGGGTAGTCTCCGGGGGAGACACAGCAGCTGTGGAGGAGGAGGTAGAGGAGGAGGAGGAGTCAGGAGAGAACTGACGTGAGAGAGCATCGGCTTTGGCATTACGGGACCCTGGTCTGTACGAGATGGATAGATTGAATCTATTAAAGAACAGGGCCCACTGAGCCTGCCATGAATTCAGCCATCTGACCGACCGAAAATATTCTAAATTTTTATGGTCTGTCCAGACAATGACTGGTTGGCTAGCTCCCTCCAGCCAGTGTCTCCATTCCTCCAACACCAGCTTAATGGCCAACAGTTCCCGGTCCCCATCAGCATAATTCCTCTCGGCTAGCATTAACCACCGAGGGAAATACACGCACAGATGGAGCTTCTGATCGGAGGAGGAGCGCTGGGAGAGGACAGCGCCCACTCACGAATCAGAAGCATCCACCTCGACCACAAACTGCGCCGCGGGATCCACCTGCACCAAGACACGGGGGTTGGTGAATAGGCCTTTTAGGGTCACAAAAGCTCCTTCAGCGGCCTTGGACCACTTGAACGGGCTTTTGGTCGACGTCAGCTGCGTAAGCGCTTGTGCCACCCTACTGTAATCTTGGATAAATCTGAGGTAGAAGTTAGCAAAGCCCAGGAAGCACTGCAGATCCTTCCTGGACTGGGGGGTTGGCCAATCTACTACCGCTTTAATTTTTGCCGGATGGGCCTTTACCGTGCCCTCGGCAATGATGAACCCCAGAAACGAAGTTGAGCGAGTGGAAAATTCACACTTCTCAGCTTTTACAAAAAGCTTGTTCTTCAGCAACCGCTGCAGGACAGACCGGACGTGGACTACATGCTCCTCCAGGGTGGAAGAAAAAATCAAAATATCATCCAAATACACAAACACAAAGTGGTTCACCAAGTCTCGTAAGACATTGTTTATTAACTGCTGGAAGATGGCAGGGGTGTTGGGCAGCCCAAATGGCATGACCAGATATTCAAAATGGCCCAAAGGTGTCTTAAACGCCGTTTTCCACTCGTCCCCCTCCCGAATGCGGACTAAATGATATGTGTTGCAGAGGTCAAGTTTGGTGAAAAAACACGCCCATTGGAGTAACTCAAATGCCGAATTGATAAGTGGCAGCGGATACTTATCCTTCCGGGTTATCGTGTTAAGCTTGCAGTAATCAATACATGGCCGCAGTGATCCATCCTTGTTCCCTACAAAAAAGAACCCCTCGCCGAGTGGAGCGGACGACGGACGGATTATGCCAGCGCTCAGGGAGTCTTTTATGTAGGTCTCCATCACCTCCCTTTCTGGCCCAGATAAACTGTAGAGCCGGCTGGATGGCAGCCGCGCACCCAGGAGGAGGTCGATAGCCAGCTGTAGCCCCAGTGAGGTGGCAAAGACAGGGCTCTAGACTTGCTAAAGACCTCCCGTAAGTCATGATAAACCTCGGGCATGGAGCTGAGATGCAACAGCTCAGCTGAAGGGGAGGAGAGCAGGAGCGAAGGAGAACATGCAGCCGACTGGAGACACAACGCGAGACAGAAAGGACTCCAGGACGAAATGGAGCTCTGGCTCCAGTTAATGATGGAATTATGAATACAGAGCCACGGATACCTAAGGATCACAGGAGTGTTAGACTGAGGCAGGATGTAAAACTGAATAGCCTCGCGGTGGTTACCAGACAGAATGACCGAAATGGGCTCAGTCTGCTCGATAATCATCGCCATGGTGCTACCCGAAACTGCCGAGATTGATAAAGGTGTCGGGACTTTCCTGGTGGGAAACTGTAATTTCTGCACTAAGGTCTGTTGAATAAAATTTTGCTTTGACCCTGAATCAACCAGGGTGGAGCTTTTGAACTCAGCCCCTGGTAACTGAATCAGGGCCGGAAGTTCAAAACGGTTGGGAGGATTTTGCGAAGACCCTCCTGCGAGACCCCACCACGGCTGCTGACAGGCTGGGTCTTTTTGGCCTCACGGGACATTTTGAAATAGCACTACCTGGGACCCCACAATAAAAACACGCCCTTTCCCCTTTTCAATGCTTACCCTCCTCCAGAGTCAAACAGGACCTGCCAAGTGCCATTGGCTCGGAGGAGGCCGACGGAGTAGCAACAATGGGAGAGTTGCCTTTGACAACCGGTTTAGGGAGTGAGCGAAGGAGCGGAGGGCAGCCGCCTCTCCGCTCACCTCCCGACCGGCTGCCCTCCGCTCCTTCGCTCACTCCCTAAACCGGTTGTCAAAGGCAATGGCCTGCGAGATGAACTCATACAGGGAGGAGGGAGATGCACAGATAGCCAACTCATCGTGGAGCTGCAAATTCAGACTCGAGAGAAATACACTGTGCAACGCAGCAGTGTTCCAGCCGGAGTCTGCCGCAACAACCCAGAACTCGATAGAGAAACCGGCCACCGACAGATCCCCCTGCCGGAGCCCCATGAGCAGGCTAACAATATTCCCCTCACTCTCTGTATGGTCAAACGCCCTGGAGAACTCCTGCACAAATCACTCGAGCGAATAAAGGGGTCCAACCGGGCTGCTCAAGATGGACTGAGCCCACTGGAGAGCCCGGCGCTGCAACAACAAGGTCATAAAATGAATCTTGGCCAAATCATCCCTGTATTCCCCTTCCACCTGCCAAAGATATAACCGACACTGGAGCAGGAACCCCCTGCACCCCCCAATAGGGGGCAGGTGTGGGAACAGAGATGTTCCTGTGGAAAACAGAAGCTGTAGGGGCAGCAGGTGCAGGGGGAGGCGCCACACCCGGAAGCCGACACAGGTGCTCGGTCACAGTTGCCAATTGTTGAGTGATTGTTTGTAATTGCTCAGATAAGAATGTGACCTGGAGCTCCATGGCACCCAAACGTTCGAGTGCCGACATCGCCTGGCGACGCACTCGCTGAGCCCTGATCTTGGCTGGATCGTTCTGTCATGATTCAGACCAGGGTCAGGCTCAAACGTAGAGCAGCCAGAATGATCACTCAGACTCCAATAAAAAGTTTCACAATTTTATTGAAAAGAAAACAGAAAACCAAAATGCAAATACAAGAAAAGCGAAACACAAAAAGGCCAACTTAAATCTCTGCTAAAACAGGAGCCCCCTGGAGTGCACGTAGCCTATGGGAGAGAGAGCAGATAGAGGTGATAAGGGACAGATTCTCCGAAGGGAGAGTAATGCAGGAAGGCACACTTAGTCTGAGCAGTGGAGTCCGACAGGGAACTCCAACATGGACCAGGGACAGGTGGAAGGCAGGACCTGGGTGGATGAGATGATCTTCCTGGTCAGACAAGCATGATCAGCTCCGGGAGACACACCTGCGGGTGGCGGCGACCTGAGGAACAGGAAACACACAAGGGGTAAATTCGGGGAGACAAGATAACGAGATAAAACTATAATGAAACTTGAGGCTGCAAACCCAGACAATTCAGCGGTGAGCTCCCCTCACGCTGGGCCTTAAATACAGTGGCTCATCAGGAGCAGCAGGTGGATAATCACGCAGGTATGCTCATCACCAGAGCGGGAAACCAGGAACAGGAGGGAGGGAGAGCACGCTCGCCAGACCATCACAAACTTCCTCAGCCTCCTCAGAAAGCACAGCCGCTGTTGAGCTCTCTTAACCAGCTCTGTGGTGTTAAGTGCCCACGTAAGGTTCTCGCTGATGTGGATGCCCAGGTATTTAAAGCTGCTCACCCCCTCCACCTCAAGCTCCTGGATGAACAGCGGCTGATGAGGTCTCCTCCCATTCCTCATGTCCACTATCAACTCCTTCGTCTTGTCTGTGTTGAGGGTGAGGTTGTTGTTCTCACACCCTGACATCAGGTTGGCCACCTCCCTCCTGTAGGATGCTTCATCACCACCAGTGATGCGTCCCATCACTGCTGTGTCATCTGCAAACTTTAAGATGACATTGTCCTTGTGGGAAGCGACACAGTCATGGGTGAAGAGGCTGTAGAGGATGTGGCTGAAAACACAACCCTGTGGGACAACTGTTTTCGTGATGATGCTGGCTGAGGTCCTGTTACCCATCCTGACAGACTGAGGCCTGCCAGTCAGAAAGTCCAGTAGCCAGTCACAGAGGGTGGTGTGCGTTTAAGGGGAATGACCGTGTTGAAGGCAGAGATGCAGTCAACAGCTAACAACATCTGCATAAATGTATTATCACTCTATATTAGTGAATACCTGTGCGTGCCCGTAGAAAGCAGGTGTAAGCAAGGGTGTAAGCAAGCACGTCAGCACTCATTCAGTGACGCCTGCCTTTGATCTTTGATGGTGTCATAGCGAGTACTATAAACTTACACACATGGACAAAATTGTTGGTACCCCTCTGTTAATGAAAGAAAAACCCACAATGGTCACAGAAATAACTTGAATCTGACAAAAGTGGTAATAAATAAAAAGTCTGTGAAAATTAACCAATTAAAATCAGACGATGCTTTTGAATTGTGGTTCAAGAGAATTATTTGAAAAAACAAACTCATGAAACAGGCCTGGACAAAAATGATGGTACCCTTAACTTAATATTTTGTTGCACAACCTTTTGAGGCAATCACTGCAATCAAACGATTTCTGTAACTGTCAATGAGACTTCTGCACCTCTCAGCAGGTATTTTGGCCCACTCCTCATGAGCAAACTGCTCCAGTTGTCTCAGGTTTGAAGGCTGCCTTCTCCAGACGGCATGTTTCAGCTCCTTCCACAGATGTTCAATAGGATTTAGATCAGGGCTCATAGAAGGCCACTTCAGAATAGTCCAATGTTTCGCTCTTAGCCATTCTTGGGTGCTTTTAGCTGTGTGTTTTGGGTCATTATCCTGTTGCAAGACCCATGACCTGCGACTGAGACCAAGCTGTCTGACACTGGGCAGCACACTTCTCTCTAGAATACCTTGATAGTCTTGAGATTTCATTGTACCCTGCACAGATTCAAGACACCCTGTGCTAGATGCAGCAAAGCAGCCCCAGAACATAACAGAACCTCCTCCATGTTTCACAGTAGGGACAGTGTTCTTTTCTTGTTATACTTCATTTTTGCGTCTGTGAACATAGAGCTGATGTGCCTTGCCAAAAAATTCCAGTTTTGTCTCGTCTGTCCATAGGACATTCTCCCAGAAGCTTTGTGGCTTGTCAACATGCAGTTTGGCAAATTCCAGTCTGGCTTTTTTATAATTTGTTTTCAACAGTGGTGTCCTCCTTGGTCGTCTCCCATGAAGTCCTCTTTGGCTCAAACAACGACAGATGATGCGATCTGACACTGATGTACCTTGACCTTGGAGTTCACCATGAATGTGTTTAGAGGCTCTTTTGTTACCATTCGTATTATCCGTCTCCTCCTGTGGCCACATCCAGGGAGGTTGGCTACAGTCCCGTGGATCTTAAATTTCTGAATAATATGTGCAACTGTAGTCAAAGGAACATCAAGCTGCTTGGAGATGGTCTTATAGCCTTTACCTTTAACATGCTTGTTTATAATTTTCTTTCTAATATCCTGAGACAACTCTCTTCTTTGCTTCCTCTGGTTCATGTTTAGTGTGGTACACACCATGTCACCAAACAGCACAGTGACTACTTGTCACCCTTTAAATAGGCTGACTGACTGATTACAAGTTTGTAGACACCTGTGATATTGAGGACACATCTTGGTTAAAGATGTCCCTATGGTCACATTATTTTCAGTATTTTCTAGGGGTACCATCATTTTTGTCCAGGCCTGTTTCATGAGTTTGTTTTTTAAAGTAATTGTGTTGAACCACAATTCAAAAGCATTGTCTGATTTTCACTGGTTAATTTTCATAGAATTTTTATTTATTACCACTTTTGTCAGATTCAAGTTATTTCTGACCATTGTGGGTTTTTCTTTCATTAGCAGAGGGGTACCAACAATTTTGTCCACGGCTGTAGATGTCATAGCGAGTCCTATGATCATGAGTAATGCCTGCTGTTGATCTATAATGTCCTATGATCATGAGTGAGCCTGCCTGATGCCTGCCTTTGATCTTTGATGATGTCATAGGGAGTCCTATGATCGTGAGTGATGCAGTCCAAGGACAGATAATTTTTTCACACATAAGGAGTCGTATACATCGGAACATCATAGGACATTTCACACATAAGGAGTCGTCATACATAGGAACATCACAGGACATCATGCAGACATCATAGGAACATCATAGGCGGTCCTATAATCTTTGGTTGTGACACACACACTGACAGACACACAGACACACAGACAGAGATTTCTTGAATTTATAGTGATTTATAGAGTGATATAATTCAAGAAATCTCCATCTGTCTGGGTCTGTCTGTCTGTTACGACCATAGGACTCGCTGAAAGATCATAGGATCACCTGTGATGTGTCGACGATCTCTACATGATGTCTGTATGATGTCATATAGACGCCTTGGTATACAGTGATTCAAGAAAATCTGTGTGTGTCTGTGTGTGATCAAAGGCAGGCATCGCTCACGATCATATGACATTAAAGATCAAAGGCAGGCATCACTCACGATCATAGGACTCACTATGACATCATCAAAGATCAAAGATAGGCATCACTCACTCACACTCACGATCATAGGACATCAAAGATCAAAGGCAGGCATCACTCACGATCATAGTACTTGCTATGACATCATCAAAGATCATAGGACTTGCTATGACACCATCAAAGATCAAAGGCAGGCATCACTGAACGAGTGCTGACGTGATTGCTTGACACCCTTACACCTGCTTTCTACGGGCATGCAGCAATACTTGCTTATACTTGGTTTCTTCGGGCATGCACAGGTATGCACTAGTTATTAATAAAAGGGACAAGATTTTTACCATGGAATCAGCTATAATGCTAGTTCCCTGTAAGCATCTATATCTATATATATATCTATCGATATATAATTCAAGAAATCTCTGTGACGATGTGTCAAAGTCACAATCATAGGACTTTGTGTTGCCATGGCAACTGTTAGAAAAGTTCTTCTTAACCTTCAGTCAAAAAACAGGCAGGATCAGAGTTTCAGCAAATTTAATTACACTGGCCAGTGGAGAACAATAAAAACAACCTCAGAGCCTATTGGTGCATCATTCTGACTCAAACACACATCACTCAGTCCTTTAAGCCCTTCGTTTTCCGAGAGGTGGAGAAGAAAACCTCCATGGTGATTGGTTCAGTACATCTGGTCAAAACCTGGTGTAGCTACATATTATCTCTTTCTCAGGAACCATGATGTTCACTCAGCACCAGTCACACGGGAACCGTACAAAATGAACTAAAACAAAATGATAACAATGTCCAGCTGCAACCTTGACACTTTCACACAGACTCTGAGACAAAGCAAATCACAAATATGAAACAAATATTAAACTTTTCTATCAGTAACCATGTCAAAGATCAAAAGCAGGCATCACTAAACGAGTGGGGACATCAAAGATCAAAGGCAGACATCACTGAACGAGTGGTGACGCCAAAGATCAAAAGCAGGCATCACTGTATGACATCATCAAAGATCAAAGGCAGGCATTACTGAACAAGTGGTGACGTCAAAGATCAAAGGCAGGTTTCACCACGATTACTGTTGCCACTAACCATGTCAAAGATCAAAGGCAGCCATCACTGAACAAGTGATGATGTCAAAGATCAAAGGCAGGCATCACTGAATGAGTGGTGACATCAAAGCTCAAAGGCAGGTTTCGTAGGACTCGCTATGACGTCATCAAAGATCAAAGGCAGGCATCACTGAACGAGTGTTGACGTCAAAGATCAAAGGCAGGCATTACTGAATGACTAGTGATGTCAAAGATCAAAGGCAGGTTTCACCAGGGTTACTCTTGCCATAGTAACCATGTCAAAAATCAAAGGCAGGCATCACCATGGTTACTGTTGCCTTGGTTACCATGTCAGAGATCAAAGGCAGGAATGCAGAAATGCTTGCTTACACTTGCTTTCTTCAGGCATGCAGAAATACTTGCTTATACTTGGTTTCTACAGGCATGCACAGGTATGCACTATCCATCCATCCATCCATCTTCTACCGCTTTTCCGGAGGTCCGGGTCGCGGAGGCAGCAGTTCAAGCAGAGAAGCCCAGACTTCCCTCTCCCCAGCCACCTGCTCCAGCTCTTCAGAGTGGATACCAGGGCGTTCCCAGACCAGCTGGGAGACATAGTCTCTCCACCGAGTCCTGGGTCTGCCCCGGGGTCTCCTCCCAGTGGGATGTACCTGAAACACCTCAAGTGGGAGGCGTCCAGGAGGCATCCTAATCAGATGCCCATACCACCTCAACTGACTCCTTTCAATGTGGAGGAGCAGCGGTTCTACTCTGAGCCTCTCCCGGATGACTGAGCTCCTCACCCTATCTCTGAGGGTGAGTCCAGCAATCCTACGGAGAAAGCTCATTTCAGCCGCATGTATCCGCGATCTCGTTCTTTCGGTCATTACCCAAAGCTCGTGACCATAGGTGAGAGTAGGAACGTAGATTGACTGGTAAATCGACAGCTTTGCCTTAGAACTAAGCTCCCTCTTCACCACAACAGACCGGTACAACGTCCGCATCACTGCAGATGCTGCTCCAATCCGTCTGTCGATCTCTCGCTCCATTTTCCCCTCACTCGTGAACAAGACCCCAAGATACTTAAACTCCTGCACTTGGGGCAGGAGCCTGTCCCCAACCCGGAGAGGACAATCCACCTTTTTCCGGCTGAGGACCATGGACTCGGACTTGGAGGTGCTGATTCTCATCCCAGCCGCTTCACACTCAGCGGCAAACCGTCCCAGCAAGAGCTGTAGGTCATTGCTGGATGAAGCCAACAGGACAACATCATCTGCAAACAACAGAGATGAGATCCTGTGGTCACCAAGCATGACACCCTCCATTCCCTGGCTGCGCCTAGAAATCCTGTCCATAAAAATTATGAACAGGATCGGTGACAAAGGGCAGCCCTGGCGGAATCCAACTCTCACTGGGAATGACTCCGACCGAGTGTTGGCAATATGAACTAAACTCTCACAACGGTCGTACAGAGACCGAATAGCTCGTAACAACAAGCCCGATACCCCATACTCCCGAAGCACCCCCCACAAAAATCCACGAGGGACGCGGTCAAATGCCTTCTCCAAGTCCACAAAACACATGTAAACTGGTTGGGCAAACTCCCACGAACCCTCAAGAATTCTCGAGAGGGTAAAGAGCTGGTCCGATGTCCCACGGCCAGGACGAAAACCACATTGCTCCTCCTGAATCCGAGGTTCGACCAACGGCCGGACTCTCCTCTCCAGTACCTTGGCATAGACCTTCCCAGGGAGGCTGAGGAGTGTGATCCCTCTAAAGTTGGAGCACACCCTCCGGTCCCCTTTTTTGAAGAGAGGAACCACCACCCCGGTTTGCCATGCCAAAGGCACTGCCCCCGACCTCCACGCAATGTTGCAGAGGCGTGTCAACCATGACAACCCAACAACATCCAGGGCCTTGAGGTACTCAGGGCGAATCTCGTCCACCCCCGGGGCCTGGCCACCAAGGAGATTTTTAACCACCTTGGCGACCTCAGCCCCTGTGATAGGCGAGTCATCCCCCTCGTCCCCAAACCCTGCTTCCTCTGTGGAAGGCGTATCAGTGGGATTGAGGAGATCCTCGAAGTATTCCTTCCACCGCCCGACGATATCCCCAGTTGAAGTCAACAGTGTCCCATCCGCACCATACACAGTGTGGACGGGGAGCTGCTTTCCCCTCCTGAGCCGCCGAACAGTTTGCCAGAATCTCTTTGAAGCCGACCGAAAGTCTTGTTCCATGGCCTCACCGAACTCCTCCCATACCTGCGTTTTTGCTTCAGCAACCACCCGAGCTGCACTCCGCTTGGCCTGCCGGTACACCTCAGCTGCTTCGGGAGTCTCACAAGCCAACCAAGCTTGATAGGACTCCTTCTTCAGCTTAATGGCCCCCCTCACCACTGGTGTCCACCACTTGGTTCGGGGGTTGCCACCACGAGATGCACCGACCACCTTGCGGCCGCAGCTCTGGGCCGCCGCTTCAACAACAGAGGTGGAGAACATGGCCCATTCAGACTCCATGTCTCCAGACTCCCTCGGAATGTGGTTGAAGTTCTTCCGGAGGTGGGAGTTGAAGACCTCCCGGACAGGGGCCTCAGCCAGACGCTCCCAGCACACCCTCACTATACGTTTGGGTCTACCAGGTCTGAATGGCTTCCTCCCCTGCCATCGGATCCAGCTCACCACCAGGTGGTGATCAGTTGACAGCTCTGCACCTCTCTTTACTCGGGTGTCCAAGACATACGGTCGCAGGTCTGATGATACGATAACAAAATCGATCATCGATTATGGTATGCACTAGTTATTATTAAAAGGGAAATGATTTTTCCAACCAATTGTAAGACCACAAAAGGTTTGTATGTGTGTGGGGGGATGGGCATAATATACCATTTTAGACATTTTAAGGGGTTATATATCCACTGCAGTGTGTCTTTGAAGTCTTCCAGGGAGAAATGAAGGAAATACCTTACTGGGTATTTTTTGAGTCACCAATGGTGAGTGCACTGTCTGCTCACAGCACAGGCTGCTGGGAGAAAATAAAATATGTTTAAGAATATGAAACATGGAGAAAATTAGCTGCCTTGGCAGAGGTTTGCACTCTCTGTGTGCTCTCTTGTTATGTTATTTTGTTATCCAATTAAACTGTATGTCTAAACCCAAATAGTAAAACCATATTGTTAAAAACACGCACGCACAGGTTTGTGTGCAGCAATTTAGACATGTGTTTGACTTTAAAAGAGTAAGAAATAGACTAGCAGAACAGCAAACGTGAATTCCATCGCGCCTGTCTAAAAATACTTTTGGGGTCCACACTAGGCCCTTCAGGCGCCTCGGTCAGCTACGCGGATCTGTCCTGTGATTGGTCACCACCTCAATTTCGTTCATTTGATGGTGAAAAAAAAAAACACTGCTCGCTCGGGCTTGGCTGAGGCGGATCAGCGGGGAAGTAGAGGCTTTGTACATCACTTTCAGTTGCACACCGTAAAGATGTCCGAGGAGCGATCAGAGAGATCAGATGGGAGGATTGTGAAGATGGAGATCGACTACAGTTCAACTGTAGACCAGCGTCTCCCGGAGTGTGAAAAAATGGCCAAAGTAAGTTGGATGTAAAGGAGGCCGGAGCCGGCTGAGTCATGGTGTTTCAGAACCGTGCGTTAGCATCAAAGCTAACGTCAAACATTCATTCATGGAACTCGCATCAGGAAATATATTAAGGATCAGTTGCCAGTGTTGAACGTTTAAAGATTTCGTAAACTTGTTGTAGACAAAAGTATGTTTTTCAGATTCCGCTTGCTAGCATGTCTTGGCTTTAGCCAAGTTGCTAACCAAGCTAGATAACGTAAACAGTGCACTCTCGGCCACTCAGGTGTACCTGTTACCCTGCTTGTTGATGCAAATATCTAATCAGCCAATCACATGGTAGCAACGCGATGCATTTAGAGATGTGGGCATGGTCAAGACAAGCTGTTCAAACCCAGCATCGGAATGGGGAATAAATGTCATTTACTGCCATTTAAGTGACCGAATGTGATAGGGTTGTTGGTGGTAGACAGGGTGGTCTGACTACTTCAGTAACTCCTAATCGACTGGAGTTTTTATACACAACAATCTCAAGGGTTTTCAGAGAATGGTCTGAAAAAGAGAAAATACCCACTTAGCAGTAGTTCTGTGAGCTGAAATGGCTTGTTGATGCCAGGGGAGAATGACCAGACTGCTCAAGCTGAAAGAAAGGCAAAACTAAATAACCATTAATTAAAAATGAGGTATACAGTGGAGTGGTGGCGTCCGCATTATAGCCGGGAGGTTGTGAGTTCAGGCTCCAGCAAGGTCATGCAAAGACCAAAAGACTATAAAATGGTACTTTACACCTTCTAGCTTGGTGCTTAGCATAAATAGAATGTGGAAAGGAAAGTTGGTTGGTTACCCAGCCACAGGGGGAAACATAAAACCAGTGTACTCCCTGTGTTGGTCCCAAGCCTGGATAAAATGGCTAAAAATCCTTTCCAAATCAGTATGTGGACCCATGATCTGCTGTGACGACCCCTGGATAGGGGAGCAGCCAAAAGTTTGTGTGTGTGCACAACTGAGGTATACAGAAGAGCATCTCTGAAAACACAGCACATTGACTCTTGAAGCAGATGAGCTATAGCAGTAAAAGACCTTAACTAGGTTTGTTCTTGTCAGCGAGGAACAGGAAACTGAGGCTACAATTCACACAGGTTCATCAAAATTGGAGAATAGACTGGGAAAATGTTGCCTGATTTGTGTTTCAAGTTTTGCTACAACATTCAGATAGTAGGGTTAGAATTTGGTGTAAGCAACATGAAAGAATGGATGGATGCATGCATGCATGCATAGAGTGTCATGGATGTGCAGCCAACAACTGTGTGATGCTACAGCATATCAATATAGACCAACATCTCAGATGACTGTTTCCAGCACTTTGTTGAATCAGTGCAGTGTAGAAATAAGGCAGTTCTGAAGGCAGCAGGGATGCAGCCCAGTAATTCAATTCAATTCAACTTTATTTATATAGCACCATTTCACAACAACAGTCATCTCATAGCACTATCAACTGTAGGGGGAACCCCTACAGTTGCAGAAAGACCCCAGCAATCAGGCGATCCCCTGTGAGCAAGCACTTGGCGACGGTGGAGAGGAAAAACTCCCTTTTAACAGGAAGAACCCTCCAGCAGAACCAGGCTCAGGGAGGGGCAGTCATCTGCTGCGACTGGCTGGGGGGTGAGGGGACAGAGAAGATGAAAAGAACAGACATGTAGAGAGCAAACAGCACGATGGGGACTCAATCTATGGGAGAGAACAAACAGATGTAATGGCAAGGTGTACCTATTTACGTGAGTGCATGTTGTGCAGATGAAGTGGTTAGAGTAGCTGGAAATTGTACTTAGCATTATATTAGGATTTTACAAGTAGGGCTGGGCGATATGAAAAAATTCCAGTCACAATAAGGTTTTTCCCATATCAATATACAGTATATTGCGATATGAATCAAATCACTATTTCTGTCAAGCTTAAAGGTTCCTTTATACTCCTAAGTGAGACGTGAAGCTATAACAAGATTGATTTAAATATTTATTTTCTGTCAAAAGTTGAACTTGACAAATGTAGTGTAGAACATTTTACACCTGTATTTCAAATAATTATAAAATATAAATATTTTACAATATTCTGCTCATCAACTTACCAATAGCTGAGTGAAGTACATGGCCAAATGTAGCAGCCGTTACAGTCCAGCTCTCATCCATGTGAAATTATAAGTCTCCCCAGTGCAGGTGTGGAGAAGGATGGTTGCAGCCAAACACCAGTTAGTATTTGGATTAAACAACGAACGTGTATAAACGGGACACAAAATGCCAAAATTATTAAATTAAATTTAAATTTCAAGGAATATATTACAATGGGTCTGGAATATTTGTAAACATGTCTGTTAGTTGAGCTGATGTTACTTGGTCCCATTAGATATTTAATGTACTATTTGGGCTTTTTGTGTAACGCTACTACAAGAATGGCTATTTGCTATTAATATTAGAATATAAATGGTTTAATTGATTTTTGGGGCATTTATTGTCCCATAAAAAATTATTTCATTTATTATTTGGATGTTTTCTAGGGGGTTTGGGTGAGGGAAGTCCCATTCCGTCTGTTTGGTCCTGTTTGTTGTTTAGTACAAGCCTGCTCAACAGGATGGCACTGCTTCAGATGGTAAAAAAAGATTTGTAGTGTTACCTGATTCTTTGGGGGGGTTGCTTGACAGTTTGCAGTGCACGCTAAGCTGCTTCTTGTCAGACTTTAAATACAGGGTTTCCTCTGGTAACATTTCTCGGTGGCGGGCTGCTGCGCCAAAAATTTTACCGCCACGCCAAGGCGATATGAGTTTATTAAGAAAAATATATGAAGCAATGATTTTCCTCAAGCGCGCACACGAACAACGCACGTGGTTGTCATCCGTGCGGAGTTTAGAAGTGCCCCACCCACGTGAGTTTTCCAGTCAGTCAACAGGCAGTGTCTCGCTAAGCATGGCTGTCCAACAGAAACATTAGTTTATTAAAGTACTTTAAATGCGGAAAAAAATCATTAGAAGTATGTAAGCACTGACGTTTATCATGGTTTCAACCCGCTGGAAAAGGGAACAATAATGGAAGAGTTGCTTAGCTAAGAGATGTGGTTAGAATTCATATGCAGCCAGCTTCATATGAAGGGAAAGGCAGGGGGGACTGATGAATTACTGAGGATATATTTCACCAGCCACTACAGTATTAAGTTATGTTCTGTAGGAATTACAGGAATGAAGAGACTGGCAATTTCTCTCCTTTCTCGCACGAGCAGGCGTGTCGTTTTTATTCTCCAGCAGCAGTGACAAAAAAGCAAGAGCTAAAAACGCTAGCTCTCTTTTCACTCTAACTAACTAACTAACTAACCTGCACTTATATAGCGCTTTTCTAGTCACAAAGACCACTCAAAGCGCTTTCACTAGTACTAACCCTCTATTCTAAGGGCCTATAGGAAACAGATATCTAGGGACAATTTAGAACAACCAATTAACCTAATATGCATGTCTTTGGATTAACTGAGGTCCTTCAGCGGCTGCCTAGAGGTGCCTGATGAGAAAGCTTGGGAGCACAGCTATAACTGCCTCAACTAATCATTCTGTACATGAACACATATTGTGGTGAATTATGTCTTTAGAGTCCACTACAGTTCCCTATTATGTACCTGGCAGGTTAAGATGACCGAAATTCACAAAGTCAATGACTTTCATCTGTCAGCAGCTTTCAGACAAACTAAACGTGCCAACATCTGATTTCAGAATAAGGGAGGTTTTTCCTGCTGTCTGGGTGGTGAGGAGATTTCTAAAAAAACAACAACCCAAAACTATAAATATAAAGAAATATTATTACAGAAATAATGGCATCCTTGGTCATTTAAGTTAATTTATTTCATTAAATACAATTTTATTAATATTATTTCTTTGTAATCAGAGTTAAATTATTGTTCTGTTCTGACTGCAAAATTATGGTCAAAAATGTAAATTATTATAAGGAAAAAAGTAAAAAAAAAATTACCACAGTCTGTTTCAAATTTATCTAAAAAAATAGTAATTTTATTTTTAAAAAAAACAGACAAAAAATAGTTATAAAATAATCCACAAATTTATAATAAAGTTTCAAATGTACAAGAAAAGTCAATTTTACAAGAGGAAATTACAAATTTGATGAACATGGTTTCAACTTTAGATTTACAGAGAAAAGTAGAAAGCTATAAGAAAATTGTTATAAATTTTGGAGAAAAACCTCAAACCTTGAAGACTGAAGTCATTACTCAAGTTTAAGTGGTTGCTCTTTGTACCCTTAACTCAATTAGAAATTTATGGTTGCCTACTTTTAATTATTAATTTCAAAGCACTGCTTTTACATGGGTAGAATTTCTGGTTACTATACCCACCTGATCATATAATTTAAGTATGCTTGAGTGCATTACTATTATGAATGTTTCTTTCCCTTCCCCACTCTCTCAATGGAAAAAAGAAACACTAGAATAAAAATACAAAAAATACACATTTTTTTGTCATTTATGTAAACAATGACAAAAAAAATCCTGCAGGACAAAACGTGACACTTGATATTTTCTAACCTGTTTGTATACCACCATAGACAGAGAGAGAACCTGAATTAGACAGAGCTCAGAGAGGGCAAGATGAGACAGAAGAGAGGAGCCAAGGAGAGGGAAGTGTTCAGGCAGAGGAAGGAGAGAAGGATAACACCACTAAAAAGTCGAAACACAGGATGTCTGGGTGGGACCCCAACTGGCCCAATATTCAAGCCTTGGTTGTACAATACTTCAAATGGTAAGTTCCATATGCAACGTTACTGTGTAAAATTTTAAAAATAAATAAATAATATAAAATTAACGTATTCCAGTATGTTTAAACTCCCCCCCCCCCCCCCCCCCCCGGGAAAAAATATGCTGCCACCGCGCCAAGGTCTTTAAGCCAGAGGAAACACTGAAATAGCCAAAATATCTCCATATTACTGAAATCCTCGGAACGTTTTTTTCAACAATGTCCTCGTCTCTTGAGCACTGGGTGGCGTCCGTTTCGGTGTCTTCTTTGGTAACGCTGTCGCTGGACTTTTCATTAAGTTTTCTGTCATCTCCTCCATGGCTGTGCTAGCCCAAACATTCGCAGGTGTGCTAGAATAAGCTCCGGCTACATGCTGGTCCTATCCACCTACGCACGCTGTTGTGTGCATCAATCAAACATGACTTCCAGCCACATGATTGGTTCGGTGCGGTGTACAGTGATCCCTCACTTATCGCGGTTAATGGGTTCCAGAACCGACCGCGAAAAGTGAAAAACCGCGAAGTAGCGTCACCCCAATGACGTCATCCATAAACAATACGTACGTTCATTCTCTCACTCTCATATGATACGTGTGTGTGTGTGTACGTGTACATACATACGTAGATGTAAACAAAGTGTACATAAATATGTTTTTAGAACTCTTTTATTCTTATAACAAGATACGTAACTCAAGATGAAAATGATTTACTGCACAGGTTAATGAGAGCTTTACTGCTCCTCAGGTGACGCCTCATCGTGAGGTGCTGGAGGCGCAGGATCATCGAGGGCAGCTTCCGATAGAGCTGGAGAAGCTGCAGGAGGCGGCGTAGTGGCTCGACGGGAAGACTATTTCGCACAAAATGGCACAAGAGAACAGCAAAAAGTTCCACGCGGCGAGACTAAGTAACACGAGCGATAAAAAGCAATGAATGCGGTCTTTCTTCCCTTCATGGGTTCTCGGCAGGGAGAGGAGGTGGGTGAGACGTCTCGGCCAATCAGCTTGCGGGGTGAAACGTCTCGGCCAATCAGCTTGCGAGATTTCCGAGCCCAGCCAACACGACAACAGCGAACAGAGAGTTGTGCTGCTCTCCGTGTTGACACGTGATGGTCTAATGTAGTCTCCCTGCCTTCTGCTAGTGCCCGCCCATTATTTCTCAATTTTGAATTTTTGATGAATATTTTTGAAAAATCCGCGATGCACTGAGGGCGCGAAAGGTGAAGCGCGAAGTAGCGAGGGATCACTGTATTTTCATTTTCATTGGCTTTTCATGCTGTCTGTCAAAACATGGATCAAACGAGTTCTATTGAAAATGTTTTATGTCTCTATCGAGGAGAAGTTATTTTGTGATAATTATCATTATTGTTTTATTACCCAGCCCAAGACAAGTTGAAGTCCTGACATAGCAGTAGCAGTACAACTTCACAGGGGAAATGTATCGAAGCGTTTCACTGTACAGTACGGCCACAGCGCACTGTCTGTATGCCACTGTTCTCCTGATGTTTTGAAAAAGCTTCAAGCATTAAATATACAATCAGTTCAAACTGGTGATATCAAAAGTAACTTGGAGTACCAAATGTACTTGGGTAACTACATTTTTTTTCTTATTTAAATGCACTAAAGTAAGAGTAATGTGTATCTTGCAATAAAACTGCTCAAAAAAGTGTGATTTTTGTGAAAAAGATACTTGAGTGAAGATAACTCATTATGACCCACTTCTGATGTTAGGATATGTCATTGATGAAGAAATGTCACGGTCTGGTGTGTTTTTTTTTTTTTTTTTTCTGCTACAGGAAGGGAAGTTGCAGGAGGCCATAGAGAGCTTGTTGTCACTGGAGAAGCAAACGAGGACGGTAAGTCAGTGTTTTGAGTTGTGGAGTTCAGTGTCACTACAATCAAAGCCCAGGTAGATCCTAGTCCTTTTTAGGGACCGAGCCACTGACAGCATCAGTGGGCGAGAACCCTGTTGTATCCACTGCGTTTATTCTTCTTTTTTTCGACCTAAATGATCACATTTTTGACCTTCTAAATGGTAAGCAAAATGTTTTTTGTTTTGTTTCCACACACACCTCTTAACCCGTGAAAAATTCGATAAACTGGAAAAAATATGTGCCCCCCCCACCCCCAATTTTTGTGGGCGGGGCCAAACATACAAGGTCTATGGAGACCGGCAACCCTAAAGTTTTTCATTATCATCAGCTGATTCAAACTCCTGCTGATCATGTTTCCCGGTCCTCGCCCAGGTGCTTCTCATCACACCATCACCAGCAGTGTGTGTACTTCACGGCCGTTTGCCAGTCATGCACTAATGGTCCATAGTATTGTCACCTGTGCTGTTTGTCTGCCAGCATTTTCAGCACTCTCATGACACGCTAGTCACTCCATGTTCACTGTGGCTCTCGTGCGTCCTTGAAGCAATGTTGGCTCTGGGGCACACCTGTGGCTAACACGTCTCCTCTCATTCGTTCGCTGGGCTATGTCTGCCCCCGAACGCCATCAGTAAGTGTGTCTGTTTCTTGTACGTCTTCATCTTTCAGGGAACTGTCTGTCTTTCTGTATTAAATGTGCTGTGGTGTGTCTCCGCCGTCACTCTCTGAGTGTGACTGGCTTGGCACAATGCCCGCTTGGCACGGCTCAAACCTATATGGTCTGATGCCCCCAGACTCTTCATTATCATCCCATTCTTCGGAACTGTAATTGTCTGAAGATTGGACAACACAAACCAATTCCAGACTACATGTGCTGGAACCATCGTGGATGTTTTCAGCCGCTTCCATCCTGTGTGTACAATGAGCAGCCAAGTGCTGTGTTCTCCCAATGACGTGACTACATGGCGGCGGGGTTTTCCAGCCACTGACGTAATTGGTGACGTGGCGCTCATGAAAACGTCGGATATTCGCGTGAAAAAAAGCCTGTTTGACTTAGAATTGCACAGACCAACCTATTTTGTCATATTGTATTATGTGTTGAAAAATTAGAGGAAGTCAAAAATGTGTCATCAGACCTTTAATTACCACACGTTTTCAATGATTTGCAATTTTATTTTATACCAGCCTACTTATCAATGGCCTTAATTACATGTGTGTGTAGATCAAGCTTCATTACCAATATACAAAGAACTATATCCTAGATCCAGGCCTGCCTGTCTGTACCTGCTACTTCAGGGTTTAGACTCGTGTCAATGAGGCTAGAACTTGAACAATACACAACACTATTTAATTATGTTATAATATAGACTTACTGCTTTAATCCAACAATTACGTCCGTCCGGATCCTTCAGCTCCGTGGGGAATGTATATAACGTGAATGGCGGCGGACATGTGCACACGCTGGTCCCGAAGTTACACGCATGTATGCTGCAAGTTTGCTTTTTCCACCGCTCTAGATGATGCATGCCGTTCCCACACTTCACTACGGCACAATGTGCACCTGGCATAACGGTGATTTAAAGCTTGAAGCAGACTTCAAACGGCAATTGTTCAGGTGTGACAGTACTATCTCTATACAAAAGTAAGGCAACTAGCAGAATGTTTGGTAGTCCTGACCTTTGAACCGGATGTCGGGTTGCATAGTCCGCACATGCGCACTTGTAATGCGTAAGTTGCTTATAATAGATTTTGACATATACCAAAAAAAAGTCTAATATAACCTCTGATCCAGAGCTATAAATGCAACACTGTTTTCATTTCCTTTTGGTACAGTTTGATGTAAAAGCTCTTCAGACTTTTTCTGTGCTCACAAAAGGAATAGTTGTATCAAGTTTAAATTTAAAGCATGCACACACAAACTGCTTAAAAGAGACTGTTTAGAATATTCCTCTGATAAAAGACCACTTTTAAATGAGCAGTTTAGTCTTGTTAAATGACCAACTGTGATAGAAATGTGCCATTTGTGTGCAAAGGTAGAGTGAGGGTTTAGGTCTTTCATTTAGTCTTAGGGCCTCTTTACACAGCGCAGAGATTGTTGGATGAGCATTGAGAGATCAAAAATTGGCCCAACCTTTCAATGATCTCCCAAAGCCTCAAAAAATCAATTTCTGTGTAAATGTTTGGGAGATCCTTGTGTGTTTTGAACTGAGTTAAAGCTTTGAGGTGACCATGGAGATCACTGGAAGATCATTGACAGATCATTGGGAGATCTTGGCTCACTCGCTGAAAGCTTGTTAAAAATCCACTCTGGTGGATATAATTCCCCATAAAAACAAATCTACATTGTCTAAACTGGTATCCTGTGCCCTTTTTCTACCAAAAAAACCCTTTCATTGTCTTGCAGTTTTGTGTCAAAATCTTTTCACTTTTCCTCCTCCTTCAAGCACCAGGATCTGTGAATAGGCCCACCCACATCCCACAAGGCTATTGGTGACCAGCGCTACATTAAACAGAATAAATCCTGTGATAAGAAAACTTAGTGGTTGAAGGACATGCCCAGTTATATGCACGGTGGCCCAGGATAATGACTGAAACTGCATTGGTCTTTAAAAGCGGTTTAATGCTAAAACTCCTCTTAATTTGGGTCAAGTGTTCAAAGCAGCTGTCCAGAAATGTTAACTGGCCCTCGAGGATAACTTCAGTCAGACCAAAGATGGTTCTTAGTCCAGATTGGCTCAACACTATGGACCTGTTATAGTTGTGTCACCAAAAACGCTCCGTCTAAACTTGCTTTATTCCAAGAGGAGGAACTGAACTGAAACTTCACAGCAAAAAAACAGATATGAGACATTTGAGTTATTTCACTCTTGATATGTCTTGTAAGTCATAAAAAAACATGTTACAGACATGTTAATAAGAAAAAAAAAAACTTTGACTTTTGGTGGAGAGTCGCTTTAAGAGATCTAGCCATTTTTTCATTGCTCGATGATCTCCACCGCTGTGCACGGAGGGTATTACTGAGCAAAAATGTGGCACTTATTCTTTGTTTAGTTTTGGTGTATATTTTACACTCATTTAAATCCATGCTTTGCAAATTTGGAAACCATTAACATACTTTCTATATATTTTGCAAGGAACAATGTGCAATGTGTTTTTTTTTTTTTTTTTTTTTTAATCTGCCAGAACTCAGAAGGGTTTTAATGCTCATGACATTTTGTAGCACAGCTTTCTTTTGTCACGTTAATGCCATAACCACATCTGCCCACTTGGAATCATGCAGCAATAAATTTTACAAGAAAGTACCATTTTGTCCATGCAATAATTGTGGTGAGCTATTTTTTTTTTTTTTTTAAGTCGGTGTTTTCACTCATCAGCCTTCATCCTTTGCTCAGGCTTCAGACATGGTGTCCACATCTAGAATCCTCGTTGCAGTTGTTCAAATGTGTTACGAAGCCAAGGACTGGGACGCCTTGAATGAGAACATCATGTTGCTCAGCAAAAGGAGGAGTCAGCTCAAACAGGTCATATATCTTTTTTGTGCATGCTTTTAATTTTCACCTGTCTGGGAGTGTTCTAACTACTAAAGTAATAGGTTAGAAATGCACTCCAAGCACCCGATGAAGCGCACGTTTTCAGTCTCGTTACGGAAATATTAACTTTTGCTTTTTTTGTATCCTCTCTGTTAGGCTGTTGCCAAAATGGTGCAAGAGTGCTACAAATACGTGGACTCTGTGACCGATCTGACCATCAAGCTGAGGCTTATTGACACACTTCGCACTGTGACCGCTGGCAAGGTCAGTCACATGCTTGTGCCTCGTCACTGTACTGTTGAAGAGAGCTGAAAGTTTGTGAGAAGTTGGACTGCTGTCCAAAAAGTGTTTTCTGTGACAAAGGTGGATCCTAGGTTATCTTATGAAGCCTTTGGGTCATTGTTGTGTGCCCTTGAGATTCTGTTGTTGAGAAGGTATGCCCACCAGAGTATCTGTGAGGCACACGCCTCTATGTGATCACTCGGCTTGATTCAGTGGGATCTGGGTTTCTTCCACGTTTTATTAAAAATGCATACAGATCAAAAATTTTCCCCATAATATTAGATTCTGCTGGCACAATGGGGGCCTAGTTGGGCCATCTAAAGCCAAAAGGGCCAGGGCCTGCTGGACTTTCAAAATGGGAGTGAGATCATTACATTACTAAATGGAAACATTAATCCAAAGTATTTGTAGAGAGTCTATGGGAGGGAAATACTGTGCAGATTACATTAAGGACAGGTTGTGGAGATGAGAAGGTGACCATTCTGGTTGGGGAAAAATAAGCTCCCCTTTTGTTACAAATGCCTCAGTTGTTTCTATTTTTCAGATTTATGTAGAGATTGAGCGTGCCAGGCTGACGAAGACCCTGGCCGGGATCAAGGAGCAGAATGGAGAGGTCAAAGAGGCAGCAGCTATTCTCCAGGAACTGCAGGTACAGTCCAGTTCTTGGTGAGGGTATCAATCATATTATTCGCTTAAATTGAGAATATTTAAACAATCCAATCTATTCTCCGTTATGTCCCACTACTTGGTACTTAAATGTGTATTTTTTGCTGGCCAGGTGGAGACGTATGGTTCAATGGAAAAAAAGGAGAAGGTGGAGTTTATCTTGGAACAGATGAGGCTTTGCATTGCTGTCAAGGATTACATCCGCACCCAGATTATCAGCAAGAAAATAAACACTAAATTCTTCCAAGAGGAAGGCACCGAGGTAAGGGAAACTAGAAAATATTCTTCTGGGAGATGCAGAAATCCCCCGTTTATTGGCAGACATTTAGTGGCTGCTGCCTCATTAGTTTTACAGTAGCACCTCATTTTTGGTAACTGAACACTTTTTCTTTTGTCTCGTGTATAACCCAGGAGTTGAAGCTGAAGTATTACAACTTGATGATTCAGGTGGACCAGCATGAGGGCTCCTACTTATCCATCTGCAAACACTACAGGGCCATTTATGATACCCCCTGTATCTTGGAGGACAGCAGCAAGTGGCAACAGGTATACCCGCTTTCTATTGAGGGAATGGTGTGGAGAAGACAGTTTATGATTTGGGTCTCTACTTCTGTATGTGTGTGTGTGTGGGGGGGGGGATCCCAGAGGACATGAGAACATGTGGGTTGTCATGTGAATGAATTGATAATC
The DNA here is from genome assembly GCA_020510985.1 of Pholidichthys leucotaenia. NCBI lineage: Eukaryota > Metazoa > Chordata > Actinopteri > Cichliformes > Pholidichthyidae > Pholidichthys > Pholidichthys leucotaenia. The sequence goes on along the minus strand of CM035848.1, from coordinate 109,913,815 downwards.
AATCAGAAAAGGAGCTGATGGAAGACAGAAGCGATGTCTTTTATGTTTTTTATACTCATGTTAAGCTGAGTTGCCACCTCTGCTTACTTCCACTGCCTTCAGCTTGTTTTCTTTAGAAAGGCTCTGTAAAGCGCTTTGGTCATCCAGAGATGAGTAAAATGCACTATATACGTGAACGCCGTTTACATCTTCCCAAATTTAGGTCCTAAGAGTAAAACAATGAGAGGAGGAGACTTTTCCAGTGGGTGTAAGGAGCTTTTCTAGCGCGTTGAGGCAGACCGCAGCTCAGCGGCATGCAGTGTAATGGCTGCAGCTCTCAGGAACAGGGTCAACCTGAGCTTGGACCACACAGCTGCAACTGACTTTTCTAAAAATCCTTTCCTCCCGCGACATTTAATTTTAGTAGGTTTTTTTAAGGTGTTGTAATGGAAAATGCATCTAGAGGACTGTCCCAACACATTTTATTAGGGTATGAAAGTCTGTTTTAACAGTGTTGGAGATGCTGAAATACATATCTACATATACATATCATGCTGAAATACATATCACTAACATTAGCGTTTTGCATGAATCTGTAACATTTCTGCAAAGTGTTTTGCATGTTGTTTTTAACTTCCCTTTGTTTGCAAATTAAGGTCAAGTTAACAGTGGCAATTAAATGCTGTTATATATTTGTTTATAAAGGCTGCAGAGAAAGCCTTGCTAGAAATCTTGAAGCTCAGTGAATTCTATCATTGCCTCCTCACCAACATCGTCTCTGAGTTCTTCTTTTGGGGGGGGGGGGGTCTCTTTATTGTACTGAAGGATGACAGCATGGTTTGCAATCACATCATTTGTCCTAGCATACAGTATCTAAGCCATAATAATGTGTAGTGTGTAATGTGTTCTTTACAACATTAAGACATGTCCTTGTTTTTTTTTGTTTTCTTTTTAATTTCAGTATTTGATTTGACCATGTATGTGAAACAATGTGTTAAATAATGTTCAGTTTCCTTGTAGAATCCAGTGGTAAATTTGTGTATTACTTTTTGAGTAACTCTGTTTAAAGACAAGCAAATTGAAAGCCCCGCATCTGCCGTTTTCCTAAATCTTTCCTTGTTGCTCTTTTTGAGTTTCATTGCAAAAACCAATGACCGTGTTTGTGTCTCAGGCCCTGAAGAGCGTGGTACTGTATGTGATCCTCTCCCCTTACGACAACGAGCAGTCAGATCTTGTTCACAGAATCGGTGCGGACAAGAAACTGGAAGAAATCCCTAAATACAAGTAAGATCGAATTTGTCCCTCATAATGCTTTATGTCAGCTTTTAGTAGATTATATGAATCCACATTGCTTACAAAAGTGGCATATTATAAGCAGCATATATAAAAACATGATGGTTTTGTGGAATTTTAGTGTAGTTGAGGAATTTTTGTCCCTTTTACATATGGTGACATCGGGCACATACTGTACCCTCCTGTAGCAATGAATGAATACTGGTCTTAAATACACTCTTCCTCACTTCCAAGGGATCTTTTGAAGCAGTTTACCACTATGGAGTTGATGCGCTGGGCCTCGCTGGTGGAGGATTATGGGAAGGAGTTGAGGGAAGGTTCACCTGACAGCCCTGCAACAGATGTCTTCTCTTATTCAGAGGAAGGGGAGAAAAGATGGAAGGACCTGAAGAACAGAGTGGTGGAGCATGTAAGTCCTGCACTGGCACATAAACCCCTCAGTATATGTATTAAAATCCATCAGTCATTGATAGTGTTTTTTTTCTTCTAAGTTTAATATGACATTAGCCTGTTCAAGCTAGAGAAACTGGAAGTATTGTGCAGTAAGTATGGATGTTATCAACATTTGTTCTTGTCCTGCAGAACATAAGAATAATGGCCAAATATTACACCAGAATCACAATGAAGAGGATGGCCGGACTCCTCGATCTCTCAGTTGATGTAAGCAACAATCACCAGTCAGAGAAAATTAATTATTATCATAAAAGGTGTTTGTTTGGCTGTTGCACTCCAGTTTTTTTTTTTTTTTTTTTTTTTTTTTTTGGGGGGGGGTGGCTGGGAATTAATTAAATATTTAGCTAATAAATTGCAGTTTTTTATTGTGTTTAATCACTACAATTACAATGAAGAAACAATGAAAAATAAGCTTTTTAAACAACTTGTAATTGCATTTTTTTTTTAAATAAAATATACCAGTGTCCCTCATATTCAACAGAAATACTGCTAGAGCAACATAAAACACTTGATAATCATGAATGTGTATTCAATTACATTTTTTTTATAATAGCAATTTTTTAAATATTCTTTTTTAGTTCATTATAAAGATGGAATTGATTTCTCTGTAAAACTACTACTTTTAATATGGTCACATTTCCTTTTTTATATTAAATGGTCAAAGAGGAGGTTGATGTTCCTACTTGGGGTAACTTTCCTAATTATCTCAACCTTTAAAAGTAGAACCAAATGGAACAATTCTTAATTGATTTCCAGATCCTGACCCTAAAGGTGGACTATGTAGAAATTGCAGGTGATTAGTGGCAACACCAGATGGCAGTAATGAACCTTCATCTACTAGGCTGAAGTGAATTTGATAGTTTTTTTTTACTGATGTCCCATGATGACTTCTTCAAGTTTGTCTACTCCAAGTGAACTGGTAATTAACTGTTATCATTACGTGTTCTGCCCTACTCTAGAAATTAACGTACTTAACCCTTTGAGTGTGAGAATTTGTGTGCCCCTAGTGGCAGAGTGCAGCACTGCGCCTGCCTTCTCACTCTGACTTTGCCAAAAGTGAGAAATTTGTGGGGTTTTTTTTTTTTAAATGGACTGATTTCTTGTTCATATACTTTGAAGATAAGATGATGAGTTACCTCTGTACAAAAAACGGTGTCAAAAGACTGAACCATTTTTTGTGTAAATATGTCCAAAGTCCAGTTTTGACTGAGTTATGGAATTTAAAGAGATGCCGTGACATTATGCAAATTAGATGCGTAAATTTATTCCTATCTGAAACTTTGGATCATATTTTACATCTCTCTGATTGACAGTAAGCCATTATCTCTTACCACTTTCAAGTTATAGCCTTGGAAATCTGAACTATTTTATTGACAAAAAATATTTACCACTCTTGACCACTAGGGGGTATGTCGCAGTTTGGCAACATACACACTCAGAGGGTTAAATTAAAACACAGAATTTTTGACTCTGAAATGAAAACTGGCTTAGTGCTCCCCCTGCTGGTGTAGAGTGGTATCTATCACTTTGTCAACCCGTCAAAAATCATAAATGAGTTCATACCTCTGCCAGATAATAAATTATCTTATCTGGCATGACAGCAAAAAAAAGTGTTCCTTTACACACTAATTACATTTTTAGGTATTTCTGGAGTATTTGAAAATAGAAAATATTGCACATTCTACCTTTAATGGTGAGGTATAAGCCTTTATGCACTTTATATTGGAGTGTGTGTTTTCCTCCAGTCACTCTCACAGCCCTAATCAGTAACGCTGTGTCAGGGATGAGTGTGTGTGCTTGCTTTTAAGTGGGGTTTGTGCACGTAGAATGAGGTCACCCTGAGCACCGGAGGATCAGTGTAGTGTGGTGTAAATTTAAGAGCTGAAAAAGAAGAGCTACTCTTGTTTTAAGCTGAGCCAGCTGGTGAGACAACCCAGTCACCACTGCTAAAACCTCCTTAGGGAGTGACCTGACAGAATCAATTTTTTATAAAATGTTTTAAGTGGCCCACATTAATCGGAAAAGTTAATGCATTAATATTCCCAGTCCTAGGTTTTGGGGTTTTTTTTTGTTATAAAAGTATGAAATGACTAACTTGGATGTAGCAGTTGAACATGTGTGGCACTCAAAACATTTCTGCAATCCAATGCTTTTTCAGGAATCAGAAGAGTTCCTCTCCAACCTAGTTGTAAACAAGACCATTTATGCCAAGGTTGACCGGTTGGCTGGCATCATCAACTTCCAGAGGCCCAAAGACCCTAATGACCTGCTCAACGACTGGTCCCACAAACTCAACTCCCTCATGTCTCTGGTCAACAAGACCACACATCTCATTGCTAAGGAGGAGATGATTCATAACCTGCAGTGAAACAGGAACACGTGGCATTATTTTATGTGGGATTTCACTTTTTTCCTTCAGTGAGATTGTTGTGAATATATAGTATATTGGCAGGCTGTACTTGGAGCCTTCTTTCAATGTTGCGTCATTGTCAAAAACAGCTGCAGCTTATACACGATACCTCCAAGGATTTCTGATTGTTTTTTATTTTTTTAACTGTCAAGTATCCCGCCCCATCCGTCACTGTCATGCAGGACTGGCTCATTAGACATGTTACCCATTTCCATTTGATGGATTATATATGCAGTAGATTAGCATTCACTGCTGTATCAGAACTTGATTTTCAGTTTATACATGTCAATATAAACAATAAACTCACATTTTGGTAATATTTCCATGTATGTGTTTTGTCAAGTTGACCGGAACTGATGAATGTGAAACGGACGAGGGCATAGTTTGTTATTTTGTTAATTCCCTTCCACAGCATGTGGGACACCATGTGGTGTATAGGGGCAGTACCTATCCCCATTTCTGAGACCGTAGACCACACAGCTACTGTAAGTAGTGAAAGCTACACTGCAGGGTCAGTCCTCTGGTAGGTCTGTGTGTTAACTTTGCTTTCCTCTTTCTATTATGCTGAGCACCAAGCTAGAAGGTAGAAAGTACTATATTATTTTTTTTTAAATATCGTCTTTGACCCGCTGGCAGCACCCACAACCTCCCGGCTGTGGGGTGGATGCTGTCCCAGTAGGCCACCAGACAAGGGCATGTAGACACAAAAAAAGCTGTGCTCCTTTGGACTGAAAAAATGCTGCACTGTTGTAGTTTTTGCATCACATGAAGTGGTTTTATAGGCAAGAAAGCCACCAAACTTTGTGACATGCCACCTTTGCTGACCAACTTCTTTTTCTTTCATTTTCCTTGTGGCGCAAATACAAGACTTTCATATGTCAGCTTGTGAGCAGAGATAAACAAACCTATCATCTGGATACTGGAGTCAGTTTTTCTTGGCCTGTCCTTGCCACTGATAATACCTCTATCTGCCAAGAATGTGCAGCTAGTCCAGCAAAAGCTAGTGGTACTCAAATACTTCAGTCAGAAAGCAACTCATACCGGCTCGGACGTCACCCGGGTTAACAAGGTCAGGAGTTCCTGGCAGCGGAAGGCGAAAGACAGAGCTGCGTGGAGGAATCTGATCAGACCTAAATGAAACAGTCATTGTCACCCCCGACAGACTGCTATGATGATGATGATGATGATATTTTTTCAGAAAGTTCATTCAACTTACCTGTGAAACTGATGAATTATTTAGTAATTATGACAGTCCTTGCTGTTTGGGTATGTTTTTAAAGTCTCACTCAGGGGTGCCAGACTGTGAGTAATGATGGAATTAACTGGGCCAAAATTGTGTGCTACACCTCTGCTCACAGCAGATGTCCAACTTAACCATCCATGTTCAAAACAGGGCCACTGATCATTTCAATACCCGTCCCTGAGTGGTGAAAGAAGGGGGAAATAATCAGCCCGTCAAAAAATGGTACAAGTATGCTGAGGAACCTTAAGACAAATGTAGATTTTTTTTAAAAACTTTGAGCCAGTGTAATGCCTTTCATCAGTACAGTAGTGTGTATCAGGCAATAGAAAATAAAAGGCTGATGGAAGTTAAGAGTTGGTATTTACATGCATTTTTAGGGTTACTTTGGGATTTTTAGTCAGGACATTTATCTTTTGCCTTTTGGCCTCCAGCTCCCAGGGATGAGAATGGGATCAAAGCAAAAAGCTTTTGCCCTTATGTGATAATGTCTATAAAAGAGACCTGAATATAGTGTGGTGAATTAAATGTGGGACTTTGTCCCTTTTGCATGCTCTAGTGGGTGAAATATGGGGTGTTGTCAGAGCTCTGTTTTTTAAATTAACATACATTTGTTTTTAATTGACATAAATGTCTTGACTGTAGAGAAGAAGACTGGGAATGAATGTGGGGGTGTCCTAATTTATTCCTCATTATTGGTTTAGAATTACATTTTACAGAAAATTTGAAAAAAGTCTTTAATTTGTAATTGTTTAGTTGCACTAGTGCATACCCGTGCATGCCCGTAGAAAGCAGGTGTAAGCAAGCACGTCACCACTCGTTCAATAATGCCTGCCTTTGATCTTTGATGATGTCATAGCGAGTCCTATGGTCGTGATAGAAGGACACATGGTGTCTATATGACATCATATAGACATCATAGGGGCATTCTATGATCTTTTAGCGAGTCCTATGGTTGTGACTGACGCAGAGATTTCTTGAATTATGTATAGAGTGATGATTACATACAGTCCAGAGACTGGAAGAAGAGCTCCTGACGATAGAGTGATGACCTGAAGAATAAAGAGTGGGACCAGATAGTGTTATAGGTATCATGTACGTTTGAAGAAGAAGAAGATTGTTCAGAACTCCTTATAAGAACTCCTTATACAACGATATAGAGTGAAGAAGAGATTTCCAACCAAGAAGAATTCTGACTTTTGATGCATAGAGTGATGTTTACTGAGTGTGGCAGTAAGGACTACCAACTCCTGACCGGACCGAGTGATGATGTAGAGTGAAGTGTGTGGCGGTGATGCACCTGTGAGCTGGTTGCCAGCAGCCAATCAAGTCTAAAAGAAGAAGAAGACACACAGACCGACACACGGAGATTTCTTGAATTTATAGTGATATAGTTCCGTGGGATTAAACTCACTGAGGACACAGTCCAAGGATGGATAATTTTTTCACACATAAGGAGTTGTTCAGAACTCCTTATAAGAGATCGAGTCAGGTGAACATGAAAGAACAAGAAGACTATACAGAGTGATGATAATCAAGTCAGTATTGGTAATGCACCTGTAAGCTGGTTGCCAACCACCAATCAAATTTAAAAGAAGGAGTTGTTCATAACTCCTTATAAGAACTCCTTATGGCGACTACAGCTCCTACTACCCAGACGGAGTGATGATATACAGTAGAGTGAAGTACGTGGCAGTAATGCACCTGTAAGCTGGTTGCCAACCGCCAATCAAATCTAAAAGAAGAAGATGAATCTCCCAGGGACGGATGGTTTTTTCGCTCATGGGGAGTTATTCAGAGCTCCTTATAAGAACTCCTCATACGATGCCGCTGGGGGGACCAGTTGCTGGCTGGGAATGAAAAGGAGAGATACCTGGAAACCGATTTTACCTGCCTGGCTCCTGGACGCAGTCCAAAGACGGATAATTTTTTCATACTGAAGGAGTTGTTCAGAACTTATACAAAGGTACAGAGTGATGATAATCAAGTCAGTGGCGGTAATGCACCTGTAAGCTGGTTGCCAACTGCCAATCTGCTAAAAGAAGAAGAAGAATCTCCCAGTATTTTTTAACATTGATATTAAATATCCATATGTCCAAATATGTAAAAAACAAACAAACAAAAAAAAACAAACAGAAACACACAGGCTTATATGGGGTGTCCTAATTTTTTCACATGACTATGTTGCCTCTGGCTCATTTGAGACTGTACTTGTATTTTTCATCCATTCATTCATTCATTCATCTTCTTCCGCTTAATCCTTTTTGGGTTGCGGGGGGCTGGAGCCTATCCCAGCACCTTTTGGGCGATCTCGCCCAAAGATGTTCAGATGCATTTTAAAGAAATACTTGATATGTTAACTTTTCCAAGTTTTTCTGTTAGGTTTGTTTCAACTTTTCATGCAATTGTAATTGATTCAGAAACAGGTAAGAGGAAAAAAATGATGCCATAAGGTCATTTTTTACTTGTTAAATACAAGAGTAATTGAATTTTCATGTAAGAAGTAAAAGCCACAGTACAGGCTGTAGATAAAGGACTGACACAAATGTTTTTGTTGATCAACGTGCACACGCGCGCGCACGCCAGTCCCCCCTCCTCAACCTTCAGACCAGAACATCCCGGCATGCTTTGCGATTGGGCTGACAAGTGGATCCAAGATGGCGTAGAAAGTAAAGCTAGGTAAGTGTTGACTTCCCATTTTCAGCCCTCTCAGTTGTCCGTTTTGCCTAAAAGCCATTCACACAGATCCCCTCCGTGGACCATTAAGACAACCATGAGCGTTGTGAGTCTGTGCACGGACAAGAACACAGTGTCATTTCACTTATATGCGCTTGAACATGGAGGCAAAAATCACAGGCCCCGAACCCGTTTTGTTTCGGCGAACCCAGCTAGCTGGTTTGCTAACGTTAACAAACCAGCTAGCTGTTCTTGTGAGCTTCTCAGTTTGGTTCCAAAAAGGGGCTGTCGTTCAGCTAGCGAGCTAATCGCTGCCTACGCATAGTCTTTTAGTGACAACTCTGTTGACCGTGGACAAACGCGATGGACGAGTTAACGGACATCGAGGGGACGTTTTTACGGCATTTTCAGCGCTGCCGTCATCGCTCCAGACTTGCAGCAGACATAAGTTTGCAAGCCAAACAACTTTTTTGCACACTAAAAGACGACTTAAGTACACTTTACATCGCGTGTTTAATCAGTATATCTTCCCTTGATTTGTTAGGATTAAGAAATTATGGTCTTACATAATAGTGTGTTTTAAATGTTGACGATGATGTCCAAATAGTTGTATTGGAATGGCCGCAGCAGATTCTCCTTTACTGCTCTTGTTTGGTACAAAATATCTCCTGGTTCCACTTTAAATCAGGACCTAAAATAATTCAGTCGCCTACTCTGTCCCGCCAAACTATCTGTTGTGCTTGCAAACTACTAGTGTTAGGTGATGTATCCCTGTAGTCAAATGGGGTGCAGTGTTGCACAGGTTTTGAAGAAACCTCACTCTTCTGCGAATACTAATCCGCTTGTCTTTCTCAGCTACAACCCTTCCTAACCAAAGGGACTTTACACCCTTGATTTTGCATTAAACATGTTTTGCAACTAGGTATTGATGAGCGCATGTTGGTCTTGTAAATTTATCACCAGTTTGCTTAAGGGGAATTTTGGTGTGGCAGACCAGTGTTTGCGGAGTAAATGTTGGATTTTTTTTTGCTTTTGCCATCAAACACGTACAGCAAATAAAAACGTATTAACATTTATTTTAACCTTAAGTTGATGAAACGGCCTTCGACCTGACAGTAGTTGTAGTCTTGTCTGTATGGTATGTTGTCATACAGCAGGGCTGTTCAATTACAAAATCAGTTGGACCACAATTTGAAATCAAGACATGTAACTGGACCGCACATGTTCGGTGATCTGTTGAGTATGGCAAATTTCAGACCAACACAGATCAATATGACGAAAAACATGCACTTTTTTTTTTTTTTTTCATTGTCTTGGTTTTAAATGTGCGCTTGGCACATGACAAAGGCACATCAAAAGTGCATAAAAACACAGTAACAGTGCTGTGGTTGAGCAGAACTTGAAGTAGTAGAAATATGTTTTCTCTTGAACAACAAATAAATGGGGAAAAAATAAAATTCTGTAAATAGCCATTTTGGTCACATCTTACTCAGGCATATCTCAGTGCATAAAAACTCAGTGTGTACTGTTAGCATTAACATTTGTTTCCCTTTTGAAATAAAATAAGATAAGCCTTTATTAGTCCCACAATGGGGAAATTCCAGGATTGCAACAGCACAGGGATAGCAACACTCAGAGCAACAATCAGAAGGCAAGGGAAAAAACAAGAGCAGCGAGTATACATATGTACATATAAATATGTGTGTATATATATATATATATATATATAGACACACAGTGCGGAGCATTGTAGCTAGATGGGATAGATATATAAATATATAAACACAGTGCGGAGCGTTGTAGCTGAATGGAATAAATATGAGTATATAAACACAGTGCGGAGTATTGTAGCTAGATGGAATGAATATGTGAATATACACTCACCCACTTTATTAGGTACACCTGTCCAACTGCTTGTTAACACTTAATTTCTAATCAGCCAATCACATGGCGGCAACTCAGTGCATTTAGGCATGTAGACATGGTCAAGACAATCTCCTGCAGTTCAAACCGAGCATCAGTATGGGGAAGAAAGGTGATTTGAGTGACTTAGAACGTGGCATGGTTGTTGGTGCCAGAAGGGCTGGTCTGAGTATTTCAGAAACTGCTGATCTACTGGGATTTTCACGCACAACCATCTCTAGGGTTTACAGAGAATGGTCCGAAAAAGAAAAAATATCCAGTGAGCGGCAGTTCTGTGGGCGGAAATGCCTTGTTGATGCCAGAGGTCAGAGGAGAATGGCCAGACTGGTTCGAGCTGATAGAAAGGCAACAGTGACTCAAATAACCACCCGTTACAACCAAGGTAGGCAGAAGAGCATCTCTGAACGCACAGTACGTCGAACTTTGAGGCAGATGGGCTACAGCAGCAGAAGACCACGCCAGGTGCCACTCCTTTCAGCTAAGAACAGGAAACTGAGGCTACAATTTGCACAAGCTCATCGAAATTGGACAATAGAAGATTGGAAAAACGTTGCCTGGTCTGATGAGTCTCGATTTCTGCTGCGACATTCGGATGGTAGGGTCAGAATTTGGCGTCAACAACATGAAAGCATGGATCCATCCTGCCTTGTATCAATGGTTCAGGCTGGTGGTGGTGGTGTAATGGTGTGGGGAATATTTTCTTGGCACTCTTTGGGCCCCTTGGTACCAATTGAGCATCGTTGCAACGCTACAGCCTACCTGAGTATTGTTGCTGACCATGTCCATCCCTTTATGACCACAATGTACCCAACTTCTGATGGCTACTTTCAGCAGGATAATGCGCCATGTCATAAAGCTGGAATCATCTCAGACTGGTTTCTTGAACATGACAATGAGTTCACTGTACTCAAATGGCCTCCACAGTCACCAGATCTCAATCCAATAGAGCATCTTTGGGATGTGGTGGAACGGGAGATTCGCATCATGGATGTGCAGCTGACAAACTGCGCCAACTGTGTGATGCCATCATGTCAATATGGACCAAACTGTCTGAGGAATGCTTCCAGCACCTTGTTGAATCTATGCCACGAAGAATTGAGGCAGTTCTGAAGGCAAAAGGGGGTCCAACCCGTTACTAGCATGGTGTACCTAATAAAGTGGCCGGTGAGTGTATAAACACAGTGCGGAGCATTGTAGCTAGATGGAATAAATATGTAGATATATAAACACACACAGCCATTTTGGCTGTGTGTGTCATATGTTACAAATATGTTACATCCTGGTCATAACTGACCTTGGCACATCACAAAGTGCATTTAGCTGAATAAAAAATGAACTGTCAAACACTTCAGTGCACAACTCTGCCCCCTAAGAAAAGATTGATAACATTAACAAACATTGCACATCCACCATTGTGGTTTGTTTTGTGTTTTAAATCACCACATGTGAGTAGGAACCTCTTTTTATAACTACACATTACATTGCACGTACCGGAGTGGTGGCTCAGTTGGTAGAGTATCCGCCCCACACCCGGGAGGCAGGGGTTCAAATCCCGGCCGGGTCATACCAAAGACCACATAAAAATGGTGCTTTCTGCCTTCTAGCGTGGTGCTCCGCATAATGGAATGGGGAAAGTAAAGTTACACACAGAGCTACCAGAGGACTGACCCCCCACTGTAGTTTCCACTACTTGCAGTAGCTGTGTGGCCTAGGGTCAGAGAAACGGAGATAGGCGCCGCCCATATACGCCTTCATGGTGTGAAGGGATTAACTAACTAACTTAAATTGCACACACATATCAACCAGAAATTTTTAGTAGAGTTACGGATGCTAAAAGCACCCACTTAAAAACTTGAAGTCTTGAAGGTTTGAGGGTTTTCGCCAAAATTTATAACGATTTTCTTGTAGTTTTCTACTTTTCTCTGTAAATTTATCTAAATTTGAAACCATTTTCCTCAAATTTGTCATTTCCTCATGTAAAATTGACTCTTCATGTACATTTTGAGACATTTGTGGTAAAAATTTGACTTGTTTTCCTAATACAGTTTACACTTTTGACCATAATTTTGCAGAGCCAGAACAGAACAATAAATTAACTCTGATTTCAAAGATTTTTTTTTAATAAAATTACATTTAATGAAATAAATTAACTTAAATTACCAAAGATTCAGTTATTTCTGTTAAAATATTTCTATATATATATATATATACAGTATATATATATATATATATATATATATATATATATATTAGAAATCTCACCAACCAGACAGCAGGAAAAACCTCCCTTATTTTGAAATTCAAATGTTGGCATATTTAGTTTTTCTGAAGGCTGTGGAAGGATAAAAGTCATTGACTTTGTGAATTTCGGTTATGTTAACTTGCCAGGTGCATAATAATGAACATAAATTATTGTAATGGCTGGTGAAGTAAATCCTCAGTGATTCAATCACTCTTGCCTCTTTTCCTGCATATGAAGTCTAAACCCACCTGTTTGCTCAGCAACTGTTATTGTTCCTGTTACCAGCGCGTTAAAACCACCATAAATGCCTCCACTGCTTACATACCTTTTCTGATTTTTTTTTCTGCATTTAAAGTACTTTAATAAGCTCATGCTTCTTTCGGACAATGACGCTAGCGAGATGCTCTGACTGAAAGGTTTGCTCTGCCCCTGACTGGAACTGTCACACAGGCAGGGTGCTTCTGAGCTCTGTGCGGATGACAGTCACGCACGTTGTGTGCGTGCTTGCGGTCTGTCATTCCTTCATATTTTTTTCTTAAATTTATATTTCCTTGGTGTGGCCTGGGCCCACGGGCCACTCGGAGGTTGCTTCTGGGCCGCATGTGGCCTGCGGGCCGCTACAGCCGGATTTTTAAAAAAAAAAAAGAGAGAGTGTGCTTCATGTGAATGTTGAATCTTTGAAAGATGACTCCCAGTTTACTTTTTTACCCTGAAACTTTTGCAGTTTAAGGAACAGACTTCTGTTATTATACAGTATACAGTTGCATTTTCCAGTTGTTCGTCCCCCATTGCAAATTGTTTTCAGAATGTACAGACATCTGTGATTGCTTCCTATTTTTGTGCGGCAGAACACACATGACACTATTGTAACTGGAATATGTTAATTTTATACTAATTTCTTTTTTAAATTTTGCACAGTAATTTTGCATATAGATAGAATAGGCTTTATTGTCATTGTACAGTTGTACAGCACAACAAAATTGTGGGTGCTGAACCAGGCTACTGTGCAGTAAAGTAAGAAAGAAGAATTTGAGTAAAACACAGTTACAGAGCACATGATTTGCCATACAACTGAAATAAAAGTAAAAATAATATAGCCCATAGTACACACGTGGACAAAATTGTTGGTACCTCTCTGTTAATGAAAGAAAAACCCACAATGATCACAGAAATAACTTGAATCTGACAAAAGTGGTAATAAATAAAAAATTCTACGAAAATTAACCATTGAAAATTAAACAATGCTTTTGAATTGTGGTTCAACAGAATTATTTTAAAAAACAAACTCATGAAACAGGCCTGGACAAAAATGATGGTACCCTTAACTTAATATTTTGTTGCATAACCTTTTGAGGCAATCACTGCAATCAAACGATTTCTGTAACTGTCAATGAGACTTCTGCACCTCTCAGCAGGTATTTTGGCCCACTCCTCATGAGCAAACTGCTCCAGTTGTCTCAGGTTTGAAGGGTGCCTTCTCGAGACGGCATGTTTCAGCTCCTTTTTTTTTTTTTTTTTTTTTTTTTTTTGTTACTTATTTGTACCCGTAGGTAGACTTGGTTTGCAGTCTGGTGACAAGCCACCGGCTGCTGGTCGTTGCGTGCGCGAGCGCCCTAAACCTACATGTTTTTGGTGTGCGGGAGGAAACCGGAGAAATCCCGGAGTAAACCCGCGCAACACGGGGAGAACATGCAAACTCCACACAGCTCACTGTTGGTCGGGGGCTGGGATCGAACCCACGATCTCATGATCCCCGCGGTCCCCCGGCCGAGGGTAAAACTGTGCTGCCACAGTGCTAAACCACTGCGCCACCGTGCAGCCACAGATGTTCCTTCCACAGATGTTCAATAGGATTTAGATCAGGGCTCATAGGCCACTTTAGAATAGTCCAATGTTTCACTCTTAGCCATTCTTGGGTGCTTTTAGCTGTGTGTTTTGGGTCATTATCCTGTTGCAAGACCCATGACCTGCGACTGAGACCAAGCTGTCTGACACTGGGCAGCACATTTCTCTCTAGAATATCTTGATAGTCTTGAGATTTCATTGTACCCTGCACAGATTCAAGACACCCTGTGCCAGATGCAGCAAAGCAGCCCCACAACATAACAGAACCTCCTCCATGTTTCACAGTAGGGACAGTGTTCTTTTCTTGGTATGCTTCATTTTTGCGTCTGAACATAGAGCTGATGTGCCTTGCCAAAAAGTTCCAGTTTTGTCTCATCTGTCCATAGGACATTCTCCCAGAAACTTTGTGGCTTGTCAACATGCAGTTTGGCAAATTCCAGTCTGGCTTTTTTATGATTTGTTTTCAACAGTGGTGTCCTCCTTGGTCGTCTCCCATGAAGTCCTCTTTGGCTCAAACAATGACGGATGGTGCGATCTGACACTGATGTACCTTGACCTTGGAGTTCACCATGAATGTGTTTAGAGATTGTTCTGGGCTCTTTTGTTACCATTCGTATTATTCGTCTCCTCCTGCGGCCACGTCCAGGGAGGTTGGCTACAGTCCCGTGGATCTTAAATTTCTGAATAATATGTGCAACTGTAGTCACAGGAACATCAAGCTGCTTGGAGATGGTCTTACAGCCTTTACCTTTAACATGCTTGTCTATAATTTTCTTTCTAATCTCCTGAAACAACTCTCTCTTTTGCTTCCTCTGGTCCATGTTTAGTGTGGTAAACGCCATATCACCAAACAGCACAGTGACTACTTGTCACCCTTTAAATAGGCCGACTGGCTGATTACAAGTTTGTAGACACCTGTGATGTTAATTAGAGGACACATCTTGGTTGAACATGTCCCTATGGTCACATTATTTTCAATCTTTTCTAGGGGTACCATCATTTTTGTCCAGGCTTGCTTCATGAGTTTGTTTATTAAAATAATTCTGTTGAACTACAATTCAAAAGCCTTGAATGATTTTCATTGGTTAATTTTCATAGAATTTTTATTTCTTACCACTTTTGTCAGATTCAAGTTATTTCTGTGACCATTGTGGGTTTTTCTTTCATTAACAGAGGGGTACCAACAATTTTGTCCACATCTGTATATGCAAAGGTATGGTAGTGGCTTCACGGTTGGAACTATGTACATTAAGAGTGTGGAGTGTAGAACACATAATTGAGTAAAATGGCCCAAGGATTATGGACAATATGTACAGTAGTGATTTCACGGATGGGTCAATATACATAAAAGTGAGTGCAAAGACAAATGAGTTATAGTGATAACTAAAAGATCCTCAGTTCTGTGTATGTGAGTGTTCGGGGGGGTGGTGCTCTGACTGTTTGCAGTTCGGATGGTCCAGGGGAAAAAAACTGTTTGTCAGTCTGGAGGTGTGGGACCTGATCGATCTGAACCATTGTCCAGAGGGAAGCAGGTCAAACAGGTGGTGGGTAGGATGTGAAGGTCTTCTGTGATGGTCTTAGTCCTTCTGAGACAGGAGGATCTGGAGATGTCTTCCAGGGAAGGCAGAGGGCTGCCGATAGTTTTTTGGGCGGTGTTGATGACCCTCTGCACAGCCTTCCTGTTCTTGCCCGTGGAGCCGGTGTACCACACACCCAGACAGTAGGTGAGCACGCTCTCCACTGAGCAACAATAGAAGGCCAGCAGCATCTTCTGGTCCAGGTTGTTCTTCCTCAGGATACGGAGGAAGTGCAGTCACTGCTGGGCTTTCTTCACACAGGCCTTAGTGTTGACAGTCTAGGAGAGGTCAGAGGAAATGTGGGTGCCCAGGAACCTGAAGGCGGTGATGTTTTCTCCGCAATTGCCATTTATGGGTGGGTGGGTGGGGGTGATCCTTTCTGTTCTTCCTGAAGTCCAGTATGAGTTCTTTGGTTTTTTGGACTTTCAGTTTCAGGTTGTTTGCTTGGCACCACAGCAACAGATTCTCTACCTCCGCCCTGTATGCCTTCTCATCATCGTCGGTGATGAGCCCAACCAAGGTGGTGTCGTCCGCATACTTCACGATGACGGTGGTTGGGTGGGTTGGAATACAGTCAAAGGTGTACAGGGAGGAAAGTAGAGGGCTTAGCACGCAGCCTTGGGGGGAGCCAGTGCTGAGGGACGGTGTGGAAGAGTGGTGGGGGCCAAGTCTGTTTGTGGGCAGTTGGTGAGAAAGTTCTTTATGAATGTATGAATGAATGAATGAATCTTTATTTCGGATAGATTAAAAGTAAAGATTAAAAAAGAAACAGAATAATATAACAAAGGGGAAAAAAATCCAACAAGGTCAATTTAACAATAACTCCTCTGATTATACAGTTCAACATAAGTTATCCGAAATGGGTGATGGCTGAAGCCACAGCTTATATTGCCCACCCATGTTCCATCCAAGAATTCAAAAGAAAAACGAAACAAGAACGATTACAATTCGGAACAAAGCTAAGACAAAATGTGACCAAAAAAAAACCTAAGCAACAGCACAGACTGGATATGACATTCCTTATGTGATTTTACATGTCATCTTGTATATGTTTGGAGTATTTCTTCCTTTAGTTTTTGTTTAAATTGTCCAAGCGTTGTACATGATTTTAATTCAGGTCCAAAATCGTTCCATAATCTTACTCCTTGCACTGAAACACAGTGTTGCTTGGTGGTAGTTCTCACTGAAGGTTTTTGAAATATACATGTTCCTCTGAAATGATATTGTTTCTCCCTTATTTGGAACAACTTTTGGATATTTGCGGGCAGTGATCGATTCTTCACTTTAAACATTATTACTGCAGTTTTAAAGTCAGGTGGTGGTGGTGGGGATCTGGAGGAGTTGCAGTTTGTTGATCAGGATGTCCGGGATGATGGAGTTAAAAGCTGAACTGTAGTCCACAAAGTGCATTCTCACATATGGAACTTAACATTTGAAGGAATGTACAACTAAGGCTTGAATCTTGGAATATTGGGCCAGTTGGGGTCCCCCCTAGATGTAATGTGTTTGGAATTTTTACTGGTGTTATCCTTCTCTCCTTCCTCTGTTGCACCCTCAGCCTGAACACTTTCCTCTCCTTGATTCCTCTCTTCTGTCTCATCTTTCCCTCTCTGAGCTCTGTCTTATTCAGGTTCCCTCTCCATCTATGGTGGTATAGAAACAGAAAATACCAAGTGTCATGTTTTGTCCTGCATGATTTTTGCCATGAATTACATAAATGACACAAATATGTATATTTTTTGTATTTTTACTGTAGTGTTTTTTTTCCATTAACAGAGTAGGAAAGAGAATGGGGGGGGGCATTCATAATAGTAATTAACTCGCACATATTTAAACTAGAAAAGCACCCAGAGAGCACATACCTCCGCCAGGGCTCCTTCTGTCCTTCATGGATTGCCTCCAAAATGTAATGGGTTTGTTTTGGAGGATTTTTGCTAACACAGTGTGAGAAGATAAAAGCCTTGGTGGAGGTATGCATTCTCGGATCATCACCAAAATGTTATGGGTTTGTCTCAAGCCCAAAGACCACCTCTGGTGAAAATTTGATCTCAATCCATCCTGCAGTTTTTGCGTAATCTGCTAACAGACAGATAGACGGACAGACCAAACCACCCCGACTCCATAACCTCCTTGGTGGAGGTAATTCTGTGATCAGAGGTGGGTATAGTAGCCAGAAATTCTACTCATTTAAAGGCAGTGTTATCTTATGAAATTAATAATTAAAAGTACACACCCAAAAATTTCTAGTTAAGGATACAAAAAGCACCTACTTAAATAAAAACTTGAATAATGACCTCAGTCTTGAAGGCTTGAGGTTTTTCTCCAAAATTTATAACAGTTTTCTTAGTTTTCTACTTTTCTCTGTTAATTTAATCTAAATTTGAAACCATTTTCCTCAAATTTGTAAACTCCTCTTGTAAAATTATGACTTGTACATTTGAGACTTTATTATAAATTTGTGGATTATTTTATGGCTAATTATGCCTTGGTGAAACGGAGAGGCATATGGTAATCGCTCAGTGCGTCTGCAGTGTTTCCTCTGACTTAAAGACCTTGGCGCGGTGGCAACATATTTTTCCGGGGGGGGTCAGAAAACACATGACACGCTTGTAACCAGAATATGTTAATTTTACACTATTTTTATTTTTTAAAATTTTGCACAGTAATATTGCTTAGTGGAACTTACCATTTGAAGTATTGTACAACCAAGGCTTGAATATTGGAATGTTGGTCCAGTTGGGGTCCCACCCAGATGTCTTGTGTTTGGACTTTTTTTTTTTAAATTGTATTTATTGAATTTTTTTGTTTTGCACCCCCCCCCAAACAATCAAAACGTGAAAAACAGCTCAGCACAACATTGATCTACACAAAATTAGAGATTGAAATTTAACCCCTTGCACTCTGGTCAATTTCCCTAAAAACGCCTAAAAATAACGTACCCAAAGTAAATCAAAAGCTGTTCTTCAACCCTTTGCAGCATTTTCATGGGGTTGGTCTCATTTAAAAGAAAACACTTTGAATTTTTTGGCAAAACAGTCATAATCTCTCTAAGTGCTCCTGCCACTGAGTAACAGTCATCTAAACATACTGAACTTGAAGAAAATAAAGTTCACTTGGGTGTTTTTTTAGATACAAATGCTTGCAAATAACACAGCTGTCAGATACTGGCTGGAAAATGCAACAGAAATGTAGAACCAAGTGTTATCAAGCTGAGGTCAAAATTTTGTAACAATACCACAAAAAATGAATATATTACACAGCTTTTTTCTCAGGTTGTTCCCAGGCATTTTTGAACTGTGCCAAATGGCACAGTTTGGAAAAATGTCTATAACTTTTGAATGATTCAACATAGAAGCTTGATCTTGGGCTCTAATGAAAGGTGACACTTAGGGCTGTGTATGTGTGTGTGTGTGTGGGGGGGGTTGTTTATTCATTCATGAATGAATGAATGAATGAATAAACAAGCCCCCCACACACAAAGAAGCATGCCACGTAAAAAATGTGTGGCCTTTTTTAACAAGAAAAAATAACCTACAGGGCAATAAAAGTTATACTAAAATATCTGCAATGTAGAGGATAACAACACCCCCCCCCCCCCCCCCCGCTACAGAGGAGCTCGGCGCACAAAAAACGGTCCGTCAACGGTCCGTCATGTGGCGATGATGCACTGTTGTAATTACCGATCGGTCAAAAGTCATTTTTATTACTATTTTCAGTGATAAAGAATAATTTAGCTTATAACACTTACCTGTCCACAACAGCAGTGTCGTTGGTGAACATCTGTTCCTCATTGTCAGACGAACATGAAGCTGGTCCGCTTGTTACGACTCGTGGTTCTGGTCACGCGACCCGGTCAAACCATGATTCCATGATTGCGGTTTTGCGCTTCCATGATTGCGGTTTTGGCAAACGATTTTTCAAAACAAATAAGAACAGTAGTAATAAAAAAAGACTGGCGAACGCTACCGTTACACACAGCGGCTTACACAAAACAGATTTTACGCACGGGACGCACGTGTTTCAATCGTCAAACTTCTCTGCTTCAATTGGCTTGTTGTATTCGCAGTCGTTGGTAGGCAGGTCTTTCTGGCTAGGTTTTCAGTCATTGGTTCTTCAAGGTTTCAGAAACCCAATTCAAGGCTCTTATTAATTCACTCTTATTAACTCTCTTATTAACTCTTATTCAAGGCTGCTCTTGCTTGCTTGTTTTTTCTTGCCTTCTGATTGTTGCTCTGAGTGTTGCTATCCCTGTGCTGTTGCAATCCTGGAATTTCCCCGTTGTGGGACTAATAAAGGCTTATCTTATCTTATCTTATCTTATTAGTTGAATGAGAGGTCAATCAAATCTAAACCAATCAAAACTCTCCTTTGGCTTTCTGTTCGCGGCTGTGTCTGTACTGAAGAACGGAAATGCAGCCTTTTTTTTTTTCAGTGCGCACTGAGATGCACTAGGATGCAGAGACGTGACCGCCCGCGGTATCCTGGAGTGCAAGAGGTTAAAAAAAAAAAAAAAGAAAGAAAGAAAGAAAGGGGGGGGAAAGGGGGATATACTTCACAGCTCGAAACTCATACATGTACATTCATAAACCAGCACTTGTACAGAGGAGCATAACCATCGTGGCACCACAAACAAGGCCCAGGAAAAAGTCATATTTAATCCAAGTTAATGCTCCCAAGAATTGAAGCCACCATAAGGCTAGAGGATTTGAGATATGGGGTCCATATTTTCATAAAATATCTCTTTGTTGAGTGAAGTAAACATGTTAAATATTCCAAAGGGAAACACTCCATGATGATTTTATGCCAGTTTGGTTTAGTTGGTGGTTTGTCACATATCCATGACAAAAAAATATTCCTTCTTGCCATGTATGCAAGGATATTGTACAGTCTTGCAGAGCTTCCAAAAAGTAAGTCCTGGTTTGGGTGTCCCAGTAGCACAGAGCGAGGATCCATGTCTACATTCACACCAAATATCAGACTCATGTCTTGTACAACGTCTAGCCAGTATGCTTGGATTGTAGGACAAGACCAAACACAAAGAGTATAGGTACCAACTGAAATTTCACATTTCAGACACATGGGTGAAAGCTGGGGATTCATGTTGGATCTTTTAGAGAGATTTGTAAGCAATGTTAAGATTTTGTATTGCGATAGTCTTGCACGATTGCATATTGAAATCTTCTTGGCACACTCCCATATTGCATCCCATGAATCCTCACAAATATTTACACCAAGTTCACTTTGCCGTTTCTGTTTAAGATCCTGCATAATTGACACACATATCACATCTGACTGACTTAAGGCACTATAACAGCGAGTTATAAATTTTTTTGGCTGGGCCTAAAAGAAGTAACCGGTCAACTGCAGACACTGTGGCATTTACATTAAGTGTGGTCTTTCTAGTTATGAAATCTCGGATCTGAAGGTATCTAAAAAAAATTCTGTTTAGAAAGACCAAATTTCTCCTGAAGCTGTTCAAATGATAACAATGCACCATCAAAAAGGTCATAAATTTTCTTTAACCCTTTAACTGTGCATATATTATAACCACTGTCCATCATACCAGGAACAAAGTCCGGATTGCCTTGAATGGGAATTAATAAAGTAGTTAAATCTGATCTTCCTTCAAGCTTTCGTGTCATAAACCAGGCCTTTAGAGTGTTGCAAATTATGGGGTTATTATCACAGAGATTTCTAACTGACTTTAAATTCTTACAAGACAAAAGGCCCAACAGTGAATAGGAGGCCTGTGACTTTTCACGGCCCAACCAAACAGAAGTAGGATCATCTTTAACCCATTCTGCTATAAACCTTAGTTGAGATGCTATTTGATACCATTTAATGTTAGGAACATCCAAACCTCCCATTGAACTTGGAAGTTGTAATTTTACCATTTTTAATCTTGGTTTCCTTTTATTCCAGATAAAATCACTCAACCAACCATTGGACTTTTCTTGTACATTTGAGACTTCATTATAAATTTGTGGATTATTTTATGGCTAATTATGCCTTGGTGAAACGGAGAGGCATACGGTAATCGCTCAATGCGTCTGCAGTGTTTCCTCTGGCTTAAAGACCTTGGCGCGGTGGCAACATATTTTTCCGGGGGGGTGGTCAGAAAACACATGACACGCTTGTAACCAGAATGTTAATTTTACACTATTTTTATTTTTTAAAATTTTGCGCAGTAATATTGCATAGTGGAACTTACCATTTGAAGTATTGTACAACCAAGGCTTGAATATTGGAATATTGGTCCAGTTGGTGTCCCACCCAGATGTCTTTTGTTTGGACTTTTTACTGGTGTCATTCTTCTCTCCTTCCTCTGCTCTCACCTCTCCTGGACCTATGGTGGTATACAAACAGGTTAGAAAATATCAAGTGTCACGTTTTGTCCTGCAGGATTTTTTTTGCCATGGTTTACATAAATGACAAAAATATGTTTGTGTTTTTTTAATTTTTATTCTGGTGTTTTTTTCCATTGAGAAAAAGTAGGAAAGAGAAGGAAAAAACATTCGTAATAGTAATTTACTCATGCATACTTTAATTATATGTTCAGAGGTGGGTATAGTAGCCAGAAATTCTACTCATGTAAAAGCAGCGCTTTGAAATTAATAATTAAATGTAGACAACCAAAAATTTCTAGTTAAGGGTACAAAGAGCACCCACTTTTTTGAAGGTTTGAGGTTTTTCTCAAAAATTTATAACAATTTTCTTATAGTTCTCTACTTTTCTCTGTAAAATTTATCTAAATTTGAAACCATTTTCCTCAAATTTGTAATTTCCTCTTGTAAAATTGACTTTTCTTGTACATTTGAAACTTTATTATAAATTTGTCGATTATTTTATGGCTTATTTTTGTCTGTTTTTAAAATAAAATTACTGTTTTGTTTTTTTTTTAAAAATAAATTTGAATCAGACTGGTAATTTTTTTTTTTACTTTTTCCTTGTAACAATTTATATTTTTGACCATAACTGCAGTCGGAACAGAACAATAATTTAACTGTCATTACAAAGAAAAAAAATAAAATAAAATTGTATTTCATGATTTAAATTAACTTAAATGACCAAGGATGCCGTTATTTCTGTTATAATAGTTCTATATATTTATAGTCCACCAAGACGGCAAGAAAAACCTCCCTTATTTTGAAATCCAAATGTTTGCACGTTTAGTTTGTGTGAAGGCTGCTGACGGATTAAAGTCACTGACTTTGTGAATTTCGGTCATCTTAACTTGCCAGGTACATAATAGGGAACATAACTTAATGTTGTAGTGGCTGGTGAAATATATACTCAGCAATTCATCAGTCCCCCTGCCTTTCCCTTCATATGAACCCGGTTGCATTTGAATTCTAACCACATCTCTTAGCTAAGCGACTCTTCCATTATTGCTCCCGTTTCCAGCTGGTTAAAACCATGATAAATGCCTCCAGTGCTTACATACCTCTCATGATTTTTTTCCACGTTTAAAGTACTTCAATAAACTCAGGTTTCTGTCGGACAGTCATGCTTAGCGAGACACTCTGCCTTGTAAAGCCTGCTTCATGCTGCATTTCCCTTCTAGTCCGCCTTGGTCAGCGTACGCTTTGGACAAGCCCGGCACGCACGCGGCGCTGTTCATGCTCATTTTTTCATCTACCCAGGCCAAGTGGTTGTCACATGCGCACAACCATTATTTGTAGTTTCTCTCCCGCCCAATAGGTAGTGCCAAGGCGCTGACGTGCCAGGATTTTCACCAACAAAGAAACGGTGGACGTCTTCACAAAGTTTCTCTTCAAATATAGAGTCAATTTCTGCTGTTTGACTTCCCAGTTTTCACTCCTTTTCCATGAAGATGCTGCTGCCGCTGTGAAAGAAAGTATGTATGTATGATTCATGTATGTTTTTATTCTCGTTTTCTGACTGACTGGAAAGCTTGCGTGGGCGGGGTGCTTCTAAACTCCATGCGGATGACGGCCATGCATGTTGTTTGTGTGCGCGCTTGCGGAAAGTCATTGCTTCATATATTTTTCTTAAATTCATATCTCCTTATTGGCGTGGCTGTAATATTTCTGGTGAGGCGGGCCGCCACCCAGAAATGTTACCAGAGGAAACCCTGGTCTGTGTGTGTGGTTGTATCTGTCCGCCTGTCTGTTTCTGCTCGCCCAGTCAAAATTAAGTGGAACTAAAGGCTTGCATCATTGTATCGCCATATTTTATTGACTTTTAATTTGCCAGAATTTTGAGATAAGGCTTTGTTTTCAAAATAAACACAAATTTAACTCACCATTGCCATGTAATGGAGCTGTGCAAAAAAGGTATTGTAATGACTATGCTGGGCCAGTAGAGGTGGCAGTGGCACTTTTTTTTTAACATCCCATGCTCAGCGGTCTGCATTAGCTACTGTGGAGTGTTTTTACAACACCAGGTTAATGGATGATTATTAGACCAAAACTAAAACAGATGTAAGGGCGGTCATTATTATATTACCCTGACTGTCGTGGTATATTTTACATGGTCAAAACGAGGAGAGATCGCCTGCTTTATTTTATGACATCTTCCACAGCTGACTGATGTCTGTATTGAAATGACAGAGCTGCTGTTAGCCGCGATGCTAACGTGCAACAATCTTTTATATTAACAATGAGACTGTTTTGTCGAGTCAGAGGGACTGATGGTTCATCAGATTGAAAATGTCTCAAGTCTGATCCTACTGTTCTGATTGATGGTTTTTCTCTGATAAAGTCTGGTGTCCACAGATCACTGCACAGCCTGTTAGCATAGAGGTAACGAGTGCAAACGTCAGTTGACGTCGTCAACTAAACTCTTTGGCTGTGCAAAAAATACCTCCTCAGTGACAATTTATGCAATAATAGATCACCACTGTTTTCTACTCTTTTTAAATGTAATAATTAGCTCATTTATGTGCAACAATCCATCAGTTAATAAACAGATTTGTTACCTTTCATGAGGACCCCTAATATCACTGCAGTCTTTAGGATTACAAAAAGTTCTGCTGATATTTTAACAGGAACTTGGATTTTACTTCCATCCAGATAAATGGATTAATTTAAAAGTACTTCAGCTAAATCCAGTTTACCAAGAACATAAATCAGTTATTTTATTGATGTCTACAATTCAAAGATTAGCACATAAAAATTACAGGACTGAATATGATAATGGTAAGCTTAAAATATTTCAAGGTGAAAATCTGTGTAAAATATACTACAGATTTAAAAAAAAAATGGAATAGAGTGACAGAAAATAATTGAAGCCCATTATATTTATCTTACAGGAGAAAAAAATATGTCCCTTACTATTTGAATGACCATAGTTTGTTTAGCTTCAGTTATCAATTCAAAGATAATAGACTCCAATAGATTTTGGGAAAAGGACTTCCTGTAAGGTTTTATTAGTTATTTCTAGGTCAACACTCATCTTCAGGCTGCGTGCTCCTTCTCACTGTTGCCTAGTGCTTGCTCATAGGGGATCGTTGTCCTTTAGTCTGCATTTCTTATAATTCGTGCCTTATGTATCTAGCTGCTAGATAACATAAACAAACTACTTTCAAGTTTATGTTTAACATACAGTATACTTCCATCCATCCATCCATCTTCTACCGCTTTTCCGGAGGTCCGGGTCGTGGAGGCAGCAGTTCAAGCAGAGAAGCCCAGACTTCCCTCTCCTCAGCCACCTGCTCCAGCTCTTCAGAGAGGATACCAAGGCATTCCCAGACCAGCTGGCAGACATAGTCTCTCCACCGAGTCCTGGGTCTGCCCCGCGGTCTCCTCCCAGTGGGACGTGCTTGAAACACCTCAAGTGGGAGGCGTCCAGCAGGAGGCATCCTTATCAGATGCCCATACCACCTCAACTGACTACTTTCAATGTGGAGGAGCAGCGGTTCTACTCTGAGCCTCTCCCGGATGACTGAGCTCCTCACCCTGTCTCTGAGGGTGAGTCCAGCAATCCTACGGAGAAAGCTCATTTCAGCCGCTTGTATCCGCGATCTCGTTCTTTCGGTCATTACCCAAAGCTCGTGACCATAGGTGAGAGTAGGAACGTAGATTGACTGGTAAATCGACAGCTTTGCCTTAGAACTAAGCTCCCTCTTCACCACAACAGACCGGTACAACGTCCGCATCACTGCAGATGCTGCTCCAATCCGTCTGTCGATCTCTCGCTCCATTCTCCCCTCACTCGTGAACAAGACCCCAAGATACTTAAACTCCTCCACTTGGGGCAGGAGCCTGTCCCCAACCCAGAGAGGACAATCCACCTTTTTCCGGCTGAGGACCACGGACTCGGACTTGGAGGTGCTGAGCGGCAAACCGTCCCAACAAGAGCTGTAGGTCATTGCTGGATGAAGCCAACAGGACAACATCATCTGCAAACAACAGAGATGAGATCCTGTGGTCACCAAGCATGACACCCTCCATTCCCTGGCTGCACCTAGAAATCCTGTCCATAAAAATTATGAACAGGATCGATGACAAAGGGCACTCCGACTGAGTGTTGGCAATACGAAGCTTTCTAACATATTCTTTTCTTAGTTTATTACACCTCAATGAGCAAGAGGCATATGGTTGTGACTAGCGCTGTAAAATAGCTATAATAACTATTTTACGGCTCGGGTAATCGCCCCACTCTTATTTGAAGACTACTTCAGTAATCTGATACTTTTTTCCTTGCATTGACCAACATTTGCGGAACTTTCTTTCCTAAAGAGCAGTAGTTATTGTACCAAGCACTCAATAACACAGGTACACATTTATTGCAATGCTTATTGCAATGTGTATTGCATAGAATGTAACTTTAAACATCTCATTACACCATAAAGCTCCGTTCACTAGCCGTTAGCTTCTGCTAGCGCTAGCCGCTGGCAGATGCTAATGGCAGTGGCTATATGTTTTTTGATCATATATGCATAATTAGCATAGCTGACTACATTCTATTCATCTTAATTTAAAATCTCAATTATGTACCTTGTCTCTGGTGTGCTGGCTCTGCATGATGTGAGATGCTTTCTGCTGAGACACTGTAACATCCGACATTGGAGCATGCTAGTTCGCCGCTCGGCTTTACCATGTGTACATTGCACAATGTTTTCCTTCAATTTGAACTTGAAATGATCCCAGACTTGAGATACTTTTGTCATTTTTGAAAAAAAACTTCTTCTTCTTTGTCTGCCTGTCGCTATGCCGTTCTGACACGGCACCATTATGCAAACTTGTATTTTGTTTAGGTAGCGTGACCAGAAGAAGGTTGTGCCCAAAGAAGGTCATAGAGTCCGGAAGTGCTATATTAAACAACATGTTGAAGCGTAACATTTGAATCGAGAAATTTTTGTAATCAAATTATTTTAATTATTCGAGTAATCATTGTAGTGTGGAGATTGTGTGGAAAGGATGAGGCAGAGTTATTTCTCAGGTTCCATTTTATTTTCAACACACTCTCCAACATTCAAAAGCAGAAGAAGGGAAAACTCCCAACATCTGCCAGTCTTATACCCCTGACATCAAAGTACAAAATCCCATTGTCTTTAAATCCCAAACACAATGCATCCCCCCCTGCAGTTCCTCTCTCTTCCACCCAAACCTGGGTGGTCAGGAAACCATTTCCATCTCTTAGCATATCATCCTCTTATCCCCAGGAGGTCCAGACCTTTTGTTCCTCTTCAGACGTGAAGCCAAAATAAGCACACAGGAATATACATGAGAGAATATGAACAGTCATATACATGTGAGCCCGTGAAACTACATATGTGCACCACAGTAGCCCTAGTGGTGTCTCACTCTGTACATCTGTCTGTCTGCACCGAGGCATCAGCACCTGTGGTGCTTTCATTCTTGTCTATTTTTTAAAATAAAATTAGTTGGGTTTTTTTTGTTTGAAATTTGAAACAGATTGTGATCAAATTTTGACTCTCATACAATTTAAACTTTTGACCATAATTTTGCAAAGCCAGAACAGAACAATAATTTAAAGAAATATAATTATTCATAAAATTACATTTAATAACTAAATTGACTAAAATGAACAAGGATGCTGTTATTTCTGTTATAATATTTCTATATTTTTAGTTTTTTTTTTAAGAACTCTCCTCACCACCCAGACAACAGGAAAAACCTCCCTTATTTTGAAATCCAAATGTTGGCAGGTTTAGTTTGTCTGAAGGATGTTGATGGATTTAAATCACTGACTTCATGAATTAAGATAATTTTAACTTGCCAGGTACATAATAATGGACATAAATTAGTTAATATTGTAGTGGTTGGTGAAGTAAATCCTCAGCAATTCAGTCACCCTCGCCTTTCCCTCAGTTAGGCTGCAAATGAAGCTGGGCCACATCTGTTTGCTAAGTGGCACATTATTGTTCCCGTTACCAGTAGGTTAAAACCACAATAAATGCCTCCACCGCTTACATACCTCTTCTGCTTTTTTTCCTCATTTAAAGTACTTAAATAAGCTTGTGCTTTATGCTGACACGGAATCAGGTTTGCCTCTTGGACAGTGATGCTAGCTAGGTCCGCCTGCCGACTCGGATGGTCACACGGGCGGCAAGCTCCAGAACTCCCGACGTGTGGGTGACTGTCACGCGTATTGTTTGCATGCGTTCTTGCAGAGCTCATTCCTTCATTTATTTTATTTTTTTAGCGTGGCGGCAGAGTTTTAGGCGCAGTGGGCTGCCATGCAGAAATGTTACCAGCAGAAACCCTGGCTACTCCTGTAATTCAGTCATTTACTGCATTCAGCACATTAGCCATGAATTAAACAGCTCAGCCCTCAGCAACCATCCTCCAAGAGAGCTTATTGTCAAACAGGTAAGTTATCATGAACAGTACATGCTAACAATGTAGTCATTTTTCTAAAGCTTGAAACAGTTGGCCATTGAAAATAAGCGGTGCTAACTTTTGCTAAAACTTAACAGAAGCAGCTAGTTTTGTTAATAAAACAAATGGAAGAGAGATATGACAAGTCAACTGGAATGTTAAATTTACTCTGTATCCACCACCACAGATAATACAGTAGCTCATTACTTTGTTTTCAGTTCTGGCAGAACTCTCAGCATTTAAAAATCAATTCTTTGAAGTTTGTGCATCGATTCAGAATCTTCCAGATATGGTGACTCAATGTGTCTAAAAAAAAAACCGAGTAGTTCCCCCACCCCTAAATATCATGCAATCAACTGTGCCCTACAGTTTTGGATTCCAATAGTCGTTCAGTTGAACGCGAGAAATGTACCCAGAAATAAATTCCCGTTCCAGTGAAATCGGGCTAGGTGAACATTATACTGGTGGTACAGTAAAATATGTACAACGCAAATTTGAAAAGTTCAACACATTTCATTTGCACAAATGGGAGAAATTTGCTACGGAAATGTGATCAATTCCGTTGAGAAATCATTGAAAGTGGCTGCGCGAAAGGTTTTAGCATTTAGACGTGTCTCAAGCCGCCAATAAATGTACGCAGACGAGAGCGCCCTCTTGGTGGCATTGATGCGCATTGGGTTGGTCTGTCGCATACGAATCGCCGCCCCGAGTCAACTCTGTGTGTGGCATTAGCATAGATAGACTGGCTCCGTGTCCTAAGAACTCAACATAGACTGGTTGCCGCTCCCTAAAGGAATATAGGGACCGGTAGCTATCGCTGAATTCGTGCTTTCCAGTTGACTTGGTTTATGAAAACATTCCTTTCCCCTTCAATATCAACATGTTACATGTAATGGCATTAAAATTTCTTGATTATTTTTTACCCAGACACCAAAGCAACCGAATAAATAATATGAATGTTCATTTTTAAATATTTCCTCACTGTTTATCTTCATCATCACCATCGAGCTTTCCATGCTTTTTGTATTTAAGGGGCAGACACTATTAAATCAATAACTGTCTCCATGTTGTCTCCCTACAGCAAAGTGATCTCCCAAAATGATTTCAAATTACATGTACATGTGCTTACAATGATTCATGTAGTTCATTAGAGATCAACTAAAAACAAACTACCTCCATTGAATAATTCATGATAAGCTAGTTGAAAAAAAAAAAAAATTCTAGCCATGTCATTTTGGCCCGTGGAATAAAAATGCAAATGTATGTACATGTACAAGGAAAATACACAATATGTAAAATATAATTTGGTCCGAATTTAGGACCTTCCAGGCACTACAATTACAGTTGCAAACTGAAAAGGAGAGATTGAAGTGTCAGACAATGCAGCCCTTAAAACTAAGGAAGATGTCATGAAGACAAAAACTAGTGCCCACTGTTCTGTTCAGGTTGAAACTTTTTCCAGGTGTATCTTGCAGAAACCTATAAAAATAGAAACTGGTTGATTTTCATTAAATAAATCAAGCATTATAACAAAATTAGTATCGTAATAGTGCACACATACATGTGGCTGGGAAATTTGTGGAAATGAACACATTAAATACAAGACTGTTGCATTGAAACAGGCACATTTAATCCTGCAGTTTGGTTGTTTGTTATTTACTGTAAGCCATTTAAAAAAAAAGAACCTGTACATGTTCATATCATCTGCACACATTAAATGAATCAAGGATTTTTGGTTGGGAAGATGGTGGGCAAATTATGCAGGTAAATCTGTATCCAAATCAAACCCTATGTCAATATCATCACTACTATTGTCATCATTGTCGTCGTCATCATCTTTGTTGGTACAGTTTGTGCACTTGCATAAGTCTGTACAGTTCAGGTTATTTCTTTTGCAAACGCATCTTCTTTGAGCACAGCTGCTCGTCTTGCAGCCACAGGCAACCACCTCCATCAAGCTTTTGGGGGCTGGGGGCTGCGTCATCCACTTCACTGTGATGTTACCCTCTTGAACTGTCCACCCATGATCATGAGGTGATGGCGGTTCAGTGATGGCTACAGTAGCTCTTCTACCAATAGCCGCTTGGTAAGCACAACGTCTAATGTGCTGGATCAAGGCATCTTTACAAGGAGGTAGGCACTTTTCTGAAGATGTTGCACAGAAGGAGAGGTACCTGGCTTCATTGACATCTTCACATTTATGCCCGTACAAGTCGCAGACAAATTCCGTAAGGATGGAGATCAGTTCTGAATTTGGAATATAGTCAGCTCCAAGTTCCTCAAAAGCTGTCACAACCGGAGAACACATGCAGTCCAATAAGAGCCCTGCAGACATTCACACCCAGTTGGTCTGCAAGGGTACTGATGTGGATAATTCTTTGAGAACTGCCTCTGCCAGTCATAAATAATAATTCGGCATCAATATGCTCTACATGCCCCAACTAAGACTACGTGCCCCAATTAAGCTTACAAAATATTAGGAAAAGTAGGACAGTCAGTGTACCTTGGCGATCAAATTTATATCGGTGAATCGCCGATAACACGTGGGATGAAACCCGAAGTCAGTGTGTTCCGCTAGAAGATCGTGAAAGGACTTCCCTCCATCAAGCATGCCATGGGCTTCGATTTCCTTGACGATTTCTTGACTCCGTCCGTCCAAATTTCGCCACGATTTACAACATTCAACAACCTTAATCCACCTCACTGCTGTCATGGGAGCAACTTTCTCATTTTTCACAGAATCGAGGTGGAAAAAGCATTTTATTTGCCCGTCACTATCTGCCTTGCTGGTTTCCTCAGCAGGGGACGCCATGTTTACTCGTTGCTTGGAGAGGAAAGCTGATCAGTGATTGGTCCAGACGGATCACGTGGCGATCATCTTCGCGTTGAAAAAATTGTAAATGTTAAATTTTTTCTCGAGTTAGATTTCGTTTTTGTGCATATTTTTCGAGTTGAACTATGTGAATTGTTCTTCAATATATTTTTTACAACATTACTGTGTGAAGATCATTTAGACCGGTTTTACTGGAACGGAACTGAAAGATAGATTTTTCATCCGAGTGACTACAAAGAGTAGTAGTGAAATATACTGTTTTATTAGACACTATTTTAAGGAAGTCAGAATCATTTTAATTTCATATAGTGCTGAATTCAGCATCAGAAAATTCTAGTGGATTTTTATTTAATTTTTTTACCCCCAAGTAAAAGTTTGTTTTACCTGCCTTTTAGGGTAGTATTTTTGTGCCAAAATTCTTAATCTGTCATTGAGAAAAGTAGCAATGCTGATGTAGGAAATGGGAGCAAAAATTACTAAGCCTAAAGCTGAGCTTTTTTCTTGCCCTGCAGGTCATGGTGTACCTTCACTATTCTGATCTGTTTGGGTTGGCGTGAAGAAGGCACACTCTTTCTTCTTCTTCTTCTTCTTCTTTTTTAGATTTGATTGGCGGTTGGCAACCAGCTTACAGGTGCATTACTGCCACTGACTTGATTATCTCTTTTAACCAGAGGTTCCAATAAATATGCTCTTGCTAGGAGTTTTTGCTATTTGTCTAAATTTTAATAAATACTAGTACACACCTGTGCATGCCCGTAGAAACCAAGGATAAGCAAGTATTTCTGCATGCCCATAGAAAGCAGGTGTAAGCAAGCACGTCAGCACTCGTTCAGTGATGCCTGCCTTTGATCTTTGTTTGTGTCATAGCGAGTCCTGTGATCTTTGATGATGTCATAGCGAGTCCTATGATCGTGAGTGATGACTGCCTTTGATCTTTGATGATGACATAGTGAGTCCTATGATCTTTGATGATGGCATAGCGAGTCCTATGATGCCTGCATTTGATCTTTGATGTCATAGCAAGTCCTATGATCTTTGACGATGTCATAGCGAGGCCTATGATCGTGAGTGATGCCTGCGTTTTTCTTTGATGTCATAGCGAGTCATGTGATGGTGAGTGATGCCTACCTTTGATCTTTGATGTCCTATGATCATGAGTAATGCCTGCCTTTGATCTTTGATGTCATAGTGAGTCCTATGATCGTGAGTGATGCCTGCCTTTGATCACACACAGACACACACGGATATGGGTGTTTTTATTTATTAGGGGTCCAATGTGTGACATTGATGGCAAAATTTAAAATTGATCAAATCTGCACATGAAATTGACTAATCACTATCCAATTGTGTCAGGTTTATGAAACTATTAACTATATTCGTAACGGCATTCGCGTTCAGGAACTCTTGAGGGTGAGCGCTCACTTCAACTACTTGTAAATGGAGACGAAAACGGGACACTCGGGCTTTTGTTTCCCCGTGTGCCAATGCACTTTGCAATGGCACAAGTTTTACACGAAACAACTTCAACACTTCCAGTATTTTTCACGCATCAAAACTCATCAACAGCTACATTTTCATGACATATTAAGATGTGATAATGTGTATACATACCTTCAAATTCTCCCTGTTTGTTGGATAAGACGTAAAATCACAAAAGGCGTAAATGTGGGACACGGAAGTTTGGACCTTCGATAACTTCAATATAAAGTGACCACGGTTAATCCTCTCCACATGGGTTGAGCACATCCGGGGTAGAGAAAATAAAAGTGCTTTCCCAGGGCGGTCACCTCGCCAGATGGGGCTGCGCGCGGCCGACCAAGACCGAAGACGTAAATTTTTTAAAGGACACCATATTCGATGTGTCATAAATGTTTGAGATTTTATTGAAATATTCTACATCTGAGCTTCACAAAGACTGATCTAATTTATACTTGTATGGTTTGGGATTTGAAAGGTGCAAAGTGAAAAGCATCAGCACTTCCTGTTTTCTGGTTACTTTACCAAATAACTTGCATGTTACTGCGTAAATTTGGGGACACGGAAATTTACGTCGTACGAGTAAATTTGCAGGGGTCGCCGTACAAAAACCATAGATCCGATCACATTGGGGAATGTTTTATTTTGAATTTGCATTACAACTCTGTTATCTCTTGCATAAATGAGTAGAAAGAGTTACTCAGAGATCACTTTACAGTACTTTGAAATTGATGCGATTTTCATGTCACAAAAACTGGGAAAAATGAGGGGACACGACCAATAGTTTCGATTCTAACGGCAAAATCAATGATTTTTTTTTAAAATTGCAATGCAAGTGTGAAACTCTTTTATGTTCCCTTGCATATTATAAAAACGAAACCGACATCTGCAAATTACAGAAAAAGAGAGAGCGCTTGAAAGTCGGATACCCCTGATATAGTGCACTGGACCCCCCCCCCCCCCAAAAAAAACACCCATATTCTTTAATCACTCTATACTGTTGTCTATATGACGTCATATAGGCATCATGTCGACATCATAGGCACATCATAGGTGATCCTATGATCTTTTAGCAAGTCCTATGGTGTATATGATGGCCTGCAGACATCATAGGAACATCATAGGTGGTTCTATGATCTTTTAGCGGGTCCTATAGGGATGAGAATTATCCGCGGATCCGCGGAATTCCACGGATTTGATCATGTCTAGGGTCATTCTCGTGAATTGTCTAAATTCGAGGAGAAAATTTTGGTGGGGGGGGGGGTGGTATGTTATGACCGGCGAGTTGTATTTTTGATCAGCTGCTAAAATCCACCACGCAGAACGCGCTACCCAGCGAGATCAGTAATGTAATGTAACAAGGCCACTGATTGGCTAATACTTATTGAAGCAACCAGTCGGCGATTTTGTTAGATTTCCTTTGTCATATCCAACACGTGGAGCAAAATGTAAATGGCGGACAGTTCAAAATAATCAACCGAGTTTTCCCGATTTTGTGAAAATGGTGAACCTAAAACTCACGAAAGACAACAAAGCAAGAATTTTAGAAATCGACAAAGGGATAAGGAACAAGTTTCGTTGGGAATGGCTCGAAAAAACTGTCAATGACTGTAAAGATCGGTAAAAATACCAAAGTTGTGGTTGAAAAAATTGCTGATTTCATAGCGAAATGCAAAGTACCAGGGAAAGCCCAGTGTGTTTATTGCAACGATTTCTTGAGTTATGGATCTCGTGGTTGTGTTGCCTTAGTTGAACACTGTTCAAAACAGAAACATCTCAACATTGTGGCTACAAGGAGATCGAACTACTCGCTCGGTGCTGCATTCAAACACCATGGGAGATACCATTGACATAAGGTCAACTAGAATGAACATTAACACATTCAGCTCAATTCAAACTGTGAAGTACAGTCTCAAGGCTAGAGACACATCATCACTTGCTTTCTTCAAGAAACATGATGTCAAGCACTCCAAAATTGATGAAAGGCTGTGTGTCAGCTTCAAAAATGCAGCAAGTGCCTACAGGCATGAAAAGGAAGAAAAAAAAGGAAAGAGAAGGAAATGAAACAGAAAGAACTCAATCTTCAACATGATTCTGTGGCAAGCAAGGCAGCCATGAAAAAGAACAGAGAAGCTGCAGCTAAGCAGGCACTGCTTGCCCACAGAAAATCAGAGAAGAGGAAGGCTACAGAACGGCTCCAGGCTTTGGTAGCCAAGAAGAAGAAATTGCACAATTAGATGTGAAGAATACATTGATTTGTACATAAGTTCATAGAGTAGTAGCACAGGCATGTAAATATGGAAGTGACATTTTCTATTTCTCAATCAAGTGTGACACTGAATCAAAACAGTATTGAACATGATTACACTTGTGATGCAGCAGCAGATTAAAAAGGTAAACAATAAATGCATTTGTACTTACTTCTAACTTTAAATATAAGACCACATTTGAGCATTTTAAAACACCAGATTTCGTCAGCTTCTGGGGGGCGTTGGCCCCCTCAACCCCCCACCAAGGCTCCACCTTGGATCCGGCTTGGGGGCCTGCGTCCCCCAAGACCCCCGGCATAGTTTTCTCTTTTTTTCCCCAAACCCCATTCTCATCCCTGGTCCTATGGTCGTGACACACAGACAGAGTTGCCACGGCCAAGATGTGTAGAGTGATGATATAGAGTGAAGTATGAGGAGACGAAGAAGAGTGATGTCTGAAGATAGAGTTGAGGTTCGATTGGACACAGCAATGGTGATAGGACTACAGCTCCTGACCAGATAGAGTGATGATATAGAGTGAAGTACGTGGCGGTATTGCACCTGTAAGCTGGTTGCCAACTGCCAATCAAGTCTAAAAGAAGAAGAAGAAGAAGAAGACGGACAGAGATTTCTTGAATTGCATATAGAGTGACATCTGGGGGGTCAGCATCTCCAAATGACAAGTTAGCTTTCTATCCATCTACCCAGCCATCTTCTTCCGCTTAATCCTTTTCAGGTCGCGGGGGGCTGGAGCCTATCCCAGCATCTTTGGGCGAGAGGCAAGGTACACCCTGGTCTATCCGTAAAATCTAATCCTCATATCTATAGTGTAGAGATGCAGATTATCGATTAATTGATAATTGATTCACCTTATTCACCTTATTCATGAATAGACCAGGCTGTCCCTTCTTCAAGGTCCACAATCAGAGCATGGCTTGATTGTGGCATTTTTCCTGTGGCTTCCTGTGGTAACGTATCGTCACTTCCTGTGTTGATGGCTGTCTGTGTGGTTTGCTCTGTGGTTAGCTCTCATTCTCCTGAGGATTTTTGCCTTTAATTGTATTTTCATCACTTTTTTCCTTCTACCGTTAGCTCTCCCTTCTGTTTATCAAGCCTGTTACACCTGTGTGCGCACTCAGTGTCATCTAATCACCCTCTTTAGCCTTCTGTTCACCTTTGATCAGTGTTTTTGTTAGCTTCGGGTTAGCCACTAGCTATGGCTACTAGCTCTCCTTCCCCTTCTCCGCTGGTGTGCTCTGTGTCAGATGTTTAGCTACACCTCTGCCTCTTTTAGTGATAACGGTAAATGTAATAAATGTTGTCTTTTTGAGGCGCTCGAGGCGAGGTTGTCTGATTTGGAATCCCGGCTCCGTTGCATTGAAACACCGTTTGCGCCAGTTAATAATTACGGACGCCCCTTAGCTGCAGTGGAGCTCCCTAGCATAGGGCGGCCTGCTAGCGGTCCTCCGGTCCTCCTCAGCAGCGAGGAGACTGGGTGGGTGACGATGAGAAGGAAGCCTAGTCACAAGGCCCCGGTTCACCACCAACCTGTTCATGTTTCTAATCACTTTTCCCCACTCAGCGACACGCCCGCTGAGGAAAAAACTCTGATCATTGGCGACTCTGTAGTTAGAAACATGAACCTAGAGACTCAAGCGGCCATAGTCAAATGCATTCCTGGGGCCAGAGCAGGCGACATCGAGTCAAATTTGAAAATGCTGGCTAAAAGTAACTGTAAATACTCCACAATTGTTATCCACACCGACACGAATGACATCCGACTCTGGCAGTCGTAAGTCTCAAAACTTAACGTGGAATTGGTGTGTGACTTTGCCAAAACAATGTCTGCCTCTGTAGTATTCTCTGGGCTCCTCCCCAATCTGACCAGTGATGGCATTTTTACCCACTTGTCATCCTTAAACCGCTGGCTGTCTGTGTGGTGTCCTGTAAACAATGTGGGCTGCATAGACAATTGGAACTCATTTTGGGGAAAACCTGGTCTTATTAGACGAGACGGCGTCCATCCCACTTTGGATGGTGCGTCTCATTTATCTAACAATCTGGTGTCATTTTTATCCAAATTTCCAAAACCTTGACAACTCAGAGTTAGGACCAGGAAGCAGAGTTGCAGTCTTACATGCCTCTTTGCAGCTCCTCTTCATCCGCCACCCCTCAACTTAGCCCGTCTTCCCCATCAGAGAATCATTGTCTGCTCCCTCCAAAGCAAATAAAAATATAATGTATAAGCATCCCAAAGTGATTAACCTCTTGCGCTCTGTTGTACCGCGGACGGGCAAGTCTCTGCATCCTAGTGCGCATGAGGGCGCTCTCGGACGCATGGTCCTGATGGTGGTGATGTGGTGTGGCCTCCAAGCGCGCACTGAAAATAAAAGCTGCAGACACAGCCGCGAACAGATTTATTCATCTGATTGACCTCTCATTCGACTAATAAGAGCCTTGAATTGGGTTTCTGAAACCTTGAAGAACCAATGAATGAAAACCTAGGAAGGAGGACCCGCCTACTGTGAATGCAGGAGCCAATTGAAGCACAGAAGTTCGGGCTGGGTGAAGAGAGACTTACTGCTGCCACAGATGAAAAAAAGGACACTGGAAGAACCTGCTACAGATCCAGCAGCATGGAGAACACCCACAAGTGCGACCTGCACTCATTCCAGCAGAATAGACGTTTAGGATTCTCTTCCTTCATCATAGACCGACGGAGGCCGACGACAAAGGTCATAAATCATTCCCCAAAACCGCAATAATGGAATTATGCTTTGACCGGGATCCACGAGCGGACCAGCGTCGCGTTCGTCTGACAATGGGGAAGAGAAGTTCGCCAGGACAATGTGGTTGTGAAGAGGTAAGGTGTTTTAAGCTAAGTTATTATTTATCCCTGAAAATTGTAATCCAAAAATGACTTTTGACCGATCGGTAAATTACAACTGTACGGCGCACGAAGTACGAAGTGCGTGCGCCGCGATAAACGGTTCATTTGCCGTGTTCGGACCGTGAACGCCCCCCCCCCCCCCGCTGCAGAAGAGGAGCCGGAGGGGGCGTTCACGGTCCGAACGCCCCCCAGTCCGCGGGGGGAAGCCGCGGTGACTGCGCAGCGGTCGCCACATAGCCATATGAGTCTATTCCGTCATGTAGCGATGGCCGATGGCCGTCCTCTGTAGCGAGGGGGGGGGCAAACCCCCCTCCCACACACACACACAGTAGCGAGGGGGGGGAAGCCGCGGTGACAGCGTTGCTGTGGAAACATGCCACATCCGAGTGTAATCCGTTACGTAGCGAGGGCCGATCTCCGTCCTCTGTAGCGGGGGTGGGTGGGGGGACAACCCCCCCCACACACACACAGACACAGCCCTGAATGTGACCTTTCATTTGAGCCCAAAATGAAGCTTCTATGTTGAATCATTCAAAAGTTACAGACGTTTTTCCAAACTGTGCCATTTGACACAATTTGGCACAGTTCCAAAACGCCTGGGAACTACCTGAGAACAAAGCTGTGTAATATATTCATTTTTTGTGGTATTGTTACAAAATTTGGACCTCAGCTGGATAACACTTGGTTCTACATTTCTGTTGCATTTTCCAGCCCGGATCTGAAGCTGTGTGTTATTTGCAAGCATTTGTATCCAAAAAAACACCCAGGCCAAATTAATTTTCTTCAGGTTCACTATGTTTAGATGACTGTAACTCAGTGGCCAGAGCACTTAGAGAGATCATGTTTTTTTTGCCAAAAAATTCAAAGTGTTTTCTTTTAAATGATACCAACCCCATGAAGATGCTGCAAAGGGTTGAATAACAGCTTTCGATTTACTTTGGGCACATTATTTTTTGGCGTTTTTAGGAAAATTGACCGGAGTGCAAGGGGTTAAACAAAAAGTTGTTAAAACTCAAATTAAACATGAGGCCAAATCATTCAATTTAAAAATTGAATGATTTGGCCTCTGTTCCTCCTCATAATTTAAAAATGAAATACGGTTTGTTAAATATTAGGTCTCTAACTCCCAAGTCTCTGCTAGTCCATGATCTGTTAATCATCAGATTGATTTAATATCCCTTACAGAGACTTGGTTAGGGCACGAGGATTATGTTGGTTTAAATGAATCAACTCCCTCTGGTTATTTAAACTGTCAAAATCCCAGACGTTCTGGTCGTGGAGGAGGAGTAGCAACAATTTACCATTCCAAATTACTAGTTAATGTAAAGCAAAAAACACATTATATTTCCTTTGAGGGCCTGGTCCTCAGTACAGTGATCCCTCACTTATCGCGGTTAATGGGTTCCAGAACCGACCGCGAAAAGTGAAAAACCGCGAAGTAGCGTCACCCCTAATGACGTCACCCATAAATAATGCGTACATTCATTCTCTCACTCTCTCTCTCATATGATACGTGTGTGTGTGTGTGTGTGTAAGTGTACATACATACGTAGATGTAAATAAAGTGTACATAAAGATGTTTTTAGAACTCTTTTATTCTTATAACAAGATACGTAACTCAAGATGAAGATGATTTACTGCACAGGTTAATGAGAGCTTTACTGCTTCTCAGGTGACGCCTCATCGTCGGGTGCTAGAGGCGCAGCATCGTCGAGGGCAGCTTCCGATAGAGCTGGAGAAGCTGCAGGAGGCGGCGTAGTGGCTCGACGGGAAGACTATTTCGCACAAAAAGGCACAAGAGAACAGCGAAAAGTTCCACGCGGCGAGACTAAGCAACACGAGCGATAAAGAACAATGAATGCGGTCTTCCTTCGCTGGGTATGGGCGCTCGGCAGGGAGAGAAGCTGGGTAAAACGTCTCAGCCAATCAGCTTGCGAGATTCCCGAGCCGAGCCAACACGAGAACAGCGAACAGAGAGGTGGATTTTGAGTTGTGCGGGCTCTCCATGTTGATACCTGATGTTCTTATGTAGTCTCCCTGCCTTCTGCTAGCGCCCGCCCATTTTTTCTCAATTTTGAATTTTTGATGAATATTTTTGAAAAATCCGCGATGCACTGAGGGCGCGAAAGGTGAGGCGCGAAGTAGCAAGGGATCACTGTATTGGGCATTTTAGCAATTTTAGGCTAAGCCCAATTTTATTTGCCATAGTTTATCGTCCTCCATCAACCTACTCAGAGTTTTTAATCCGAATTTGCTGAATTCTTAGCTGATTTAGTGCTGAAATCAGACAGAATAATTATAGTAGGGGACTTTAATGTACATGTAGATGTAGATAGTGATTGCCTCAATATGGCGTTTAATTCAATAATAGACTCGATGGGATTTTCTCAGAAAGTAGGAAATTCTACCCATTATCTCCACCATACGTTGGACCTTGTTCTGACATATGGCATAGAAATAGAAAATCTGGTAATGTCTCCTCATAACCCTGTACTGTCGGACCATTGTTTGTTAACCTTTGGTTTTACTATTTCTATTTGGCTCCTAAAGAAAAATATTACGACAGTGGATGCCTCTCAGATGATGATGTAACCAAATTTATGCAGATTGTTTCCTCTATGCCATGTGTCAACACAACGGAAATAAGCTATAGACAGCTTGCTCCTTCTGTAATTGATAGCTTGGTAGATAGTGTTACAGCTTCTCTGCACCAGACTCTAGACATGGTGGCCCCTTTAAAAAAGAAAAACTCTCATCAGAGATTTCTAATTCCTTGGTTCAACACAGAAATTCGTAGCTTAAAACAGAAGACTCGTCAATTAGAAAGAAAATGGCGCTCCACTAATTTAGATGAAATCTATTTAGCTTGGAGAAATCATCTTTTAATTTATAAAAAATCTCTTAGAAAAGCTAGTATGAGTTATTACTCTGCATTAATAGAAGAGAACACGAATAATCCCAGGTTTCTTTTCAGCACTGTAGCCAGGCTGACAAAGAGTCAGGACTCTGTCAATCCTTGCATTCCCTTCGAGCTTACTAGTCAGGACTTTATGAACTTTTTCAATAATAAAATTTCATCTATCAGAGATAAAATCAGTCAGGTTCTTCCCACCGTTAACTTAAATACAGTAGTTAGTACAACTTCTTCAATTGATATCTGTTTGGATGAGTTCACTCCAATTGACCTTGTAGAGTTAGACAAAATAATTTCCTTGTCCAAGCCTTCAATTTGTCTTTTAGACCCTATTCCTACCAGGTTATTGAAAGAAGTCTTCCCATTTATTGGTAGCTTTATTCTTCAAATAATCAATTCTTCATTAACTTTAGGCCATGTACTGCAGGCTTTTAAAACTGCTGTAATTAAATCCTTACTCAAAAAGCCAACGCTGGATCCAGGAGTTTTAGGTAACTATAGACCAATCTCTAATCTCCCTTTCATTTCAAAGATCTTAGAAAGAGTTGTTGCTACACAATTATTTGGCCACTTGCAGGGAAATGGTTTATTTGAAGAGTTTCAATCTGGGTTCAAAATCCATCATAGTACTGAAACAGCCTTAGTGAAGGTCACTAATGACCTCTTTATTGCATCTGATAATGGACTTATTTCTGTACTTGTCCTTTTAGACCTTAGTGCAGCTTTTGATACTGTCAATCATAATATTCTACTTGATAGATTAGAACACCATATTGGACTTAATGGAACTTCATTGCAGTGGTTTAGATCTTATTTATCTGATAGGTTCCAGTTTGTTCATGTCAATAATGAGTTTTCTTTCAACTCAAAGCTCAGTCATGGAGTCCCACAGGGACCTGTGCTAGGCCCTACTCTTTTTAGTTTATATATGCTTCCGTTAGGCAACATTATTAGAAAGCACTGTATACATTTTCATTGTTATGCAGATGACACACAATTATACCTGTCAATGAAGCCAGATGATAGTAATCAATTATCCAAGTTAGAAGTCTGTCTTAAGGAAATCAAAGCTTGGATGACTTGTAATTTCCTGCTATTAAATTCAGATAAGACTGAAGTCATTCTTGTTGGTCCAAAAAACCTTAGAAATACTTTTCCAAATCAAACTTTTAATTTGGATGCGGTTACTCTTTCTCTTAATAGCTCTGTGAGGAACCTTGGAGTTATTTTTGATCAAGATCTGTTTTTCAATTCACATATTAAATTCGTTTCTAAAACTGCCTTCTATCATTTGCGTAATATTGCCAAGATTAGGAGCATCTTGTCTCAGAGTGATGCTGAGAAGCTGATCCACACTTTTGTTAGCTCTAGGTTTGATTATTGTAACTCTTTATTATCAGGTTGTCCTAAAACATCTTTAAAAAGTCTTTAGTTGATCCAAAATGCTGCAGCAAGAGCTTTAACAGGTGCTAGAAAGAGAGATCATATCTCTCCGGTTCTGGCCTCCCTTCATTGGCTTCCCATAGAGTTTAGAATTAAGTTTAAAATCCTTCTTCTCACTTTCAAAGCTCTAAACAATCAGGCCCCTTTTTATTTCAAAGATCTGATACTACCCTGTTATCCTAACAGAGCACTATGCTCCCAAAATGCAGGATTACTTGTAATACCTACAATCTCCAAAAGTACAATGGGAGGCAGAGCCTTCAGTTATCAAGCTCCTCTCCTGTGGAACCAGCTGTCAATCTGGATTCGGGAGTCAGACTCTATCTCTGTTTTTAAGAATAGGGTTAAAACCTTCCTTTTTGATATAGCCTACAATTAGGGAGGGATCACGTGTCTCTGAATCCTCCCTTAGTTATGCTGCTAATAGGTTTAGACAGCTGGGGGACCTTCAGTAATTCACTGGGCTTCACTCCTTTCTTCTCTCAATGAAATTTTTTTTTTTGCTGGTCATTAACATGTTTGTTCTCTCCCATAGATTGAGTCCCCATCGTGCTGTTTGCTCTGTACATGTCTGTTCTTCTCATTTTCTCTATCCCCTCACCCCCCCCAGCCAGTCGCAGCAGATGACTGCCCCTCCCTGAGCCTGGTTCTGCTGGAGGTTTCTTCCTGTTAAAAGGGAGTTTTTCCTCTCCACCGTCGGCAAGCGCTTGCTAACAGGGGATCGCCTGATTGCTGGGGTCTTTCTGCAGTTGTGGGGGTTTCCCCTACAGTTGAAAGTGCTATAAGATGACTGTTGTTGTGAAATGGCGCTATATAAATAAAATTTGAATTGAATTAATTGATAAGCAGCGTTTTTCCTGAGAATCTGAATTTCCCCCAGTACAATACGGTCTATCTTTAACATGTAAAAAGTTGCTGTTTTTCTTCTTCTTTTAGATTTGATTGGCGGTTGGCAACCAGCTTACAGGTGCATTACCACCACGTACTTCACTCTGTATCATCACTCTATCTGGTCAGGAGCTGTCGTCCTTCTATCATCATTGCTGTGTCCAATCGAACCTCAACTTTATCTTCAGACATCACTCTTCTTCGTCTCCTCGTACTTTACTCTATATCATCACTACACATCTTGATGTCGGCCACCCAGGCCGATCTATCACGTACTTCACTCTATTGCTTCTCGGTTGGCAACCTCTTCTTCGTCTTCTTCACTCTATATCTTTGAAAAAGGAGTTCTTATAAGGAGTTCTGAACAGTCTTCTTTTTCAAACAGTGAGGTTTCCATGTCTACATGATGTCTATTACACTCTATCTGGTCATTACTCTATAAGGAGTTCTTATAGTAGTAGTAGTAGATTAGTTTATTTGACAGGGACAGTGCAATAAACATAGACAATTAATCAAAGACAATCAATCTGATGTGTTGCACATAGAGTGTATAGCTATTAGCTAATTTGCAACTCTTGTCCCTGGATGGGCTTTAAGGAGCTCTGAACAATCTTCTTCTTCTTCAAACAGTGAGATTTCCATGTCTACATGATGTCTGCATGTCCGTAGAAAGTAACTATTACCATGGCATCAGTAACCGTAGTAAAACCTGCCTTTGATCTTTGACATCACCACTCGTTCAGTGATGATTGCTTTTGATCTGTGATGGCTGCCTTTGATCTTTGATGATGTCATAGCGAATCCTATGATTGTGAGTGATGCCTGCCTGTGATTTATATCTCTATAGACATCATGTAGACATGGAAATCTCACTGTTTGAAGAAGAAGATTGTTTGGAGCTCCTTGTACATAGATATAGAGTGAAGAAGAGGTTGCCAACCGAGAATTCTGACTTTTTATACATAGTGATGTTTACTGAGTGAAGTACGTGGCTGTAAGGACTACAATTCCTGACCAGATAGTGATGATGTAGAGCAGGGGTGTCAAACTCATTCCATGGAGGGCCAAGACCCTGCAGGTTTTACCTCCACCCAGTGTCTTCAACAGGAGATTTCACTGAATTTCCCCTCACTGATTGCTGATCAATGAAAACACCTGCTGAAGACACTGGGTGGAGGTAAAACCTGCAGGGTCTTGGCCCTCCATGGAATGAGTTTGACACCCCTGATGTAGAATGAAGTACGTGGTGGTAATGCACCTGTAAGCTGGTTGCCAACTGCCAATGAAATTTTAAAGAAGAAGAAGAAGAAATGCTTGCTTACACTTGCTTTCTATGGGTATGCACTACTACTGAATAAATGAGCAAGACTGGCTGCACCTCGGACACAGTCCAAGGACGGATAATTTTTTCACACATAAGGAGTTGTTCAGAACTCCTTTTACAAAGATAGTGATGATAATCAAGTCAGTGGCGGTAATGCACCTG
Organism: Pholidichthys leucotaenia; assembly: GCA_020510985.1. Taxonomy (NCBI): domain Eukaryota; kingdom Metazoa; phylum Chordata; class Actinopteri; order Cichliformes; family Pholidichthyidae; genus Pholidichthys; species Pholidichthys leucotaenia. Next base: position 109,869,189 of record CM035848.1, on the reverse strand, counting down.
TAAGCTGGTTGCCAACCACCAATCTAAAAGAAGAAGAAAACATGAACGTCGTATTCCTCAATGATTTATTGTACCATTTACATTTTTTTTACTACAGACAATGGCATTTTTTGTCATTTAACAAATTTTCCACTGTGTAGTGTGTACTATGTGCTGGTACATCTCAGTAAATTACAAATGTCATGATTTTTTATTTATTTTAAAAACTACTACCAATATCATAAAATTTATCTTTTTTTAGTTGTATTAAAAAAAAGTTCACATTCTAATTTATTGAGATGCACTAGTCGACTGTTTAAACAGGGAAATAAATTGTGAGCTGCTTCTGTGGTGAACCGAGCGCGGAGCTGACCCGTGCTCGAGTCACTCAGTATTTTCCCTTTTCCTGTGCATTCCTAGTTCTGTTATTATTTGTACCGTGGGGGCTTATACTGTGACAATGCTGCAGCCGAACTTCCGGCTGTCAAGTCGAGCCAGCCCTGTCGCAGCTGATCATGATTCTGTGATTATGTTTTCTCTTCACCTGTTTGGCCCTTAGCTTTTGTGTTTAGTATTTAAGGTGGCAGCTGAGGCTCACTCCTCGCTGAGACCTCGTCGTCAGCCATGACTGGAGTCCCTATGTCCGGCTCAAGTCTCACTTCAGCGTAGGTTTCGCCCTCGCTTCATTCATTTGTGTTTACAGCATCAGGTTTCGCCCTCACTCTTTGTAAGTGCTTTGTGACTTTTTGTTCCTCTCCTTATTTCACCCTTCGGGGTTGCATGTATAGTTACTTGTATTTTGCCCCATGTGGCTTGTTATTTTGTTACCCTTCTTTAATAAATACACACAAACCTTCGGCATCGGGTGCCTCATTAATGCCCTGAAAGGGGCAAACATGACAGCTTCATCTGTTGAATGTTAAACATTATCACGCTGCTTATCAATTAATCAATCGATAAGGTGAATCAATTATCAATTAATGAATTAATCGATAACTTGTATCCCTACACTATAGATATGAGGATTAGATTTTATGGATAGAAAGCCAATTTGTCATTTGGAGATGCTGACCCCCCAGACATATTTATTAAAATTTAGCCAACCCATAGGGATGTGATTTTTCCGCTAATTCGCGGAATTCCACTTTTTTTATCTTCCAAAAATTTTCAGACCAGATGGCAGCGCGTGCACAACGTGAGGCTCAGCGTCTCTTCAGATTTTGTGGATTAGCAGCGATATTTCTGCTCATGTCGGGTCAGTTCGTTCAGAACAGCTTCGCTTTTACATCCTACACCCGAAATGAACTTTTGGACATTGGATTACAAAATAACGACCTTTTTATCAGCAACCTACGTTTCATCCCTGACCTCTGGAGAACACCCGACGTTAGGTAAGCTACCCGGCCGACCGGAAGTGCTCGCAGGCAGTGTAGAGACCGTAAACAAAGGCGGGGGAAGCGCGGAGGGCTAAGAGCTAAGCTAAAGCTAACACCGCACCGGCTTTCTCTACCCAGCATTTTCCTCGCTAATGTACGGTCAATGGCGAACAGAATGGATGAGCTACGGCTTCGGATCACCAACAATAAGAAACTTATGAAATGCAATATCATGATTTTCACAGAAACATGGCTACATAGTGGAGTACTTGACGGTGCTGTCGAGCTGGCCGGACGGCACACTCTCCGGACAGACAGAACAGCTGATGACTCCGGTAAGACCAGAGGTGGTGGAGTGTGCATTTATATATTAACAAGGCTTGGTGCACGAACTGTGTCACTGTTGGGAGACACTGCTCAGCTAACCTGGAGTTTCTCATGGTTAAATGTAGACCTTTCTATCTGCCACAGGAGTTCACTTTTCACTTTTCTTCATCTTGCCTGCTGAAGATGTTTTGGACTTTATTTAAAAAATATTTTTAACGCCACACATGTGATGGATAATGCTTGTTGGAATATTTTAGGAATGCTATCGTCTTGGAACATAAGTCAATATTATACAGTAATAAGTGACATTCAGCTGTTTGTTTTATGTCATTTAAGCACAGTTTTGGTACTTAAAAATCATAAAAACCCAGGAGCTACGTCCCCCAGACCCACTGCTGAATTTTCAGATAATTTCCCCAACCCCAAATTACATCCCTAAACCCAGGCAAACCCAGTACAATCTGGTTTCCCTCTGTTGTCTGTTACCTCAGTGGTGACTTGAGTTGGTCTGCTTTCCCATCTAGTGGCAGATGGAAGCCAGCGGGGATGGTTTTTTGCGCTTGTGTAGTCTTTTATCTTGCTGCAGTCCGTTTCTCTGCCCTGTTGATTTGAAGTAGGCAGTGGGTGGACATTGGAATGTGCCATTGGAACTTGTGATTCTCCGACGTAACCCTGAAGGGCAAGTTTTTTTTTCGCTCTGCACAGCGCATGCGCTCTGGGGGCTGAGCTGCTGCTACTTTTTCGGTTGAAATGCAGCATTGGGTGACTACGTGTGCCCCTGCCTGGACGGTGATGCCACTACATTTCATAGTATAAGCTCCCATTGAATAGAATAGCGTACAATAGCGTACCCCCTCATGGATCGTCACCTTATCGTGGTGGGGGGGTTTGCGTGCCCCAGTGATCCCAGGAGCTATGTTGTCCGGGGCAATTTGCCTCTGATAGGGTCTCCCAAGACAAACTGGTCCTGGGTGAAGGGCCAGACGAAGAACGATCCAACAGACTCTCATGATAAATTGTATATCAAGGATTCAGTGTACCCCGCCCGGTATGGGGTTACCGGGGCCCCACCCTGGAGCCAGGCCTGGGGGAGGGGCTCGAAGGCTAGCGTCTGGTGGCCGGGTTTCCACCCATGGGACCCGGCCGGGCTCAGCCCGAAGGAGTTACATGGGTCCGCCCTCCAGTAGGTTCACCACCTGCAGGAGGGATCATGGAAGTCCGGTGCTATGTGGATTAGGTGGCAGTCAAAGGCGGAGACCTTGGCGGACTGATCCCAAGCTTTCTAAACTGGCTTTTGGTACGTGGAATGTCACCTCTCTGGTGGGGAAGGAGCCTGAGCTGGTGTACGAGATTGAGCGATACCGGCTAGATATAGTTGGCCTCACCTCAACACACAGCTCCGGTTCCGGAACCAGTCTCCTGGAGAGGGGCTGGAGCTTGGCCTTTTCTGGAGTTGCCCCGGGCGAGAGGCGACGAGCAGGGGTAGGTATTCTTGTATCGCCCCACCTTGCTGCCTCTATATTGGAGTTTTCCCCGGTGGACGAAAGGGTTGCTTCCCTGCGCCTTCGGGTTGGGAAACGGGTCCTGACCATCATTTGTGCCTATGCACCAAATGATGTTTCAGAGTACCCACCCTTTTTGGAGTCTGTGACTGGGGTGCTGGAGGGTGCTCCTCCTGGAGACTCCATTGTCCTACTGGGGGACTTCAATGCGCACGTGGGCAACGACAGTGAAACCTGGAGGGGGGTGATTGGGAGGAACGGCCTGCCCGATCTGAACCCGAGTGGTGTTCAGTTATTGGACTTCTGTGCTAACCACAGTCTGTCTATAACGAACACCATGTTCAAGCATAAGGGTGTCCATATGTGCACCTGGCACCAGGACACCCTAGGCCGCAGGTCGATGATCGATTTTGTTATCGTATCATCAGACCTGCGACCGTATGTCTTGGACACCCGAGTAAAGAGAGGTGCAGAGCTGTCAACTGATCACCACCTGGTGGTGAGTTGGATCCGATGGCAGGGGAGGAAGCCATTCAGACCTGGTAGACCCAAACGTATAGTGAGGGTGTGCTGGGAGCGTCTGGCTGAGGCCCCTGTCCGGGAGGTCTTCAACTCCCACCTCCGGAAGAACTTCAACCACATTCCGAGGGAGTCTGGAGACATGGAGTCTGAATGGGCCATGTTCTCCACCTCTGTTGTTGAAGCGGCAGCCCAGAGCTGCGGCCGCAAGGTGGTCGGTGCATCTCGTGGTGGCAACCCCCGAACCAAGTGGTGGACACCAGTGGTGAGAGGGGCCATTAAGCTGAAGAAGGAGTCCTATCAAGCTTGGTTGGCTTGTGGGACTCCCGAAGCAGCTGAGGTGTACCGGCAGGCCAAGCGGAGTGCAGCTCGGGTGGTTGCTGAAGCAAAAACCCGGGTATGGGAGGAGTTCGGTGAGGCCATGGAACAAGACTTTCGGTCGGCTTCAAAGAGATTCTGGCAAACTGTTCGGCGGCTCAGGAGGGGAAAGCAGCTCCCCGTCCACACTGTGTATGGTGCGGATGGGACACTGTTGACTTCAACTGGGGATATCGTCGGGCGGTGGAAGGAATACTTCGAGGATCTCCTCAATCCCACTGATACGCCTTCCACAGAGGAAGCAGGGTTTGGGGACGAGGGGGATGACTCGCCTATCACAGGGGCTGAGGTCGCCAAGGTGGTTAAAAATCTCCTTGGTGGCCGGGCCCCGGGAGTGGACGAGATTCGCCCCGAGTACCTCAAGGCCCTGGATGTTGTTGGGTTGTCATGGTTGACACGCCTCTGCAACATTGCGTGGAGGTCGGGGGCAGTGCCTTTGGCATGGCAAACCGGGGTGGTGGTTCCTCTCTTCAAAAAAGGGGACCGGAGGGTGTGCTCCAACTTTAGAGGGATCACACTCCTCAGCCTCCCTGGGAAGGTCTATGCCAAGGTATTGGAGAGGAGAGTCCGGCCGTTGGTCGAACCTCGGATTCAGGAGGAGCAATGTGGTTTTCGTCCTGGCCGTGGCACATCGGACCAGCTCTTTACCCTCTCGAGAATTCTTGAGGGTTCGTGGGAGTTTGCCCAACCAGTTTACATGTGTTTTGTGGACTTGGAGAAGGCATTTGACCGCGTCCCTCGTGGATTTTTGTGGGGGGTGCTTCGGGAGTATGGGGTATCGGGCTTGTTGTTACGAGCTATTCGGTCTCTGTACAACCGTTGTGAGAGTTTAGTTCGCATTGCCAACACTCGGTCGGAGTCATTCCCAGTGAGAGTTGGACTCCGCCAGGGCTGCCCTTTGTCACCGGTCCTGTTCATAATTTTTATGGACAGGATTTCTAGGCGCAGCCAGGGAATGGAGGGTGTCATGCTTGGTGACCACGGGATCTCATCTCTGTTGTTTGCAGATGATGTTGTCCTGTTGGCTTCATCCAGCAATGACCTACAGCTCTTGCTGGGACGGTTTGCCGCTGAGTGTGAAGCGGCTGGGATGAGAATCAGCACCTCCAAGTCCGAGTCCATGGTCCTCAGCCGGAAAAAGGTGGATTGTCCTCTCCGGGTTGGGGACAGGCTCCTGCCCCAAGTGGAGGAGTTTAAGTATCTTGGGGTCTTGTTCACGAGTGAGGGGAAAATGGAGCGAGAGATCGACAGACGGATTGGAGCAGCATCTGCAGTGATGCGGACGTTGTACCGGTCTGTTGTGGTGAAGAGGGAGCTGAGTTCTAAGGCAAAGCTGTCGATTTACCAGTCAATCTACGTTCCTACTCTCACCTATGGTCACGAGCTTTGGGTAATGACCGAAAGAACGAGATCGCGGATACAAGCGGCTGAAATGAGCTTTCTCCGTAGGATTGCTGGACTCACCCTCAGAGATAGGTTGAGGAGCTCAGTCATCCGGGAGAGGCTCAGAGTAGAACCGCTGCTCCTCCACATTGAAAGGAGTCAGTTGAGGTGGTATGGGCATCTGATTAGGATGCCTCCTGGACGCCTCCCACTTGAGGTGTTTCAGGCACGTCCCACTGGGAGGAGACCCCGGGGCAGACCCAGGACTCGGTGGAGAGACTATGTCTCCCAGCTAGTCTGGGAACGCCTTGGTATCCCCTCTGAAGAGCTGGAGCAGGTGGCTGGGGAGAGGGAAGTCTGGGCTTCTCTGCTTGAACTGCTGCCTCCGCGACCCGGACCTCCGGAAAAGCGGTAGAAGATGGATGGATGGATGGGATGGACAATTGTACAGTACATTGTTCAACATTGTGCAAAGGACTGCTGAGTTATCAATTAATTGACAACTAATTTAATTTAGTCAACTAAATTCTTATTGACAATTAATCAAAAGTCAATTATTAACATCCTTACTAAAGTGTAATGTTTTCTCTCGGTGTAGAAAGCTTCATTATTTAAAAAAACAACAACTCTAAAATGCTTTGGACTGTAATGGACTGTAATAGTTATTTTAATTATTTAATCTCTTTAAAAAAAGTTTATTAACTCCAAACAGCTCATCAATGACCTAAAATCAATTAGTCAGAAGTGCATTTTGAGCTTACTGTTGCTTTTTTTGCCATCTTTTTCAAAAAAGACTTTAGTTTTACCTTGACAAATTGCAACTGAGGTGTGTTCAAGTTTAAGCTGGTGACATATGAAGTGAAAATTGGTTCAAGCTAAGAATGGGTAACAGATTGCCCGGTCCTTTCACACTGTTTGCAGTGTTGGTTGCTCTGTTACAGCTAAACTGTGTCGGTCTTATTTTTTTCCTCTCTGTGCAAACTGTTGCACAAAGAATCAATAAGGTGTATTTTCATTGCTATATTAACCACAGCCTCAGTATTAAGTTATTGGGTAACTCATATCCACATTATTTTTTCAGTCTGATTTTTTTCTCCTATGGCTGGCCCCCCGTGTAGGTACTGGGTAGCTTTTCTTGTGCATTTCCAAATTATTGTCACAGACTACAACTCAGTCCATACCTTATCTGGTCCCATGTATGGCTGTGCAATATGACTATATATATCAGTGACGTGACAAAAAACGTCTGCCGTTTCATATCAAACTGTATCTTTTCTATCGGGGTTTAAAAGACACATACCCCGTTTCTACTTGTCACCACCTGCCTCTTCCGTGCAGTGTGCCTTGTGTGCAATAGTGGTTTCCGGTGGTTAGCCCAGCAAACTAATGTTTTGGTCATATAGCCACTACTCGTATTTGCCAGGGATGTGGGACTTTTTCCCATCGTGCTGCGTCAGAGAGGATAGTTCTCTAACCTCGTTTTAATTGGAGGCAAATAACATTAACACCATCTCTCTCTAATTATCAAACGACAAATGCTAAATGACGGTGCTAACTTGTTGCTTATAAGAAACTTTATAGTGTACCAGACCATCGTTTCTTTGATTTAAATTACTGCCGAGTTTCTTAATTTTGTCTGAAAAAATATAACTAACGCTGCAAAAGTGCTCGACACCGGCTGCATACACACTAAATAAATTATAGTTGTTTGTGGCAGCTCCCTGCATGGCAGCGGACCCTCTGATTCTAGATGTGATTAACATTGTAGATAGGAGAAACGTAATTTTGTTCTACTGTGCATGATTGGCTGTATGGATAGAATGACAATAAAGTTGGCTGCTTCTTAAACAATAAATAAATTTAATGTGTCGGGAGGAACAAACTGGCCCTTATTTTAACTTTATTTCTCATAATTTTTAATTAGTCAAGTAGCGATAATGAATAAAGTTAGTCATGTCAAATGCACATTGAAAAAACAATTTTAATAATGATAATAATAATAATTATACATTTTATTTCTAAGTGTCTTTCAACCCCCAAGGTCACCTTACAAAGAGCATTAAAACATTAAAAACAGATTTAAAATGCAATAACAAAACTTAAGTAACAAACCAAAAAACAGTGAATTAAAGGTACAGTTTCTCACAAAAGTGAGTACACCCCTCACATTTTTGTAAATATTTTAATATAGCTTTTCATGGGACAACACTGAAGATATGACACTTTGATACAATGTAAAGTAGTCAGTGTACAGCTTGTATAACAGCGTAAATTTGCTTTCCCCTCAAAGTAAATCAACACACCGCCATTAATGTGTAAACTGCTGGCAACAAAAGTGAGTACACCCCTAAGGAAAATGTCCAAATTGTGCCCAAAGTGTCAGTATTTTGTGTGGCCACCATTATTTTCCAGCACTGCCTTAACTCTCTTGGGCATGGAGTTCACCAGAGCTTCACAGGTTGCCACTGGAATCCTCTTCCACTCCTCCATGACAACATCATGGTGTTAGAGACCTTGCACTCCTCCACCTTCCATTCGAGGATGCCCCACAGATGCTCAATAGGGTTTAGGTCTGGAGACATGCTTGGCTAGTCCATCACCTTTACCCTCAGTTTCTTTAGCAAGGCAGTGGTCGTCTTGGAGGTGTGTTTGGGGTGGTTATCATGTTGGAATTCTGCCCTGCGGCCCAGTTTCTGATCATGCTCTGCTTCAGTATGTCACAGTACATGTTGGCATTCATGGTTCCCTCAGTGAACTGTAGCTCCCCAGTGCTGACAGCACTCATGCAGCCCCCAAACCATGACACTCCCACCACCATGCTTGACTGGAGCCAAGACACACTTCTTTGTACTCCTACCTGGTTGCCGCCACACATGCTTGACACCATGTGAATCAAATAAGTTTATCTGGGTCTCATCAGAACACAGAATATGGTTCCAGTAATCTATGTCCTTAGTTTGCTTGTCTTCAGCAGGCTTACTTGTACATCATCTTTAAAAGGAGCTTCCTTCTGGGATGACAGCTGTGCAGACCAATTTGATGCTGTGTATGGGCTGAGCACTGAGGCTGACCCCCTGACCCCTTCAACCTCTGCAGCAATGCTGGCAGCACTCATACGTCTATTTTCAAAAGACAACCTTTGGATATGACGCTGAGCACGTGCACTCAGCTTCTTTGGTCAACCATGACGAGGCCTGTTCTGAGTGGAGCCTGTCATGTTAAACCGCTGTATGGTCTTGGCCACCGTGCTGCAGCTCAGTTTCAGGGTGTTGGCAATCTTCTTATAGCCTAGACCATCTTTATCTAGAGCAACAATCAGTGTTTCCTCTGGCTTAAAGACCTTGGCACGGTGGCAACATATTTTTCCGGGGGGGGGGGGGGGGGACATACCGGAATATGTTAATTTTATACTATTTATTTCTTTTTAAAATTTTACACAGTAACGTTGCATATGGAACTTACCATTTGAAGTACAGTGATCCCTCGCTTCTTTGCGCCTCACCTTTCGCGCCCTCAGTGCATTGCAGATTTTTCAAAAATATTCACAAAAATTCAAAATTGAGAAAAAATGGGCGGGTGCTAGCAGAAGGCAGGGAGACTACATTAGAACATCAGGTATCAACACGGAGAGCCCGCACAACTCAAAATCCACCTCTCTGTTCGCTGTTCTCGTGTTGGCTCAGCTCGGGAATCTCGCAAGCTGATTGGGCGAGACGTTTTACCCAGCTTCTCTCCCTGCCGAGCGCCCATACCCAGCGAAGGAAGACCGCATTCATTGTTCTTTATCGCTCGTGTTGCTTAGTCTCGCCGCGTGGAACTTTTCGCTGTTCTCTTGTGCCTTTTTGTGCGAAATAGTCTTCCCGTCGAGCCACTACGCCGCCTCCTGCAGCTTCTCCAGCTCTATCAGAAGCTGCCCTCGACGATGCTGCGCCTCTAGCACCTGACGATGAGGCGTCACCTGAGGAGCAGTAAAGCTCTCATTAACCTGTGCAGTAAATCAGCTTCATCTTGAGTTACGTATCTTGTTATAAGAATAAAAGAGTTCTAAAAACATCTTTATGTACATTTTATTTACATCTACGTATGTATGTACACTTACACACACACACACACACACACACACACACACACACACACACACACACACACACACGTATCATATGAGAGAGAGAGTGAGAGAATGAATGTACGTATTATTTATGGGTGACGTCATTAGGGGTGACGCTACTTCGCGGTTTTTCACTTTTCGCGGTCGGTTCTGGAACCCATTAACTGCGATAAGTGAGGGATCACTGTATTGTACAACGGAGGCTTGAATATTGGGCCAATTGGGGTCCCACCCAGACATCCTGTGTTTCGACTTTTTAGTGGTGTTATCCTTCTCTTCTTCCTCTGCCTGAACACTTCCCTCTCCTTGGCTCCTCTCTTCTGTCTCATCTTGCCCTCTCTGAGCTCTGTCTAATTCAGGTTCTCTCTCTGTCTATGGTGGTATATAAACAGGTTAGAAAATATCAAGTGTCATGTTTTGTCCTGCAGGATTTTTTTTTGTCATGGTTTACATAAATGACAAAAAAATATGTGTATTTTTTGTATTTTTATTCTAGTGTTTCTTTTTTCCGTTGAGGGAGTAGGGAAGGGAAAGAAACATTCATAATAGTAATGTACTCAAGCATGCTTAAATTATATGATCAGGTGGGTATAGTAACCAGAAATTCTACTGATGTAAAAGCAGTGCTTTGAAATTAATAATTAAAAGTAGGCAACCAAAAATTTCTAATTGAGTTAAGGGTACAAAGAGCACCCACTTAAAAACTTGAGTAATGACTTCAGTCTTGAAGGTTTGAGGTTTTTCTCAAAAATTTATAACAATTTTCTTATAGTTTTCTACCTTTCTCTGTAAATCTAAAGTTGAAACCATGTTCCTCAAATTTGTAATTTCCTCTGGTAAAACTAACTTTTCTTGTACATTTGAAACTTTATTATAAATTTGTGAATTATTTTATGACTAATTTTTGTCTGTTTTTTAAAATAAAATTACTGGGTTTTTTTTTTTTTACATAAATTTGAAACAGACTGGTATTTTTTTTTTACTTTTTCCTTATAACAATTTACATTTTTGACCATAATTTTGCAGTCAAAACAGAACAATAATTTAAACTCTGATTACAAAGAAAAAATATTAATAAAATTGTATTTAATGAAATATATTAACTTAATTGACCAAGGATGCCGTTATTACCTCCGCCAGGCCGAAAAGGCCAGGAGGAGGTTATGTTTTTGCCGGGGTTTGTCTGTTTGTTTGTCTGTCTGTCTGTCTGTCTGTCTGTTGGTTAGCAAGATAACTCAAAAAGTCTTGGACGGATTTCCATGAAACTTTCAGGCGTTGTTGGAAATGGTACAAGGAAGAACTGATTAAATTTTGGGGATGATCCGGATCACCGTCTGGATACAGGAATTTTTTAAAGCATTCTTTAACACTGTGACATACAGCTATTTTCAGCATGTGCGCAGGCGCAATGGAGGGCGCTGGTCATCGTGTCTGACCAACATAAACTCCGCCTTCTTCAACGTTTTAGGCACAAAAGCACGCGGAAAACACCGTGCCTGTGTTTGCGCGACGCTGCAAAAGCTGAGACGGGCAGCTGTCTGCCGCCGGATTATTTGGCAGAAATTCCCCGGGCAGCCATAGGCGCTGCGCAAAAACCAGCTGCTCGGCAGCGTGCTGTGTGCCTGTGTTTGCTCAACGCTGCAAAAGCTCAGACAGCCAGCTGTCCACCGCTGGATTATTTGGCAGAAATTCCCCGGTCAGCTATAGTAGCTCCGCAAAAAGAAGCTCTCTGCCGGGGAATTTTCCAAATCATCTTTGGCCGCGGAGCGCAACCCCAATAAAGATAAAGATTACATGTACCACGAAGGTCGACTGCAAGCAAGATGTTTGTGTCTGTGAACATTCCGTCTTTTGGCGAGTTGATACGTAACGATGTTTACAGTTTGATGACAAGGTTGCTGCCATGTAACAATCATCTTATATCAGCAATTGTCAACTCGTCACTCACACTTCAGCATTTGGAAGTGGTGGCGTTCCATTTTATACTGAGTCCAGTATTGTATGTTATTGTTGTTACAAGACCGCCGACTGTCTGCTGATCTGTATATACTTTTATTTATTTATTTTCTACTCCTTTTAGTTCTGCATTTAATATGAACCCTGAGTTTGAAATAAACGTTTGATTTTTGAATAAAACCCACGCCAACCCGTCTACCTAATTGGCATCCGTCAGTCAAGCCCTCAGTGCTGCTTTCAGTGATCTAAAACGCTCACATAACCCATTGGCCTGTGAGTTGTACGCAGTTGTGTCATGACTTCTTTTGTTTTTTCTTTTGAATTCTTGGATGGAACATGGGTGGGCAATATAAGCTGCGGATTCAGCCATCACATATTTTGGATAACTTATGTTGAACTGTATAATCAGAGGAGCTATTGTCTAATTTGACCTTGTTGGATTTTATTGCCCCCTTTGTTATATTATTCACTTTCTTTTAACCTGTACTCTTAATCTATTCGAAATAAAGATTAATTCATTCGTTCATTCAATTGCAACACCCCCAGCCTGGGAGTTTGCAGATGCAGGACATGGACACAACACCAACACTTCAGTTTATTACCTCCGCCAAGGAGGTAATGCTTTTACTACTGAACCACTAATCCTATCATTGTGAATCCAATTGCTACTCAGATGTTTTCTTGGTCAAGGAATCTGACAACGTACACACAAACACTGTATGGGGGAACTGTGGCGCTTGGCGGAGGTCTGCGCTCTCCGAGTGCTTTTCTAGTTTGTTATAATATTTCTTTATATTTATAGTTGTGTTTTTTTTTTTTTTTAGAAATCTCACCACCCAGACAGCAGGAAAAACCTCCCTTATTTTGAAATCAAATGTTGACGCTTTTAGTTTGTCTGAAGGCTGCTGACAGATTAAAGTCATTGACTTTGTGAATTTCAGTCATCTTAACCTGCCAGGTACATAATAGGGAACTGTAGTGGACTCTAAAGACATAATTCACCACAATATGTGTTCATGTACAGAATGATTGGTTGAGGCAGTTATAGTTGTGCTCCCAGGCTTTCTCATCAGGCACCTCTAGGCAGCTGCTGAAGGACCTCAGTTTACAGTGAAAAGAGAGCTAGCGTTTTTAGCTCTTGCTTTTTGTCACTGCTGCTGGAGAATAAAAACGGCACGCCTGCTCGTGCGAGAAAAGAGAGAAATTGTCAGTCTCATAACTTAATGCTGTAGTGGCTGGTGAAATATATCCTCAGCAATTCATCAGTCCCTCGCCTTTGCCTTCATATGAAGCTGGCTGCATTTGAATTCTAACCACATCTCTTAGCTAAGCGACTCTTCCATTATGGCTCCCGTTTCCAGCGGGTTAAAACCATGATAAACGGCAGTGCTTATATACCTCTTATTTTTTTCTGCGTTTAAAGTACTTTAATAAACTCATGTTTCTGTCGGACAGTCACGCTTAGCGAGACGCTGCCTGCTGACTGACTGGAAAACTCGTGTGAGCGGGGTGCTTCTAAACTCCACACGGATGACGGCCACGCGCGTTGTTCGTGTGTGCGCTTGCAGAAAGTCATTGATTGATTGATTGATTGATTTTTATTTGAACATTGTTAAAGAAAGAAAAAAAGAGAGTTCAAAACACAACAAAAAAACAAACCAAAATAAAATGTTCAAAAGGAGTGGGAAGAAGCCAAGGCTTATACAGTCCCACCCCTTCTCCACACCAAACAAATTACAGTATTACTCATAATCATCATTATCCCACAACCACATTCACTGTAATACACCCATAGTCAATTTATACAACAAAAATGACACAACAATGACAGTCCATATCCAACAATATTACAACAACAATAAACATACAATTCTGGCATGTTCAATGCAAACACAAACAACACCATCACCTTCACAATCACCATAACACACAACAACCTTCCCTCACTGAAGACACAATGTAACATCACTGCCCTTCATTCTCATACTGCTCAAAAATCATTTCTTTATATGTTGATTTAAATATATGGATGTTGGGACATTGCCTGTGTTTCTCCCCCAACCCATTCCACAATTTTACCCCACACACAGACACACAAAAACTCTTCCGTGTAGATCTTACTAAGTGAATTTTAAATTTTGTATTCCCCCGTAAATTATATTTCCCTTCTCTCTCCCTGAATAGATTCTGTATATTGTGTGGCAAGAGGTTTTTACTAACTTTAAACATTAATTGTGCTGTGTAATAATGAACCAGATCCCATAATTTCAATAACTTAGAATGTAAAAACAATAAATTAGTATATCATTGCTTCATATATTTTTATTAATAAAATCATATTGGACTTCCGGTTATGGCGGCCGCCTAGAAGGACACGTATCACTCTGCTCTGCTCCTGGAAATAAAAATTCGGCAAATAACTCTCTCATTTGGAACAGAACTTTTCCCAGCGTTTGGGTGAGGATATGCCGGTGAAGACTAAGGCTGGGAAATCAGGAGGGGGAAAAATTGAATCGCCGAAGCAGTCCAAATTAACGGACTTTAAAGTTTGTGGCGCAGTAGAAAAAGCTGCGGATATGGCGGATGAAACTAGCGGTGGTGCGGTAACTGCTGCTGCTGACGATGGCGGCACAGGTGCAGTGCTGGCTGCCATTAGCTCAATGAGAGCAGACTTTTCCGCTAAACTTGATGGGATTATGGCAGCGTTGGATGCAATGAGAAAGGAGTTGGGTGACTGCGTGGAGCGAGTGACGCAGGCGGAGCTTCGTGTTTCAAGTGCGGAGGATGAAATCAGCGGACTTCAAATAAAGGTGCGCACTTTGGAAAAAAAAAATAAAGATCTGGAAAATAGCGTTCTGGACTTGGAATCTCGGTCCAGACGGAACAACCTGAGGCTGGTGGGTTTACCGGAGGGAGCCGAAGGTCGTGATTCATGCTCCTTTTTGGAGGGGTGGATCCCGGAGGCGCTGAACAACGCGGAGCTAAAATCATCAGTCGTCTTGGAAAGCTCCCACCGAATTGGCCCACCGAGAGGTAACAAGGCAGCACCGAGGACGTTAATTATGAAGTTTCTCAGCTACAGAGACAGGATGACGATCTCCAACGCGGTGCGGGCCAAAGGAGAAATTAAATACCAAGATCAGCAGGTGCGGTTCTACCCAGATTTGGCCTCAGGAATCCAACAATTAAGGAAGCAGTTTGACCCCATCCGTAAAGAACTGCGCAACCTTGAGATTCGTCATGGAGTGATTCACCCTGCAAGACTTCTGGTCACATATGAGGGCAGAACACACATCTTCAAGACCCCCGAGGAGGCGCAGGAGCTCATCAAGAAGATCCAGGAAGAGACTGGTGGGAGCTAAGCATGAACAGAATATAGGGTAGAATATTTGAGCATTTAACTGATTAGAAGCATATAACAAGATTACAAAATATAGAATGTATTACATATTAAAAAAAAAAAAGTACAAAATTGCTAAAAAATTTTGGAGTTAAATTGGAAAATTACAGAAGAGAGTTAATGAAAAAAAAAAAAAAAAAATGTTACGTTATTAAAAGCAGTAGAGTTAGGGTGATTGGGAGGATGAAGAAGGAGTGGCTTTGGCTGATCCTCGTGGGTGTGGAACGGTCGATGGCTATATCGGGAGACGGAATTTTTCTTTTGTTTTTGGGGGGATTGCCACAAATGTGGGAAGGGGGAATTTGTGTGTAGTTTGTAGGGTGAATGTTCAACCACTCATTTTTTTGCTTTTCTGTTTGAGCATGTTTACACTGCAAGGTAATCCCAAACTCCCTATTGATTATAAATCAAAGCGTTAATCTTAATTTAACTTCATGGAATTGCAGAGGTCTACAAAATTTTAAAAAAACTTAAAAAAGTTATGAATAAAATAAAAGACATGGGTTCAAAAATTGTGTTTTTACAAGAAACTCATCTAATAGAGGAAGATGTAAAAAGAATTAGGAGTAGATGGCAAGGAAATGTTTTCACCTCATCATTTTCATCCCGAGCCAGGGGAGTTATGACTCTCATACATAAATCAGTCCCATTTCAAGTGAAAAATGTAATTGGAGACAAATTTGGAAGATATGTAATCATTCAAGGATCTTTGCTATTAGAAAACATAAATTTGGTGAACTTATATGGTCCCAATATAGATGATCAAAAGTTCTTTGCTAATTTATTTCTTATCTTATCATCACTTACAGGGCAACATATAATAGCAGGGGATTTTAATTGTACATTGAATCCCGGTATAGATAGATCAACAGGACTGGACTGTACGCACAATGGATGTAGGATGACCATTAATCATTTTATGAAAGAATTGAAATTGATAGATATATGGAGAGAAATGAAACCGCAAGTTAAAGCCTACTCTTGTTATTCCAATACCTACAAGACATTCTCACGTATAGATTATTTTTTGATCTCCACAGAATTAAGGTCCAAGATTCAAAACTGTTTTTATGATAACATCGTGATCTCTGATCATGCACCCTGCTGTCTAATGTATGTAGATAAGAAATTGACAAAGGAACCAGGTAGATGGCAATTTCAGCATAAATGGCTTCAGGATGAGGAATTTGTTAAGTATATAGAAAAACAGATGAGTTCTTTGATATCAATACTACACAAACATCAGCATGTGTAAAGTGGGAGGCTTTCAAAGCTTTTATTAGGGGACATATTATTAGTTATACAGGTTCAAAATCTAAGAAGACTCGAGAGGAGAGAGTCCAATTGGAACATAAAATAAAAATTCTTCAAGAAAGAGTATATGCAGGAAGAGATCCAAGGTTGGAGAACGAATTACTGATTTTGAGAGCTGAATATGACAAAAAATCAGCGAATAGAGCTGCCTCGAGTCTTCTAAGATTGAAACAATCTTTTTATGAACAAGGTGAAAAATCAGGAAAGTTATTAGCATGGCAGATTAAACAATTAGAATCTAAAACACCAATTACCAGTATTATAAGTAACGGACAGGTAGTTATAGATCCTTCAGAAATTAATAGGGCCTTTAGAGATTACTATGAAAAATTATATGATACCAAAAATGAATCTGACTTAACAAAACTACATGGGTTTTTGAATGAACTATTTATACCGTGTATTCCAAATGAAAATAGGGAGATACTGGAGTCTAAAATTAGTCAAGAAGAAGTTGGACTAGCCATTGATAATATGAAATCAGGAAAAAGTGCAGGACCAGATGGTCTTCCAGTTGACCTTTATAAAAAATTTAAGAATAAATTAACAAAACCTTTTTTGGAAGTGGTTTTAGAAGCATTTCAAAATAGTAATTTACCATCATATATGAATAATGCCTTAATTATACTGTTGCCAAAACCAGGTAAGCCCTCTAATAAATGTGAAAATATGAGACCAATAAGCCTATTAAATGCCGACCTTAAGATAATCTGTAAAATTTTAGCAAGACGAATACAAGAAATTTTACCAAATATTATTAATCGAGATCAGAATGGCTTTATAAAGGGAAGACAAGGCTTCCATAATGTAAGAAGACTATTTAATATTATTTATTCTAATAAAGAAGCACCGGATACAGCTCTCTTATCACTGGATGCCGAAAAAGCCTTTGATAGAGTTGAATGGCCCTTTCTTTTTGAAGTCTTACAAAGGTTTGGACTTGGAAATAATTTCATAAAATGGGTTCAGATAATATATAATAATGCTACTGCAGAAATTCTAACAAATAACAATATTTCAAAATCAATAAAAATCAATAGAGGATGTCGACAAGGCTGTCCACTTTCACCTTTACTGTTTACTATGGCAATTGAACCTTTAGCGATGGCGATACGTCTACAGTCACAAATATATGGAATTAAAGTTGGACCAACAGAACATAAAATCTCCCTGTATGCCGATGACATAATTTTGTTTATGTCGAATCTTAAAAAATCAATTCCGACCTTGTTGAATTAAATAAAGAATTTCGGGGAAATATCAGGATATAAAATAAACACCACACCACACCACACCTCTCGGCGCCACACCAGTAGGCTGCCTTTTGCAACAGCGGCTCGATTCCGAGTTTTTTTTCCCTTCCTCTCTCTTTTGATCACTTTTTTTTTTCACCCCACTTATATCACGGACACACAGATCGTCCCAAATGTCTCCTGAGCCGGTGGACGGAGCCACTGTTTATAGCAGGATACGATACAACAGGGAAGAGCTGCTAGCATTTAACCGCCACCCGGTCCCACTGGAAAAACTCGACATACCGAGAGAATTGAGGCGAAAGCGTCGCGGCTGCCGGGCTGGAGTAAGGCGGAGGACAAAAAATATAAGGTACAGACCCTCCCTTCCATCTGTTGTCATGGGAAATGTACGGTCGATACTGGGAAAGTTAGATGAGCTAGTGGCTATCTCCCGTTATGATAGCACTTACCGGGAGTGCTCTCTCCTTTTGTTTACTGAGACGTGGCTAACTGAACTAGCAGCAGATGCTAACATTGAGCTGGAGGGTTTTCACATGATACGAGCTGACCGAACACCAGAGAGTGGCAAAACTAGGGGCGGTGGAGTGATAATGTATGTTAACAACAACTGGTGCAGACCGGGACATATCACTGTTAAATAACGACACTGCAGCAAAGACATTGAGTTGCTAGCTGTTAGCATGAGGCCTACATATCTCCCGAGAGAACACTCACACGTGATCTGCATTGTTGTTTATGCAAATCCGACGGCGAACGCTGGGACAGCGCGTGACGTCATCCATTCAGTAACCAGCAGGCTGCAGACAGAACACCCAGATGCTCTTCTCCTCATCTCAGGCGATTTCAACCACGTTTCACTGTCTCCCATTCTGCCCACTTTCACCCAGTATGTCACATGCCACACTAGAGACAATAAAACACTGGATTTGTTCTACGCAAACACTAAGGAGGCGTACACCTCATCACAACTTCCCCCACTTGGGAGATCGGATCACAACTTGGTTCATCTCCGACCGGTGTACAAACCCCTAGTGCACAGACAACCTCCGGCCATGCACACTGTGGAGTTATGGTCTGAGGAGACAATGGACACTCTAAAGGACTGTTTTGAAGCCACTGCCTGGAAGCAGCTCTGCGATCCACATGGTGAGGACATCGATGGCCTCATTCACACCTTCACGGGCTACCTCAGCTTCTGTGTGGACAAATCCGTTCCCACCAAGACCATACGGCGTCACTCAAACAACAAACCCTGGATCAACCCTGAGATAAAAACACTTCTGAGAGAGAAGAAGAGGATCTTCAGGTCGGGGAACAGGGAGATGCTGAAGTCCGTACAGAGGGAGCTGAGGAGAAAGATCAGAGAAGGCAAGGACAGCTTCAGGAAGAAGATGGAGGACAAGCTGCAACAGAGCGACATCAGCGGGGTCTGGAGAAACCTCAAAACCATCTCGGGGCTCCAGAATACCTCCCCCCAGGCCACGGGGGGCAGGGAGTGGGCGAACAACCTGAATCTGTTTTTCAATAGATTTGACCAACCGCCCTCCCCCCTGTCTGCACAACAACCACTGCTGCCTCTAAGAAATCAAGTCCTGCTGCCCACTCCCCACTCCACCGACACCCCCCCACTCCCAACACACAGCCCCCCATCCTGACCCTGACCAAGACCCAGGTGAGGACGGAGCTGAGGAAGATCAAGGCGAGGAAGGCGTCGGGACCGGACGGCATCAGCGCAAAGCTCCTCAAGTCCTGTGCAGACCAGCTGTGTGGGATTGTGACGTATATCTTCAACATGAGCCTGAAACTGGGGAGGGTACCACAGCTGTGGAAAACATCTTGTGTGGTACCTGTACCAAATCTTCCCACCCCAAAGACCTGAACAGCTACAGACCGGTGGCCTTGACGTCCCACTTGATGAAGACCCTGGAGAGACTGCTCCTTGCTCATCTCCGCCCCCTGGTGGAACCAGCGATGGATCCACTCCAGTTCGCCTACCAGCATGGCATTGGGGTGGAGGATGCGGTGATCTTCCTCCTTCACCGTTCTCTGTCCCACCTGGAGAAGCCCGGGAATATGGTGAGGATCATGTTCTTTGACTTCTCCAGTGCTTTCAACACCATCCAACCGATGATCCTGAAGGACAAGCTGCTGCGCGCAAGGGTGGACCAGCACCTGTCATCATGGATCCTGGACTACCTCACGAACCGGCCTCAGTTTGTGAGAACCCGGGACTGTGTTTCCGACACGATCATCAGTAGCACGGGGGCCCCCCAGGGAACGGTGCTGGCTCCCTTCCTGTTCACTCTTTATACTGCGGACTTCTCACACAACACAACACATTGCCATCTACAGAAGTTCTCTGATGACTCTGCGATCGTTGGTCTCATCTCCAACGGAGATGAAGCTGAGTACAGAGGGCTTATCCAGGACTTTGTGGACTGGTGCCATCGGAACTGCCTCCAGATCAACGCGAGGAAAACTAAGGAGCTGGTGGTGGACTGCCGCAGGCATGGGCAGCCCCTCACAGCACCAGTAAATATACAGGGAACAGACATCGAGTTGGTGACATCCTATAAGTACCTGGGTATTCATCTGAACAATAAACTAGACTGGTCACACAATACTGACGCACTCTACAAGAAGGGACAGCGCAGGCTGTTCCTGCTGAGGAGACTCAGGTCTTTTGGTGTACAAGGGGTGCTGCTGAAGTCATTCTATGACACGGTGGTGGCATCAGCCATCACTTTTGGAGTGGTCTGCTGGGGCAGTGGCATTACTGCAGCCGATAGGAAGAGACTGAACAAACTGATTAAGAAAGCTAGCTCTGTCCTGGGGCAGCGCCTTGATCCGATGGAGGAGATAGGAGAGAGAAGGACGGTGGCTAAACTGTCATCTCTGCTGGAGTCCGAGTTCCACCCTATGCAGGACATACTGGATGCACTGAGGAGCTCATTTAGCAGCAGACTACATCATCCCAGGTGCACAACCGAGAGGTTTCGTAGGTCCTTCCTACCAACGGCTGTCAGACTGTACAACCTAAGCAGGGTTGCTCGCAGAGATAGCAAAAAGACGTAACAAACTAATAGTTTTTTGAATGCAAAAGATGCAATAGACTTACACTATGGTCCTCTCCGGCATACAACTAGGAACATACCGGTCGCTATGGAGGGTGAGAATATGTATGGGCACATAATCATACCATGTAGGAAAACTAAATAGACGGTTATGCTGTTTCATCCCACCTAGCAACAATGCTCTGCACTGTGTGTGTTTATATATTTACATATTTATTCCATCTAGCTACAATGCTCAGCACTGGGTGTGTTTATATTTATATATCTATATATTTATTCCATCTAGCTACAATGTTCCGCACTGTGTTTTTATATATCTACATATTATTCCATCTAGCTACATTGCTCCGCACTGTGTGTGTTTATATACTTGCATATTTATTCCACCTAGCTGCAATGCTCCGTACTGTGAGTGTTTATATATTTACATATTTATTCCATCTAGCTACAATGCTCCGCACTGTGTGTTCATATATTCATATATTTATTCCATCCAGCTACAATGCTCTGCACTGTGTGTCTGTGTGTGTGTGTGTATATATATATTTTATAGTAATATGTACATATGTATATTAGCTGCTCTTGCTTGCTTGTTTTTTTTCTTGCCTTCTGATTGTTGCTCTGAGTGTTGCTATCCCTGTGCTGTTGCAATCCTGGAATTTCCCCGTTGTGGGACTAATAAAGGCTTATCTTATCTTATCTTATCTTAAATAAAACTAAATCTTCAATATTAATGCTAAATGAGACCCAGAGAAATTACCCAGCCCCTGAGGTAAATCAATTCAATGTTGTAAATCAGTTTAAATATTTAGGAATCCAAATTGTGCCTAAGCTAGAATCAGTCGCCAGTGTCAATTATGAAGCCTTAATGACAGATATTGATGAGTTACTTCAGAGATGGATGTCACTACCAATGTCGATGATCGGGAGAATTAATATACTTAAAAGTAATATCTTACCTAAAATACTTTATTTATTTCAATACATTCCCTTACCACCACCTTTAGATTTATTCTCAAGAATTAAAAAAAAGTTAGTGGAATTTATATGGAACAACAGGAGGGCTAGATTACGTCTGTCTTTATTATATTTACCATTTGATCGTGGAGGTCTGAAATGTCCAAATTTTATGTTGTATTATTGGTCGGCACAACTGAGGTCTATGACATATTATTTTTCATCAAATGGTCTCCCTCACTGGACTGAAATGGAATCATGCAATTTACCTTTACCTCTTCCCATATTCATATACTCAGATTCGGCAAAAAAATTACAAAAACAAGTTAAAAATCCATTTGTAAAGCATATGATCAAAATATGGTGTGAAGCTAAAAACTATTTAAAAGAACCACAGTTATTGTCACAATTTAGTCCAATATGGGGTAATCAATATTTTAAACCAGGGAGAGCGGACGCTGTATTTGAAGTATGGAATTTAAAAGGGATACAAAAGATTCAGGATTTATATTTGCCATGTGCAGAAAACATAATGTCTTTTGAAGAGCTGAGGATCAAATTTAATCTCAATAGAACACATTTTTTTAAATATCTTCAACTTAGAAACTTTATTCGATCAAATCAAAATAAAGCTCTCACTCGACCTATCTATTCATCCTTGGAAAAAATGTTGATGAAAGATAGTAAAAGAAAGGGTATTATTTCAGAGTTTTATAACTCATTGACACTATTTTCAAGTGAAAATTCACTGAAAAGATTAAACTACTGGAAAGAAGATCTGCAAACTGAAATTTCAGAGGAACAATGGGAATTGGCTTGTACAGAAGCTCAAACCAAATCAATAAATGTACGCCTTAAATTGATACATTTCAAATGGTTAATGCGGATGTATGTTACACCGGAGGAGTTAAATAGATATAACAAAAATATACCAGATACATGCACAAAGTGCATGGAAAGTAAAGGAACTCTATTTCATTGTGTATGGGAATGTAGATTAATAAGAATGTTTTGGGAAGAGGTGAGGGTAACAATTGAAAAAATAATCTCAAAACAAATCATATTGAATCCTAAACTGTTTTTGTTGGGTCTGTACCCAGAAAAGCATAATTTTAATAAAAGTGAAAGAACATTCATAGACCTCAGTTTGCTTAATGCCAAAAAATGTATTGCACTATTATGGAAAAAGACTCATAGACCAGATGTGACTCAGTGGTTAAGACAGATGTTAACAAACCTTCCATTAGAAAGAATAACATATATACTGAAATCAAAGGAAATTGTGTTTGAGAATATATGGAGACCTTTTATTGATTATGTAAAAAATTTAAACATAACTCTTGAAGAAGAAGGTGAATGATATGTGTGGACCTTGTAAATTCCAAACTGGTGAACATAATATGTATACTTATGTGTTGGATTGTCTAGACTAAACAGAGGAGCATTGTTGAAGATTTGATTTTGTTGGTGTTTTTTAGTGCATTTTTTTTTTGTAGTACTTTAGTGTTAGTGTTTGATTGTTTGTATCATGTTTGTTTAAAAAAAAAAAAAAGGTTCAATAAAGATATTGTGGAAAAAAAAAATAAAATCATATTGGCTTGCCGTGACGGTACAATTTCTGGCGAGGTGGCCCGCCACAGAGAAATGTTACCAGAGGAAACCCTGAACAATTCTTTTTTTCAGATCCTCGGAGAGTTCTTTGCCATGAGGTGCCATGTTGAATTTCCAGTGACGAGTGTGAGAGTGATAACACCAAATTAAACACACCTGCTCCCCATTCACACCTGAGACCTTGTAACATTAATGAGTCACATGGCACCGGGGACGGAGCGGCTAATTGGGCACAATTTGGACATTTTCACTAGGGGTGTACTCACTTTTGTTGCCATCGGTTTACTCATTAATGGCTGTGTGTTGAGTTATTTTGAGGGGACAGCAAATTTACACTGTTATACAAGCTGTACACTGACTACATTGTATCAAAGTGTCATTTCTTCAGTGTTGTCCCATGAAAGGATATATCAAAATATTTATAAAAATGTGAGGGGTGTACTCACTTTTGTGAGAAACTGTAGATTATCAAAGAGGGTAAGCTTGTTTAAATAAGTTTTGAGTCTGGATTTAAATAATGGAAGAGAGTCAGTGTCAGTTTTCTAACAACACTGCAAAATTAAGAGGGGAAAAAAGGTGCATAAAATTAATGACATGAATTTATACAATTTTTTTCATTATGTAATTTAAAATGTAGAAAAGGAGATGGTCCTTTTTATTGGTTTTATATACGTATATATAGTATAGAATTTACAGAAAATGTACATCATGAGAGCTCACTCACACACACACACACACACACACACACACACACACACACACACACAGAGACGTGGACAAAATTGTTGGTACCCCTCTGTTAAAGCGTACCTGTGGTGGTCGTGAAAAAAAGATATTATATTGAGCCCCTGTCTCACGTTCTAGTTCAAGTTTAAGTTCAAGTTCAAGTTCAAAGCAATGTGATATAAATCCATTGCTGATGTGCTGGTACAGCTATGTCAGCAAAACATGGGTGCAGCCATACTAGCGGCTACATGGCCTGCCAGGACGCTTCCTGTGACATAGTAGCGTGGATACCGCGATCTGGATCAATATTGGCTGAGCCTGGAGTGCCCGGATGAGCAGTGGCTTTCGAGATATTCAAATTCAAATTCAAACGTTTATTTCAAACTCAGGGTTCATATTAAATGCAGAACTAAAATAAATAAATAAATGCTTAAATTCAGCGGGTCGTCTCATCTGATCTGAGGTCGTAACGGCCGCCAGATGGCAGATGATTCGGCTCCTCCCTCGCCGCTACACAGAGCAGCAGACGCTCTTGTAACAACAAAAATATACAATACGATATGGATATCGCAACATGGCGGAATGTAAAGCCTTTGGATGTCTCAATAATAAGCGAAAAAACAAAGATAAACACTTCTTTTGTGTACCCAAACCCAGCTCACCTTGTCAGAAGATCGTAGCGGAAAAGTGATTGTGCAATCTCGGAACAGGGCACAGACGAATCCTTTCAGACGAAATTGCGTTGTGTGTGAGGACCACTTCGTCACTTTCACCCTCAGAAGACCTTTCTGGCTCAAACCTGTAGCCATGTTGGACGAATTCTTCCTCAGAGTCTGACAATTCAGCCATAATAGAATAAAAACACTCACAACAGCACCCAAGTCTCTCATACAGGTGGAGTATTGACTGTTCAGTATCAACGAAGTGATGTCACATCCGCATGTGTCATGGCTGCGCGCAGAGTTTTCATTGGCTGGCCATGCCTGCAGTCGTATTTGCATATTTCTCTGGTGCTATATGGCTGGCAATAATTATTTAACCAAATAACGAATACTTTGCCAAATGTTTTCAAGTTGAATGCGTTTAGACGACCACCACAGGTACCCTTTAATGAAAGAAAAACCCACAGTGGTCACAGAAATAACTTGAATTTGACAAAAGTGGTAATAAATAAAAATTCTATGAAAATTAACCAATGAAAATCAGACAATGCTTTTGAATTGTGGTTCAACAGAATTATTTTAAAAAACAAACTCATGAGACAGGCCTGGACAAAAATGATGGTACCCCTAGAAAAAAAATGAAAAAAATTTGACCATAGGGACATGTTCAACCAAGATGTGTCCTCTAATTAACATCACAGGTGTCTACAAACTTGTAATCAGTCAGTCGATCTATTTAAAGGGTGACAAGTAGTCACTGTGCTGTTTGGTGACATGGTGTGTCCCACGCTAAACATGGACCAGAGGAAGCAAAGGAGAGAGTTGTCTCAAGAGATTAGAAAGAAAATTATAGTCAAGCATGTTAAAGGTAAAGGCTATAAGACCATCTCCAAGCAGCTTGATGTTCTTGTGACTACAGTTGCACACATTATTCAGAAATTTAAGATCCACAGGACTGTAGCCAACCTCCCTGGACGTGGCTGCAGGAGGAAACTTGATGAAGAATGGTAACAAAAGAGCCCAGAACAACCTCTAAACATATTCATGGTGGACTCCAAGGTCAAAGTACATCAGTGTCAGATCACACCATCCGTCGTTGTTTGAGCCAAAGTGGACTTCATGGGAGACGACCAAGGAGGACACCACTGTTGAAAACGAATCATAAAAAAGCCAGACTGGAATTTGCCAAACTGCATGTTGACAAGCCACAAAGCTTCTGGGAGAATGTCCTATGGACAGACGAGACAAAACTGGAACTTTTTGGCAAGGCACATCAGCGCTGTGTTCACAGACGCAAAAATGAAGCATACCAAGATAAGAACACTGTCCCTACTGTGAAACATGGAGGAAGTTCTGTTATGTTCTGGGGCTGCTTTGCTGCATCTGGCACAGGGTGAATCTGTGCAGGGTACAATGAAATCTCAAGACTATCAAGGTATTCTAGAGAGAAATGTGCTGCCCAGTGTCAGACAGCTTGGTCTCAGTCGCAGGTCATGGGTCTTGCAACAGGATAATGACCCAAAACACACAGCTAAAAACAGCCAAGAATGGCTAAGAGCGAAACATTGGACTATTCTAAAGTGGCCTTCTATGAGTCCTGATCTAAATCCTATTGAACATCTGTGGAAGGAGTTGAAACATGCTGTCTGGAGAAGGCAGGCTTCAAACCTGAGACAACTGGAGCAGTTTGCTCATGAGGAGTGGGCCAAAATACCTGCTGAGAGGTGCAGAAGTCTCATTGACAGTTACAGAAATCGTTTGATTGCAGTGATTGCCTCAAAAGGTTGTGCAACAAAATATTAAGTTAAGGGTACCATCAATTTTGTCCAGGCCTGTTTCATGAGTTGGTACAGAGGGGTACCAACAATTTTGTCCACGTCTGTACGTACTCATATATATACAGTGGGGTAAAAAAGTATTTAGTCAGCCACCAATTGTGAAGTTCTCCCACTTAAAAGATGAGAGAGGTCTCCAATTTTCATCATAGGTATACCTCAACTATGAGAGACAAAATAAGAAGAAAAAAAAATCCAGAAAATCACATTGATTTTTAAAGAATTTATTTGCAAATTATGGTGGAAAATAAGTATTTGGTCAATTCAATTCAATTCAACTTTATTTATATAGCGCCATTTCACAACAACAGTCATCTCATAGCACTATCAACTGTAGGGGGGAACCCCCACAGTTGCAGAAAGTTGCAGAAAGACCCCAGCAATCAGGCGATCCCCTGTGAGTAAGCACTTGGCGACGGTGGAGAGGAAAAACTCCCTTTTAACAGGAAGAAACCTCCAGCAGAACCAGGCTCAGGGAGGGGCAGTCATCTGCTGCGACTGGCTGGGGGGTGAGGGGATAGAGAAGAAGAAAAGTTGGCGCCACACGAGTCGGCTGCCTGTTGCAACAGCCTTTTTTTTTTTATCTTCCTTCTTCTTTCTACACCTTTCACTCTGTATATATATCACGGACGCACGGATCGCCCCGGGGGTCTCCCGGGTCGGCGGACGGAGCCACGGTTTGCAGCGGGAGACGTTACAGCGGGGAGGAGCTAGTGCTAGCTAGCACTTGGCCGCCGCCCGGTGCTAATGGGAAACTCGACATACCGGGAGCTGTAGCGAAAACGAAGCGGGTGCCGGGCTGGAGTTTAGGCGGCGTGAAAGAAATATAAGACAGAATAATAAAGAGCGATGGCAAGAACCAAGCAGACCGCCCGTAAAATCTACTGGAGGAAGAAGCCCCCCAGGAGACAGCTAGCCACAGGGCTGCTCGGAGAGGCGCTCTGGCCACCGGCAGAGTGAAGAGGCCTCGCCGTCACAGGCCCGTGGCTCTGAGAGAGATCCGTCGCTACCAGAAATCCACGGAGCTGCTCATCCGTAAGCTGCCCGTCCAGCGCCTGGTGAGGGAGATCGCTCAGGACTTCAAGACCGTCCTGCGTTTCCTGAGTTTCGCCGTCATGGCTCTGCAGGAGACCAGCGAGACCCACCTGGTGGTCTCTTCTTCGCTAAGGGGGTCACCATCATGCCCAAAGACTTCCAGCTGGCCCGCCGCATCCGCGGAGAGAGAGCTTAGACTTTCTGCTGCACATCCACCAGCCATAATGCTCTGCACTGTGTGTCTATATATATACATTTATAGTAATATGGACATATGTTTGCTAGATGTTGTTTTTTCTTGCCTTCTGATTGTTGCTCTGAGTGTTGCTATCCCTGTGCTGTTGCAATCCTGGAATTTCCCCATTGTGGGACTAATAAAGGCTTATCTTATCTTATCTTAAAAGAACAGACATGTAGAGAGCAAACAGCACGATGGGGACTCAATCTATCAATCAATAACAAAAGTTCATCTCAATACTTTGTTATATACTCTTTGTTGGCAATGACAGAGGTCAAACGTTTTCTATAAGTCTTCACAAGGTTTTCACACACTGTTGCTGGTATTTTGGCCCATTCCTCCATGCAGATCTCCTCTAGAGCAGTGTTTTGGGGCTGTCGCTAGGCAACACGGACTTTCAACTCCCGCCAAAGATTTTCTATGGGGTTGAGATCTGGAGACTGGCTAGGCCACTCCAGGACCTTGAAATGCTTCTTATGAAGCCACTCCTTCGTTGCCCGGGCGGTGTGTTTGGGATCATTGTCATGCTGAAAGACCCAGCCACGTTTCATCTTCAATGCCCTTGCTGATGGAAGGAGGTTTTCACTCAAAATCTCACAATACATGGCCCCATTCATTCTTTCCTTTACACGGATCAGTCGTCCTGGTCCCTTTGCAGAAAAACAGCCCCAAAGCATGATGTTTCCACCCCCATGCTTCACAGTAGGTATGGTGTTCTTTGGATGCAACTCAGCATTCTTTCTCCTCCAAACACGACAAGTTGAGTTTTTACCAAAAAGTTCTATTTTGGTTTCATCTGACCATATGACAGTCTCCCAATCCTCTTTTGGATCATCCAAATGCTCTCTAGCAAACTTCAGATGGGCCTGGACATGTACTGGCTTAAGCAGGGGGACACGTCTGGCACTGCAGGATTTGAGTCCCTGGCGGCGTAGTGTATTACTGATGGTAGCCTTTGTTACTTTGGTCCCAGCTCTCTGCAGGTCATTCACTAGGTCCCCCCGTGTGGTTGTGGGATTTTTGCTCACCGTTCTCGTGATCATTTTGACCCCACGGGGTGAGATCTTGCGTGGAGCTCCAGATCGAGGGAGATTATCAGTGGTCTTGTATGTCTTCCATTTTCTAATAATTGCACCCACAGTTGATTTCTTCACACCAAGCTGCTTACCTATTGCAGATTCAGTCTTCCCAGCCTGGTGTAGGTCTACAATTTTGTTTCTGGTGTCCTTTGACAGCTCTTTGGTCTTGGCCATAGTGGAGTTTTGAGTCTGACTGTTTGAGGTTGTGGACAGGTAGGTGTCTTTTATACTGATAACGAGTTCAAACAGGTGCCATTAATACAGATAACGAGTGGAGGACAGAGGAGCCTCTTAAAGAAGAAGTTACAGGTCTGTGAGAGCGAGAAATCTTGCTTGTTTGTAGGTGACCAAATACTTATTTTCCACCATAATTTGCAAATAAATTCTTTAAAAATCCTTCAATGTGATTTTCTGGATTTTTTTTTTTCTCATTTTGTCTCTCATAGTTGAGGTATACCTATGATGAAAATTGGAGACCTCTCTCATCTTTTAAGTGGGAGAACTTGCACAATTGGTGGCTGACTAAATACTTTTTTGCCCCACTGTGTGTGTGTGTGTTTGTGTGTGTGTGTGTGTGTATATATATATATAAAATACACACACAGTGGTGTGAAAAGTGTTTTCCCCCTTCCTGATTTCTCATTTTTTTTGTATGTTTGTCACACTGTTTCAGATCACCAAATAAATTTAATTATTAAACAAAGATAACGCAAGTAAACACAAAATGCAGTTTTTATTTTTTCCCCCCTTTATTTCCCCTTTTTTTCTTTTCTTTTTTTTTTTTTTTCTTCCCCTTGTCCTGTCAGGCAGCTAGGCAAACAGAACAGGGATCTGTCACCCTTACTGTGCCAAAACAGTTTACTTTGCCAAGAGGAGCCTATACAGTACCTAACTGTGCACTGTATATTGTTGTAAACTCCTCCTGTAATAACTTTTAATACTTTATTTTAATTGTTTTGCCCATGGAAGACCCAACAGGATGGGGAAGAGGGAAAGGAAGTGTGTGAAGGGGGAAAAGAAAAGGGAGGGGAACAGACAAAAAAAAAAAACAAAAAAAAACAAAACAACTGAAACAAACAAAAGAGAAACTGCTTCTTCCACCGGAGATGTCTCAACACGAGTCTGGTTTCTGCACCTGTTAAAGGAGAGACACTTGTGCATGTATGTCTGTGTGCATATATATGAGAACGCGCGCAAAATAAGTGTGTGCATGTGAGTGGTTTGTCAGGAAACATACGATCGGAGGACCTGTCGCAGCAGCTCTCCCCCCGAGGACCCCGAGCAGGCAAGGCAGCGCCACCAATCCCCAGCCCCGAGGTCAGCAAGCTCCAGGAAAGCCAGGCATCCACCCCCGGAGGGACGATCAAGGGAGGGCAGGCCGCCCGGCGGCCGGCGCGGTGAGCCCACACCCCCGGACCCGCTCGACTCTCACCCCCCCAGCGGGGCCAACATCCGCCCCCAGGCCCCAGGCACCAGGAGGCCAGCGACCCCACCCCCCAGGACAGAGACCAGCCAGCGCCCCCCGGCGCGAGCCCCCCCCCCCCTTCCCAGGCACCCCCACAGCGGCCCTGCCCCAGCGCCTCCGCCACACACCCCAGGGACCCCCACGTCCAAAGAGGTCCCCTCGCCCAGGTGAGCCCACGTTGCCGAGAGGCACAACCCCCCCTTAATCCAGCACCTCCCGACTCGCAGGCACACCCCTCCCCATACCTTCACACCCACATGTTCCCATGCACACCCCTCTCACTCACCCAGACCGACCCATTCTCTCACACTCCAGTACCCACTCAAATTCACTCCTCATTCACCTTTATTTCAAATAAAGTCACACTTAGACTCATATTCAGCCCCCCGTCACTTCCTTGGTTGTATCTATATATTTAGTAGCATCCAGGGATTTTGACAACATGATAGGTTCCAGGCTCCCCGCCAGGCTCCCACACCCCCAGCAAGAGCAGGGCAACAGAGGTGGGGGAAGACCCCCACCTCCCCCCCCCCCCCCCCCCCGCACAGAACATGGTGGGTGTGTGTCGGTTATATAATATAATTGTGTATAAATGTGTGGAGTACTAAAGTGCAATTAAAACTGGGGGGTAGTGATTGAAGCATCGTTAGCCACTGTGATGGACAGCAGAGCCCCCATCCCCCCAAGCCCTCAGTGTCTAAAATGCAATTAAAATTGAGGTGAGTGCAGCCCCACCACGCAGCAAAGGTATCCCCTTCACCGACACAGTGCGGCACACCCCCACCCCAAAGCCCTAAATGTAACAAAAAAAGATCAGGGGGAGGGGGAGGGCGGGAAATAAGACTGGGAGGTAGGCGGTCTAAAAGCAAGGGCCCCCCCCCCCCCCCCCCCCCCCCCAGAAGCCAGCTTGCAGACTGGTTCATGAGGCCACCCACTGCCCCCAAATCCCAACCCAGGGTGAGGGCCGCCAGTGGAAACAGCCCAGGACCCACCAGCATCATGCCCCGGCGCTCCAGCACCACTAACATGACGGGGCAGCCAAACATACTTCCACTCATCTTACACACACGAACATGGACAACAACAGTCACAATAGTGAACAATGGGCCGGACCCACACAGCGTTCAACACGCCAGGCGACACCCCTCGAGCGCCCACGCAGGCCCACGACCACCCACCCCAGACACACACCGACAGCTGCAGGCCGCCCTGCAACCACAGCCACCCCGGAACAACCCAATGGAAACACGGCCATCAACCCGCGCCAATGACCCCCCAGCCACCCCCAAGCACCAACACAGACCCGCTGCCAATGACACCAGAGGCGATGTAACCAAGTGCCTCACCCCCCAACACAACAGCAGAGCGGCCGGGACAAGTAAGCCCCGAAACGCCAGCCCCCATGCCACTAGATGGACTGCCCAACCCCTGCCACCCAACAAAGCTCTTCTACCCATACACACATCCTCCACCCCCTAGACATCTACCCACAAGTTACCGCTACCATACACACACATAACTCCACCCACCATCACACATACCCACCTACACAAACACACAACCCCACCTGCCCACTCAGCACACACCCACTTCCACATCCGCTCATACACAAGCCCATACTCACACCCACACACACCCCCACCCGCAGACCCCAGTGAACGGGGAGGGCGACCCAGGATGCGGGCACCAGCCCCAGGGCGGCACCAGGGCCCCAGGAAACACACGACCCCACCGCGCAAGGATGCACCAGGGACAACCCCCACCGCCGGCGCACACCCGACCCCAGCCCGGGGCGGGGGGACGCCCCCCCCAGCACCAGGGGCCCAGGGCCAGACCCAGACCCCCCCCCCCCCCCGAGGGGTGAGGCCAGCCGGCCAGGGGCCACAGCCCAACCCCCCCGGCCCACCCCACAGCCCCCCCCCCCCACCAACCCCCCCCCCAGGGCCAGACAGACGGCCACCCCGGAACAGGCCCCCCGGACACCTGCGGTCGGGGCGCAGCCAGCCGCCAGAGGTGCCAAGGAGAGTGAGTCACCGCCCGCCACCCCAGAAATGTTACCAGAGGAAACCCTGACCACTGTTGCATGTTTTTGCCATTTGTGGATAATGGATCTCACTGTGGTTTGCTGGAGTTCCAAAGCTTTAAAAATGGCTTTATAACCTTTTCCAGACTGATAGATCTCAATTACTTTGTTTCTCATTTGTGACCTGTGTTGGCAAAATGAGTCGGAATGTGCACCGCGTCATTACGAGCTACAGGCACGAGAAGTCTTAAATCATAACTCTTTCTTTGCTAGCAGCATGTCCCGGGAAAACCCCCGTGAGTGCCTGGTATCATTGTAAAGCTTAGAAATCGTACTTTGTAAAAATACACGTTTTGGCGGAAGATGTAACTCCTGACCGATTGAACGCGAGTTTTAAACCTAGCCAAAATATAAACAAATCGGCTTTTTGTGGGTCTGTTTTTGTGCACTTCCTACAAATTAAATATCATTTTGAAGGTCTTTTAATACAGAATCTGGAAAAAAAACGTTACCTCAGTTTTGATAATTTCCTCAAAGTGACTCATTTTGCCAGCACGGGTCACATTTGTTCCTGAATTTCTTTGGATCACAGCCTGATGTCTAGCTTTTGAGGATCTTTTGGTCTACTTCACTTTCTCAGGCAGGTCCTATTTAAGTGATTTCTTGATTGAGAACAGGTATGGCAGTAATCAGGCCTGGGTGTGACGAGAGAAATTGAACTGAACTTTCGAAAGATGTGATAAACCACAGTTAATTTACGTTTTAATGGGGGGGGGGGGCAATCACTTTTTCACTCAGGGCCATGTAGGTTTGAATTTTTTCCCCTTAATAATAAATACCTTCATTTAGAAACTGCATTTTGTGTTTACTTGTGTTATCTTTGTCTAATATTTAAATTTGTTTGATCTCAAACATACAAAAATAAGAAATCAGGAAGGGGACAAACACTTTTTCACACCACTGTGTGTGTGTGTGTGTGTGTGTGTGTGTAGTTACCATCAAATAAGATTCAGGGATGAGAATCCTTCGCGGATCCGTGGAATTCCTCGGATTTGATCATGTCTAGGGTCATTCTCGTGAATCGTCTAAATTCGAGGAGAAAATTTTAGCGGGGGGTGAGGTATGTTATGAGCGGCGAGTCGTATTTTCGATCGGCTGCTAAAATCCACCGCGCAGAGCGCGCTACCCAGCGAGATCAGTAATGTAATGTAACAAGGCCACTGATTGGCTGATACTTATTGAAGCAACCAATCGGTGATTTTGTTAGATTTCCTTTGTCATATCCAACACGCGGAGTGAAATGCAAATGGCGGACAGTTCAATCAACCAAGTTTTCCCGATTTTGTGAAAATGGTGAACCTAAAACTCACGAAAGACAACAAAGCAAGAATTTTAGAAATCGACAAAGGGATAAGGAACAAGTTTCGTTGGGAATGGCTCGAAAAAACTGTCAATGACTGTAAAGATCGGTAAAAATACCGAAGTTGCGGTTGAAAAAATGCCCGACTTCATAGCGAAATGCGAAGTACCAGGGAAAGCCCAGTGTGTTTATTGCAACGATTTCTTGAGTTATGATCTCGTGGTTGTGTTGCCTTGGTTGAGCACTGTTCAAAACAGAAACATCTCAACATTGTGGCTACAAGGAGATCGAACTACTTGCTCGGTGCTGCATTCAAAACGATCGATGGACATGGTCAAATTCAGATGCCAGTCAATCAAAGTTCATCACAATCGGCCCCAATTACAGCAATTAGTGATCGGAAGACACATTCCAAGGTGAGATTTTTTTCTCGTTATAAGTAATGTACTTGAGAATTTTCGCGTAATGAATTTATGAAATAGCATGTGTAAGTTGTGACGTCATGCCTGTTTTGAAACACTAATTGCATTTGAATGCTGATTATCGATTGTTAATAGATAAATGTTATTACATATTTTCTCACAATTTGAAATGCAATCTAAGAATTTTAAGATAAGATAAGATAAGCCTTTATTAGTCCCACAATGGGGAAATTCCAGGATTGCAACAGCACAGGGATAGCAACACTCAGAGCATCAATCAGAAGGCAAGAAAAAAAAAAGCAAGAGCAGCTAATATACATATGTACATATTACTATAAATATATATATATACACAGACACACAGTGCAGAGCATTGTAGCTGGATGGAATAAATATGTAGATATATAAACACCCACAGTACGGAGCATTGCAGCTAGGTGGAATAAATATGTAAATATATAAACACACAGTGCGGAGCATTGTAGCTAGATGGAATAATATGTAGATATATAAACGCACAGTGCGGAGCATTGTAGCTAGATGGAATAAATATATAGATATATAAATATAAACACACACAGTGCAGAGCATTGTTGCTAGATGGGATGAAACAGCACAACCGTCTACTTAGTTATCCTACATGGTATGATTATGTGCCCATGCATATTCTCACCCTCCATAGCGACCGGTATTTTCCTAGTTGTATGCCGGAGGGGACCATTGTGTAAGTCTATTGCATCTTTTGCATTCAAAAACTATTAGGTTGTTATGTCTTTTTGCTATCTCTGCGAGCAGCCCTGCTTAGGTTGTACAGTCTGACAGCCGTTGGTAGGAAGGACCTGCGAAACCTCTCGGTTGTGCACCTGGGATGATGTAGTCTGCTGCTAAATGAGCTCCTCAGTGCATTCAGTATGTTCTGCATAGGGTGGAACTCGGACTCCAGTAGAGATGACAGTTTATCCACCGTCCTTCTCTCTCCTATCTCCTCCACCGGGTCAAGGCACTGCCCCAGGACAGAGCTAGCTTTCTTGGTCAGTTTGTTCAGTCTCTTCCTATTGGCTACGGTAATGGCACTGCCCCAGCAGACCACTCCAAAAGTGATGGCTGATGCCACCACCGTGTCATAGAATGTCTTCAGCAGCGCCCCTTGTACACCAAAAGACCTGAGTCTCCTCAGTAGGAACAGCCTGCGCTGTCCCTTCTTGTAGAGTGCGTCAGTATTGTGTGACCAGTCTAGTTCATTGTTCAGATGAACACCCAGGTACTTGTAGGATGTCACCATCTCAATGTCTGTTCCCTGTATATTTACTGGTGCTGTGAGGGGTTGTCCATGCCTGCGGCAGTCCACCACCAGCTCCTTAGTTTTCCTCGCGTTGATCTGAAGGCAGTTCCGATGGCACCAGTCCACGAAGTCCTGGATAAGCCCTCTGTACTCTGCTTCATCTCCATTGGAGATGAGGCCAACGATCGCAGTCATCGGAGAACTTCTGTAGATGGCAGTGTGTTGTGTTGTGTGAGAAGTCCGCAGTATAAAGAGTGAACAGGAAGGGAGCCAACACCGTTCCCTGGGGGGCCCCTGTGCTACTGATGATCGTGTCGGACACACAGTCCTGGGTTCTCACAAACTGAGGCTGGTTCGTGAGGTAGTCCAGGATCCATGATGACAGGTGCTGGTCCACCCCTGCGCGCAGCAGCTTGTCCTTCAGGATCATCGGTTGGATGGTGTTGAAAGCACTGGAGAAGTCAAAGAACATGACCCTCACCACATTCCCGGGCTTCTCCAGGTGGGACAGAGAACGGTGAAGGAGGAAGATCACCGCATCCTCCACCCCAATGCCATGCTGGTAGGCGAACTGGAGTGGATCCATCGCTGGTCCCACCAGGGGGCGGAGGTGAGCAAGGAGCAGTCTCTCCAGGGTCTTCATCAAGTGGGACGTCAAGGCCACCGGTCTGTAGCTGTTCAGGTCTTTGGGGTGGGAAATTTTTGGTACAGGTACCACACAAGATGTTTTCCACAGCTGTGGTACCCTCCCCAGCTTCAGGCTCAGGTTGAAGATGTACGCCACAATCCCATACAGCTGGTCTGCACAGGACTTGAGGAGCTTTGCGCTGATGCCATCCGGTCCCGACGCCTTCCTCGCCTTGATCTTCCTCAGCTCCGTCCTCACCTGGGTCTTGGTCAGGGTCAGGATGGGGGGCTGTGTGTTGGGAGTGGGGGGGTGTCGGTGGAGTGGGGAGTGGGCAGCAGGACTTGATGTCTTTAGAGGCAGCAGTGGTTGTTGTGCAGTCAGGGGGGAGGGCGGTTGGTCAAACCTATTGAAAAACAGATTCAGAATGTTCGCCCACTCCCTGCCCCCCGTGGCCTTGGGGGAGGTATTCTGGAGCCCCGAGATGGTTTTGAGGTTTCTCCAGACCCCGCTGATGTCGCTCTGTTGCAGCTTGTCCTCCATCTTTTTCCTGAAGCTGTCCTTGCCTTCTCTGATCTTTCTCCTCAGCTCCCTCCGTACGGACTTCAGCATCTCCCTGTTCCCCGACCTGAAGATCCTCTTCTCTCTCAGAAGTGTTTTTATCTCAGGGTTGATCCAGGGTTTGTTGTTTGAGCAACACCGTATGGTCTTGGTGGGAACGGATTTGTCCACACAGAAGCTGAGGTAGCCCGTGAAGGTGTGTACCTTATATTTTTTGTCCTCCGCCTTATTCCAGCCCGGCAGCCATGGCGTTTTCGCCTCAGTTCTCTCGATATGTCGAGTTTTTCCGTTAGCACCGGGTGGCGGTTGAGTGCTAGCAGCTCTTCCCTGCTGTATCGTCTCCTGCTATAAACAGTGGCTCCGTCCACCGGCTCAGGAGACATTTGGGACGATCTGTGTGTCCGTGATATAAATGGAGTGAAAAAAAACGGATCAAAAAGAGAGAGGGAGGGAAAAAAAGACTCAGAATTGAGTCGCTGTTGCAAAGGGTGGCCGACTCG
Organism: Pholidichthys leucotaenia; assembly: GCA_020510985.1. NCBI lineage: Eukaryota > Metazoa > Chordata > Actinopteri > Cichliformes > Pholidichthyidae > Pholidichthys > Pholidichthys leucotaenia. The sequence goes on along the minus strand of CM035848.1, from coordinate 109,832,236 downwards.
TGTGGCGCCGGAAGTCCATCCATCCATCCATCCATCTTCTACCGCTTTTCCGGAGGTCCGGGTCGCGGAGGCAGCAGTTCAAGCAGAGAAGCCCAGACTTCCCTCTCCCCAGCCACCTGCTCCAGCTCTGCAGAGGGGATACCAAGGCGTTCCCAGACTAGCTGGGAGACATAGTCTCTCCACCGAGTCCTGGGTCTGCCCCGGGGTCTCCTCCCAGTGGGACGTGCCTGAAACACCTCAAGTGGGAGGCGCCGGAAGTCAATTTTGAATATAATTTATCATTTTTTGTTTCACTAGGAGGAGTTACATAATGCATGTGTAAGTTTTTTTGTCATGGGTGGTGATGGGTTGCCTTTCCTAAGATATATTTGCTTTTATTAGTAAACATAATTTCTTTATGGTCATTGCATAAAAATATTAAACCTCTTTTAGGTTTTACTTACTTTCTTAGATTATCTTTCAAATATTAAAATATACTAATATGCAACTTTTTTATATTCCTAGTAACACTAACAAATGCACACATTAATAAATCAAAATGTTTGCAGAATGTCAGTATATTTTTTTTTCCACAATATTTTTTATTGAACCTTTTTTTTTTTTTTTTTTTTACAAACATGGCACAAACAATCAAACACTAACATTAAATTAATTTAAAAATTAAAAAAAAAAACCACTAACTACAAAAAAAATGTACTAAAAACACCAACAACCACTAACAAAGGCAAGTCATCAACAATGCTCCTCTGTTTAGTGTAGGTAATCTATTACATAAGTATACATATTATACATTCACCAATTTGGAATTTGCAAGGTCCACACACATCATTCACCTTCTCCTTCAGAAGTTATGTTTAATTTCTTTACATAATCAATGAAAGGTCTCCATATATTCTCAAACACATTTTCCTTTGATTTCAGTATGTATGTTATTCTTTCTAGTGGAAGGTTTGTTAACATCTGCCTTAACCACTGAGTCATATCTGGTCTATGAGTCTTTTTCCACAGTAGTGGAATACATTTTTTGGCATTAAGCAAACTGAGGTCTATGAATGCTCTTTCACTCTTATTAAAGTTATGCTTTTCTGGATACAGACCCAACACAAACAGTTTAGGGTTCAATGTGAATTGTTTTGAAATTATTTTTTCAATTGTAACCCTCACCTCTTCCCAAAACATTCTGATTTTTCTACATTCCCATAAACAGTGAAATAGGGTTCCTTTACTTTCCATACATTTTGTGCATGTATCTGGTATGTTTTTGTTATATCTATTTAACTCCACTGGTGTAACATACATCCGCATTAACCATTTAAAATGTATCAATTTAAGACGTACATTTATTGATTTGGTTTGAGCTTCTGTACAAGCCAATTCCCATTGTTCCTCTGAAATTTCAATTTGCAGGTCTTCTTTCCAATAATTCAGTCTTTTCTGTGAGTTTTCACTTGAGAATAGTGTCAATGAGTTATAAAACTCTGAAATAATACCCTTTCTCTTACTATCTTTCGTCAAAATTTTTTCCAAAGGTGAATAAGTAGGTCGGGTGAGAGCATTATTTTGATTTGATCGAATAAAATTTCTAAGCTGAAGATATTTAAAAAAATGTGTTCTATTAAGATTGAATTTGATCCTCAGTTCTTCAAAAGACATTATGTTATCTGAACGTGACAAATATAAGTCTTGAATCTTTGAAATCCCTTTTAAATTCCATACTTTAAATAGAGCATCCGCTCTCCCTGGTGTAAAATATTGATTACCCCATATTGGGCTAAATTGTGACAGTAAGTGTGGTTCTTTTAAATATTTTTTGGTTTCACACCATATTTTGATCATATGCTTTACAATAGGATTTTTAACTTGTTTCTGTAATTTTTTAGCCGAGTCTGAGTATATGAATAGGGAAGAGGTAAAGGTAAATTGTATGATTCCATTTCAGTCCAGTGAGGGAGATCATTTGATGAAAAATAATATGTCATAGACCTCAGTTGTGCTGACCAGTAATACAACATAAAGTTTGGACATTTCAGACCTCCACGATCAAATGGTAAATATAGTAAGGACAGACGTAATCTAGCCTTCCTATTGTTCCATATAAATTCCACTAACTTTTTTTTAATTCTTGAGAATAGGTCTGATGGTGGTGGTAAAGGAATGTATTGAAATAAATAAAGTATTTTTGGTAAGATATTACTTTTAAGTATATTAATTCTCCCGATCATCGACATTGGTAATGACATCCATCTCTCAAGTAACTCATTAATATCTGTCATTAAGGCTTCATAGTTGGCACTGGCGACTGATTCTAGCTTAGGCACAATTTGAATTCCTAAATATTTAAACTGATTTACAACATTGAATTGATTTACCTTAGGAGCAGGGTGATTTCTCTGAGTCTCATTTAGCATTAATATTGAAGATTTAGTTTTATTTATTTTATATCCTGATATTTCCCCAAAGTTCTTTATTAAATTTAACAAGGTCGGAATTGATTTTTTAAAATTTGACATAAACAAAATTATGTCATCGGCATAGAGGGAGGTTTTATGTTCTGTTGGTCCTACTTTAATTCCATATATTTGTGGATGTAAACGTACTGCCATCGCTAAAGGTTCAATTGCCATAGTAAACAATAAGGGTGAAAGTGGACAGCCTTGTCGACATCAATAAGCTACAATGCTCTGCACTGTGTGTCTGTGTGTGTGTGTATATATATATATTTTATAGTAATACGTACATATGTTTATTAGCTGCTCTTGCTTGCTTGTTTTTTTTCTTGCCTTCTGATTGTTGCTCTGAGTGTTGCTATCCCTGTGCTGTTGCAATCCTGGAATTTCCCCGTTGTGGGACTAATAAAGGCTTATCTTATCTTATCTTATCTTATCCTTTATTGATTTTGAGATATTGTTGTTTGTTAGGATTTCTGCTGTAGCATTATTGTATATTATCTGAACCCATTTTATGAAATTATTTCCAAGTCCAAACCTTTGTAGGACTTCAAAAAGATAGGGCCGTTCGACCCTATCGAAGGCCTTTTCGGCGTCCAATAATAGGAGAGCTGTATCCGGTGCTTCTTTATTGGAATAAATAATATTAAATAATCTTCTTACATTATGGAAGCCTTGTCTTCCCATTATAAAGCCATTCTGATCTCGGTTAATATTTGGTAATATTTCTTGTAGTCGTCTTGCTAAAATTTTACAGATTATCTTAAGGTCAGCATTTAATAGGCTTATTGGTCTCATGTTTTCACATTTATTAGGGGGTTTACCTGGTTTTGGCAACAGTATAATTAAGGCATTATTCATGTATGGTGGTAAATTACTATTTTGAAATGCTTCCAAAACCATTTCCAAAAGTGGTTTTATTAATTTATTCTTAAATTTTTTATAGAGGTCAACTGGAAGACCATCTGGTCCTGCTCTTTTTCCTGATTTCATATTATCAATGGCTAGCCCAACTTCTTCTTGACTAATTTTAGACTCCAGTATCTCCCTGTTTTCATTTGGAATACACGGTATAGATAATCCACCCAAAAACCCATTTAGTTTTGTTAAGTCAGTTTCATTTTTTGTATCCTATAGTTTTTCATAATATTCTCTAAAGGCACTATTAATTTCTAAAGGATCTATAACTGCCTGTCCGTTACTTATAATACTGGTAATTGGTGTTTTAAATTCTAATTGTTTAATCTGCCATGCCAATAATTTTCCTGATTTTTCACCTTGTTCATAAAAAGTTTGCTTCAATCTTAGAAGACTCGAGGCAGCTCTAGTCGCTGATTTTTTTATCATATTCAGCTCTCAGAATCAGTAATTCGTTCTCTAACTGTGGGTTACTTCCTGCATACACTTTTTCTTGAAGAATTTTTATTTTACGTTCCAGTTGGACTCTCTCTTCTCGAGTCTTCTTTGATTTTGAACCTGTATAACTAATAATATGCCCCCTTATAAAAGCTTTGAAAGCCTCCCACTTTATACATGCTGATGTTTGTGTAGTATTGATATCAAAGAACTCATCTATCTATTTTTCTGTGTACTTAACAAATTCCTCATGCTGAAGCCATTTATGCTGAAAATGCCATCTACCTGGATCCTTTGTCAATTTCTTATCTACATATATTAGACAGCAGGGTGCATGATCAGAGATCACGATGTTATCATAGAAACCGTTCTGAATCTTGGACCTTAATTCTGTGGAGATCAAAAAGTAGTCAATACGTGAGAATGTCTTATAGGTATTAGAATAACAAGAATAGGCTTTGACTTGTGGTTTCATTTCTCTCCATATATCTAGCAATCTCAATTCTTTCATAAAATGATTAATGGTCATCCTGCATCCATTGTGCGTACAGTCCAGTCCTGTTGATCTATCTATACTGGGATTCAATGTACAATTAAAATCCCCTGCTATTATATGTTGCCCTGTAAGTGAAGATAAAGTAAGAAATAAATTAACGAAGAAGTTTTGATCATCAGTATTGGGACCATATAAGTTCACCAGATTTATATTTTTTAATAACGAAGATCCTTGGATGATTAGATAACTTCCTAATTTGTCTCCAATTACATTTTTCACTTGAAATGGGACTGCTTTATGTATGAGAGTCATAACTCCCCTGGCTCGGGATGAAAATGATGCGGTGAACACATTTCCTTGCCATCTTCTCCTAATTCTTTTTACATCCTCCTCTATTAGATGAGTTTCTTGTGAAAACACAATTTTTGAATCTATGTCTTTTATTTTATTCATAACTTAAGTTTTTTTAGATTTTGTAGACCTCTGCAATTCCATGAAGTTAAATTAAGATTAACGCTTTGATCTATGATCAATAAGGAGTTTGAGATTACCTTGCAATATAAACATGCTCATACAGAGAAGCAAAAACATGGATGGTTGAACATTCATCCTACAAACTACACAAAAACAAATTCCCTTTCCCCACATTTGTGGTAATCCCCCCAAAATCAAAAAAATTCCATCTCTTGCTCTCATGGAGCTGATGGCAGCAAGCACCGCATTTGTCCCCTCCTCAGCAGTTACCGCTCCACCGCTGGCTCCCTCCTCCGCCATAGTCTTTGGAGATTTTTCTGCTTCGTCACGAGCATGGAAGTCTGTTAGTTTGGATTTTTTTGTCGAATTACTTTTTCCTCCGCCTAATTTCCCAGCCTTAGTCTTTACCATATCCGCGCCTAAACGCTGGGATAGGTTTTTGTTCCAATTAAGAGAGTTTTAGCCTACTTTTTATTTTTAGGAGCAGAGCAGTGTGAAACAAGTCTTCCTACGTGGCCGCCATAACCGGAAGTCCGAATGTCAGTATATTTTAATAAATGGGTGATGGACTTGGTGATGGAATTTTGTTAATATTTATAATTTATTTTACTTGGTTAAATTATTTTGTCTGTTCTAGAACTATGTAAATGTAATTCTGTGTCAATTCTAAACATATTAAATAGTAGTAAAATATAATTTAGTATTATTACATCAACATACCATTCAGATATCATAAATTTTCACATGTGATGCAGCAGCAGATTAAAAAGGTAAACTATAAATGCATTTGTACTTACTTCTAACTTTAAATATAAGACCACATTTGAGCATTCTAAAACACCAGATTTCGTTAGCTTCTGATAATCAATCTGAACAGTGTTCATGCTTGTGCTCATAAGAGGCTAATCCTGTACAATGAGTCATCATCATCATAGCAGTCTGTTGTGGGCGACAATGACTGTTTCATTTAGGTCTGATCAGATTCCTCCACACAGCTCTGTCCTTAGCCTTCCACTGCCAGGAACTCCTGTATATATCCAACTTCTTAAAAGTTTCTTTTTACAGTGTCTTTAAATCTGAGCCTTAGTCTACCCTGATTGCGTTTGCCCTCACATAACTGTTAGTAGAGTAACTGCCGAGGGAGATGCTGGTGGTCCATCCTCTCAACATGTCCGAGCCATCTCAGGTTCGTCTGTATTAGCATGCCCTCCATTGATGGTAGACCAGCTCGTTTCAACACTTATATGTTGGTTATCTTGTCTTTCCATGAGATGTTAATTATGGCTCCAAGGTGTCTCATCATGTACGCATGGAGTTTCTTTACTTGCACTCTGTAGACAGTCCAAGTTTCAGCACCATACAATAGAGTAGCCAGTACTGTTGCTCTGTACACTTTGCATTTCACACGGATAGACACATGTCGATTGTTCCACAGTCTCTCCCTCAAGTTTCCAAACACAGCGCTCGTTCTTCCCATTCTGAGAGATAGTTCATCCTCCAGCCTAGCATTCTCTGAAACAGTACTCCCTAGATACTTGAAAGTCTTGCAGTTGACTAGTGGCTCTGTACCAATGCTGATCTCTTCTGGTAGTGATGTTGATAATTGGAACTTTGGTAGTTGATAAAGGCACTCCGTCTTCTTGATGTTGATTTGGAGGCTGAATTGACTAGCTGCTTTTGTAAATTTCTCCACTAAAGATTGCATATCTTCCACACTGTGTGCAACTAGAGCACTGTCATCAGCAAAGAGCATTTCTCTTACTACCTTTATCGATGTCTTACTCTTGGCTTTAAACTGTGCCACAATGAACAAGTCTGCTTCTTTCCGTGTTTGAATGTATACTCTTTCTGAAGTGTCTTTGAAGGCCACTTCAAGCATGGCTGCCAGATATAGCAAGAAGAGTGTAGCTGCCAGCACACACCCTTGTTTCACCCCATTGCTTACTGAAAAGTCTTTAGATACTGAACCACTCATTGCCACGTTTGCTTGCATACCTGTATGGAGTGCCTCGATCAGGCTGACAAACTTCTCTGTACAGCCATATTTCTTGAGTACCTGCCAAAGTCCTTGTCGCGAAACAGTATCGAAGGCTTTACTGAAGTCTATGAAGACTACATAAAGCGGCATGTTCTGTTCGATACACATGTTCTGTTCGATACACTTTTCTTGAACCTTTTTCAAGCAGAAAATCATGTCCTTTGTGCTTTTTCCACTTCTAAAGCTGCACTGGGTTTTTGGTAGTACATTGTGTGAAATATGTTCATTGAGTCTGTTCAGTAGTACACATGAGAGAATCTTACCAACAGTGGCTAGCAGTGATATACCTCGGTAATTTCCACAATCTTTCCTTTCACCTTTCTTGAACAAAGGTGCAATACTTGCATCCTTCCAGTCCTGAGGTACTTTCTGGGCATCCCATATCTCTTGGATGAGCTTGTGCAGGCAGTTGGTCAGCTGAACACCACCAAATTTCCACACTTCTGCTGGAATTCCATCCCTTCTTGGAGCTTCACCATCCTGTGTTGTCCTGATAGCTGCCATTAGTTCATCAAAATTTGGTGGTTCATCCAGACTTGATACTGCTGGTCGCTGCACTAGAGCTTCTTTAGCCTCTTCAGTGAGATCTCCAGGGTTGTTTAGTAGCTGGTCAAAGTGGTCTGCAAATCTGTCCAGGATCTTGTGTTTCGCCTGCAAAACCGTTTCACCATCCATAGCCTTTAGTTGGATCAATCCTCTTGGTTTAGGGCCGTAGATTTCTCTCAAACCTGTGAAGAATGTTTTCATGTCCTTCCTGTTTTCTGCAGTTTGACGTTTCTCCGCTTTTTCATCCCACCAGTTGGACTTCATCTCTCTGGTGTACTTCTGTAGCTCACTCTGAGCCTTTGAGTATTTCTTCTTCTTTGACCTTGTGTTACACTGTAGGTTTTCCTGCCTAGCTGTATTCCTCGCTTCTAGTAGTTTCTTCAGGTGTTCATCATGCTCATCAAACCAATCTTGATGTTTCCTCTCAGGGTAGCTTAATACATCACTCGCAGTCTGATGCACCATATCCTTCAGTGTTGCCCATTTCTCTTCTATGCCATTCTCTGGGTTGTTGCTGTCCCAGTCTTTCAAGTTTTCATCCATTTCCTGTGTAAGTTCTTCCTGCTTCTTTTGGCTTTTCAGTGCACTAGTGTTTAGCTTCCGTGGTGGCTTCGCACCCGTCCTGCAGTGCTGTTTTCGTCTGCAAATCCTTAATCTAGATCTCAGCATAACAAGATCAGTACCACAGTCCACGCCTCTCATTGCTCTGGTGTCCAATACATCCCTTATGTCTCTCTGCCTGACTATGATGTAGTCTAACAAGTGCCAGTGCTTGGATCTTGGGTGCATCCATGTCTTCTTGTGTGTGTCCTTGTGCTTAAATAGAGAGTTGGTTATCACAAGGTTGTACTCTGAACATAGTGCACGTAGAAGTTCTCCATTAGCATTGCACTTGCCTACTCCATGACTGCCTAGCATTCCTTTCCATTTCTCAGTGTAATCTCCCAACGAGTATCAGCCTGTCATCAGTTGGTACATGCCTGATAGTCTCACGTAAATCACTGTAGAACTCTTCCTTCACCTCCTCTGTGTTGGTCATTGTTGGGGCATATACACTGATGAGTGTGGCATACATCTTCTGCTGTATTGGGAGTCTCATAGTCATTATCCTGTCGTTGATTGGCACCAGTTCCTCATCAAGCATTGCTGCTATCTCCTTTCTAACTGCAAAGCCCACTTCTGCTTCTCTCCTTTCTTGAGTTGATCGCCCACTAAAAGAAGATGTACCCATGGTCTTCCAAGCTGTCATATCCAGGCAATCTTGTTTCACTAAGTGCAGCTATGTCTACATTGTACCTGTTCATTTCCAGGGCCACAAGCGCGGTCTGTCTTTCTGGGCGCTGTGATGTTGTTCTGTCCAACAGTGTGTGTACATTCCATTCTGCTACACACAAGGCTGCTGTTTTCCTCTTCTTTTGTCTTCCTGCTCCTAGCTTACTTTTCGCTGCCTGTCAGAGTGTGAACAGATCAGTGCGGACCTTTTAAACCCGGGCGACGTCCAAGCCGGTATGAGTTGCTTTCTGATTGACCATTTCATGAAACTGCTTGCGAAGTATTTGAGTACCGCTAGCTTTTGCTGGACAAGCAGCACATTCTTGGCAGATAAAGGTATTATCAGTGGCAAGGACAAGCCAAGACAAACAGACTCCAGTATCTGTTGCAGTGGCTGACCAGATGATATGTTTGTTTATCTCTGCTCTTTGTGTAGTGCATGTCACGATGCACCGACTGACAAAAGTCCACCACAGACCTTGCAACAGATGTGTTTATCAGCCAGGATGTCCAGTCTCATCCCGTGTAACTGGGAGTGGTCCACCACAGACCTGTGGCAGATATTGTTTTTAGTTCTGCCAGGATGCCCTGTTTCATCCTCCACGCCCTCGGAAGGGCGGGGATGCCGGTTGAGTCGCCGACGGCCCGACCCATGAGACAGGTAGTACCGGTTTTCATGATTATCCGGTAGCAAGCAAGCCAATGCCTGACCTGACCAAAGAAAAAGGGGGGGGGGGGTAAGTCTCAGTTAAAAGCTGCCAATTTCTGACCAAAAAAAAGTGGAATTTTATGGGTAAGAAGCTGCAACTTTAACAAAAAGATAAAAAGGTGTAAATTTCCAACTGTTCACAACCTAAAACGCTGCAAATATAAAATTTGAGTAAAACGCTGCTAATTTAAGTTTTTTTTTTTAAACTGCAAATTCAAGGGTAAGAAAAGTTCTAAATTCATGAGGAAAAAGCTGCAAAATTATGAATAATTAAAAGCTGCAAATTTTCAAGTAAGAAGCTGCACATTTCTGAGTAAAATGGCTGTAACTCTGCAGGAAAATCCTGCAAATTTATGAGAAAAATCCTCACTTTTACAAAAGAATGCTTCTAATTTACAAGAAAAAGGATGTGATAAATTGGCGTGTGTTGGCCATTTTTAAAAAAAATGACAGCTGTGAGGAGGAACTAAATGGTGGTGTTCGGGGGTGTTAAATCCTGCAGATCTGCACTAATCAGCAGGGAAAAGGAGAAGAAGAAGAGGAATAGGTGATCCACAGCAGCAGAAATAATCCAGTTAACCCAGGAGGAGTAAACACATGACACCCAACAGATCTCCCCCCATAACATCAGTGGGAACAGCTGGTACAAACTTCACACCTCTGTCGATTTACATGTTCCCTTCTGAGGACAATTCAGAGCTGCTGCTGAGATGGAAACCAAAGGGTTAAAGGGTGACGTGGCTTTAACACCAGCACTGATGCTCCCCCCCCCAACTGACCTGCTGGACAGGAACTAACAACTCCTCAGACCTGTTAACACAATTTTAACAACAAAAGAACATGCAAAAGAACAAAGATTCCCTTTGATTTAACAGGATAACAGCATGAATTTTCTGGTCTGTGAATGAACAGAGCAGCCATGAGTGTTTCACAGAGTCACTTATTGAATTATAATGGTTAATCTAAGTCACAGTTTCAGGAAACAAGCTTCAGGGGGCACTGAAACCCATGATACATTGTTTTAAATTTTGCTGATTTTGTCCCGCTTCTCTTCCAGTCCTTATGGCCACTTTCTGATTGCTTTGAGTTTTTAAAACATCATTTTAAGAATAATGTTAACTGACTTAAAGTACATTTCTAACTACACTACATCATACACTATGCCATTTAACATACAATTTCATTGGATGAGAAACCCATACAAAGTCCCGTGTGCGGGCTGCATGTCTGCTTCAGGTGTGTGAGCAGCCCTAAAGGTTCCAAGGATGGCGATCGGCCATGTTTCTTGGGCATGTGCAGTGGCGGAGGATGATGTATAAGTCTGGAGCCGGTTTGTCCCTGGTGCGTGGCGCGCGCCTGGCGCAGTGACCACATAGCTGGAAATTGCGCTGTCCTCGTAATCCTGCGGTGTGCGCGCGGGGCTTCTGTGCGCAGAAAGTCCGCTGTCGGGAGGTGAGTCAGAGTCGGGGAGCTTGGTGGAAATCAGCACAGATGGCGCCGATGATCTTCCACGTTCAGGCTGCTTCCTTCGGTTTGCTCTTGCCGGCGTTCATGGTGCATGTCGGTCCCAGCGCTGCCCGCTCCGGAGAGAGCGCTCCGGTGTGGATGAAGAGGATGCAGGCGTTCTCTGGTCCTCTGGAATCCACTGCGCGGTGAGAGGGAGTAGACGGTCAGTCTTTTTCGTCAGGTCACCAGTGTGGAGAAAACGGCATAGTCGAGCGACGCACCATGCACATCCAGGGTTACTAGTGTGGAGGTAATAGGACAGGTGAGATGCGACGAGCTGGAAGGGTACAAGGTTTTATTTCGTCCAACATATTGAAATGCACTTTGTAGCTCTTTGAGCTACTGCGCTCCTGAGGCATGTATAGCAAGCTCTTTCATACACGTTATACAGACAGAGAGAATGCATGGCACATTAGCATAGTGATATACATATCAGTCAATACATATCATTAGCGTGACCAACTGATGCCCGGATGTCCTCTCCCTCATCCAGGGATGTATACACAACAGTCCATTGTTCTGATTGCCCCCTGGGGCTCTCTGACTGTATGTAAATTGTCCTCCGTTTCCTCCAGCCCTGCTGAGTGTGAAATAGTGTCAGTCTGCAGTGTGCTGGGTCACCACAACTTGAACTAAAAACAATCAATCTGAATACAACTGGGAGCATTTAAGAATAAAAATCTTTGGATTCCTTAATGAAGTTGTGCCTGCAGATCACCTACACTCAAACATTCCAAGTACCACTCATGGGACGGACCAGATTCCATACAAAAATGTTAAAATTTTACTTTGGCTTCGTCTTTAAGGGGTTGCTGTTCCGGTTCTCCTTTTAACTGGAGAGAAGGATACACCAGTGAAAACTTCAAACACAGGACATCTGGGTGGAACCCCAACTGGCCCAATATTCCAACATTCAAGCCTTGGTTGTACAATACTTCAAATTAATAAGTTCCATCTACAAAGTTACTGTGCAAAATAAAAAAAGAAATAATTAGTATAAAATTAACATGTTGTGGTTACAATAGTGCCGAAAAGTATGTTGTCACCGCGCCAAGGTCTTTAAGCCAGAGGAAACACTGGACGCATTCTTTTGCTTCTACCCATTTTTGACCACCTTCCTCAGGAAGCCATACCATATTGTTTCAATCTTGCTAAATGAATAGACAGTATGCTGTTGTCTATTTTAATCTGCTTTTATCCAGCTATGCTATTCTGTCTGCAATAGGTTCTTTTATTTTACACTATCACATTACTTGCAATACTATACATTACTCTTAGTACATTATCTATAAAACAAAAAGATGAGCAATGAGTACAAATGGACATAACTGCATGCATCATTAAATTAACCTGGACAGGACATTTAAAAATAAAAAAAATTAACCTCTGTGCAGAAGTTCGGTTTTGTTCATTTTCCGTACATTATGGGGAAATACTGTAGTGCTTGTTTTTTATTTAAAACTTTGAACATTAACTGTTTTCATTCATTCATCTTCTTCCGCTTAATCCTTTTCGGGTCGCAGGGGGGGTGGGGGGTGGGTGCTGGAGCCTATCCCAGCATCTTTGGGCGAGAGGCAGGGTACACCCTGGACAGATCGCCAGTCCATCGCAGGGCCAACACAGAGAGACAGACAACCATTCACTCTCACAGTCATAACTAAGGACAATTTTAGAATCCCCAGTTTGATGCCAATTAACCTAACATGCATGTTTTTGGCATGTGGGAGGATGTTAAATTGAGTTTCATATTAGACGAATAAAATAACTGCAGTTCTGCTTTAAAATATAAGTTCTCCCATAGATAAGATTCTTAATTGTCAAAATATCAAATGACCCTAATGTGTAAAGAGACTCTGTTGCGTATATAGCAAGGTTGTTGTCATTTAGTCATGTTTGTGTGAAAATAAAAACACAGCAGTTCCTTATGTAGTGCTGAGCACTGGACAGACCATCATAGTTAGATGTGGTCCAATTTGTTGTCCAGGAGGTGTACATTAGCCAGGAAATTGTAGACTGGTTTAAGTTATTAGCTACGTAGTCTCATCTGAACACTGGAATGTTATTACCTCCGCATTACCGGCGTCTGTCTGTCTGTCTGTCTGTCTGTTACCAACATAACTCAAAAAGTTATGAACGGATTTTGATGAAATTTTCAGGAAAGGTGTGTAATGGCACGGGGAACAGATGATTAGATTTTGGTGATGATCTGAGAGTGCATACCTCCACCAAGGGCTTTGTTTGTATTTGTGCAGCAGGATTACACAAAAACTACTGGATGGATTTGGATGAAATTTTCACTAGAGGTGGTTCTTGGGGTAGAGAGGAACCCATTATATTTTGGTGATGATTTGAGAATGCATACCTCAGCCAAGGCTCTTATCTTCTCACAGTGTGTTAGCAACAATACTCCAAAACTGATGGACAGGACAGACTTTGATGCAATTTTCACCACAAGTGGCTGTAGGCCTACACACAAACCCATTACATTTTGGAGGTGATCCATGAGAAACGGAAGGAGCCTTGGTGGAGGTATGCGCTCTGAGTGCTTTTCTAGTCATTTAGCAGTATTTCAGTGAAAATAAAAGCAATAACTTTTATTTAACTGTAATTTAACTGTAGTGACCATCGCTTGCACACAACTTTTCTTTTGCAGTTTTACGGTTTTGCTGTGCACTCAGGAAAACCTGAAGCATTTCCAAAGGAGGCTCTTAAAATTGTTTTAGGTATAAAGCAATCTCTCTGCAGCTGTGTTTGTTTGTTATTGTTTATTAATCCCAGAGAAAAATTTAAGCGCATCCACTTGGATGAGGCAGCCATGGTGTGGCGTCAGTCCTTTCACCATTCACACAGACATCACACACATTCACACCTAGGGCCACTTTAAGGATGCTTTCTCACTTACATTTGTTAAATTTGGTCCAAATCAGTTGACAAGTTTGTTACTTTGAATCATTTTCTCCTTGGTTTGGTCCCCTTTCACACAGGCACAAATTCAAGCAGACAAAATTGTGTCACGTTCAATCCCGCAAGACTTTGTCAGAATGTTTTCTGTTCTTATTGGTCAGATTTTTTTGCCACGAGAACAGGAAAGGTAAATAGAGGAAGTAGGATGACTACTGTGTATTTATGCATTTCTGGGGAGAAAATAATACAATTCGTAGCATAATCTACGGGGGGTTTTCATCACCCTGGTTATCGTTTATTACATACGTGCATATACCACTTTCAGCAAATCGTACAGTTTGAAAATGAAGCGTTGCTACGGATGGAAAATAACGTGTTAACATTCATTAATCCTCCAGAACCATGACATACTCAGCAACAGATATTTTCAAAGATCTATCGGGTATGTACAGTGGCATAAAATGCTTTACAGTTTACTGCTGGTCCTGTTTTAGTGCAGTCACTTTCTCACCTGCAGGACCACACCAGAGTTCGCCATTTGATTCAAACCGTCTCGGTACGGTTGTTTTGGTACGCACTTGAGTGCGATTACCGTGTTCTCACCAGACAAAACGAACCGCACTAACAGAGAAAACAAACTTGAGTTTGAAACGAACTAAAGCCTGCAGGTGTGAAAGCACCCTAAGTCTCCAATTTACCTAACTCGTATGTTTTTGGAATGTGGGAGGAAACTGGAGCACTGGAGTAAACCCATGCAAGCATGTTGAGGACATGTAAACTACACAAGGATAGGCCCTGCTTGTTGGTGAACTTGAACCCATGACCTTCTTACTGTGAGGCAATAGTTCAAAACCACTACCCCACCATGCTGATGACGGTTTGCAGAGAACTTTGGGGGAGACTGACAATGTTGCCAACATTTGTAAATTACTCTTGAAATATTTTGCCACATATGATTCTGCAGTTTGTTGTAGAAATCCAGTAATAAAGACTGAGGGTCATTGGAATAAAGCTTAACATTACTGACAAATTCACTTCCTTTTAAGTTTTTGACAGGGGATTGTAAAAATTCTGTCATAATCTATTATTGTCTATTATCTTGTCTATTATCTTTTAATTGATTTTGATTAGATCACCCGCAATATAATCCGTCAAAATGACGGACAGCTTTCAGATTTTTTCTGTCGCTGCTGAAAAAAATCTGTCAATGAAGGACAAGTTTCAGTAAACACAACCTCTGGCCCCAACATAAATGTTCAACTTTTATCTTGTAAATATGTGAGCTAGTTGAGCACAAGGGTGGGCATTAATGTGTATGTTTATATCCTCTATAGCTATCGAGGTTTAACAAAATTGAAAAGACAGAGGGTCATAGGTGTAGAGTGAGATGACAGCGTTTTAACTGTATTGTTTTTTGTGCATGTCACATGTTTTTTTACACCTGGATAACGTAAAGAATCACAACAATAAAGTTGAGAAAAAAAGATAATTTTTTTTGTCAAAAGTCAGAGGTAACCACTGATTATGGATAAAAGACCCTTGTGTGACTCAGTTTAAAACCTTTATTCCCCCCTGTGTCTATGCTGAAGTTTGTAGACGCAAGACAAAGACTCTAGACTCAAGCCCAATTCAGTTGTGGTTTTTCTTCCTTCATTACAGTTTTGTTGTTGAGGGCTTTTTTGCTCAAGCACAATAAAATTTTCTGATTACTTGATTTTGTTATCCTCCCCTCCTGCTAGAGGTTTGCTCACCCTGTGTGTTGGTTTTTTGTTGCTTGCAGACGTTTTGTCCCTGAGTCATGGCAGACAGGAGAGCGGAGAAGTCATGTGAAGAAGCCAGCAGATCGTTAGCCAGGCGGGAGTACGAGGCGGCAGTCAGCCACAGCACAGACGCCCTGGTGGTCCTCGCACCCCAAACCCCATCTTCAAGTGCCCCTGTCCCACCAAGCCCTCCATCCCTTGTCTCGGCCACCGGACCCCTCCGCAGCCGTGCCCTGCTGTACAGAATTGCTGCCTTCTTGCAGCTGGTGAGGATGTTCTCCACTGAAATAATATTTACCTCCGCCAGGCCGAAAGGCCAGGAGGAGGTAATGTTTTTGCCGGGGTTTGTCTGTGTGTTTGTCTGTGTGTTTGTCTGTTTGTCTGTCTGTTTGTCTGTTGGTTAGCAAGATAACTCAAAAACTTTTGGATGGATTTCAATGAAACTTTCAGGCGTTGTTGGAAATGGTACAAGGAAGAACTGATTAAATTTTGGGGATGATCCGCATCACCGTCTGCATACAGGAATTTTTTAAAGCATTTTTCCACACTGTGACATACGGCCATTTTCAACATGTGCGCAGGCGCAATGGAGGGCGCTGGGCGTCGTGTCTGACCAACACAAACTCCGCCTTCTTCAACGTTTTAGCCACAAACGCATGCGGAAAACACTGGTGCCCTTGGCCCGCCAGCGTGCCTGTGCCAGCCATGGGCGCTGCGCACATTGCGCTGGTCGTCGTGTATGACCAACACAAACTCCGCGTTCTTCAACGTTTTAGGCACAAAAGCACGCGGAAAACACTGCTGGCCTGGGCCCGCCAGCGTGCCTGCTTTTGCGCCACGCTGCAAAACCTGACACGGCCACCTGTCCGCCGCCCGATTATTTGCCACAAATTCCCCGCCCAGCTATAGGCGCTGCGTAAAAACGACCTCTCTGCCGGGGAAGATTCTAAATTCTGTTTTGCCGCGGAGCGCAACCCCAATATAATATAAAACCCACGGCAACCTGTCTAACCAATCTGCATCCGTCAGTGGAGGAGATGGACACACCAACACTTCAGTTTATTACCTCCGCCAAGGAGGCAATGCTTTTACAACCGTAAAACGGGGCTATAAGGGACGGCGGAGTAATATGGGACACTTTTCTAAATGTAATTCTGCTTTTTTAATTTTGCTTCCGCCTAGATTTGATGAAGGATTCATGGATATTTGACAATAACAACACAACTCAGCGTCCTGCTCAAAATAAAAAAAAGCAGAATTACATTTAAAACATTTCCCAGAAAAGTGTCCCTTATTAACCCGCCGTCCTTTATAGCCCCGTTTTACACTACTGAACCACTAATCCTATCACTATCACATTGATTGTCATTCATTAATTGTCTGTTTATTGCACTGTCCATGTCAAATAAACAAATAATCATTGTGAATCCAATTGCTAGTCATATCTTTTCATGCTCAGGGAATCTGAAAACGTACACACAAACACTGTATGGGGGGAACTGTGCCGCTTGGCGGAGGTCTGCGCTCTCCGAGTGCTTTTCTAGTTTTTTTTTTTTTTTTTTGAGAGTTTTATTTAGCATTTTCATTTTTCACATAAAAAACGAAAACAAAAAAGAAAATCACAAACAAGCAGACATATATGAAATAAAATGTACAATTTTCTTTTGTGTATTTCAGGTACTAGATCCATTTTTTTTCCCATAGGCAAATGTAAAGGGAAAGTAAATCGTTCCATCGTGTAGACTTCTTTAACAATGTCTATCCACCCTAAAAATATTGATGGTTCCGCACAAGACCATTTTACTTTCACTTTTTCCCATCTCCCTTTAGTGTACAATATTTTTTTTTCCTTCTGCTTTTTTTTTTAAATAACATATACAAAAAAACCCCAAAACAACTTACATATATACAGAAAACCCCTCCCTCCCAATTCCTCAAGGCTTAAAAAAAAAAGAAAAGAAAAAAAGAAACAGGGTCACCCTGCTGTGTTTTAACTTACCCCAGACGGCACACATTTGTAATCACCTTATGATTTTCCAACCAAACATTCTTTGATTATTGTTATTATTATTATTATTATTATTACAATTGTTATTATTATTATTATTTTATTACCTAGTTTTCAACAAAAAGAAGAGCTCTCAATATAATCTGTAAAAGGATTCCATGTCAAGGCAAAGTTCCTACGGGTTCTGCAAACATTATATCTAAGTTTTTCTAGTGGTAGAAAGGAGAGCACCTCCTTTAGCCAATGTGAGAAAGATGGAGGGTTATTTGACTTACACTGGAAAAGAATAAGCCTGCGGGCAAGTAAAGAAGCGAATGCCAGAGCGTTACCTTGATAAGTTGTGAGTTTGCAATCTGGGGGTATTATGCCAAAAATAGCTATGTGGGAACTGGGGATTATTTCTTGTTTGCAAATATATGAAAAGACCTCAAATATAGATGCCCAAAAATTGAGAGCGGGGCACGTGACACGTGACACGTGACAAATAGACGTGAGAGCGGGGCACAGCCAAAACATGTGTCCTAATGAGGCTGGGGCATGGCTACATCTTGGGCAGCTAGGGTCAATAGTGGGAAACATCTTAGCAAGCTTATCCTTTGAATAGTGGAGACGGTGAAGCACCTTAAATTGAATAAGCCCATGATGGACACACAACGAAGAAGTATGTATACGTGTCAGACTTTCACGCCACTGCCCTTCAGAGAATTTTATCCCTAAATCTTTTTCCCATTCTGCTTTTGTTTTATCCCATGATATCACCACTAAATTTTGTATAATCCCATAAATCGTAGAAATACGTTTCTTGGCCCAAGGATCCAAATCTAGGATTTCATCTAGTTGATTAGTCGGTGTCAACAAAGGAAAAGAGGGAAGCATTTTTCTTACAAAACTACGAATTTGAAGATACAGTGGGGCAAAAAAGTATTTAGTCAGCCACCAATTGTGCAAGTTCTCCCACTTAAAAGATGAGAGAGGTCTCCAATTTTCATCATAGGTATACCTCAACTATGAGAGACAAAATGAGAAAAAAAAATCGAGAAAATCACATCGTCTGATTTTTAAAGAATTTATTTGCAAATTATGGTGGAAAATAAGTATTTGGTCAATAACAAAAGTTCATCTCAATACTTTGTTATATACCCTTTGTTGGCAATGACAGAGGTCAAACGTTTTCTGTAAGTCTTCACAAGGTTTTCACACACTGTTGCTGGTATTTTGGCCCATTCCTCCATGCAGATCTCCTCTAGAGCAGTGACGTTTTGGGGCTGTCGCTGGGCAACACAGACTTTCAACTCCCTCCAAAGATTTTCTGTGGGGTTGAGATCTGGAGACTGGCTAGGCCACTCCAGGACCTTGAAATGCTTCTTACAAAGCCACTCCTTCGTTGCCCGGGCAGTGTGTTTGGGATCATTGTCATGCTGAAAGACCCAGCCACGTTTCATCTTCAATGCCCTTGCTGATGGAAGGAGGTTTTCACTCAAAATCTCACGATACATGGCTCCATTCATTCTTTCCTTTACACGGATCAGTCGTCCTGGTCCCTTTGCAGAAAAACAGCCCCAAAGCATGATGTTTCCAGCCCCATGCTTCACAGTAGGTAAGATAAGATAAGATAAGATAAGCCTTTATTAGTCCCACAACGGGGAAATTCCAGGATTGCAACAGCACAGGGATAGCAACACTCAGAGCAACAATCAGAAGGCAAGAAAAAAAAAACAAAAACAAAAAAAAAAACAAGCAAGAGCAGCTAATATACATATGTACATATTACTATAAAATATATATATATACACACACACACACACACAGACACAGTGCAGAGCATTGTAGCTGGATGGAATAAATATATGAATATATGAACACACAGTGCAGAGCATTGTAGCTAGATGGAATAAATATGTAAATATATAAACACCCACAGTACGGAGCATTGCAGCTAGGTGGAATAAATATGCAAGTATATAAACACACACAGTGCGGAGCAATGTAGCTAGATGGAATAATATGTAGATATATAAAAACACAGTGCGGAGCATTGTAGCTAGATGGAATAAATATATAGATATATAAATATAAACACACCCAGTGCTGAGCATTGTAGCTAGATGGAATAAATATATAGATATATAAATATAAACACACCCAGTGCTGAGCATTGTAGCTAGATGGAATAAATATGTAAATATATAAACACACACAGTGCAGAGCATTGTTGCTAGGTGGGATGAAACAGCATAACCGTCTATTTAGTTATCCTACATGGTATGATTATGTGCCCATACATATTCTCACCCTCCATAGCGACCGGTATGTTCCTAGTTGTATGCCGGAGAGGACCATTGTGTAAGTCTATTGCATCTTTTGCATTAAAAAAAAACAAAAAAAAAAAACTATTAGTTTGTTACGTCTTTTTGCTATCTCTGCGAGCAGCCCTGCTTAGGTTGTACAGTCTGACAGCCGTTGGTAGGAAGGACCTACGAAACCTCTCGGTTGTGCACCTGGGATGATGTAGTCTGCTGCTAAATGAGCTCCTCAGTGCATCCAGTATGTCCTGCATAGGATGGAACTCGGACTCCAGCAGAGATGACAGTTTAGCCACCGTCCTTCTCTCTCCTATCTCCTCCATCGGATCAAGGCGTTGCCCCAGGACAGAGCTAGCTTTCTTAATCAGTTTGTTCAGTCTCTTCCTATCGGCTGCAGTAATGCCACTGCCCCAGCAGACCACTCCAAAAGTGATGGCTGATGCCACCACCGTGTCATAGAATGACTTCAGCAGCGCCCCTTGTACACCAAAAGACCTGAGTCTCCTCAGCAGGAACAGCCTGCGCTGTCCCTTCTTGTAGAGTGCATCAGTATTGTGTGACCAGTCTAGTTTATTGTTCAGATGAATACCCAGGTACTTGTAGGATGTCACCATCTCGATGTCTGTTCCCTGTATATTTACTGGTGCTGTGAGGGGCTGCCCATGCCTGCGGCAGTCCACCACCAGCTCCTTAGTTTTCCTCGCGTTGATCTGGAGGCAGTTCCGATGGCACCAGTCCACAAAGTCCTGGATAAGCCCTCTGTACTCAGCTTCATCTCCGTTGGAGATGAGACCAACGATCGCAGAGTCATCAGAGAACTTCTGTAGATGGCAATGTGTTGTGTTGTGTGAGAAGTCCGCAGTATAAAGAGTGAACAGGAAGGGAGCCAGCACCGTTCCCTGGGGGGCCCCCGTGCTACTGATGATCGTGTCGGAAACACAGTCCCGGGTTCTCACAAACTGAGGCCGGTTCGTGAGGTAGTCCAGGATCCATGATGACAGGTGCTGGTCCACCCCTGCGCGCAGCAGCTTGTCCTTCAGGATCATCGGTTGGATGGTGTTGAAAGCACTGGAGAAGTCAAAGAACATGACCCTCACCATATTCCCGGGCTTCTCCAGGTGGGACAGAGAACGGTGAAGGAGGAAGATCACCGCATCCTCCACCCCAATGCCATGCTGGTAGGCGAACTGGAGTGGATCCATCGCTGGTTCCACCAGGGGGCGGAGATGAGCAAGGAGCAGTCTCTCCAGGGTCTTCATCAAGTGGGACGTCAAGGCCACCGGTCTGAAGCTGTTCAGGTCTTTGGGGTGGGAAGTTTTTGGTACAGGTACCACACAAGATGTTTTCCACAGCTGTGGTACCCTCCCCAGTTTCAGGCTCAGGTTGAAGATATACGTCACAATCCCACACAGCTGGTCTGCACAGGACTTGAGGAGCTTTGCGCTGATGCCGTCCGGTCCCGACGCCTTCCTCGCCTTGATCTTCCTCAGCTCCGTCCTCAGCTGGGTCTTGGTCAGGGTCAGGATGGGGGGCTGTGTGTTGGGAGTGGGGGGGGGGGTGTCGGTGGAGTGGGGAGTGGGTAGCAGGACTTGATTTCTTAGAGGCAGCAGTGGTTGTTGTGCAGACAGGGGGGAGGGCGGTTGGTCAAACCTATTGAAAAACAGATTCAGGTTGTTCGCCCACTCCCTGCCCCCTGTGGCCTGGGGGGAGGTATTCTGGAGCCCCGAGATGGTTTTGAGGTTTCTCCAGACCCCGCTGATGTCGCTCTGTTGCAGCTTGTCCTCCATCTTCTTCCTGAAGCTGTCCTTGCCTTCTCTGATCTTTCTCCTCAGCTCCCTCTGTACGGACTTCAGCATCTCCCTGTTCCCCGACCTGAAGATCCTCTTCTTCTCTCTCAGAAGTGTTTTTATCTCAGGGTTGATCCAGGGTTTGTTGTTTGAGTGACGCCGTATGGTCTTGGTGGGAACGGATTTGTCCACACAGAAGCTGAGGTAGCCCGTGAAGGTGTGAATGAGGCCATCGATGTCCTCACCATGTGGATCGCAGAGCTGCTTCCAGGCAGTGGCTTCAAAACAGTCCTTTAGAGTGTCCATTGTCTCCTCAGACCATAACTCCACAGTGTGCATGGCCGGAGGTTGTCTGTGCACTAGGGGTTTGTACACCGGTCGGAGATGAACCAAGTTGTGATCCGATCTCCCAAGTGGGGGGAGTTGTGATGAGGTGTACGCCTCCTTAGTGTTTGCGTAGAACAAATCCAGTGTTTTATTGTCTCTAGTGTGGCATGTGACATACTGGGTGAAAGTGGGCAGAATGGGAGACAGTGAAACGTGGTTGAAATCGCCTGAGATGAGGAGAAGAGCATCTGGGTGTTCTGTCTGCAGCCTGCTGGTTACTGAATGGATGACGTCACGCGCTGTCCCAGCGTTCACCGTCGGATTTGCATAAACAACAATGCAGATCACGTGTGAGTGTTCTCTCGGGAGATATGTAGGCCTCATACTAACAGCTAGCAACTCAATGTCTTTGCTGCAGTGTCGTTGTTTAACAGTGATATGTCCCGGTCTGCACCAGTTGTTGTTAACATACATTATCACTCCACCGCCCCTAGTTTTGCCACTCTCTGGTGTTCGGTCAGCTCGTATCATGTGAAAACCCTCCAGCTCAATGTTAGCATCTGCTGCTAGTTCAGTTAGCCACGTCTCAGTAAACAAAAGGAGAGAGCACTCCCGGTAAGTGCTATCATAACGGGAGATAGCCGCTAGCTCATCTAACTTTCCCAGTATCAACCGTACATTTCCCATGACAACAGATGGAAGGGAGGGTCTGTACCTTATATTTTTTGTCCTCCGCCTTACTCCAGCCCGGCAGCCGCGGCGTTTTCGCCTCAGTTCTCTCGGTATGTCGAGTTTGGTATGGTGTTCTTTGGATGCAACTCAGCATTCTTTCTCCTCCAAACACGACAAGTTGAGTTTTTACCAAAAAGTTCTATTTTGGTTTCATCTGACCATATGACATTCTCCCAATCCTCTTCTGGATCATCCAAATGCTCTCTAGCAAACTTCAGACGGGTCTGGACATGCACTGGCTTAAGCAAGGGGACACTGTCATCTGGCACTGCAGGATTTGAGTCCCTGGCGGCGTAGTGTGCTACTGATGGTAGCCTTTGTTACTTTGGTCCCAGCTCTCTGCAGGTCATTCACTAGGTCCCCCCGTGTGGTTGTGGGACTTTTGCTCACCGTTCTCGTGATAATTTTGACCCCACAGAGTGAGATCTTGCGTGGAGCCCCAGATTGAGGGAGATTATCATTGGCCTTGTATGTCTTCCATTTTCTAATAATTGCTCCCACAGTTGATTTCATCACACCAAGCTGCTTACCTATTGCAGATTCAGTCTTCCCAGCCTGGTGCAGGTCTACAATTTTGTTTCTGGGGTCCGTTGACAGCTCTTTGGTCTTGGCCATAGTGGAGTTTTGAGTCTGACTGTTTGAGGTTGTGGGCAGGTGTCTTTTATACTGATAACAAGTTCAAACAGGTGCCATTAATACAGGTAACGAGTGGAGGACAGAGGAGCCTCTTAAATAAGAAGTTACAGGTCTGTGAGAGCCAGAAATCTTGCTTGTTTGTAGGCGACCAAATACTTATTTTCCACTATAATTTACAAATAAATTCTTTAAAAATCCTTCAATGTGATTTTCTGGATTTTTTTTTTTCTCATTTTGTCTTTCATAGTTGAAGTATACCTATGATGAAAATTGGAGACCTCTCTCATCTTTTAAGTGGGAGAACTTGCACAATTGGTGGCTGACTAAATACTTTTTTGCCCCACTGTATCTTGAAATTCGTAGTTTTGTAAGAAAAAATGCTTGCCACTGTATCTGAAAAAATGGCATCTAGGTATGTCATAATCTTTTGTAAGCATATTAAAAGAAGAAAAAGTGTTTCCAAGGAATAAATCCTTTAAAAAAACTAATCCCTGTGTACGCCAGAGGCGAAAAGCATCATCAAGCACGGAGGGTGTAAAAAGCTGATTATTTGCTATTGGGCAGAACGTGCTAGCCTGAACTAACTTAAAGGCCAAATGTCACGTAATTTTTTTTTCTAAATGACAACGAATTTAGATAAAATACACATAGCTTAAACCAAATATTCATACCGGAGACCATATCACCCACCTGTATTTACATAATTGCACAAAATACACCAGGTGAAGGCCCCACCTTGCTTGCTGGCTTGTGACAGCCAGTCCAGACCACGCCCATGTTTTTGACATCACCAGTTGTACCCTGGCTGCCCTGCCTATCCACATTCACACTTATCAACATTGGACAATCATGACGGAAAGTGACAGCGATTGTGAACAAATTAGTTTAGTTTTGTCTTTTTTTTTTTTGTCTTTTTTTTTTGTCAGTGGTTCAGACAGTGACAGAGGCACTGAACCTTACCGGTTCGAGCCGTCCGAGACTGAATCAGATGCTTTGTCTGATGACAACAGTTCCAACGATGACCAGAGAGCAGAACCAGTGGAAAATGTCACTGAACTGGACATTAATCGCCTCCAGAATTGTGAAGCCGGAGGGGGTCTGTCGAGGGCGCCCCATAAATATTGATTTTTCGGAAGCCATTATTATTACAGTGGAGGAGAACCGCTGCTGTCAAAAAATTGACCAGATCAATATGAAAATGGAGGCGCATACCTGTCAAGGGAGACGTTTTCGCCGTATTTTGGTGCCAAGCGCGGCTGTGGGAGACGGCAGAGTGGTTTGGGACACTTTTCTGGGAAATGTTTTAAATGTAGTTCGTGTTGTTATTGTTAAATATTTTAAGGAAAATACGGGGAAAATGCAATTTTAGCAAAAACGGGCGTATTGCCATTTCTGTACGCCCAAAAGAAAAAATATACTGGAAAAAAAACTGAGTGTCTTGAGGAGCACTCCTGTGTGTGATCACTCACAGCTGGGGCGGGCTGATCGCTCAGCGGGAGCTATTCTCACTACTGTTCGAAGTGTGGAGTCACTCATTAGTTTAATTATCGGGGTGGGCTGATCGCTCAGCGTCAGCTATTCTCACTACTGTTCGAAGTGTGGAGTCACTCATTAGTTTAATTGTCTGGGCGGGCTGATCGCTCAGCGTGAGCTATTCTCACTACCATGAGAAGTCATTAGGACAATGGTTTAACACGTTGAGCTGTGCAGCGGTTGCGAAACAGACAGAGATCCCAGAGAGGTGTGCCTTGTTGCTCCGCCGTTCCTTATAGCCGCTTTTTACGGTGTTGAAGTACGGCGAAAACGTCTCACTTGACAGGTATGAAAACATTTCCCAGAGAAGTGTCCCTTATTACCCAGCTGTCCCTGATAGTCCCGTTTTAAGGTATGGGTGAAATATCCAATTTTTTCTTTCTTGTTGCTCACTTCAACCTTCCAGTCTCCATATAAACAATCAATTGAAATACCCCAAGCATCAAACTAGGGTACAATCGATTTCGTCACTTTCGCCTTCTTCCCCAGGCGATTCCAGGGGCCGTGTCAGGCCAAGCGCGGCAGTTTTAAATTAACGAATATTCCGTTGTTACTAAAGCATATGCACCAAGACCCGAACGGATCGGTTCCCTTTTATATCTAGTTTCAAGATATTTAAAGTACCCTGTTACGTGACATTTGGCCTTTAAAGGGCCTATATCATGCTATTTTAAGCCTTTCAGAGTAAACTATATGCATGTATGTGATAATATATTACCTTTGGTACACTGGAGAATGAATTTCTTATGAAATGAGTTATTTTCGCGAGCTACTTTTCCAACCCGGAAGTAAGATGCCTCGATCTCTGAGGCTCTGCCTCTCCTTCTTGTGGCTGCCGCCCATTTCATGACGTAACCCCTGAGTCGTACTGTATTAGTACAGCAAGAAAACGAGCTGAAGGTGGGTAATACTGAACTTCACAATGAGTACCCATCATGATAAAAGTTGACTCACAGGGGAAAGAAAAATCAAGTGGCATCCTTCATAAAACATTTATGCTGTACTCATGCATGCACATAGTAATGCGTATAACAAGAAACAAAAAATACGCGTGGCGCAATGTGCGTGAAAATGTAGCATTGTATAATTTTAGTTAGCTGTTTAATGTACTTACGGGTCGGGCCTCTCCATGAGGTTTGATTGAGGGAACTGCGCCAGTTCTAAGGTTTAGTCTTCCGCACAATCCACTTTGATACAGGCCAAGGTTCACCAAGCAGTCATCTGTGAAATGGCGGTCACAGACAAAAAGTTGCTGGCTGGTTTGACGCATGCTCCCGAAAATAAACTCCAACCATTTCTGACGAGTAGGCTCTTCTTTAGGAAGGCTGAACAAACTCCTAAATCTCTCACAGCCAAAGACACGTTTACGCCACTTAGAAGACATTGTCTTACGTAAAAAAGCAAACAGTTGTCACTGAGCAGATTGGGTGCGAGAGGAACTACTTCTTCACAGCGTCAATGCTAAAGTGAAAGAGTTTTGCCAATCACCGCTCCGTTAGCTGCGCTGAGAAAGTGGGTGTGTGCGTTAGCCTGGGGGCGGTGCTGGCAGCACAGGCACTTCCTGGAGTGGGCGGCTCAGCCACGTTCATACGTATGAACGTGGGGACCCAGTCATTATCAGGGACAGGGCGGAGCAGCAGCTCAGAGAGCAGGGTTGAGGAGGAATACTCAAGAGATGCGTGAATGGAGCAAAATACCACTTTGGGGGTGTTTTTGGTGAGGAACTAACATTATAACATGCTTAAAAGCTCAAAAAAGTCAATTTTGCATGATATAAGCCCTTTAAAGTGCCTTCTGAACTGGAGCCATATTTTTAAAGAGGATCTAACCACCGGATTCAATACCTGTATACGATGAGTGTATGGCAACGGTGAGGATAAGCTAGGTAATGGGTTGGACAGACGCTCCATCTCAACCCAACTCAGGCCCTCCTTATTCTTATATGCATTGATCCAATGTAAAAATTTTACCATGTTTGCTGCCCAATAATAAAAAATAAAGTTAGGTAGGCCCAAACCTCCTGCCTCCTTTGGTACCTCCAGGTACTTCCTTTTCATCCTAGGATTTGAACTGTTCCAAATGAATGATGAAATCACCCGGTCTAGTTGTTGGAAAGCTGTTTTAGATATAAATATGGGGATCATTTGAAATATATATAAAAATCTTGGCAGAATTGTCATTTTTACTATATTTATCCGGCCTGCTAATGAAATGGGTAAGTTCGACCATTTTTTAATGTCTTGAGCTGTCCGTTCAATTAATTTTCTAAAATTATGATTATATAATCCACCTATTGAACGAATAATCTTAATGCCTAGATACGTAAATATATTCTTTTCTAATTTAAACGGAAATCCAGAGTAATCACAATCTACATCATTAATAGGGAATAACAAACTCTTAAAGTAATTAATTTTGTAGCCTGAGAAATAGCCAAAATTTTCTAAGATACATAATAATTTTGGTATGGTTCCTTCTGGGTTAGATACGTACACTAGTAAATCGTCTGCATACAGCAATATCTTGTGAAGTTTATTGTCCCGTGAAATGCCTCTCACCCCGTCTTCTTTTCTAATCGCTATGGCCAGCGGTTCAATCGCTAGGTTAAATAGGTAAGGAGAGAGGCTGCATCCCTGTCTGCAACCCCTGTAAAGCCCGAAATAATCACTGAAATAATATTCTGAGATGGTCTTTTAAGAACACTAGTTCACACCTGTGCATGCCCGTAGAAACCAAGTATAAGCATTTCTGCGTGCCCGTAGAAAGCAGGTATAAGCAAGCACGTCAGCACTCGTTCAGTGATGCCTGTCTTTG
This sequence comes from Pholidichthys leucotaenia, assembly GCA_020510985.1. Lineage (NCBI taxonomy): Eukaryota > Metazoa > Chordata > Actinopteri > Cichliformes > Pholidichthyidae > Pholidichthys > Pholidichthys leucotaenia. The sequence goes on along the minus strand of CM035848.1, from coordinate 109,804,588 downwards.
ATCTTTGATGGTGTCATAACGAGTCCTATGATCATGAGTGATGACTGCATTTGATCTTTGATGATGTCATAGTGAGACCTATGATCTTTGATGATGGCATAGCGAGTCCGATGATGCCTGCATTTGCTCTTTGATGATGTCATAGCGAGTCCTGTGATCGTGAGTGATGCCTGCCTTTGATCACACACAGATTTTCTTGAATCACTATACTATGGTGTCTATTTGACGTCATATCGACATCATGTAGATATCATAGGCGATCCTATGATCTTTTAGTGAGTCCTATGAGTGTGACAGACACACAGACAGAGATTTCTTGAATTATATCATCATCATCATCATCATCATCATCATAGCAGTCTGTCGGGGGCGACAGTGACTGTTTCATTTAGGTCTGATCAGATTCCTCCATGCAGCTCTGTAATTCATCTTCCGCTGCCAGGAACTCCTGCGCTTGTTAACCCAGGCGACGTCCGAGCTGGTATGAGTTGCTCTGTGACTGACCATTTCATGAAACTGCCTGCAAAGTAGAGTTGAGTTTTGCTGGACTAGTGACACATTCTTGGCAGATAGAGGTATTATCAGTGGCAAGGACAGGCCAAGACAAACTGACTCCAGTATCTGTTGCAGTAACTGACCAGATGATATGTTTGTTTATCTCTGCTCTTTGTGTAGTGCATGTCACGATGCACCGACTGGCAAAAGTCCACCACAGACTTTGCGACAGATGTGCTTATCTGCCAGGATGTCCAGTCTCACCCTGTGTAACTGGGAGTGGTCCACCACAGACCTGGTTTTACCCACGAGTCATTTTTCTCCCTCCGAGATGCGCAAGACAGTCGACTCCCTCATCAAACTTCTGTGTGGCACAAAAATAGCCATATCACCGGTAATACTGAACAAGAGGTGGAATAATGCAACCTTCCACCGCTGCCTGAAGTGCCTCCAGTCAGAGGACACGAGCATCTTTAAACGCAGCGCAGTCTCCGGCTACAGGGCCAGGGTGGAGGATCTTCTGGCGTTTCTTGGTTTCGTGGTGGAGTGTGGAACCTCTTCGCTTAAGTAATATGGCTGCAAGTGAATGTAAAATGATCATCAAAGGCTCTGAATGGGTGTGCTTTAAAGTGCTGTGTCCGATCGTCCTTTTGTCTGTATTACGGCATCGTGAGTCCTGATGGTCTGTATGACATCATAAAGGCTTCAGCCTTTTGTCTGTATGATGGCATCGTGAGTCCTGATGGTCTATAGATCTATATGACATTATAAAGGCATCGTCCTTTTGTCTATATGACGGCATCGTATAGAGTGATTAAATGTACATCTGTTGCTGGGGCCGTTGCCACGGCCAGGATATGTAGAGCGATGATATAGAGTGAAGTACAAGGAGACGAAGAAGAGTGATGTCTGAAGGTAGAGTTGAGGTTCAGTTGGACAGCTGTGATGATAGAAGGACTACAACTCCTGACCAGATAGTGATGATATGGAGTGAAGTACGTGGCGGTAATGCACCTGTAAGCTGGTTGCCAACCGCCAATCAAATCTAAAAGAAGAACATCTGTTGCTGAAGCCCTGAGTTTATACAAACATCCTGTAATGATAGTGTGAGAGAATCTGCCATAAAGTGAAGCAATCCATTCTTGGAGTTCATGTGAGGCCTTTGACCTCATTCCTGTTTATGACTCTGTTTTGTTTTCTTCTGCCAACAGAAAAACTATGATGAAGCAGATGAAGACTGCAAACATGGTGAGTGATGCATCAGATGGTTTAAACCATGCTGAACTGTTATTTTTTTAATATAAATACCATAGCTTGAACAAATGTGATTCTTTTGAGTAGGAGAGCTCAAGTATATGACTGATGTGGATTCTTCATTTTGCTTAATTTTTAAAATAATTTTTTAAACCTATATTTTTTTTCAATTATTCACAAATTTAAAAACTGCATTCCAGTCCTTTTTTTATTATTATTAATTGCTGTCTAAGGCAGCCTATACATGGTGACTGTTAAACAGTTGTGCTGAAATTCTTCCCTTCTTACTGTTCCCTCTTTATTGTTCATCCCTTCCTAGTCCTGGCAGAAGAAATTGCCAGGGGAGATGGTTCACTACAGGCCAGCTTGCGCTCCATGCTGTTGGATGGCAGCTTGCAGGAGGTGGCCAGCATCCTCTCGAAAGCCTTGTATGGAGAGCCAATGGTATGACTGATGTAAAATACGTGAAGACAGTCATGGTCACATAGTGAAAAGGTAGAATACCTGAAGGGTACATCTTCAGGCAAGGGCTGTGATAATACATAGGATTATTTTACAGTTTTAAATACTGTTAAGTTATTGGCTTTTCTCGATGCTGCGTCCAATTTGCAAATACAGTTTGTAGTTTTTATTAAGTTTTGGTCACAGACATGTAGACCAACAAGGTTCAGTCATATTGGTACTGTGCATTAGGGGTACAGGTTATCGATTAATTCATTAATCATTAGTTGATTCACTTTATCGATTAATTAACGATTAATTGATAAGCAGCAATTTTCCTGAGAATCTGACTTTCCTTCGGTACAATACAGTCTTTCTATCTTTAACATATAAAAAGTTAATTACTGTTTTCGATATACTGAATAAAACATGAACATCGTATTCCTCAATGATTTATTGTACCATTTGCATTTTTTTTTTTTTTTACAACAGACGATGGCATTTTTTGTAGTTTAATATGTTTTGTACTGTATAGTGTGTACTATGTGCTGGTACATCTCAGTAAATTACAAATGTCATGATTTTTAATTTATTTTAAAAACTACTACCAGTATCATGACATTTATCTTATTTAGTCATCCATCCATTCATCCATCCATCTTCTACCGCTTTTCCGGAGGTCCGGGTCGCAGAGGCAGCAGTTCAAGCATAGAAGCCCAGACTTCCCTCTCCCCAGCCACCTGCTCCAGCTCTTCAGAGAGGATACCAAGGCGGGGATGGATTTTTGCGCTCGTGTATTTTTTTTCCTTGCTCCGGTCAGTTTCTTGAAGCAGGCGGGTGGATCTTCAAGCTCACGTGCGATTGGAACTTGTCGTGGGTCTCTGATGTAACCCGAAAGGGTGAGGGTTTTTTTTGCTCTGCACAGCACATGCGCTCTGGGGACTTGGTGTCTTCTTTCTGGTTTTTCGGTTGAAATGCAGCAGTGGGCAGTGGATGGCGACACCACTACATTTCATAGAATAAGCTCCCATTGAAAAGGACTGCGTTATCAATTAATTGATGACTAATTTAGTTGACTAAATTCTTATCGACAATTAATCGAAAGTCAATCATTAACATCCCTTCTTGCATATAAAGTAGCCATATCATCTGTGTCCAAATTCAAAAAATGCAGAAATCACATGTACAAAAGTATTCACAACCTTTGCTCAATACTTTGTTGATGCACCTTTGGCAATTACAGCCTCAATCAAGTCTTTTTGAATATGATGCCACAAGCTTGGCACACCTATCGTTGGGCAGTTTTGCCCGTTCCTCTTTCCAGCACCTCTCAAGCTCCATCAGGTTGGATGGGACGCGTCGGTGCATGGCCATTTTCAGATCTCTCCAGAGATGTTCAATTGGATTCAAGTCTGGACTCTGGTTGGGCCACTCAAGGACATTCACAGAGTTGTCCTGAAGCCACTCCTTCGATATCTTGGCTGTGTGCTTAGGCTTAGGGTTGTTGTCCCAGTCTGAGGTCAAGAGTGCTCTGGAGGTTTTTATCCAGGATGTCTCTGTACATTGCTGCATTCATCTTTCCCTCTATCCTGACTAGTCTCCCAGTTCCTGCTACTGAAAAACATCCCCACAGTATGATGCTGCCACCACCATACTTCACTGTCGGGATGGTATTGGTGTGGTGATAAGCAGTGCCTGGTTTCCTCCAAACATGACGCCTGGCATTCATGCCAAAGAGTTCAAGCTTTGTCTCATCAGACCAGAGAATTTTATTTCTCATGGTCTGCGAGTCCTTCAGGTGCCTTTTGGCAAACTCCAGGCGGGCTGCCATGTGCCTGTTACTAAGGAGTGGCTTCCATCTGGCCACTCTACCATACAAGCCTGATTGGTAGATTGCTGCAGAGATGGTTGTCCTTCTGGAAGGTTCTCTCTCCACAGAGGAACACTGGCGCTCTGACAGAATGACCATCAGGCGGGGACATGGCCGGCCAGCTCTAGGAAGAGGCCTTGTGGTTCCGAACTTCTTCCGTTTACGGATGATGGAGGCCACTGTGCTCATTGGGACCTTCAAAGCAGTAGAAATTTTTCTGTACCCTTCCCCAGATTTGTGCCTTGAAACAATCCTGTCTTGGAGGTCTACAGACAATTCCTTTGGCTTCATGCTTGGTCTGTGCTCTGATATGCACTGCACTGTCAACTGTGGGACCTTATATAGACAGGTGTGTACCTTTCCAAATCATGTCCAACTAGAAAAGCACTCATAGAGCACATACCTCCGCCAAGGCTCCTTCTGTTTCTCATGGATGACCTCCAAAATGTAATGGGTTTATGTGTAGGCCTCTAGCCACTTGTGGTGAAAATTGCATCAAAGTGTGTCCATCAGTTTTGGAGTATTGTTGCTAACACACTGTGAGAAGATAAGAGCCTTGGCTGAGGTATGCATTCTCAGATCATCACCAAAATATAATGGGTTCCTCTCTAGCCCAAGAACCACCTCTGGTGAAAATTTCATCCAAATCCATCCAGTAGTTTTTGTGTAATCCTGCTGCACAAATACAAACAAAGCCCTTGGTGGAGGTATGCACTCTCAGATCATCATCGTTAAAATCTAATCATCTGTTCCCCATGCCATTACACACCTTTCCTGAAAATTTGGTCAAAATCCATTCATAATTTTTTGAGTTATATTGGTAACAGACAGACAGACAGACAAACCCTGGTAAAAACATTACCTCCTTGGCAGAGGTAATCAACTGAATTTACCACAGGTGAACTTCAGTTAAGCTGTAGAAACATCTCAAGGATGATGAGTGGAAACACAATGCACCTGAGCTCAATTTTGAGCTTCATGGCAAAGGCTGTGAATACTTAAAGTATGTACATGTGATTTCTTAGTTTTTACCTCCGCCAAGGAGGTTATGTTTTTACCGGGGTTTGTTTGTCTGTTTGTCTGTCTGTTACCAACATAACTCAAAAAGTTATGAATGGATTTTGACGAAATTTTCAGGACAAGTCCGAAATGGGACAAAAAAGAAGTGATTAGATCTTGGGAGTGATCTGGATCACCGTCTGGATCCAGGAATTTTTTAAAGGATTCTTTATTATTGCGAGATAGGGCCATTTTTAGCATATGTGTATATAACTCCACAATAAATGGTCAGGACGCTTGCCAAAAAAATACAGGATAAGATCCCAGTAGCTTCTAGGAAATTTCAAAGACTGATCCGGATCCTGCAAAAAATCCGGATACTGTGATCCAGAACAGGAAATAATAGAGGATCTTTGGAATTTTCATCACTGTAAGGTAAAAAAATTCAGATATAAACATACAACAAACACCAAAATATAGCCAAGACACTGAGGAATCAGTAGTGTGCCAATGGATTTGTTGTATCTTCAAACGCTATGGAGCTATAGCCAGAAGAAAACTGCCATTACCGAAAAAGTGATTTTTGTCAGTAACTACTGAACTAAGATATCAATGTGAATCCAATTGCTAAAGGTATGTTTTCATGTTCAAGGAGTCTGAAAAATAGATAAAATAAATGTAGGACTATTATATTTGGGGAAAATCCCAATATTAGGGGGAACTGAGGTACTTGGTGGAGGTCTGCGCTCTCCGAGTGCTTTTCTAGTTTATTTTTAATAAATTTGGAAAAATTTCAATTTTTTTCACATTGTCATTATGGGGTATTGTGTGTAGAATTTTGAGGAAAAAAATGAATTTAATCCATTTTGGAATAAGGCTGTACATAACACAATGTGGAAAAAGTGAAGCGCTGTGAATACTTTCCGGATGCGCTGTATTTGCTATTTGTCATGGTGTCCAAATGTCTAGTAATAATTTGTCATGATACCATCATTATAATGCATTATGTATCCCCTAATGAAATGTGCAGCCAGCAGGACAGAGAAAGGAAGGCCTCACATCACCACAATAACTACCTCAAAGTATTTATTAACACATTAAAATTGACTTGTCATCATGTGTATTTACTACAGAATTCATATTGGTATTTACTAGGGATGCAGAGATATATCTGCTTTACATCAGTATCAGTCAACACACTGAATACTGACTGGTACTGCTGTATTGGCAAATAAGACGAGATTTAGATAGCAGTGGCCACTACAATTGCATGGCATCAGTTTTGCTTTGAAACAGTGACTGACAGCTGTAAATTCAGAATACATCCAGGACTGAACTGTTTTAAAGTATTTAGTTGAGTTTTTCTTTAAAAAATGCATGCATGCATCCCATCCATCCATCCAGCCATCTTCTACCGCTTATCCGGGGATCCGGGTCGCAGGGGCATCAGTCCAGGCAGAGTAGCACAGACTTCCGCCCAGTTCACATAGCACCATGATCCCCATGATGCCTCCTGCAGGTCGTGAGCCCACTGGAGGGTGGACCTGTGTGCTTCCTTTGGGTACACTGGGTAACGTTTTTTATGGAGATCCACTGGGCCGCTCTTAGTCTGGCCCTTCACACACTGATTTAATTCCCTGGCATTAAAGATGGAACAGGTGACAGTAAAAACAAAAGAATAAAATGTTATCGGACATTGGTCAACTCATTTTAAATATCTGTCTCAGGACTTCCGGTTATGGCTGCCACGTAGGACGGACGTGTCTCGCTCTGCTCTGCTCCTGGAGAAAAAAATCGGCAAATAACTCTCTCATTTGGGACAGAACGTATCCCAGCATTTGGGCGAGGATATGTCGGCGAAGCCTAAGGCTGGAAAACCAGGAAAAGGAAAAAGCGAGCCGCCGAAACAGTCCAAATTAACGGACTTTCAGGTCTGTGACGCAGTAAACAAAACTCCATATATGGCGGAGGAGGCTGGCAACGCTGCGATTTCTGCGGGGAATGGCGCAGATGCGCTGATGGCTGCCATGAGTTCAATGAGAGCGGACTTTTCCTCTAGATTTGATGGGATTATGACAGCGCTGGAAGGAATAAGAAAGGAATTGGGTGACTGTGTAGAACGAACGGCGCAGATGGAGCTCCGTCTCGCTAGTGCTGAAGATGACGTCACCCGTCTTCAATTAAAGGTGCGCACTTTGGAAAAAAAAAATAAATCTCTGGAAGATAATATTTTGGATTTGGAATCTCGGTCGAGACAGAATAATTTGAGGCTGGTGGGTCTTCCAGAGGAATCAGAAGGTCGGGACGTATGTTCCTTTCTGGAAAAGTGGATTCCGGAGGTGCTGGGCAGCGAGGAGTTGCAATCAGCAGTGGTTCTGGAAAAAGCACATCGCATTGGCCCACGGAGAGATAAGGGACCGCCGAGGACCTTAATTATGAAGTTTCTTAGCAACAGAGACAGGATGAAGATCTTCAGCGCTGCACGAGCTAATGGGGGAGATTAAACACCAGGACCAGCAGGTGCGGTTCTACCCAGATTTGGCCACAGGAATCCAGCAATTGAGGAAGCAGTTTGATCCCGTACGTGAGGAGCTGCGCAACCTTGGGATTCGTCATGGTGTGATCTATCCTGCGAGACTGCTGACCACGTATGAGGGCAGAACCCACATCTTCAAGACCCCAGAGGAGGCGCAGGAGTTCATCAAGAAGATCAAAGAAGAAGAAGAGACTGGTGGGAGCTAAGCATGAACAAAATATAAGGTAGAATAATTAAGCATTTGCACAGGCATCTGACTGACTTGAAGTAAATAGTAAGTTTACAAAATATAGATTGTATTATATATTAAAAAAACAAAACAAAAACAAAACAAAAAAAAAAAAAAAAACTATGATGTACAAAGTTGTTAAAAATTTTGGAGTTAAGTTGGAAAACTACAGAGGAGAGTTAATGTTACGTCATTAAAAGCAGTAGAGTTAGGGTGATTGGGAGGATGAAGAAGGAGTGGCTTAGGCTGTTCCCCGTGGGTGTGGAACGGTCGATGGCTATATCGGGAGACAGAATTTTTCTTTTGATTTTGGGGGGTTTGCCACAAGTGTGGGAAGGGGAAATTTGTTTGTGTGTAGTTTGTAGGATGAATGTTCAACCACTCATGTTTTAGCTTCTCTGTATGAGCATGTTTACACTGCAAGGTAATCCCAAACTCTCTATTGATCATGGACCAAAGTGTTAATCTTAATTTAACTTCATGGAATTGCAGAGGTCTACAAAATTTAAAAAAACTTAAACAAGTTATGAATAAAATAAAGGACATGGGTTCAAGAATTGTGTTTTTACAAGAAACTCATCTGATAGAGGAGGATGTTAAAAGAATTAGGAGCAGATGGCAGGGAAGTGTATTCACCTCTTCATTTTCATCCCGAGCCAGGGGAGTTATGACTCTCATACATAAATCAGTTCCTTTTCAAGTGAAAAATGTAATTGGAGACAAATTTGGAAGATATGTAATCATTCAAGGCTCTTTGCTATTAGAAAATATAAATCTTGTGAACTTATATGGTCCCAATATAGATGATCAGAAGTTCTTTGCTAATTTATTTCTCATCTTATCATCACTTACAGGGCAACATATAATAGCAGGGGATTTTAATTGTACATTGAATCCAGGTGTGGATAGATCAACAGGACTGGATTGTACGCACATTGGATGTAGGATGACTATTAATCATTTTATGAAAGAATTGAGATTGTTAGATATATGGAGAGAAATGAAACCACAAGTTAAAGCCTATTCTTGTTATTCCAGTACCTACAAGACATTCTCACGTATTGATTATTTTTTGATTTCCACAGAATTAAGGTCCAAGATTCAAAACTGCTTTTATGATAACATCGTGATCTCTGATCATGCACCCTGTTGTCTAATATATGTAGATAAAAAATTGACAAAGGAATCAGGTAGATGGCAATTTCAGCATAAATGGCTTCAGGATGAGGAATTTGTCAAGTATATAGAAAAACAGATAGACGAGTTCTTTGACATCAATACTACACAAACATCAGCATGTGTAAAGTGGGAGGCTTTCAAAGCTTTTATTAGGGGACATATTATTAGTTATACAGGATCAAAATCTAAGAAGACTCGAGAGGAGAGAGCTAAATTGGAACATAAAATAAAAAATCTTCAGGAAAAAGTGTATGCAGGAAGTGACCCAAGGTTGGAGAATGAATTACTGATTTTGAGAGCTGAATACGACAAAAAATCAGCGAATAGAGCTGCCTCGAGTCTTCTAAGATTGAAACAATCTTTTTATGAACAAGGTGAAAAATCAGGAAAATTATTAGCATGGCAGATTAAACAATTGGAAATTAAAACACCAATAACCAGTATTATAAGTAATGGACAGGTAGTTATAGATCCTTTAGAAATTAATAGAGCCTTTAGAGATTACTATGAAAAATTATATGATACCAAAAATGAACCTGATTTAACAAAACTAAATGGGTTTTTGAACGAACTATCTATACCGTGTATTCCAAATGAAAACAGGGAGATATTGGAGTCTAAAATTAGTCAAGAAGAAGTTGGGCTAGCCATTGATAATATGAAATCAGGAAAAAGTGCAGGACCAGATGGTCTTCCAGTTGACCTTTATAAAAAATTTAAGAATAAATTAATAAAACCTTTTTTGGAAATGGTTTTAGAAGCATTTCAAAATAATAATTTACCATCATACATAAATAATGCCTTAATTATACTGCTGCCAAAACCAGGTAAGCCCTCTAATAAATGTGAAAATATGAGACCAATAAGCCTATTAAACGCCGACCTTAAGATAATCTGTAAAATTTTAGCAAGACGAATACAAGAAATTTTACCAAATATTATTAATCGAGATCAGAATGGCTTTATAAAGGGTAGACAAGGCTTCCATAATGTAAGAAGACTATTTAATATTATTTATTTTAATAAAGAAGCACCGGATACAGCTCTCCTATCATTGGACGCCGAAAAGGCCTTTGATAGAGTTGAATGGCCCTTTCTTTTTGAAGTCCTACAAAGGTTTGGACTTGGAAATAATTTCATAAAATGGGTTCAAATAATATACAATAATGCTACAGCAGAAATCCTAACAAATAACAATATTTCAAAACCAATAAAAATCAATAGAGGATGTCGACAAGGCTGTCCACTTTCACCTTTACTGTTTACTATGGCAATTGAACCTTTAGCGATAGCGATACGTTTACATTCACAAATATATGGAATTAAAGTTGGACCAACAGAACATAAAATCTCCCTGTACGCCGATGACATAATTTTGTTTATGTCGAATCTAAAAAAATCAATTCCAACCTTGTTGAATTTAATAAAGAATTTTGGGGAAATATCAGGATATAAAATAAATAAAACTAAATCTTCAATATTAATGCTAAATGAGACCCAGAGAAATTACCCAGCCCCTGAGGTAAATCAATTCAATGTTGTAAATCAGTTTAAATATTTAGGAATCCAAATTATGCCTAAGCTAGAATCAGTCGCCAGTGTCAACTATGAAGCCTTAATGTCAGATATCAATGAGTTAACTCAGAGATGGATGTCACTACCAATGTCGATGATCGGGAGAATCAATATACTTAAAAGTAATATTTTACCTAAAATACTTTATTTATTTCAATACATTCCCTTATCACCACCTTTAGATCTATTCTCAAGAATAAAAAAAAAGTTAGTGGAATTTATATGGAACAACAGGAGGGCTAGATTACGTTTGTCTTTATTATATTTACCATTTGATCGTGGAGGTCTGAAATGTCCAAATTTTATGTTGTATTATTGGTCGGCACAACTGAGGTCTATGACATATTATTTTTCATCAAATGATCTCCCTCACTGGACTGAAATGGAATCATACAATTTACCTTTACCTCTTCCCATATTCATATACTCAGATTCGGCAAAAAAATTACAAAAACAAGTTAAAAATCCATTTGTAAAGCATATGATCAAAATATGGTGTGAAGCTAAAAACTATTTAAAAGAACCACAGTTATTGTCACAATTTAGTCCAATATGGGGTAATCAATATTTTAAACCAGGGAGAGCGGACGCTGTATTTAAAGTATGGAATTTAAAAGGGATACAAAAGATTCAGGATTTATATTTGCCATGTGCAGACAACATAATGTCTTTTGAAGAGCTGAGGATCAAATTTAATCTCAATAGAACACATTTTTTTAAATATCTTCAACTTAGAAACTTTATTCGATCAAATCAAAATAAAGCTCTCACTCGACCTATTTATTCATCCTTGGAAAAAATGATGATGAAAGATAGTAAAAGAAAGGGTATTATTTCAGAGTTTTATAACTCACTGACACTATCTTCAAGTGAAAATTCACTGAAAAGATTAAACTACTGGAAAGAAGATCTGCAAATTGAAATTTCAGAGGAACAATGGGAATTGGCTTGTACAGAAGCTCAAACCAAATCAATAAATGCACGCCTTAAATTGATACATTTCAAATGGTTAATGCGGATGTATGTTACACCGGAGGAGTTAAATAGATATAACAAAAATATACCAGATACATGCACAAAATGCATGGAAAGTAAAGGAACCCTATTTCATTGTTTATGGGAATGTAGATTAATAAGAATGTTTTGGGAAGAGGTGAGGGTAACAATTGAAAAAATAATCTCAAAACAAATCATATTGAATCCTAAACTGTTTTTGTTGGGTCTGTACCCAGAAAAGCATAATTTTAATAAAAGTGAAAGAACATTCATAGACCTCAGTTTGCTTAATGCCAAAAAATGTATTGCACTATTATGGAAAAAGACTCATAGACCAGATGTGACTCAGTGGTTAAGACAGATGTTAACAAACCTTCCATTAGAAAGAATAACATATATACTAAAATCAAAGGAAACTGTGTTTGAGAATATATGGAGACCTTTTATTGATTATGTAAAAAATTTAAACATAACTCTTGAAGAAGAAGGTGAATGATGTGTGTGGACCTTGTAAATTCCAAACTGGTGAACATAATATGTATACTTATGTATTGGATTGTCTAGACTAAACAGAGGAGCATTGTTGAAGACTTGATTTTGTTGGTGGTTGTTGGTGTTTTTAGTGCATTTTTTTTTTGTAGTACTTTAGTGTTAGTGTTTGATTGTTTGTATCATGTTTGTTAAAAAAAAAAAAAAGGTTTAAAAAAGATATTGTGGAAAAAAAATATCTGTCTCAGCCCAAAATTTCACAATTGTTGGATCATTAGTGTATATTTTTTCACCTGTTAATCTGTTACGTTTTGTCTCTGTAATAATTAACAGCACTGAAAAAAACCTAAGCGTAGTATCTGAAAGTACCGTTTTTCAGTGCTCTGCTCACTGTATGGTGAGGCAAGCATAATGAATTCATATCTCACACACCCTACATCAATATAAGCCCAAAGAAAAATTAATCCTTTAAAAGTTTTTAACAGACAGTTGGACAGGATAATATTTTAATAATAATAATGGATTAGATTTATATGGCGCTTTACATGTCAAGTGACATCTCAGAGCGCTTACAGTGAGTCCATTATTCATTCACTCCAGACAGACAATGGCAAGCTACTTTTGTAGCCACAGCTGCCCTGGGGCAGACTGACAGAAACGTGGCTGCCAATCCACGCCAGCGGCCTCTCCGATCACTACCGAACATTTATACTGTCCACATTCATGCCCAGTGAAGGTGAAGGCAAGGTGGTTAAAGTGTCTTGCCCAGGGACACAACGGCAGGACGGCTGGTGAGTGTGGGATTTGAACTGCTAACCCTTCAGTTATTGGACGACCCGCTCTACCTCCTGAGCCACTGCCGCCAATGCCAGTGGCCTGTTACTACTCGCATCCACATCCAAGTATAGTAGGAGGTTCCACAGATGTGGGCGGTGCTATATAACCATGCCTTAGAAGAAGAGTAGACTTCAGATTTTGTGTTGGCAAATGGCAGGAATGTGTGTTTGTGATTGGAGAAACTGAAATTTCTTCTGAAGGCAAAGCAAAAATGTACATCTTGTAGAGTAAGCCCAGTGTCTATGGGAATGGGAAACCAAAAAGACCTACATCTTTGTTTTGCAGCTATCAGTCTTGTTCAGGGTATTGAATCGAGAGATTTACCAATTGTCTTGTTTGTGTAAAGCGCTATTGTGTTGCCCACAACTAAAGGAAAGTCCATAAAATAAAGCTTGATAAGAGAAAATCAAACCATGTGTTGATATTGCCTTCATGCTTTGACTCTTATTGTGAAGAAATGAACAATCAGAAGACAAAACCTACACTTTGTTGATCAATTACTTTTTTCCTGGGAGACATCATCTCGCTGCATGTTGCAGCCCAACAGCCAATCTGATATTGACTCCAAATTAATCAAATATGATTTTAAAAAAAATTCTAGAATATCTAAAATGAAAACAGTGTTTACTAATCAGTATTAAGCAGTCCTTCCAGGATTTTGCGATGGTGCGATCGCATCAATTCACACAAAATCAGCCAATCAGCGCAACTGTTGCGCGATCTTGCAACTTTATCCAATCACTGCAACTTTCCCGCAATTTTGGCCAATCCTTGTCAACTTCAGCCAATTTAACCAATCAAATTTCAGCTGAGTGGCGCTGAAACGCTCATCTCTAACCAATCAAATGCATCGCTACATTGCGTTCACTTCCGTGTTTACAGTAAGTATTAACGGAATGTTTCAGCAAAAAACTGTGTGTAATTAAAAAAAAAAAAACACTCACCCGCAAGGTTTCCAACACCGTCCCCTCCTCCATGTCCCCCAGCCTGCTGGTGGACATCTCTGTCCTGACCGCGTATACAAAGTGCTGAGTTTGTGTTGAAAAACGTCCGCCTGCCCCAAAAGCACCCCGTTGCGGGAGTGCACGTGACAAGCGACTCCGTAAAATCATAAACAAACGAGCAAGTCTAACACTACAGCCAGTGTTCGATCATTTCATACATCTTTAAGAGGTAAAATCATTACTACATCTTGTCAATGTGCTTTAAAGCTGTGGATCTCTGGTCTGAACAGGAACAACCCCCCCCCCCCCCCATCCCCGCTCCCCCTGTAAATGAAAGATGTGTGTCTGATGAGACGTGCATGCGTGTGTGTGTGTGTGTGTGTGTAAAGACACGCAGCAGATAGACAGACTGGTAGGAGTTGGGCATAGGAATATTGTCTGCATTTTTTTTTTTTTCCCGGAAAAACACAGATGCGTCTGGTAGCTCAGCACCGGACGGCTGCACCTCAGACACAGTCCAAGGATTGATAATTTTTTCACACATAAGGAGTTGTTCAGAACTCCTGATGATAGATGACAGAAAGACTACAGCTCCTGACCAGATAGAGTGATGATATAGTGAAATATGTGGCGGTAATGCGCCTGTAAGCTGGTTGCCAACCATCAATCAAATCTTAAAGAAGAAGAAGTGATTGTTACATACGATATGTTAGGTTAATTGGAGACTCTAAAGTGGCCCTAGGTGTGAATGTGTGTGTGAATGGTAAAGGGATAGCGCCGTACCGTGGCTGCTTCATCCATCCAGGTGGATGCCCTCAATTTCCCCTCTGGGGATCAATAAAGTATACAAAATCAAAATCAAAAAATATAGAACATCACTGTAGTAAGCTGGAAAAACCATCTGCTTTAAAATTTGTAATTCTTCCCACAACTTTTAGTGCAACAAAACCTCTCCAAACATTGCAACTTTTATCACAACTTTTAAAAAAGCTCCCGCAAATTTAGGCTTTTTGGCCGCAACAATCATAAAAACATCCTGCGAAATCGTGGAGGGATTGATTAAGCAAATGAACAGGGGCTTTTATGATATGACACAATTGCCTCAAATTTCATGGAAGGAAAAGTGAAGGCATTTTATATTAATATACATGCTATCTATCTGTCTCTTCATAAAATGCCTTTTTCTTTCCACTGACATTGAAGAGATTTTCTAAGAGGCCAGACACTCACATATTGGGTAAAGTTAATGCCAGAAAATCCTTGCAACAAAAGTGAAAAATTGATTGAGCTCCTTTCATTTGATATAAAAATGATAGAGGTACAGATGTGATTACTTCTGTGGTGCATTTTGAGACTGTAATAAAGGCATTTACTACAATGACACTTTTTTTTTTAAATAAACATCCTCTGTTTCTTTTCAGAATGGCATTGTTGCAAAAGACCTTAGCAGATTAAAAATGCTGTTCTCTGAAATAGAGGTAGGTTCCATATGTTTTGTCTATAACTTAATATAGAACTTACTAGATTCCAACTTCTTAAATATTCACTTTAACTGCCAGGAACCAGCTGCTTCCTTGCAGTTACTGATCACATTATTATTATTTGCAATCCTGCACATCTGCCTAATATCACCTATTTTTTTTTTTCTTTCAGGCTATAAAAAGAGAGGTGGCGCCAGAATACACTGACGACCAAGATGAAGGTAGATGGTTTTGTGAATTTTGCCATTGGTTGTAACTTAGTCTATAAACGGGTTGATATTGATGTTTGTGCACATAATGTTTCAACCACTTGGCTAAAACATTCTTATGTTTTTAGGAAGCTTTGGCTCAGTCTCATATTGACAACTTTTCCCCCTTTTTTTAATAATAGATGTCCAAGATGGCTGGCAGTTCCGACCTCCTCCCAGAGGTGTCACCAGCAGTGAGGAGTACACCCTCTGTAAAAGGTATTACAAACTTTCAGAAAATGCTGCGTAGGGAAACAGTTGCATATATCCCATGTTGGTTTGTGTTACAGAAAGGGCTGTAATTTTTTTAAAATATTAACTTTTATTAAATCATTAGACCACAGAATGAGGTTAAACACCAGCATTGTTTTTTTATTTCTTTTTTTTTTTTTTTTTTTAAAGATTCCTGGAATTTTCATATCATATAGTTGGGTATTTGTAGATCCTTAACAAGTGTTAAAAGAGCTTATATTTGGTATTTAACCATAAAGGTGATAGAGACAAGTTTCTAACCTCCTGGCCAGGAAGTGTTACACTTACTCTTGCACTAACTGGTTGGTATAGACTGGGGGTGTAATGGTACACCTAAAATCACAGATCGGTACATATTTTGGTTTTAAGGTCACAGTTCGGTTCATTTTCGGTACAGTAAGGAAACAAAATGCAAAACATAAAACTGCTTATCTTTTGTATAAGCGGTAACAGCTTTACTGTCAAAAAAAAAAAATCCTGCAAACTGCCAGCAGTAAATTCTCCAATAAATAAAATATTCTCAAATAAACAAAATAAAAATGTACACAATAAATAAATTGTCTTTTTAGGAAATGAATGATGCAGACAAGTGCAACAATAAAAGTTTGAACAGCCTATTGTAAAAAGTTCCCATAGCTAAATGAAATAATGACCCATGAAACATGAGTTGGAAACTTGACCTTGACAGCTTAATCAAAAGTGTTTGTAGCAACACAATTAAATAACAGACATTAAAGTTCGGTCTTTTAACTCAAAAACTAAAAAAATAAAACTCAAATATCAGCTTCTACTGCACCACACAGGGCTGTTGTAACTCTACTGTTAAGAACAAACTGAAGTAATAATATTCAACTCCATTAAAGTCAAAAAGAAAATAAACTTGTCCATCCTGTTTGAAACCTTGCTGAGTCTAGAAGTTTAAAAATTTAATAATTAGGCTTCAGAATGAAAATTAAAAGAACTTTTGCCAGTCCAAAATAACAGTTTACAAATGCTTTTAAGTTACAGTAGAGGAATGTGAGTCTTCACTACACATACAGTGAAATATTTAAGCTGTTTTAATTTATTTGTGATGATTATGGTTCTTTTTTTTATTTAATTACAAATCATGGTATTGTAATTTACCGAGATGCAGTAATATTCAGAATCAGGGCTTATTACTGTGACAATAATAGAGAAGATAAAAAAGAGTAAGCTACTCATGTAAATGTAATTCACTCATTTACTGCAGTTAACACGTTACCAGCAGAACTGAAACAGCTCAGCTGTCAGCAAACATTGAAGAGCGATTATTGTCCGGCAGGTAATGTTAGCACATGCTAATAGTTCAATCAGTTTTCTAAAGCTGAGACAGTCGCTCATTGAAAATAAGAAGCACTAACTTTACTCACTAAAATCTCACTAACCTTACTGGTGTTGTGTTTAGAAGTAGCCCAATTTCAGTCATTCGTCACCAGGGCGGAACACTGCAGAAGTGTGCTGACAGCCGGCCGGAGATGAAACTGAGAGGAGGAGGGGGTGTGATATGACAGTTACACTTTCTGTCCATCACTCAATATAGTCCATGTCATACCTCAGTACCTGTCTGTACCGTACTGTGGGTAGCATAGAGAAAAATCCAAATCCAAGTACCGTTACACCTGTAGATAGACACATGACATCAACCCAGTCATGCTGTAGGCTGTGAGTGGCTGTGATATCTTTACCGGCCATAGATATGTAAACATTAAGCAGAGCATGGCTCATCGCTAGGCTAGTCACGTTTCATATACATGGCTTACTTACAGTGATGTGAAAAAGTGTTTGCCCCCTTCCTGATTTCTTATTTTTTGTATGTTTGTCACATTTAAATGTTTCAGATCATCAGAAAAATTTAAATGTTAGACAAAGATAACACAAGTAAACACAAAATGCAGTTTTCAATGGTGTTTATTATTAAGGGAAAAGAAAAATTCAAACCTAAATGGCCCTGTGTGGAAAAGTGACCCCCCCCCCCCCCATTAAAACATAAATTAACTGTGGTTTATCACATCTTTGGAAAGCTGAGTTCAATTTCTGTTGCCACACCCAGGCCTGATTACTGCCACACCTGTTCTCAATCAAGAAATCACATAAATAGGATCTGCCTGACAAAGTGAAGTAGACCAAAAGATCCTCAAAAGCTAGACATCATGCTGCAATCCAAAGAAATTCAGGAACAACAAATGAGAAACAAAGTAATCGAGCTCTATCAGTCTAGAAAAGATTATAAAGCCATTTCTAAAGCTTTGGGACTCCAGCAAACCACAGTGAGAGCCATTATCCACAAATGGCGAACACATGGAACAGTGGTGAACCTTCCCAGGAGTGGCCGGCCGACCAAAATTACGGCAAGAGCACAGTGACGATTCATCCAAGAGGTCACAAAAGACCCCACAACAACATCCAAAGAACTGCAGGCCTCACTTGCCTCAGTTAAGGTCAATGTTCTTGACTCCATCATAAGAAAGACACTGGGCAAAAATAGCCTGTATGGCAGAATTCCAAGACAAACACCACTGCTGAGAAAAAAAGAGCATAAAGACTCATCTCAGTTTTGCCAGAAAACATCTTGATGATCCCCAAGACTTTTGGGAAAATACTTGGTGGACTGACGAGACAAAAGTTGGAACTTTTTGGAAAGTGTGTGTCCCATTACATCTGGTGGAAAAATAACATAGCATTTCAGAAAAGGAACCTCATACCAACAGTAAAATATGGTGGTGTTAGTGTGATGGTCTGGGGCTGTTTTGCTGCTTCAGGACCTGGAAAGCTTGCTGTGGTAAATGGAACCATGAATTATGCTGTCTACCAAAAAGTCCTGAAGGAGAATGTCCAGCCATCTGTTTGTGACCTCAAGCTGAAGTGCACTTGGGTTCTGCAGCAGGACAATGATCCAAAACACACCAGCAAGTCCACCTCTGAATGGCTTAAGAAAAGCAAAATGAAGACTTTGGAGTGGCCTACTCCAGTCCTGACCTGAATCCAAGTGAGATACAGTGGCATGACCTTAAAAAGGCGGTTCATGCCCAAAAACCCTCCAATGTGGCTGAATTGCAACAATTCTGTAAAGATGAGTGGGCCAAAATTCCTCCACAGCACTGTAAAAGACTCATTGCCAGTTATCACAAACGGTTGATTGCAGTTGTTGCTGCTAAGGGTGGTCCAACCAGTTGTTAGGTTTAGGGGGCAATCATTTCTTCACCCAGGGCCATGCAGGTTTGGATTTTTTTCACTTAGTAATAAACACCTTCATTTAAAAACTGCATTTTGTGTTTACTTGTGTTATTTTTGTCTAATATTTAAATTTGTTCGATGATCTGAAACATTTAAGTGTGACAAACATCCAAAAAAATGAGAAATCAGGAAGGGGGCAAACACTTTTTCACACCACTGTATATGATTACAGTAAATACAATGGATGATTGTTTGTGTATCCTGTTATCACAATGTCATACCTGCCAACCACGCCGGTTTTGCCGTAATGGTTCCGGTTTTCAAGACCCCGTTCCGGGTTACGGCTTTATTAATCAAAATTACGGTTTTTCACTAAAAATTCAGTCAAAAATTTTAAATCGTAAAAAAAACACGAAAGCAATTCCAAACACGAGATCGCTAGGAATCATATCTAAATTTAGAACATAGTAGCGTTTCTTTTCGTGGTTCGCTGCTACGCTTTACCTGAAGCGTTTGCTAAGCTAACGCTATCGCTATTGAGGTTTCTATTCTCGCGCGAAATCCCGGAGAGGCGTGCGTCCATGGCGAGATGTAAACATGCTGTAAACTGCTGCAGACGTTCGCACGACTGCACTTCAACCCTGGCAAATGGACCATGGATTATACAATTCAACATAAACATCTAAAGAGACAAAACAAAAGAGAAACCTCTAAAGGGAGAATACATTTTATATAATGCCTAAGATTCTGAAGAACATGTGCTGTGTAATTGCAAGCCTTGTCATGCTTGGTGTATCATGTAAACACATAAAATATCAGAGCGATTTTGTCGTCTTTTACGCACGTGTCTGTTAAACAGTGCTAGTATACCCTGCTGATATTTCTAGTCTTCTAGTTACCTCCGCCAAGGAGGTTATGTGATCATCAGCGTTGGTTTGTCTGTTTGTTTGTTAGCAAGATAACTCAAAAAGTTATGGACGGATTTTCAGGAAATTTTCACAGATTATCAGAAATGGGGTATCCTACAGATGATTAGATTTTGGTGGTGATCCGGATCACCGTCTGGATCCAGGAATTTTAAAGGATTCTTTTTTTTTATTTAACATTGCGAGATAGGGCCATTTTCAATATTTCATTTATGATGTTAAACACTGTATGGGGGGAACTGTGGCGCTTGGCGGAGGTCTGCGCTCTCCGAGTGCTTTTCTAGTATTCATAATACATCACATCTGGCCTATTCAAAGTTCTATGCAGTGTTAAGAAATTTAATGAACGAATGAATCTTTATTTCGGATAGATTAAAAGTAAAGATTAAAAAGAAACAATAATATAACAAAGGCAAAAAAATCCAACAAGGTCAAATTAAACAATAACTCCTCTGATTATACAGTTCAACATAAGTCATCTGAAATGGGTGATGGCTGAAGCCGCAGCTTATATTGCCCACCCATATTCCATCCAAGAATTCAAAAGAAAAACAAAACAAGAGCGATTACAATTCAGAACAAAGCTAAGACAAAATGTGACAAAAAAAAAAAACTAAGTAACAACACAACACAGACTGGATATGACGATCCTTATGTAATTTTACATGTCATCTTGTATATATGTTTGGAGTATTTCTTCCTTTAGTTTTTGTTTAAATTGTCCAAGCGTTGTACATGATTTTAATTCAGGTCCAAAATCGTTCCATAATCTGACTCCTTGTACTGAAACACAGTGTTGCTTGGTGGTAGTTCTCACTGAAGGTTTTTGAAATATACATGTTCCTCTGAAATGATACTGTTTCTCCCTTATTTGGAACAACTTTTGGATATTTGCGGGCAGTGATAGATTCTTAGCTTTAAACATTATTACTGCAGTTTTAAAGTCAACCAGATCTTTCAACTTGAGAGCTTTTAATTTAAGAAAAAGTGGGTTTGTTGGTTCCCTGTAAGCAGCTTTGTTTATTATTCTAATAGCTCTCTTCTGAAGCATAAAGACTAGATATATGTTTGTTTTATATGTATTTCCCCATACTTCAGTACAATATGTCATGTATGGGAGTATTAATGAATGATACAAAGTATATAATGTGGGTTGATTCAGCAAATATTTCGCTCTGTGTAGTATTGCAATTGATTTAGATATTTTACCTTTAATAGAATTAATATGTGACTTCTATGTCAAATGCTAATATTTGTTTGACACTGCGGCCCCTGGACCCCGGCTAGCTACTAGGCTTTTCAGGTTTGAAAGTTGAAGAAATATGAGGTTGTTAGCTACATTCTAACTTGATTTAATGCTAATATTTGTTTGGCGTCGGGCCCCCCTGAACCCCCCACTAGGACTTTGTCCTGGACCTACCGGGGCCTGCGGCCCCTGGACCCTGGCTACCTACTAGGCTTTTCAGGTTTGAAAGTTGAAGAAATATGAGGTTGTTAGCTACATTTAACTAGATTTAATGCTAATATTTGTTTGGCAAATATTAGCATTATTATTATTAGCATTAGCATTATTAGCATTAGCATTAGCATCGGCCCCTGGACCCTGGCTAGCTACTAGGCTTTTCAGGTTTGAAAAGTTGGCAGGTATGCAATGTTGAAGGCGCTGTCAACTATTATAATCATCTACAGAATATGGTGCCTCTGCCATGAAAAAGTTAGCCACGTCCCGTCTAGGGTATCTTATCTATGGTACCAGCCGTTGGAGCATAGACTGGAGTTTTGTCATCCTGCTGCTCAAAAGTAAATACTATGATTATTTCGATCCTCTAAAAATTAATTTTTTCATCAATACATAATTTATGTAAGTGGAGGAGTTAAGTATCTCGGGGTCTTATTCACGAGTGAGGGGAGAATGGAGTGGGAGATTGACAGATGGATCAGGGCAGCTATGGTCTGTTGTGGTGAAGAGGGAGCTGAGCTCTAAAGTAAAGCTGTCGATATACCACTCAATTTATGTTCCTACCCTCACCTATGGTTATGAGTTTTAGTTAATGACTGAAAGAATGAGGTTGCAAGTGGCTGAAATGAGTTTTCTCCGTATGATTGCTGGACTCATCCTTAGAGATAGGGTGAGGAGCTCAGTCATCCAGGAGAGGCTCAGTGTAGAGCCACTGCTCCTCCACTTCGAAAGAAGCCAGCTGAGGTGTTTTTTCTTGATGCATTTTTTAAAATACTGGTTTTCATAAAAATGCAGTCCTGTTCACCTTCAAATCAATTCGACTATCTTAAAAATATGTATCATTAATGCTGTA
This sequence comes from Pholidichthys leucotaenia, assembly GCA_020510985.1. Classification (NCBI taxonomy): domain Eukaryota; kingdom Metazoa; phylum Chordata; class Actinopteri; order Cichliformes; family Pholidichthyidae; genus Pholidichthys; species Pholidichthys leucotaenia. The sequence continues at coordinate 109,782,330 of CM035848.1, read as the reverse complement.
TTTTCCCATGTTGTTGGGTGAATCTAAAATCTTTTTTTAAAATCTAATTTATGAATTTGGATTAAGTGTTTGGCGTTGGTAGTGATCTTGACACGTGGACAAAATTGTTGGTACCCCTCTGTTCATGAAAGAAAAACCCACAATGGTCACAGAAATAACTTGAATCTGACAAAAGTGACAATAAATAAAAATTCTATGAAAATTAACCAATGAAAATCAGACAGTGCTTTTGAATTGTGGTTCAACAGAATTACTTTAAAAAACAAACTCATGAAACAGGCCTGGACAAAAATGATGGTACCCCTAGAAAAGATTGAAAATAATGTGACCATAGGGACATGTTCAACCAAAATGTGTCCTCTAATTAACATCACAGATGTCTACAAACTTGTAATCAGTCATTCGGCCTATTTAAAGGGTGACAAGTAGTCACTGTGCTGTTTGGTGACATGGTGTGTACCACTAAACATGGACCAGAGGAAGCAAAGGAGAGAGTTGTCTCAAGAGATTAGAAAGAAAATTATAGACAAGCATGTTAAAGGTAAAGGCTATAAGACCATCTCCAAGCAGCTTGATGCTCCTATGACTACAGTTGCACATATTATTCAGAAATTTAAGATCCACAGGACTGTAGCCAACCTCCCTGGATGTAGCCGCAGGAGGAAACTTGATGAAAAATGGAAGAGACGGATAATACGAATGGTAATAAAAGAGCCCAGAGCAACCTCTAAACACATTCATGGTGAACTCCAAGGTCAAGGTACATCAGCGTCAGATCGCACCATCCGTCGTTGTTTGAGCCAAAGTGGACTTCATGGGAGACGACCAAGGAGGACACCACTGTTGAAAACAAATCATAAAAAAGCCAGACTGGAATTTGCCAAACTGCATGTTGACAAGCCACAAAGCTTCTAGGAGAACGTGTTATGGACAGATGAGACAAAACTGGAACTTTTTGGCAAGTCACATCAGCTCTGTGTTCACAGACGCAAAAATGAAGCATACCAAGAAAAGAACACTGTCCCTACTGTGAAAGATGGAGGAGGTTCTGTTATGTTCTGGGACTGCTTTGCTGCATCTGGCACAGGGTGTCTTGAATCTGTGCAGGGTACAATGAAATCTCAAGACTATCAAGGTATTCTAGAGAGAAATGTGCTGCCCAGTGTCAGACAGCTTGGTCTCAGTCGCAGGTCATGGGTCTTGCAACAGGATAATGACCCAAAACACACAGCTAAAAACACCCAAGAATGGCTAAGAGTGAAACATTGGACTATTCTAAAGTGGCCTTTTATGAGCCCTGATCTAAATCCTATTGAACATCTGTGGAAGGAGCTGAAACATGCCATCTGGAGAAAGCAGCCTTCAAACCTGAGACAACTGGAGCAGTTTGCTCATGAGGAGTGGGCCAAAATACCTGCTGAGTGGTGCAGAAGTCTCATTGACAGTTACAGAAATCGTTTGATTGCAGTGATTGCCTCAAAAGGTTGTGCAACAAAATATTAAGTTAAGGGTACCATCATTTTTGTCCAGGCCTGTTTCATGAGTTTGTTTTTTAAAGGTGAACTGAACTGAACGGCATTGAACGGCACTGGGTGATAGTACATACAATTATAAAGATAATTTATCATTGGCACCCCCTCCACAAATCCCGGAATCTTGGAGAAAATCGCGATTTAGAATTTCCCACCCTGAAAAATCAGACAAATCCGCCGAAGCGCAGCCGGAGTTCCGCGTGACGTCACGAGTGTGACCCAGTCCTCATGTTTACCATTGCGAGCACGTCGACACTGGTTGTTTTTGGTGCATTTTGTCGTTGATAGTCGACTACAAAACACTTCCAACACCTGGGAAGATCTATTCAGTGGCCAAGGAAAGCTGTCATGGCGACGAAAGAAAAGAAAGGGGGAGGAAAAGCGACCGGGAAGCGATGCGTTTCTAGATATACAGTGATCCATCACTTATCGCGTTTAATGGGGACCAGAACCGACCGCGAAAAGTGAAAAACCGCGAAGTAACGTCACCCCCCCCCCCCCAAGGGCATCACAAGCACTATTTTGCACAAAAAGGCACAAGAGAACAGCGAAAAGTGCCACTAAGCAACACGAGCGATAAAGAAGGCTCTCTGCAGGGAGAGAAGCTGGGTAAAACGTCTCGGCCAATCAGCTTGCGAGATTCCCGAGCGGTGAAGAGGTGGGCGGAGAGGAGTGGAGCGGTGGTCAGAGAGGTAGATTTTGAGCTGTGCGGGCTCTCCGTGTTGATACCTGATGTTCTAATGAGAAGGCAGGGAGACTACATTAGAACATCGGGTATCAACACGGAGAGCCCGCTCTCCCCGGCTCCCCAGCCTGCTCGGGAATCTCGCAAGCTGATTGGCCAAGACGTTTTACCTCGTAAGCTGATTGGCCGAGACGTTTTATCAAGCAAGGTGATTGGCCGAGACGTTTTACCCAGCTTCGCTCCCTGCCGAGCGCCTATACCCAGCGAAGGAAGACCGCATTAAACGCGGTAAGTGAGGGATAACTGTAATAAGTTGGAAAAATGCTGTTTTTTTTCCCCTTTCTTTTTTATTGTTAATTTTCCTTATCCTGACACCCCAAACATGCCAAAGTAAAGACTCACCATTCTGTATTCAATAAGCGACTCTCCACCCCATCACTGCTGTGGTCTGAGTCGGTGCCGGAATCCCCCGAAAATTCTGGCTCTAATCTGTACGGTTCGATGCCTCCCTCGCTCTCTTCCTGTTCACTTGACACTCCTGCATCCTCCTCTGTCTTGTCACCGATCCTGAATGCCTCTTCACTCTGAAAACTCTGGTGTTCTTGACTGCTGGAACTGCTATCATCTGCCATTGTTGTTTTGATAAGGCTCACACTCGTGACGTCACGCAGTGTCGTCTGCACTACTTCCGGTTTGTTTGGCACTGCCAGCCAGAGGCAAAAGTTTATCGGCTTATAGCTTGGCCATCGCACGGCCTAAAAATTTCTTTTATGTGTTGAAAAATATAATAGGTAATAAGGAATTAATCTGCTATTCTACTTTTTTGGCAAAAAGGTGAGTTCAGTTCACCTTTAAAATAATTCTGTTGAACCACAATTCAAAAGCATTGTCTGATTTTCATTGGTTAATTTTCATAGACTTGTTATTTATTACCACTTTTGTCAGATTTAAGTTATTTCTGTGACCATTGTGGGTTTTTCTTTCATTAATAGAGGGATACCAACAATTTTGTCCACGTGTGTATAAACTAAAAAGAGTAGGGCCTAACACAGATCCCTGTGGAACTCCATAACTGAGCTTAGAGTTGGAAGAAAACTCATTATTGATACGAACAAACTGAGGTCTATCGGACAAATAAGATCTAAACCACTGCAGCGAAGTTCCATTTAGTCCAACATAGTGTTCTAATCTATCAAGTAGAATATCATGGTAAATAGTATCAAAGGCTGCACTAAGCTCTAAAAGGACAAGTACAGAAAAGAGCCCATTATCAGATGCGATAAGGAGGTCATTGGTGACCTTCACTAAGGCTGTTTCAGTACTATGATGAATTTTGAACCCAGATTGAAACTCTTCATATTAACCATTTCCCTGCAAGTGGTCAAATAATTGCGTAGCAACAACTGTTTCTAAGATTTTTGAAATAAAAGGCGGATTAGAGATTGGTCGATAGTTAGCTAAAACTCCTGGATCCAACGTTGGCTTTTTGAGTAAGGGTTTAATTACAGCAATTTTAAAAGCCTGCGGTACGTGACCTAAAGTTAAAGAAGAATTGATTATTTGAAGAATACGGCTACCAGTAAATGGGAAGACTTTTTTAAATAACCTGGTAGGAATAGGGTCTAAAAGACAAGTTTAAGGCTTGGATGAGGAGATTATTTTATCTAACTCTTAAAGGTCAATTGGAGTAAACTTATCCAAACAGATATCAATTGAAGGAGTTGTAGTAGTTGCTGTACTTAAGTTTCCGGTGGGAAGAATCTGACTGATTGTATCCCTAATAAAATTTTATGATTGAAAAAATTCAAAAAGTCCTGACTAGAAAGCTCTAGGGGGATGCAAGGATTGACAGAGTCCTGACTCTTTGTCAGCCTGGCTACTACAGTGCTGAAAAGAAACCTGGGATTATTCATGTTCTCTTCTATTCATGCAGAGTAATAAGTTGTTCTGGCTTTTCTAAGAGATTTTTTTTTTTTATAAATTAAGAGATGATTTCTCCAAGCTAAATAGATTTCATCTAAATTAGTGGAACGCCATTTTCTTTGTAATTGACAAGTCTTCTGTTTTAAACTATGAGTTTCTGTGTTAAACCAAGGGGTTAGAAATCTCTGATTAGACTTTTTCTTTTTTAAAGGGGCCACCAAGTCTAGAGTCTGATGCAGAGAAGCTGTAACACTATCTACCATGCTATCAATTATGGAAGGAGCAAGCTCTCCATCTTTTATTTCCGTTGTGTTGACACATGGCATAGAGGAGACAATCTGCATAAATTTGGTAACATCATTTGAAAGACATCTGCTGTAGTAGTATTTTTCTTTAGGAGTCAAATAGTCAGGAATAGTGAAATCAGAGGTTAACAGACAATGGTCTGACAGTACAGGATTATGAGGAGACACTACCAGATTTTCTATTTCTATGCCATATGTCAGAACAAGGTCCAATGTGTGGTGGAGATAATAGGTAGAGTTTTCTACTTTCTGGGAAAACCCCATTGAGTCTAATATTGAATTGAATGCCTTATTAAGACAGTCACTATCTACATCAACATGTATATTAAAATCCCCTACTATAATTATTCTGTCTGATTTCAGCACTAAATCAGCTAAGAATTCTGCAAATTCGGATAAAAACTCTGAGTAGGCTGAGGGAGGACGGTAAACTATGGCAAAGAAAATTGGGTTTAAGCTAAGATTGCTAACATGCCCAATACTGAGGACCAGGCCCTCAAAGGAATTAAAACATGATTTTTGCTTTACATTAACTAGTAATTTAGAATGGTAAATTTCCACTACTCCACCTCCACGACCAGAATTTCTTGGATTTTGATAGTTTAGATAACCAGAGGGAGTTGATTCATTTAAACCAACATAATTATCTTTCCCTAGCCAAGTCTCTGTAAGGGATATTAAATCAATCTGATGATCAATTAACAGATCATGGACTAGTAGAGACTTGGGAGTTAGAGACCTAATATTTAACAAACTGCATTTAATTTCTAAATTATGAGGAGGAAGAGAGGCCAAATCATTAAATTTAGAGACTTGATGTATAATTTGAGTTTTACCAGCTTTTTGTTTAATCACTTTGGGATGTTTATACATTAGATTTTTATTAACTTTGGGGGGAGTAGACAAAGGTTCTCTGAAGGGGAAGGCGGGCTAAGTTGAGGGGTGGCGGATGAGGAGGAGCTGCAGAAAGGCGTGTATTTATCAAATTATGTTGTATTTGTCTTGAGTTATAATATTTTGGGTAACAGGAGACAGACACAATCTCTATGGGGTTATAAATTGAAGACTGATCTAAACAGTGAGGATTATTTGGATTAATAGGATTAATATGAGAAGTGGAAATAAAGAAGGGCTGGTTGGCAGACCCAGGAACTTCAGGGTGAGTTAACGCATCAAATTTCAATCACTGTACTAAAAAACGCTGAGTGGAATAGAACGGATTATCCCTTAAAACATGTGCACCAGATCTATTTGGATGGATGCCATCTGGCCTCATAAGTGATGGGTGGTTCCAAAACAGGTTGAAATTATCTACAAAACCAATGTTAAAAGTAGGACATGTAGAACACAACCAGGTATTAGGGCTGAGAGTTCTGCTAAAATAATTGCAACCTTGTCTGAAAGGTGCCAATGGCCCAGAAATAAACACACGTCTGCCACAGTTCATAAGAGTGGACAGAAGGCTGTTGAAGTCACTGTTTAAGATCTCCGACGCTTCATCTGGGATGTTGTTGCATCCAACATGTACAATGACAGTTTCAGCGTGGGGGTATTCATTTAATAGGTCACGGGTAAGAGCCTTAATGTCTGACACTTTAGCCCCAGGAAAAAATTTAGTAACACAGTACATGCTTCTGATGATAATTGAATCACCAATTACCAACGTCGTCTGGGGGGGCCTTGCCGGTGTCTTCTGAAATGGTGGATAATTTTGCCGTTGTTGTGATGGCGGGGTGATGGGCTCTCTTCTTTTTGGAGCTGGTATGTAGTTTGGCACACCTAAAGCAGTTTTAATTCGGGGCTTGTGGGTTTGGGCCGCTGCTGAAGGAGGAGGAGCGGCCATGGGAGGATGATCAACGTCCAGGTGGGGAAAATCTTCCAGGGAAAGGATGTCAAATATTTTTTCCAGTAACGGGAAGAGAGGAAATGCGGCCATGTCTGGTCAATCCCCGATGTTTGCTAGTTGGCCCAACCAAGGTCCAGGGCGCGCATTGAGGATGTGAAAAACCACCCGGGGCTTTGGGTTTAGCTCCAAGCTGAAGCCAGTGTTTATTGCTGGGGTCCTGGACAGCTGAGGAGACCGGAGCAGGGGTGGAAGTGGATGGCGATGTGCTAAATTCACCCAGGTATTGTATTGTAAATAGCCGTCTCTGCCAGCTGCGAGTCTGTTGCCGGGGCCGATGTCCGCCCTAGAATTATAGTATCTAGGTGGTCTTCAGCCTCCCGAATCTTTTAGAGGTTGGAGAGTCTCAATTCCAACTCTGAAACCTTCTTAAGGAGGGACACACAGCTGACACACGTCGGGGATGGAGCCATGACGTTCCAGGCAAGAAAATGATGTAAAGATACTGCTATAAACAGTGTATTTTGTGACACCCCTATATAAATGATAGTTTTATATGAAACAGTTGACATTTTTATGTCATCATCTGATATACTACATCGTCATATCCTACAGCCCTACATTTGGTCAGGCGGCCCTAAAAATGTCTTTTAAAATCTTAATAACACCTGCAGATGCCCTGTATATAGTAGCAAGAAAAAGTCTGTGAACCTTTTGGAATTTCATGGTTTTCTGCATTAATTTCTCATAGAATGTAATCTCATCTTCATCTAAGTCATGGGTATTGACAAATATAATGTGCCTAAATAATTACACACACATAAATCTGATCTTTCATGTCTTTATGGAGAAGGACCATAAAACCCTCATAGTGCTAGTGGAAAAACTGTGAACCCTTGAATTCATAACTGGTTGACCTTCACCACAACCCCCACTGGCAGCAATAACCTCAACCAGGTGCTTCCTGTAGCTGTGGATCAGACCTGCACATCGTTCAGGAGTATTTTTAGCCCATTCTTCCTGGAAGAACATAGAACAACTTCTATATAGTTTCAGCTGATGTACAGACATTCTCACATTATCCTGAAGAATTTTTTGTTACACTTGGGAATTCATCTTCCCCTTAGTGACTGCAAGCTGGCCAGGCCCTGATGCAGCAAAGCAAAGCTTAGATCCTCTGAAAGCTTTTTGTTGAGGGAAGGCTTACATACAGGTGCATCTCAATAAATTGTTATCGAAAAGTTGATTTATTTCAATAATTCTATTCAAAAAGTGAAACTCATATATAGATTCATTACACACAGAGTGATATATTTCAAGTGTTTATTTCTTTTAATTTTGATAGTTATGGCTTATAGCTCATGAAAACCCCAAATTTGGTTTCTCAAAAAATTGGAATATTATATAAAATTAATTTAAAAAATTGATTTTTAATAGAAATTTTGACTGACTGAAAAGTATGTCCATGTACACACTCAGTACTTGGTTGGGGCTCCTTTTGTGTAACTACTGCATCAGTGCAGCATGGCATGGAGGCGATCAGCCTGTGTTATTGCTGAGGTGTTATGGAAGCCCGGGTTGCTTTGAATGCGACCTTCAGCTCATGTGCATTATTGGGTCTGGTGTCTCATTTTCCTCTTGGCAATATACCATAGATTCTCTATGGGATTTAGGTCAGGAGAGTTTGCTGGCTAGTCAAGCACAGCGATACCATGGTCATTTAACCAGGTATTTGTACTTTTGGCAGTGTGGGCAGGTGCCATGTCCTGCTGGAAAGTGAAATCAGCATCTCCATAAAGTTTGTCAGAAGAGGGAAGCATGAAGTGCTCTAAAATTTCCTGTTAGATGGCTGCACTGACATTGGGCTTGATTAAACACAGTGGAAAAATACCAGCAGAAGGCATGGCTCCACATATCATCATTGACTGTGGAAACTTCACACTGGACCTCAAGCAACTTGGATTCCGTGCCTGTTCACTCTTCCTCCAGACTCTGGGACCTTGATTTCCAAGTAGGACTTGGCACCTGATTTGGGGAGCCATGTCATCTGCTGGTGTTAGTCCACTGTGTTTTATCAAGTCCATAGTCAATGCAGCTGTCTACCAGGACATTTTAGAGCACTTCATGCTTCCCCCTGTTGACAAGGTTTATGGAGACGCTGATTTCATTTTCCAGCAGGACTTGGCACCTGCCCACACTGCTGCCAAAAGTACCAAAACCTGGTTTAATGACCATTGTATCACCATATTTTACTGGCCAGCAAACTCTCCTGACCTAAACCCCATGCAGAATCTCTGAAGTATCATCAACAGGGAGATGAGAGACACCAGACCCAACAATGCAGATGAGCTGAAGACAGCTATCAAAGCAACCTGGGCCTTCATAACACCTCAGCAGTAACACAGGCTGATCACCTTCATGCCATGCAACAGTGATGCAGTATTAATTCATGCAAAAGGAGGCCAGACCAAGTATTGAGTGTGTGCATGGAAATACTTTGTCTGCCAACATTTCTGTCAAAAAAAAAATCTTTTTTTTTTTTTTAAACTGATCTTATGGAATATTCTAATTTTTTGAGAAAATGATTTTCAGGTTTTCATGAGCTGCAAGCCGTAAGCATCAAAATTAAAAGAAACAAACACTTGAAATATATCTGTCTGTAATGAATCTATTTAAAATATGAGTTTCATTTTATGAGTTGAATTACTGAAATAAATCAACTTTCTGATATTTTAATTTAGTGAGATCCACCTGTAAGCGTATATTGTTCTTGTACAGCATAAACTGAAAAAGTTTTTTTTTTTTTAATCAGTCAAATTAGCTCTAGTCAACACCTCCAACCTCATTTTCTTAACAAGAGTCCAAGTATGCCAACACCTGACTCCAGTTAGCTTTTTTGAAGTCCTTAACTCAAGGGTTCACATACCTTTTCCACTAGCACTATGAGTTTTTAATGGTTGTTCTCAATAAAGACATGGAAGTCGGAATTTTTGTTATTATTTTAGGCACATTATGTCTGACAATACCCTTGATTTAGATGAAGATCAAATCACATTTTTTCACAGATTAATGCAGAAAATCATGAAATTCCACAAGGTTCACATACTTTATCTTGACACTGTAGATGGGCATCTTTTCAGTTGACTTATTTTGTGCAGTCATCTGTCAAGATCCTCCATGTGAAAATGATACAAAACCAACAGGAGGCTTCAGATTAAAACATGCCACAAAATGGATGAGGAATATATACAGTATATATATATATATATACAGTATATATATATATATATATATATATATATATATATACACAGTGGGGCAAAGAAGTATTTAGTCAGCCACCAATTGTGCAAATTCTCCCACTTAAAAGATGAAAGAGGTCTCCAATTTTCATCATAGGTATACCTCAACTATGAGAGACAAAATGAGAAATTTTTTTTTTTAATGAATTACTTGGTAAATTCCTCGGTAAAATAAGTATTTGGTCACCCACAAACAAGCAAGATTTCTGGCTCTCACAGACCTGTAACTTCTTCTTTAAGAGGCTCCTCTGTCCTCCACTCGTTACCTGTATTAATGGCACCTGTTTGAACTCGTTATCAGTATAAAAGACACCTGTTCACAACCTCAAACAGTCAGACTCCAAACTCCACTATGGCCAAGACCAAAGAGCTGTCAAAGGACACCAGAAACAAAATTGTAGACCTGCACCAGGCTGGGAAGACTGAATCTGCAAGCAAGCAGCTTGGTGTGAAGAAATCAACTGTGGGAGCAATTATTAGAAAATGGAAGACATACAAGACCACTGATAATCTCCCTCGATCTGGGGCTCCACGCAAGATCTCACCCCGTGGGGTCAAAATTATCACGAGAACGGTGAGCAAAAATCCCAGAACCACACGGGGGGACCTAGTGAATGACCTGCAGAGAGCTGGGACCAAAGTAACAAAGGCTACATCAGAAACACACTACGCCGCCAGGGACTCAAATCCTGCAGTGCCAGACGTGTCCCCCTGCTTAAGCCAGTACATGTCCAGGCCCGTCTGAAGTTTGCTAGAGAGCATTTGGATGATCCAGAAGAGGATTGGGAGAATGTCATATGGTCAGGTGAAACCAAAATAGAACTTTTTGGTAAAAACTCAACTTGTCGTGTTTGGAGGAGAAAGAACAACATACCTACTGTTAAGCATGGGGGTGGAAATATCATACTTTGTGGCTGTTTTTCTGCAAAGGGACCAGGACGACTGATCCGTGTAAAGGAAAGAATGAATGGGGCAATGTATCGTGAGATTTTGAGTGAAAACCTCCTTCCACCAGCAAGGGCATTGAAGATGAAACGTGGCTGGGTCTTTCAGCATGACAATGATCCCCAACACACCACCTGGGCAACGAAGGAGTGGCTTTGTAAGAGGCATTTCAAGGTCCTGGAGTGGCCTAGTCAGTCTCCAGATCTCAACCCCATAGAAAATCTTTGGAGGGAGTTGAAAGTCTGTGTTGCCCAGCGACAGCCCCAAAACATCATTGCTCTAGAGGAGATCTGCATGGAGGAATGGGCCAAAATACCAGCAACAGTGTGTGAAAACCTTGTGAAGACTTACAGAAAACGTTTGGCCTCTGTCATTGCCAACAAAGGGTATATAACTAAGAATTGAGATGAACTTTTGTTATTGACCAAATACTTATTTTACCGAGGAATTTACCAATTAATTCATTAAAAATCCTTCAATGTGATTTTCTGGATTTTTTTTTTCACATTTTGTCTCTCATAGTTGAGGTATACCTATGATGAAAACTGGAGACCTCTCTCATCTTTTAAGTGGGAGAACTTGCACAATTGGTCGCTGACTAAATACTTTTTTACCCCACTGTATATATATATACAGTATACTGTATATATATATATATTACCGTTCAAAAGTTTGGGGTCACTTAGAAATTTCCTTATTTTTGAAAGAAAAGCACTTTTTTTCAATGGAGATAACTTTAAACTAATCAGGAATACACTCTATACATTGCTAATGTGGTAAATGACTATTCTTGCTGCAAATGTCTGGTTTTTGGTGCAATATCTATATAGGTGTATAGAGGCCCATTTCCAGCAACTATCACTCCAGTGTTCTAATGGTACAGTGTGTTTGCTCATTGCGTCAGAAGGCTAGTGGATGATTAGAAAACCCTTGTGCAATCATGTTAGGTCTGCAATGCTGTAATTGCTGCAAATGGAGGATTCTTTGACGAAAGCAAAGTTTGAAGGAAAAAATTATTATTTCAAATACAAATCATTATTTCTAACCTTGTCAATGTCTTGACTATATTTTCTATTCATTTTACAACTCATGGTGGTAAATAAAAGTGTGACTTTTCATGGAAAGCACAAAATTGTCTGCGGTGACCCCAAACTTTTGAACGGTAGTGTATATATTTTTTTTATTTATTTTTTTTTACTGGTTTATTTTAAAAACTCAACCATGCAAAGCTACTCTAGTAAAGTACAAGAAGAAAATGGGGATATGAATTGCATACGATAGGTTAATGAAAATAAACTATTAACTGAAATATTATTTGCTCCTGACAGTATTTTTTGCACCAGTTCAGTGTTTCGTTTGCCATTCCTGCAGGTACTTGGAGCAAGGTCTGTGCCGATATGGGGCCCAGTGCACATCAGCTCACTCACAGGAGGAGCTGATGGAGTGGCAGAAGCGCTATGCGTCACGCCTCATCCGCCTTAAACAGCAGCAGGAGAGCAAACACTTCACCGAAAACTACATGGAGACCTTAATAGAGAAGTGGATGAACTCCCTTTCCCCAGAGAAAGTGGTGAGCAGCTTTGTGGTGGTGTGTGCATTCTCATTGGGTAGGAAAGATCTGTGTTACAGTGCCAGCATGAAAGTTCACTTCCATTTGGGGCTACACTGATAATTTGATTGTTACTAAAACCTGACAATCAAAAAGTTTTGTACTGTACATTAAAACTTTTAAAATGAAACAATTTCCACATTAAGCCACTGTTCATAAGAAAGGAGAAAAAATTTTTTTGGGTGTGGCGCTGTCAATAGAAACAGATGGACAGACAAACCATTAGTCACGAATTGTGCATTTTCCTGTTTTACTGACAGCAGCACCACACATTTGCAAACCTTTAACAATTATCTGTCTGCCTGTCTCTTAGCTGTTGTTAAGTTGTGGAATATTTTGGATAGTTAATTTGATTTGCATCAGTACTTGAGTCTTATTCATTAAATAATCTAAACTGAATGGATTTGTCCTAATTGATTTCTGACTAAGCATGTGTGTTTTTCTAGTTAAGTGACTGTTTAGAAGGAGTGAATGTCAAGATGAGCTCCAGCCTCTCTGTTACTGTCACCACCAAAAAATCCTCCCACTCCTGGATCTTCTCCTTGTTGTGTAAGGTGGGTTTCAGTGTTTAATCTCGTCTTTCTCTGGTCACAGCACTTTGCAGTGTGACACTGGAAAGCAATGCCATATATGCTATGCTTTATGATTTGGGGCTACTCAGCAGAACAAACTACAGTACTACTGATAATGTTTGCTTAATATCTTGATTTTATGGTTATACTGAAAAATCAAGTTATGTCTCCTTCAAAAAAGTGAATAAAACCAGGAAACTGAGACCATCTCCAACTTTTAAGCTGATTATTGAAGTAAATAACATCCATCTTTCTGCTACAGTGGAATGGGCTTTTGAGAAACTGGGTTGTCTCACTGCACTGCAAAAACTGTTACAGAAAGGCTCATGGAATTAGAAGTTTATGTGCATTCATGTTTTGCTCAGTTCAGGGTGAAAACTTGTGCTGCATTTTGGTACTGTTGGGTGATTTCTCTGCTCATCACATACGCAATAAAATCTTAATTGGTTGCTTAGCTTGTTGACATCAGGATATTTTTTTATTATAGTTATTGGCTCTGGATAGAAATGCAATCATTTTTGATTTCTCTCCATTCTTCTCTTCTCTAGCCGGCTAGAAAGCTGTTCCGCATTGCTTTGCTCTATGACGCCCACCGACCACACTTTTCCATCACAGGCGTGTCTGCTGGGGAGCGGCTCCAGACCGTTTCCAAAGGCTGCCAAGAGTGGACTCCAGGAGAGGAGACAGCAGGTGTGCCACACTTGGAGAATGCTTTCCTTTTTCCATCATCTTTATAAACAAATTTTCTCAGTTTTGTGTCAGTGCTGTCATCAGTTTTAAAAGTAAGATTTCATTACATTTTTAACTCATTGTTTTCCTTGGTCTTTTAGATATTAAACACAATACATATAATTTTAACTTCAATAGAAGGGCGGTTCCCAAGTATTCGATTTTCTGAATATTCCTTCTCTGCATCTGTACTCGGGTTTCAAATATGATATTCAGCTTTTTCTTGTTGTCCAGTTAGGTAAATTAAAGATGCCAACAGCTGGAGAAAAACTTCACAAATTTACAAAAAATCAAATTCACAAAAAGTAGTGAATTGATGATGAACACCTCAGTTTGCAATACGCACACATACACATTCACATTTACATGAATTCATTCTGGAACATTTTCTTAAATTTACAAGAAAAGCCAGAAATTTAAGAAAAAAATAAGAAAGTAAATTTACAAGTAAAACAAAGTCACAATTTTTGAGTGTTGTCACATTATTTGAGAGAAAATTGGATTACAACCAAATGACTTTTATCCAGGACAGCCCTAATCAGGAGACATGATTTTTTCTTTTCTGCTTTTATTTCTGCTTCTGCTTTCTGGAGGGGGGTGATTGGGAGGAACGGCCTGCCCGATCTGAACCCGAGTGGTGTTCAGTTATTGGACTTCTGTGCTAACCACAGTCTGTCCATAACGAACACCATGTTCAAGCATAAGGGTGTCCATATGTGCACCTGGCACCAGGACACCCTAGGTCGCAGGTTGATGATCGATTTTGTTATCGTATCATCAGACCTGCGACCGTATGTCTTGGACACCCGAGTAAAGAGAGGTGCAGAGCTGTCAACTGATCACCACCTGGTGGTGAGTTGTATCCGATGGCAGGGGAGGAAGCCATTCAGACCTGGTAGACCCAAACGTATAGTGAGGGTGTGCTGGGAGCGTCTGGCTGAGGCCCCTGTCCGGGAGGTCTTCAACTCCCACCTCCGGAAGAACTTCAACCACATTCCGAGGGAGTCTGGAGACATGGAGTCTGAATGGGCCATGTTCTCCACCTCTGTCGTTGAAGCTGCGGCCGCAAGACGGTAGGTGCATCTCGTGGTGGCAACCCCTGAACCAAGTGGTGGACACCAGTGGTGAGAGGGGCCATTAAGCTGAAGAAGGAGTCCTATCAAGCCTGGTTGGCTTGTGGGATTCCCGAAGCAGCTGAGGTGTACCGGCAGGCCAAGCGGAGTGCAGCTCGGGTGGTTGCTGAAGCAAAAACCCGGGTATGGGAGGAGTTTGGTGAGGCCATGGAACAAGACTTTCGGTCGGCCTCAAAGAGATTCTGGCAAACTGTCCGGCGGCTCAGGAGGGGAAAGCAGCTCCCCGTCCACACTGTGTATGGTGCGGATGGGACACTGTTGACTTCGACTGGGAATATCGTCGGGCGGTGGAAGGAGTACTTCGAGGATCTCCTCAATCCCACTGATACGCCTTCCACAGAGGAAGCAGGGTTTGGGGACGAGGGGGATGACTCGCCTATCACAGGGGCTGAGGTCGCCAAGGTGGTTAAAAATCTCCTTGGTGGCCGGGCCCTGGGGGTGGACGAGATTCGCCCTGAGTACCTCAAGGCCCTGGATGTTGTTGGGTTGTCATGGTTGACACGCCTCTGCAACATTGCGTGGAGGTCGGGGGCAGTGCCTTTGGCATGGCAAACCGGGGTGGTGGTTCCTTTCTTCAAAAAAGGGGACCGGAGGGTGTGCTCCAACTTTAGAGGGATCACACTCCTCAGCCTCCCTGGGAAGGTCTATGCCAAGGTACTGGAGAGGAGAGTCCGGCCGTTGGTCGAACCTCGGATTCAGGAGGAGCAATGTGGTTTTTGTCCTGGCCGTGGCACATCGGACCAGCTCTTTACCCTCTCGAGAATTCTTGAGGGTTCGTGGGAGTTTGCCCAACCAGTTTACATGTGTTTTGTGGACTTGGAGAAGGCATTTGACCACGTCCCTCGTGGATTTTTGTGGGGGGTGCTTCGGGAGTATGGGGTATCGGGCTTGTTGTTACGAGCTATTCGGTCTCTGTACGACCGTTGTGAGAGTTTGGTTCGTATTGCCAACACTCGGTCGGAGTCATTCCCAGTGAGAGTTGGACTCGGTCAGGGCTGCCCTTTGTCACCGATCCTGTTCATAATTTTTATGGACAGTATTTCTAGGCGCAGCCAGGGAACGGAGGGTGTCATGCTTGGTGACCACAGGATCTCATCTCTGTTGTTTGCAGATGATGTTGTCCTGCTGGCTTCATCCAGCAATGACCTACAGCTCTTGCTGGGACGGTTTGCCGCTGAGTGTGAAGCAGCTGGGATGAGAATCAGCACCTCCGAGTCCATGGTCCTCAGCCGGAAAAAGGTGGATTGTCCTCTCCGGGTTGGGGACAGGCTCCTGCCCCAAGTGGAGGAGTTTAAGTATCTTGGGGTCTTGTTCACAAGTGAGGGGAAAATGGAGCGAGAGATCGACAGACGGATTGGAGCAGCATCTGCAGTGATGCGGACGTTGTACCGGTCTGTTGTGGTGAAGAGAGAGCTTAGTTCTAAGGCAAAGCTGTCGATTTACCAGTCAATCTACGTTCCTACTCTCACCTATGGTCACGAGCTTTGGATAATGACCGAAAGAACGAGATCGCGGATGCAAGCGGCTGAAATGAGCTTTCTCCGTAGGATTGCTGGACTCACCCTGAGAGATAGGGTGAGGAGCTCAGTCATCCGGGAGAGGCTCAGAGTAGAACCGCTGCTCCTCCACATTGAAAGGAGTCAGTTGAGGTGGTATGGGCATCTGATTAGGATGCCTCCTGGACGCCTCCCACTTGAGGTGTTTCAGGCACGTCCCACTGGGAGGAGACCCCGGGGCAGACCCAGGACTCGGTGGAGAGACTATGTCTCCCAGCTGGTCTGGGAACACCTTGGTATCCCCTCTGAAGAGCTGGAGCAGGTGGCTGGGGAGAGGGAAGTCTGGGCTTCTCTGCTTGAACTGCTGCCTCCGCGACCCGGACCTCCGGAAAAGCAGTAGAAGATGGATGGATGGATGCATACTTTTATTTCCTTGCTTTTCAGCTCTGATACATTAAACCTTTCTGGGTTTGGTCTGTTAATTTTAAGTGTTCCTCTTGTATTAGATGAATTGAACTCACAGCTTGTGGTCTTCTTTATTTATTTAACTTTACATGATGTTTAATTAGTGATCAGGATTGAAAATCCTAATGAGGGTTTTCAAGTGTAAATACACTTAAGATAAGCTTTGCTGTTTCAACAGTTGCAGCAGATAATGGCCTGGACCACTGTGTCTACAAGGTGGCAGTGGGATTCAGCACAGAGATCTTTGGTACCTTCAGACAGACCATCGTTTTTGACTTTGGGTCAGAACCTGTGCTGATGCAGCGGATCATGGTGGATGCGGCTTCTATTGAAGGTATGATAAATCAAAGCTAGTTGCCTAATTAAATTATTTGATTTCCAAAATACTATTCAAACACTCATTAACCACTTGCACTCCGTTGTTCCGCGGGCGGGCACGTAGAGAGATTATGTTTTTTTTGCCAAAAAATTCAAAGTGTTTTCTTTTAAATGAGACCAACCCCATGAAGATGCTGCAAAGGGTTGAATAACAGCTTTCGATTTACTTTGGGCACGTTATTTTTTGGCATTTTTAGGAAAATTGCCCGGAGTGCAAGTGGTTAGGGATGTACAGGCACATCTATAAACAATTAAAATATTGCAAAATTTTCATGTCTTTTCAGAGTTTAATTTCAAATGTAAACTTTAATATATATTTTTTTTTATTCCTTGGTGTCTTAAATTATAAGATTTTATTACAAGTTTGGGCGATTACTGTTCAAACAGCAATAGTATCATGTATCTTCCTGGCCAGTAAAGTATACACAGTCACAATTACGGGAAACACTGCTGACTTGACAGTTGTCTGGAAGACGGTCATCACCACACTTCCACAAGGAGGGAAAGGGTAAGAAGGTTATTGCTGAAAAGGCTGGCTGTTCAGAGTGTTGTATCAGAAGAAAAGTGTTGTAGAAAAAGACATGCGAGCGACAGGGATGACTGTAGCTTTGAGAAGATTGTCAAGAAAACGTGATTCAAGAACTTGGAGGAGCTTCACAAGGAGTGGACTGAGTCTGGTGTCAGTCCATCAAGAGCCACCACACAGACATCTTCAGGAAAGGGACCACAACTGTTGTGCCCCGTATACCAAGCCACTCCTGAACCAGAGACGTCGGAAGCATCTTAACTGGGCTAAAGAAAAGCTTGACTGTTGCTCTGTGGATCCAAAGTCCTCTTTTTTTTTTTTTTTGTGAAAGCCAGTTTTGAATTCAGTTTGAAAATCAAAGTCCTAAAGTTTGGTGGAAGAATGTTGAAGCACAGAATTGAAAGTGTTTAAAGTCCAATGTGAAGTATGTGTGGTCTGTGATGATTTGAGCACTATGTTTTATCAAGTCCAAAGTCAACACTGCTGTTGAAATTTTAGACCACTTCATACTTCCATCTGCTGAAAAGCTTTATGAAGATGCCGATTTCATTTTCCAGCAGGACTTAGTGCCAGCCAGCTTCACCAAAACTACTCTGAAATGGTTTGCTGACCATAATGTTGCTGTGCTTAACTGGCCAGGCGACTCACCTCAGCAGAACCCCAAAGAGAACCTATGGAGTATAGTCAAGAGACAAATGAGAAACGGCTGACCCAAAAATACAGATGAGTTGAAAGTAGCCATCAAAGCTGATTGAACTTAGTAACACCTCAGCAGTACCATGAGCTGATCACTGCAAAGGTGCAGTAACTCCTTGTAAATAAGCCACAACCAAATATTAATGTACAAGTGATTGCTCTTTTTAGAAGTTGGACATTTATGTATTGTAAATCCTTATTTTGGATTGATCTGAGGGAATATTCTCATAATCTGAGACACTATTATAAGTCAGTGTTGTCAGAATTATTACAAAAAGGCTTGTTGCTGTTGTAAGGAATGTAAAATATATCAGTGTTTACTTTTGGAATTAAATTAGGAAAAGAAATATTTAAATTTTTTGAGAGGCACATGTTAGACACAGTTTTGTTATTTTATCAGTAGAGATTTTAGCTTTTTAGGAGTTACTTTGATGATAATGTGCAGTGATGAGTATTCGTCAAATATACTGTTTCATTAATCAGCGACACTGATCTTCTATCCTTTACTCTCTAGACCTAGAACACTTGATGGCAGCCAGACAGCAGCTCCTGATGACTGCGAAGCGCTGGGACTCGTCCTGTAAGACCATTGTAGAATTCAGTTCCAACGAGACGATGGCTGACCTGGAGCGCAGCCTCCTATCCCGCTATCAGATACCTCTGTCAGCTGACCAGCTCTTCACCCAGTCGGTGCTCGACAAGACTCTGACCAAAGATAACTACCAGGCCCGACTGCATGACCTTCTGTACATAGAGGAAATTGCACAGTACAAGGAAGTCAGCAAGTGAGTATACAACCCTTGCACTTTAATTGAAAAAAGAACTTAAAAGTTTAATTAAAAAATATGATCTTCTAATGGTTACAACAAAATTCACACCACTCAGTCCTGGAAATTGGTAATGATGTGTGCATACAGATGTGACTTTTATACTTTTTGGAAACTCCTTTTATTGCACATCTGCAGTGTGTATCTTTAGACAATTTCTTCTTGTATAACTTTTTTATACATCTTATCAAATCATGGTTTATTCATCAAGTGCACCAAAATGGCACAAGATCATTCTGAGCAATAAAATTCTTGTGGCAAGGCACGTAAACAAGTCCAGGCACATTTAGAAGAAAACGTGTAAAATATAGAAACAACCTGAGATATACAAAAGTACACAAGAGTAAGGGTTAAAAAACAGTCAACAACAGATAACAGTAGATAAAGTATGTATGAAATCAAATATGCACATGGACAGCCACAATTAAAACTAGTCAGCTTTGTCCTTTGAATCTGCAAAGAATATTCAGCAAAAATAAAAATCTGCAGTGCTAAGAAAG
This sequence comes from Pholidichthys leucotaenia, assembly GCA_020510985.1. NCBI lineage: Eukaryota > Metazoa > Chordata > Actinopteri > Cichliformes > Pholidichthyidae > Pholidichthys > Pholidichthys leucotaenia. The sequence continues at coordinate 109,762,864 of CM035848.1, read as the reverse complement.
TGGCAAGATGGAGACTAGTGAGCAGGAAAAAGTTGTCATTTAGTCTGAAATGGTCAATAGAAAGTTTCATGCCCTCATTTGATGATTTATTAAACCAAACAGACCAATACGGTTCTCGTCTAAAGCTGACTGGTGCCGCTGTTTTGTGTCATAAAAGTCAAACCACCACAAGGTGTCAGGCTTGACCTTCATTGAAAATTTACTGGGTGTGCATCTCACATATAGCAGTACTATTGTTGTTACTGCCTGTTACGCCCACCCAACAGGCCTCCCTTTTGTTTCCCTGTGTACGCCCCTCCATGGTCACTCACAGCTCCTCAGCTGTCCTCATGCAGCAGCTGATTGCCCAGATGAGTGAAGTCACACCTGGCTGCTCTTGGCAATCAGCTGCAAAAGTATATAAGCTGTGGAAGAGACCAGCTCTGAGCTAACGTTTAACATGTTGCCGCCAGTCAGGTCACATCTCTGGATGGTTGGGGATTTTTGTTTTTGCCTTAAGTCTTTGTGTGTGGAGGATAACCACCTTCTGTGTTCTATTTTAGTTTAAGCGCCTAATTTCCTCAGTTCCCGATTCTTTACTCGTTAACTCGGCTCCAGTTTCTGTCATTGCTTTCTCTCATCACCCAGCACCATCTTGGAAATGTTAACCGCCTTTACTCCTGTGCCTGCGATATGGCATTGAACATGTAGAGATATTGCTTTCTTTATCTGAAATGGCCGGGTGTATATTCTTTGAAAAAAAAAATCCTTTATCTTTGGTTTACCAAAGTGTTCTGCTGATGACAAGAAAAATCTTTAAACCCAGATCTTGTGAAATAAGTACATTTGAGTTTACCCAACACTTAAATTTGTTTATCCTGTAGACTTAGTTTTTTTCAGTGTCTGCCAAGGAGGTCCTTTTCTCATCCTGGTTTGTTTTTCTGTTTGCCTGACACAATTACACAAAGCATACTTTGAACATCTCTTGATTAAAATTTTAGTCAATTTTTTTTAAAAAGTGATCCACAGTCCTAATCTGAATCTGCAAAATCTGATGGGTTCATCCTTGGCCCAAGAAATATATTTTTAATATCATGAAAAATAAAGGGCTAACCAAACCGAAAAATACACAAGCACAGACAACCTTTGATGCTCTGCCAGTTGACACATTTTAATCAGTGGACTAGGGCTGCAGTTATCTATTCTATATTTACCCCCCGCCGGTTGAAGAGCCCTTTGGGCGAAGACTAAAGGGGAATTATGTTATAGGTCAGTCAGTCTGTCCGTCTGTCCCACTTTTGTGAAAGCACCTCCTACAATTTTGGTCCAGTTGATTTGAAACTTGGTACCACGGTTTGATATACTCTGATGATGTGCATATTGCAATTTCACTCTCATCGGATGACCTTGAGGCCAAAGGTCAGGTCAGATTTTTCCCTAAACACAGTAACTACTGAAAGAAAGGCTTTTCAAATTAATACAGTAGTTGCATTTGATACAAATCTTGGACAACTTACACCCTCACCTAACTATGGGTTTGAGGTCAAAGGTTCAAAGTTAACATTGCAGTTGGACTATGGTAAATGCTACATTTACTATTACTATAAAACAAGTAAAGCTAGGGCCACCAAACCTGGTACACAGGTTCATCTTGGGATCCTGACCTCTGACTTTGGGGTTGGGGTCAAAAGGTCAAGGCTAACATTCCCCAGGCCTTATTACTGTACGAGCAAAGTTAGGGTCACCAAACTTATTACACAGATTCACCCTGTGACCCTGAAGTGCGACTCGGGTTTTAGGATCACAAGGTCAAAGGTCAACATCAAAATGTTTTATAAACTATATTGCAACAACAAATAAAGCTAGGGTCACCAAACTTGCTACATAGGTCCACCTTGGGATCCTGACCTCTGACTATGGGTCTGGGGTCAAAGGTCAAGGTTAACGTTCCTTATGCCTTATTACTGTACGAGTAAAGCTAGGGCCACCAAACTTGGTACACAGGTTCACGTCCGGATCCTGACCCACAACTATGGGTTGTATACTTTGTTGTATATTTGTGGATGATGGGCTTATCATAATTTGGTTCTGCTACAGTGATTATATTGAAAAGTTGAAAACTGCTGTCCATTAGTAAGTATTGGGATCTTCAAAGAAAATAGAGGCGGGGGATATTGCACTCGCCTCAGAATACTCTTGGGTTTTTTTGGCAATACATATTGTAAAAATATGTGACTATCTTCACTCACTTGTACAATTACTGTTGCTCTTTAGGGAAGAAGGTTCAGCACACATTGGTCGATGCACATTTTCTTCATGCATAAACAGCAAGCTTTTGGTCACAACATCTTAAAGCACACAAAAAAAAAAAGAACTTATCTGATTAACTATTAAGCGATAACTGCAGCCCTACAGCGAACAAACAGCCTTGGAGGAGAAATTAACTCTCTTGATTGTCCTCTAGGAATGTTTATTTTTGGACTTGAATTAAATCTCTTCTAAATCAATCTCTTCAGGTCCTTTTATTGCCATTTCATTAATTTCTATTTCCTTTAAAATGCCATCTACAACTGAACTAATGCAACTAAAATGACAAAACATTGGTTAATTATTTAAAACAACAATGCAAATTATGTTGCACCAAGAGTTTCTTCCCCGCTCTCTTTTTAAACATTTGTTTCATTTTTGGAATTGTAGCTAAAAAGCTGATGTAAAACATGAGCAAGAATCCATAAAAGGTCTTCTTTTTGAAATGTCACTGGTCTTCAAGTAAACAGGGAATGTATTAATTTAGCTGTGCATGTCAGTCATGCATTACTTCCTGTTTCATCATCCCAGACAGACAATTGTAAACATTCTAGAAATGAACTGATATATTTCCTAAAGGACTTAAATTGTGTGATATATATTGAAAATGTTTTGTGCCAGAAGACGTTCTTTCTGTCAAGGATCTTTATTAGGCATTTTTACTGACACAGTTTTAATTAATCACATTGTAAAAAAAAAAAAAAAAAAAAAAACTATTCCAGGATAAAGGAAAAAAACACCTCCTGTAAGGAAGAAATTTCCTTTGCTTGAATCATGATTATGGCAATAGTGCTAATGTGTTGTTACAGCAGGATCAGTAAAATTTCTTAAGCTGACTGAAGTCTGGAGGTTCATAACCAACATCCCATGTTTGCTTTCCAGATTTAACATCAAGGTGAACCTGCAGCTGGTCAATAGCTTTATGCTGACTGGCATTTCTGTTGGCGCCAAGTATGCCCAGAATGGAGAACTCTTTGCACGCTTCCGACTCACTGAGACACTTTCCGAGGTAATGTCTGCAGCACGAACTACTGCACACCTGGTTGTTCCTTGAACGACTTCTTACTGGTGTTTGAACTCAACGGTATCTTCCTTGTGATCTGTTTTTAATAGTTATTTTCTTGTCTTAGGATACATTGGCTGGGCGGCTCGTGATGACCAAGGTGAATTCAGTTCTGCTGCTGCCATTGAGCCGTGAGGGAGCCAGCAGCCAGCCCCCTCCAGGGGTCAAAGAGCGCGTTTATGAGGCTGTGATTGAGGAGAAGACCAAGGAGCACATTTTCCTAAGGATCTGCAAGGACTGCTGTGAGGAGCTGGGGCTGCAGCCTGACAGAGACATACAGGTTTGGGCTCTGTGACAGTTGATGGTGTTAAGCAGGTTGCATCCCTCTGCTTCTGCAACATTTGAGGCTTATAAAACTCATACGTAGAGCTGAATTTATTACCTCTGCTGAGGAGGTAATGTAATCGGGGTGGTCTGTCTGTCTGTTAGCAGGATTACACAAAGACTACTGGACAGATTTTGGTGAAATTTTCACCAGAGGTAGCCTTTGGGCCAAGGATGAACCCATTACATTTTGGTGATGATTTGAGAGTGCATACCTCCACCAAGGACCTTGTTTGTATTTGTGCGGCAGGATTACACCAAAACTGGTAAATCGACAGTTTTGGTTCGATTTACCAGTCAATCTGCGTTCCTACTCTCACCTATGGTCACGAGCTTTGGGTAATGACCGAAAGAACAAGATCGTGGATACAAGCGGCTTGCTCTGTAGGATTGCTGGACTCACCCTCAGAGATAGGGTGAGGAGCTCAGTCATCCGGGAGAGGCTCAGAGTAGAACCGCTGCTCCTCCACATTGAAAGGAGTCAGTTGAGGTGGTATGGGCATCTGATTAGGATGCCTCCTGGACGCCTCCCACTTGAGGTGTTTCAGGCACGTCCCACTGAAAAGAGACCCTGGGGCAGACCCAGGACTCGGTGGAGAGACTGTGTCTCCCAGCTGGTCTGGGAACGCCTTGGTATCCTCTCTGAAGAGCTGGAGCAGGTGGCTGGGGAGAGGGAAGTCTGGGCTTCTGCTTGAACTGCTGCCTCCGCGACCCGGACCTCCGGAAAAGCGGTAGAAGATGGATGGATGGATGGATTACACCAAAACTACTGCGTGATGAAATTTTCACCAGAGGTGGTCCTTGGCCTAGAGAGGAACCTATAACATTTTGGTGATGATCTGAGAACATGTACCTCTGCCAAGGCTTATATCTTCTTATTGTGTGTTTGCAAGAATCTTCCAAAACTACTGGATAGACTTTGATGCAATTTTCACCAGAACTGGCTTTAGGCCTACACACAAACCCGTGACATTTTGGAGATGATCCATGAGGAATGGAAGAAGCCTTGGCAGAGGTATGCACTCTGAGTGCTTTTCTAGTTTGGTGTGTTTTTGTGCTGCCTAGGAGACATTTGGACCTTTCTTTATGCTATAATCTACAAGACCTTGATGAAGGCATGAATACATTACTTCTTACCATTTATTCCCCTCAAAAGGTAGTATAGCTTCAAGGAAAAGCAGTGTGTTTGTGGGTCTGTGCGTTCTATCTCACTGTTGTTTCGTGTAGAATCTACTTTCACTAATGCTTCCTTCACCATCAATTTGAGCCTCAGAATTTGGCAGGGGAAAAGATGTACAATGTTAATGGTTATCAAAGCAACCCTTATTCTACTGCTGTTGGGAGTCTGTTCTTTCCCTCTGGTGCATATTCATCCTCTTCCTAGTTATGTGCCGGAAGTTAACTTCCTCAGCTCCTCTGACTTTTTATTCTGCACAGGCTTAAATTTCAGTGTTCCTCCAACTTGGTTCCCCATTTTGTTACTTCTACGATGGCTAGGGCCTCCAGTCAAAAGAAAAGAAGATCGTATGTAGGCTGCTTATTGTGGATCGAGTTGTTAAGTGCTTATTAAGCTAATGATTGACATATTGTCTAAGACACAGTTGTGCACCGTTACTGTCTTCTCTCCTAATATCATTGAATGGAAACATTTTCCCTCGGGGTGATGCTTGCATGAATCTGAAAAATGAATATTTTCTACAAAGGTGTTAGTTAAGGATTGTACAATGTGTATTGCTCTTTTTTAAAGACACCTTGACTTGTGTAATAACTACCGTTGCACAGAGAATACCTGAGTGTATTAAGCTAAGCATATTTCATTGTTATCTAATTCCGGTGAAGGTGAAATGAGCAAATGCCATGGTGCTGCAGCGGTCTTTTGTCTGTCTGTCCACATTTCATGAGAATTACTACTCCTCCAAGGCAGTTGCCCCAGTGCTCCTACATCCAGGTTGTGGTCAAAGTCAGTTTCAAACGTCAGGAGAGCTGGGCTCCTGTGAGTTCACAAGAACAGCTGTTTCTCTTAGGCAGCTGCCTAGATGCTCACCCAACTTTGCTCAAGGTCAGAAGTCACAAGATATAATTGTCATTTCAGCTTTCGGTAGGGCTAGGCTATATATAGATATTTATAGAGAGGGAAGTGAAGGCTCTTGGTTACCTCAGGGTGCTCATCAGACTGGAATGAGTTATGGTCTGATTGCATGTATGAATATTTACAAACTTGTTTTCCATATGCACAGCATGTAGTGATGCAACTATGTGTGTTTCCTTTTTTTTTTTTTTAAAGATGTGGATTCTATGTAAATGATAAAATCCATTGATTACCATGTTCTAAACCAGAACCCATGAATTTTTGTCAAAGTAAAATATACAAACCAAGTTTAAATATCCTGGCTTTTAGATGAATGTAAATGATTGGTACAACATTAACAAACCCCTCTGTGCTGCTTCTGTAAGGTGGAGCTTCAGTTCCAGCTGAACAGACTGCCACTCTGTGAGATGCACTATGCCCTGGATCGTATCAAAGATAACACCATCCTCTTCCCTGATGTTAGCCTTGTCCCAACTATCCCCTGGAGCCCCAACAGGTCTGTATCTTCTGTGTGCACAGTCACACACATACAGACAGTGGTGTGAAAAAGTGTTTACCCCCTCCCTGATTTCTCATTTTTTTGTGTGTTTGTCACACTTAAATGTTTGAGATCATCAAACAAATTTAAATATTAGACAGAGATAACACAATTAAACACAAAATGCAGTTTTTAAATGAAGGTGTTTATTATTAAGGGTAAAAAAAATAAATAAATAAAAAAATCCAAACCTACATGACCCTGTGTGAAAATGTGACACCCCCCCCCCCCCGTTAAAACATAAATTAACTGTGGTTTATCACATCTTCGGAAAGCTGAGTTCAATTTCTATAGCCACACCCAGGCCTGATTACTGCCACACCTGTTCTCAATCAAGAAATTACATAAATAGGATCTGCCTGACCAAGTGAAGTAGACCAAAAGATCCTCAAAAACTAGACATCATGCTGCGATCCAAAGAAATTCAGGAACAAATGAGAAACAAAGTAATTGAGCTCTATCAGTCTGGAAAAGGTTATAAAGCCAGTTTCTAAAGCTTTGGGACTCCAGCAAATCACAGTGAGAGCTGTTATCCACAAATGGCGAAAACATGGAACGGTGGTGAACCTTCCCAGGAGTGGCCGGCTGACCCAAATTACCCCAAGAGCACAGCGACAACTCATCCAAGAGGTCACAAAAGACTCCCCAAAAACATTCAAAGAACTGCAGGCCTCACTTGCCTCAGTTAAGGTCTGTTCATGACTCCACCATAAGAAAGAGACTGGGCAAAAATGACCTGCATGGCAGAGATCCAAGATGAAAACCACTGCCGAGCAAAAAGAACATAAAGGCTTATCTCAGTTTCACCAGAAAACATCTTGATGATCCCCAAGACTTTTGGGAAAATATTTCTCTGTGGACTGACGAGACAGAAGTTGAACTTTTTGGAAGGTGTGTGTCCCATGGGCCTAAAAATAACACAGCATTTCAGCAAAGAAACATCATACCAACAATAAAATATGGTGGTGGTAGTGTGATGGTCTGGGGCTGTTTTGCTGCTTCAGGACCTGGAAGACTTGCTGTGGTAAATGGAACCATGAATTATGCTGTCTACCAAAAAATCCTGAAGGAGAATGTCCGGCCATCTGTTCGTGACCTCAAGCTAAAGCGCGCTTGGGTTCTGCAGCAGGACAATGATCCAAAACACACCAGCAAGTCCACCTCTGAATGGCTTAAGAAAAGCAAAATGAAGACTTTGGAGTGGCCTAGTCTAAAGTCCTGACCTGAATCCGATTGAGATGCTGTGGCATGACCTTAAAAAGGCAGTTCATGCTCGAAAACCCTCCAGTGTGGCTGGATTACAACAATTCTGCAAAGATGAGTGGGTCAAAGTTCCTCCACAGCGCTGTAAAAGACTCATTGCCAGTTATCGCAAATGCTTGATTGCAGTTGTTGCTGCTAAGAGTGGGCCAACCAGTTATTAGGTTTAGGGGGCAATCACTTTTTCACACAAGGCCATGTAGGTTTGGATTTTTTCCCTTAATAATAAACACCATTTTAAAACTGCATTTTGTGTTTACTTGTGTTATCTTTGTCTAATATTTAAATTTGTTTGACGATCTGAAATATTTAAGTGTGACAAACATACAAAAAAATGAGAAATCAGGAAGGGGGCAAACACTTTTTCACACCACTGTATGTTTTATGCTTGACAGTGTTTTAAGATATTTAAAACTGCCAGATTGCTTTGACAGTGAAATTTTGTCCTCAGTCAGTGGTGTTGCAGTGCCAGTAAATGACAATGAATACATACAAATAAGTGAAAGCAAAGTGAATGGAATCACTTTTCTGTCACCCTTTCTTTGTAGTGTCTTTGACAGTTTTCTGATAAAGTAAAGCCTGGATTTTTCACATTTATAATGTAATTAAAGTGATAGAAAAATCTTTCACCAAAGTATGTACAGCCACCTTGTGCATCTGAAATGTGTCACATCCGACAAACGTTTACAGAAACTCTTAATTTTTGTGTAACGTATTAGTTTGACAAATATGCTCACAGAGGGGACACCACATCAAATCAGGCGTTGACTAAAAATCCCTCGCTGTCTCCTTGGCCATTTAGAGAAGCTTTCCAGTTTCAGAACTCTTTCAGAAGTTGGACAGGTGAGAGAAGTGAAGTGCTAATCTTTATTGACAAGAGCCAGAGTCACCCATAATCCTTTGCATTTCGTGGCTGCAACTTTATCTAGACTTCAGAATGGGGATTTACTGTTTATAGACTTTTGTTTTAATTGGAATTTGGATAAATGTAGCTGCTGCATTAAAGGACAGTGTAGGGTGTATGGTACATGGTTTGAAAATTGAGTTGAACATTGTTCACCTGCAGGAAAAAGTTTGTGAACTGTTAGAATGATCATTTTGTTTCTATTATAACATGTAAAATGCATTCTGGAAGCAGCCAAACCCAGACAAAATGTTTGAAGGCTGATCATGCTGGGATATAACAAAAAGTCTTTTAGTAACCCAAAGTAGTCTCACTTCATTTTATACATCCACTTGAATTCACTCATACTCAATAAGAGCCCAGCAACAGTGTGACTCAGTCAAGGTTTTAATTAATCTCGGCTGGTGGAGTCAGTGGTTCAGTCCTAATAATAATGACTGTAATGCATAAAGACAATCCATTATTACTTGTCATATTACTCATTTAATTGAAAACTTTATCAGATCAGGTTTGAATCACTCACTCCCTGATAGTGTTTCTGTATTGTTTAAATTAGCTGTTTAAAGTGTGTTCATTACCACTACTTTTACATTTCATGGGTAAAAGGTGTCTGTGCCTGTTAAAGAATTATGTGAAAATGTATTTGCAGCCAGTCTGCACCTTATTTGCTGTGAATTTAGTTAACTGCAAAATGCAATGATGGTTCAAGAATAAAAGCTGTTTTGGGCTGTAGGGTGAGACGCTGCTGGTGTAATGTATCGATTTTGTTTGTCCCCTTTTATCTGACTCACATACAGATTGTCAACCCTCAAGGACTAACTGCTGGGAATAGTTCCTCTTTTCTCACTCCTTTTCTACCTTTCCAGTCCTCTTTCTGCAGTTCATTACCTTTCATTCTCACTTTTCCTTTGACTCCCACACTTTGCATGTTAGATTTCCTCCCTCTTTCCTATTTAATACACTGTTATTTTATTCACAACCATCACACTTTGACAACTCATTTTTGTTTAGAATCTGTTTTTATACTCTTCTTGCCAGTAGGTGCAAATTATTTCCTCATTCTCCCAGAGAACTTAATTGGATTAACAGACTTGCTTTCTCTCTCTCTCACGCTCTCTCTCTCTCTCTCTCTCTCTCTCTCACACACACACACAAATTGCAGTCAAACATCCATCTGTTTTCTATTGTTTGTCTGGGTGATGAGGTAGCAGCCTAAGCAGTATTCCTAGGCCTGTAACAATAACAGCTAAAATGATTAATTGGACAATAAGAAAAAATGACCATGTTAAGTTTTTTTGGCCACAATAAATCACCATTTACGTGTGTGTTTTTAATTTTTTGTTTACGTAATCGGCAACCATCATTTCAGCGGGGGCACACCACTCTTTCTGTCCATCTGTATGCTCCCTGTGTGGGGCATGCTCGTACAACAGGGACAGCCGGAAAGGGTGAAGCAGAGAGCTGGGGTTTGCTCACAATATAAAGTGAGTGAACCCCAGTGTGATTGCTTTGCACAGCAAAGCCTAATTGGAGAAGTCGGCTTCAACTCTGGCTTGGTTATATTTATGTAACGTTTGTATGATAGGTGCGACAATTCTTACCATCAATCATTTTACAACATTACATTTGCAACTAGCTCCACAGGATGGTTGCTCCTTCACATGGTGCCTCGGTGCTGAGCAATGTCTTTTATTTTATATGTGTGTAATACATATAAAATACAGTAGGGGTGGTGTATGTGCCTGTGTGTCTGTGTGTTTTGTGGGTATGTTTATGGGAGGGTTGGAAGGGGTGGGATGTATCGTGTAAATGTATGTAACTAAACCTGTTTACTGTTTTTATCTATGTGAAGCACTTTGTGCAGCATCCAGTGTTTGAAAAGTGCTATACAAATAAAGTTTGATTGATTGATTGATTATAGCAGCTGAATTAGAGAGCAGTACTGGGGGAAAAAAACCCCAACTCAAAATAGATGGTAAGGTCCATAAAGTTGAAGTTTTGACTGTGTAGTTCTCTACTGTGCTGTCTCTGAGACTGTGCATATTGTAAACAAACAGCTCTTACTGATGACAAAGCCGTGTGTCTTGGTCATCCATGGCAACATATAAACAGTAGTAACACCTCCCATTTTTTTGGTTTTATTTATTTAAATTATTTTAAATATTTTCTCCCATATTTCTATTCCAGTGTTTAACATTGTTCGTAAATAAAAGTTCAGCATTCTTTACGATAAACTGCTGTCATTAATATATCAGGGGCATAAAATGGACTTCATAATGTCAACAACAATATCATTTATCGTGACAATTTTGGGGAAAATTTATCGTCAATCAAAATCTGTTACTGTTACCTAGTTGTTATTGTTGCCTAGTGGTGGCAGACTTTCCTCTTCCCAGTCAGTGTCTCAAGTTGTTTCTGAAGATACTGAAGTATTCTAACAAAAGAAGCTGAGGGTCTCTTCTCTGTTGGTTCTCATCCAGCAGGTTCCATTTTCAGATGCCAGAACAACTTAACACTGGCCTCTGTCAGTACAGACTGTGAGCTTCTCTGAGGTAGCTGAGTTCATTTCAGCTTCTTATCTGTGATCTCATCCTTTTGGCCACTAGAGAGTTCATGGCCATAGGTGAGGGTGGAAACATGAGGATCAGCCTGTCTTTCATAACCTCTCCTCACCACATCTGACTAGTAGAGGATTTTATCCAGCTACTTGAGAATTATCTTAAAGATGTACTCCAGGGGGTGTAAATCCCCCTAAAAACAAATCTACATGGTCTAAAATGGTATCTTATGCCCTTTTTCCACAAAAAAACCCCTTCATTTTCTTACAGTCGCTTGTAAAAAAAATTTGCCCTCTTTTTTCCTCCTTCAGATGCCAGGATCTAGTTAGGCCCACCCACATCCCACCTAGCAGGACACAGAAGTCTGCAAGCTGGCAGATTTGAACAACCAGCTCTTAGTCCTGATGGGCTCAACACTATAGATAGATAGATAGATCGATGGATGTACTTTATTGATCCCAAACTGGGAAATTACAGAGCAGCATGACAGCAGACAACCAAACAACAGAAACACACACATGACAGACAAAGGGATTACCCATGGAAAGTAAAAACTAACTTAACTAACTGTGGACCTTTTATAGTGACATCACCAAAAACGCTCCGTTTGAACTTGCCTTTTTCCAAGGGGAGGAGCTTAACTGAACTTTCACAACAAAAAAACAGACATATGACACATACTTGATTTAGCTCTTGATATGTCTTGTAAGTCATAAAAACATGTCATAGACTTGTTAAGGGGGGGATTTTGACAGTGTGTCATTTTAATAGTTGTTATGATCCCCAAATGTCTTCTTTTTTTCTGTTCATCAGGCAGTGGGATGAGCAGCTGGATCCTCGTCTGAATGCCAAGCAAAAAGAGGCCATTCTTGCCATCACCACACCCATTTCGATCCCCCTGCCCCCAATCCTGATCATTGGGCCCTATGGCACCGGCAAGACCTTCACCCTGGCTCAGGCTGTCAAGCACATCCTCCGCCAGGACCACAGCAGGTCAGTGCATGTTTTTGCTTCTTTAACAGGGTCATTGACTGAAAAATGGTGTGTTTGTAGGTTCTAATTGTCTGAAATGAGTCTGCTGGTCACCTAATTATCCAAAAATTTTCAAAACAGTCAATTCTCTTAAAAAAAAAAAAAAACAACAAAAAAAAACAGCCTTTATCTTGTTTTTCTCTCCCAGAAATGCCAGAAACATTTTTGATTTTTTTGTGGAAATGGTTAACGTCGCTTTTAGAAAAAGCCAACCCACCACTGTCCTTGAGACAAGCCCACTCCTCTATTTTTGGCCCGCCTAGCTGTCTGTTGTGTATATGGAAGTGGTGCTAAAGGTGGCCTGTTAGCCCTTGAGCTATTAGCCCCCAAGCTAACACTGGTAACAGGAAGCTCGATCCAAGCGCAGCTTACAGTTAGGCCCAAAAATATTTGGACAGTGACACAAGTTTTGTTATTTTAGCTGTTGAAAACATATTCAGGATACAATTATATAATCAATATGGGCTTAAAGTACAGACTCTCAGCTGTAATTTGAGAGTATTCACATCCAAATTGGAGCAAGGGTTTAGGAATTACAGCTCTTTAATACGTAGCCGCCTCTTTTTCAAGGGACCAAAAGTAATTGGACAATTGACTCAGAAGGCTGCAAAAAAAATAACAAGGCTGCATGGGCTCTTCCCTCGTTAACCTGTCATCAATTAAGCAGTTAAAAGGTCTGGAGTTGATTCCAGGTGTGGCGTTTGCATTTGGAAGCTGTTGCTGTGAACACACAACATGCGGTCAAAGGAGCTCTCAATGGAGGTGAAACAGACCATCCTGAGGCTGGAAAAAAAAAGAAGAAGAAATCCATCAGAGAGATAGCAGAAATGTTAGGAGTGGCCAAATCAACAGTTTGGTACATTCTGAGAAAAAAAGAGTGCACTGGTGAGCTTGGGAACTCAAAAAGGCCTGGACGTCCACAGAAGACAACAGTGGTGGATGATCACAGAATCCTTTCCATGGTGAAGAACAACCCCTTCACAACATCCACTCAAGTGAAGAACACTCTCCAGGAAGTAGGTGTATCAGTATCTAAGTCTACCATAAAGAGAAGACTTCATGAGAGTAAATACAAAGGATTCACCACAAGGTGCAAACCATGAATCAGCCTCAAAAATAGAAAGGCCAGAATTGACTTTGCCAAAAAACAGCTGAAGAAGCCAGCCCAGTTCTGGAACAGCATTCTTTGGACAGATGAGACTAAGATCAACCTGTACCAGAATGATGGGAAGAAGAAAGTTTGGAGAAGAATTGGAACAGCTCATGATCCAAAGCACTACATCTTCTGTAAAACATGGTGGAGGCAGTGTGATGGCATGGGCATGCATGGCTTCCAGTGGCACTGGGACACTTGTGTTTATTGATGATGTGACAAAAGACAGAAGCAGCCGGATGAATTCTGAAGTGTATAGGGATATACTTTCTGCTCAGATTCAGCCAAATGCAGCAAAGTTGATTGGATGGCGCTTCACCAATGATCCAAAACATACTGCAAAAGCAACCCAGGAGTTTTTTAAAGCAACGAAGTGGAATATTCTGCAATGGCCGAGTCAGTCACCAGATCTCAACCCAATCGAGCATGCATTTCACTTGCTCAAGACAAAACTTAAGGCAGAAAGACCCACAAACAAGCAACAACTGAAGACAGCTGCAATAAAGGCCTGGCAAAGCATCACAAAGGAGGAAACCCAGCGTTTGGTGATGTCCATGGGTTCCAGACTTCAGGCAGTCATTGCCTGCAAAGGATTCTCAACAAAATATTGAAAAGTAACATTTTACTTAGGGTTATGTTTATTTGTCCAATTACTTTTGAGCCCCTGAAATGAGGAGCGTTTGTTTAAAAATAGCTACAGTTCCTACATGTTTAATCATATATTTTTGTTCAACCCCTTGAATTAAACCTTAAAGTCTGCACTTCAATTCCGTTGTAGTTGTTTCATTTCAAATCCAATGTGGTGGCATGCAGAGCCCAAATCATGACGATTGTGTCATTGTCCAAATATTTCTGGGCCTAACTGTTATTATTTTCTTTAGCTCCTAATCACCCTAATAACCATCCCTGTTACCATCTGGTTCACTGGTCCATGGACCATAATGTGCCTCGTGTCGCTCTGGCCTGAAGATGCAGGGTAGCACATCTCTATAAGTAGCATAGAAGGATAGAACACCGGCATCAGCATACCAGTCACAGCAGCTGAGAGCCGCTTCGTGATAGGGCTTCCCTTGGCTGGCTCAGCCACCGGCCTTGGTTTGGGCAATCTGTGGAGTGCACAGTACTGGCGATTTAATGGGGCATCTCTGCGGGGTTGTTGGGGGGCGGGGGGGCAGGTTGACACGAGATGCATAAACGACTGCGGATCAATGAACCAGCGCTGCTTTTCTATGCTGGAAGGAGCCGGCTAGAAGCTACTCAGCTAATGGCTAACTGACGTAAGAGGGAGGGTTGAACAGCTGAAGTCTGTTTCTTAAGGTGACAGCCTTTAAATCAGAGCATTTCAAGAAAGCCAAGAAAAATATAAAAAACAAATTTGCTTCAATAATTAAAAAAATTAAAGAAAATGTGAACAGAATATGTCACAAGCACTTCATTAAGACATGTGTGAGCTGTTAAAATATGTAAAAAAGTGCAGTCAGTGACCCCTTTAAGGCAGTTTTAGTTTTGTTTGAACTTGTAATCCCTGTGGTTATGTGTAAATATTTGGGATTACTGAATTTTATGTAATATTTATTTAATATATTTGCACCAGTTATATAATGTATTTCAAAGCAAAGCACTGATGTAACTCTCATTTTACTGTTAAACATTTATTTTTTTCCCCTCTGGGCAACAGACAGCAGAAAGTTATGTCCAGCATGTGTAATGTCATCAAAATAATGGATAACAATTTTTTTTTTTTTCCACAATATCTTTATTGAACCTTTTTTTTTTTTTTTAACAAACATGATACAAACAATCAAACACTAACACTAAAGTACTACAAAAAAAAAAAAAAATGCACTAAAAACACCAACAACCACCAACAAAATCAAGTCTTCAACAATGCTCCTCTGTTTAGTCTAGACAATCCAATACATAAGTATACATATTATGTTCACCAGTTTGGAATTTACAAGGTCCACACACATCATTCACTTTCTTCTTCAAGAGTTATGTTTAAATTTTTTACATAATCAATAAAAGGTCTCCATATATTCTCAAACACAATTTCCTTTGATTTCAGTATATATGTTATTCTTTCTAATGGAAGGTTTGTTAACATCTGTCTTAACCACTGAGTCACATCTGGTCTATGAGTCTTTTTCCATAATAGTGCAATACATTTTTTGGCATTAAGCAAACTGAGGTCTATGAATGTTCTTTCACTTTTATTAAAATTATGCTTTTCTGGGTACAGACCCAACAAAAACAGTTTAGGATTCAATATGATTTGTTTTGAGATTATTTTTTCAATTGTTACCCTCACCTCTTCCCAAAACATTCTTATTAATCTACATTCCCATAAACAATGAAATAGGGTTCCTTTACTTTCCATGCATTTTGTGCATGTATCTGGTATATTTTTGTTGTATCCATTTAACTCCTCCGGTGTAACATACATCCGCATTAACCATTTGAAATGTATCAATTTAAGGCGTGCATTTATTGATTTGGTTTGAGCTTCTGTACAAGCCAATTCCCATTGTTCCTCTGAAATTTCAATTTGCAGATCTTCTTTCCAGTAGTTTAATCTTTTCAGTGAATTTTCACTTGAAGATAGTGTCAATGAGTTATAAAACTCTGAAATAATACCCTTTCTTTTACTATCTTTCATCATCATTTTTTCCAAGGATGAATAAATAGGTCGAGTGAGAGCTTTATTTTGATTTGATCGAATAAAGT
This sequence comes from Pholidichthys leucotaenia, assembly GCA_020510985.1. Classification (NCBI taxonomy): domain Eukaryota; kingdom Metazoa; phylum Chordata; class Actinopteri; order Cichliformes; family Pholidichthyidae; genus Pholidichthys; species Pholidichthys leucotaenia. Next base: position 109,746,930 of record CM035848.1, on the reverse strand, counting down.
TTCTAAGTTGAAGATATTTAAAAAAATGTGTTCTATTGAGATTAAATTTGATCCTCAGCTCTTCAAAAGACATTATGTTGTCTGCACATGGCAAATATAAATCCTGAATCTTTTGTATCCCTTTTAAATTCCATACTTTAAATACAGCGTCCGCTCTCCCTGGTTTAAAATATTGATTACCCCATATTGGACTAAATTGTGACAATAACTGTGGTTCTTTTAAATAGTTTTTAGCTTCACACCATATTTTGATCATATGCTTTACAAATGGATTTTTAACTTGTTTTTGTAATTTTTTTGCCGAATCTGAGTATATGAATATGGGAAGAGGTAAAGGTAAATTGTATGATTCCATTTCAGTCCAGTGAGGGAGATCATTTGATGAAAAATAATATGTCATAGACCTCAGTTGTGCCGACCAATAATACAACATAAAATTTGGACATTTCAGACCTCCACGATCAAATGGTAAATATAATAAAGACAAACGTAATCTAGCCCTCCTGTTGTTCCATATAAATTCCACTAACTTTTTTTTTATTCTTGAGAATAGATCTAAAGGTGGTGATAAGGGAATGTATTGAAATAAATAAAGTATTTTAGGTAAAATATTACTTTTAAGTATATTGATTCTCCCGATCATCGACATTGGTAGTGACATCCATCTCTGAGTTAACTCATTGATATCTGACATTAAGGCTTCATAGTTGACACTGGCGACTGATTCTAGCTTAGGCATAATTTGGATTCCTAAATATTTAAACTGATTTACAACATTGAATTGATTTACCTCAGGGGCTGGGTAATTTCTCTGGGTCTCATTTAGCATTAAATATTGAAGATTTAGTTTTATTTATTTTATATCCTGATATTTCCCCAAAATTCTTTATTAAATTCAACAAGGTTGGAATTGATTTTTTTAGATTCGACATAAACAAAATTATATCATCGGCGTACAGGGAGATTTTATGTTCTGTTGGTCCAACTTTAATTCCATATATTTGTGAATGTAAACGTATCGCTATCGCTAAAGGTTCAATTGCCATAGTAAACAGTAAAGGTGAAAGTGGACAGCCTTGTCCACATCCTCTATTGATTTTTATTGGTTTTGAAATATTGTTATTTGTTAGGATTTCTGCTGTAGCATTATTGTATATTATTTGAACCCATTTTATGAAATTATTTCCAAGTCCAAACCTTTGTAGGACTTCAAAAAGAAAGGGCCATTCAACTCTATCAAAGGCCTTTTCGGCGTCCAATGATAGGAGAGCTGTATCCGGTGCTTCTTTATTAAAATAAATAATATTAAATAGTCTTCTTACATTATGGAAGCCTTGTCTACCCTTTATAAAGCCATTCTGATCTCGATTAATAATATTTGGTAAAATTTCTTGTATTCGTCTTGCTAAAATTTTACAGATTATCTTAAGGTCGGCGTTTAATAGGCTTATTGGTCTCATATTTTCACATTTATTAGAGGGCTTACCTAGTTTTGGCAGCAGTATAATTAAGGCATTATTTATGTATGATGGTAAATTATTATTTTGAAATGCTTCTAAAACCATTTCCAAAAAAGGTTTTATTAATTTATTCTTAAATTTTTTATAAAGGTCAACTGGAAGACCATCTGGTCCTGCACTTTTTCCTGATTTCATATTATCAATGGCTAGCCCAACTTCTTCTTGACTAATTTTAGACTCCAATATCTCCCTGTTTTCATTTGGAATACACGGTATAGATAGTTTGTTCAAAAACCCATTTAGTTTTGTTAAATCAGGTTCATTTTTGGTATCATATAATTTTTCATAGTAATCTCTAAAGGCTCTATTAATTTCTAAAGGATCTATAACTACCTGTCCGTTACTTATAATACTGGTTATTGGTGTTTTAATTTCCAATTGTTTAATCTGCCATGCTAATAATTTTCCTGATTTTTCACCTTGTTCATAAAAAGATTGTTTCAATCTTAGAAGACTCGAGGCAGCTCTATTCGCTGATTTTTTGTCGTATTCAGCTCTCAAAATCAGTAATTCATTCTCCAACCTTGGATCTCTTCCTGCATACACTTTTTCCTGAAGACTTTTTATTTTATATTCCAATTTAGCTCTCTCCTCTCGAGTCTTCTTAGATTTTGATCCTGTATAACTAATAATATGTCCCCTAATAAAAGCTTTGAAAGCCTCCCACTTTACACATGCTGATGTTTGTGTAGTATTGATGTCAAAGAACTCGTCTATCTGTTTTTCTATATACTTGACAAATTCCTCATTCTGAAGCCATTTATGCTGAAATTGCCATCTGCCTGATTCCTTTGTCAATTTTTTATCTACATATATTAGACAACAGGGTGCATGATCAGAGATCACGATGTTATCATAAAAGCAGTTTTGAATCTTGGACCTTAATTCTGTGGAAATCAAAAAATAATCAATACGTGAGAATGTCTTGTAGGTACTGGAATAACAAGAATAGGCTTTAACTTGTGGTTTCATTTCTCTCCATATATCTAACAATCTCAATTCTTTCATAAAATGATTAATAGTCATCCTACATCCAATGTGCGTACAATCCAGTCCTGTTGATCTATCCACACCTGGATTCAATGTACAATTAAAATCCCCTGCTATTATATGTTGCCCTGTAAGTGATGATAAGATGAGAAATAAATTAGCAAAGAACTTCTGATCATCTATATTGGGACCATATAAGTTCACAAGATTTATATTTTCTAATAGCAAAGAACCTTGAATGATTACATATCTTCCAAATTTGTCTCCAATTACATTTTTCACTTGAAAAGGAACTGATTTATGTATGAGAGTCATAACTCCCCTGGCTCGGGATGAAAATGAAGAGGTGAATACACTTCCCTGCCATCTACTCCTAATTCTTTTAACATCCTCCTCTATCAGATGAGTTTCTTGTAAAAACACAATTCTTGAACCCATGTCCTTTATTTTATTCATAACTTGTTTAAGTTTTTTTAAATTTTGTAGACCTCTGCAATTCCATGAAGTTAAATTAAGATTAACACTTTGGTCCATGATCAATAGAGAGTTTGGGATTACCTTGCAGTGTAAACATGCTCATACAGAGAAGCAAAAACATGAGTGGTTGAACATTCATCCTACAAACTACACACAAACAAATTTCCCCTTCCCACACTTGTGGCAAACCCCCCAAAATCAAAAGAAAAATTCTGTCTCCCGATATAGCCATTGACCGTTCCACACCCACGGGGAACAGCCTAAGCCACTCCTTCTTCATCCTCCCAATCACCCTAACTCTACTGCTTTTAATGACGTAACATTAACTCTCCTCTGTAGTTTTCCAACTTAACTCCAAAATTTTTAACAACTTTGTACATCATAGTTTTTTTTTTGTGTTTATTTTGTTTTTGTTTTGTTTTTTTAATATATAATACAATCTATATTTTGTAAACTTACTATTTACTTCAAGTCAGTCAGATGCCTGTGCAAATGCTTAATTATTCTACCTTATATTTTGTTCATGCTTAGCTCCCACCAGTCTCTTCTTCTTCTTTGATCTTCTTGATGAACTCCTGCGCCTCCTCTGGGGTCTTGAAGATGTGGGTTCTGCCCTCATACGTGGTCAGCAGTCTCGCAGGATAGATTACACCATGACGAATCCCAAAGTTGCGCAGCTCCTTACGTACGGGATCAAACTGCTTCCTCAATTGCTGGATTCCTGTGGCCAAATCTGGGTAGAACCGCACCTGCTGGTCCTGGTGTTTAATCTCTCCTTTAGCACGTGCAGCGTTGAAGATCTTCATCCTGTCTCTGTTGCTAAGAAACTTCATAATTAAGGTCCTCGGCGGTCCCTTATCTCTCCGTGGGCCAATACGATGTGCTTTTTCCAGAACCACTGCTGATTGCAACTCCTCGCTGCCCAGCACCTCCGGAATCCACTTTTCCAGAAAGGAACATACGTCCCGACCTTCTGATTCCTCTGGAAGACCCACCAGCCTCAAATTATTCTGTCTCGACCGAGATTCCAAATCCAAAATATTATCTTCCAGAGATTTATTTTTTTTTTCCAAAGTGCGCACCTTTAATTGAAGACGGGTGACGTCATCTTCAGCACTAGCGAGACGGAGCTCCATCTGCGCCGTTCGTTCTACACAGTCACCCAATTCCTTTCTTATTCCTTCCAACGCTGTCATAATCCCATCAAATCTAGAGGAAAAGTCCGCTCTCATTGAACTCATGGCAGCCATCAGTGCATCTGCGCCTCCCCGCGCAGACATCGCACCGTTGCCAGCCTCCTCCGCCATATATGGAGTTTTGTTTGCTGCGTCACAGACCTGAAAGTCCGTTAATTTGGACTGTTTCGGCGGCTCGCTTTTTCCTTTTCCTGGTTTTCCAGCCTTAGGCTTCGCCGACATATCCTCGCCCAAATGCTGAGATACGTTCTGTCCCAAATGAGAGAGTTATTTGCCGATTTTTTTTCTCCAGGAGCAGAGCAGAGCGAGACACGTCCGTCCTACGTGGCAGCCATAACCGGAGAACCTGGATAACAATTTTAGTTTTATAGATGATGGAGAGCGCCGTGTTTCTCATTGACATTGCCACACATTGTTTATACAAAGATAAAATTACTGCAACAAAATTCTTGAGAGCAATGAAAAGACAGTGATGTTGTCGGGTCTGCTGGTCTGTGCAGCAGCCCCTTATTTTAGCTGCAGGGTAATGCCAGCCTTGGGTCTGACATTTAAAATAAGACAACACCACAATGTAAAGTGTCACACTGTGGTGTGTTAAAACCAGGGCTATGCTGTGTGGTCATGTATCCTTTATAATGTGCACACGGCTGCGTCATCACTTGAAGGCGTAGGATGGCAGTCGTTTGAATGAATTTGTCATTTGTGGTCGATACACATGGTTGGTTTGATTCCGACGCTTTTCCTCGGCCAAAATGGAAGTCTGTGCAAACGGTAATGCAATCAATCACGTTATGTCAGTTGAGTGACCCCCGGAGTGTGGTATGATGATAAAACATCGCATGATTTTCTGCCATTGGCATTTTGCCTCATTAGTGAGCTCCCTCACTGTCTCTAGATGCCACAGGAAATTTTGCTGTTTCTGGAGTTAGAAACACACAGTGTAGCACAAGAACAAAGATGGTTCTCTGATCTTTATGAAAAATGAATGTAATATATCGGACTGTGTCCCCTAACAGAAGTTAAAAGATTTTTGTTTTTATTAATAAGGGAAGGGCATGGTGTATATGTATGCACTGTTGGGGGGGCACTTTGAAAAATGTGTAGCAATGTAATATTAATTCCTCAGTTCACTCTGAATGCATTTAATATTCCATGCAAAAGATAAATTATAGATATTTTAAAAGCCGAGACAAGGGAAGGTCAGCCATCTGGTGCCGTGCTACCAGTTCACCATCTTTTTAAAACATTTGGGCAGTTGTTGCACAAAAAATGTTTCACTGTTTTTAGTGTTAAAAGCTTTCGCCTTACATCTGTAACAATTATCATCATTGACATCATTGTTACTATGATGATGCCTGACTGCTTATTTTAATAGATGTATAATGCTGGAGTTGCTGCCTCTTGAACATTTATTTTTTTATTACATTTGAAAGCATAAATAACTAAAATTGCCTTGAGTTTGGCCATAACAGTATTTATCATACGTGACTGATGGGAGCTTTACTCACTGAGCAGTGCATCAGTTGTGTGCAGGGTTCATATCTGACATTGTTTCTTTTGTCTCTGCAGGGTCCTGATCTGCACCCACTCCAACAGTGCAGCTGACCTTTACATTAAGGACTACCTTCATCCTTATTTTGAAGCAGGCAATCAGCATGCCAGACCTCTCAGGTATAGAAACACACTCTAGTTGGTGACCTAAGGATGAAAAAGTGGTCTTTTTGTGTTTGTGAGCACTATGCTCTAGAGCTAAAATGCCTTAAGGGGAACTTAACCATTTATATGAAGAGATAGGGCTGTGTAATATGACCAAAATTTAATATCATGATATAAATAATCTTATCCTTATATCCCGATAACGATATATATTATGATATGCATTTTCTGTAAATTCTATAGTGTAGATATAATGACGTAAAAAGGGCCATCTCTTTTTTACATTTTAAATTATATACTGAAAAAAATTAATTGTACAAATTCAATCTCTCATTAATTTTATGCACTTTCTTCCCCTCTTAATTGTGCAGTGTTATTAAAAAATTTTTTTAATGTACATTTGAGACTTGATTCTCATATATTTGAGGTTTTTCTTCTAAATCATATATGAATAAAAAGTAAACACAAGTATTTCTTGAGCCAGAGGAGAATAGCAGTAACATAAAAAAAAATTCTGACCTGATTTAACCTATTAGCTTCCATGTAAAAATATTTCAGATTGGCCATGATCTTAAAATCAAAGGCACAAAAGGTCATGTAATAAAATACATGTGATGACTTCAACTTTATTCATTATCGCTACTCATTAAAATTACTAGATATCAAGTAAATTACATTAAGAGCCAACTTGCTCCTCCAACACATTTTAATCTATTATTTATTTTGTGTGCTGCTATCACACACTTTTGCAGCATTAATAAGATTTTTTCAGACAAAATTAAGAAACTCAGTAATTTAAACCAAAGAAACGATGGTCTGAGGCACTAACAATGTTTCCTATCAGTGCCAACTTAGCATCGTCATTTAGCATTTACTGTTTTATAATTAAAGAGCGATGGTGTTAACATTACTTATCACCAGTTAAAACGAGGTTAGAAGGCTATTCTCTCTGATGCAGGACGGTGGGAAAAAGTCCCACATCCCTGGCAAACAGAATTAGCGACTATATGACTGAACCATTAGTTTGGTGTTAGCTGCTGCGCTAGCGGAACGTAAAAAAATGGAACTCCAACTTTGTAATGGCTGCTAGCTGGACAGTTTAAGGCATAAGGACAGCCCTGGATGAGAGTGAGGTCTTTGACGAGGCCCCGTCAGTCCAGGGCAAAATGCTCAGTGGAGGCAGGCAAGCATGAGGGACTGCACCGTGCACCCCACCTGGAGGAGAGAAGAAAAAAAGGTCACAACCGTCACTGGCATCCGGAGGATCACAACCTGGAAAGGGTGCTTGCATTCCACCTTTGATAATCGGGGTCCCTGCTCGCTCCACAACACACCACCACACTCCACGGACCAGCAATCCAAATATAATGCAAAAATGAAAGCCAGGGAGTTACTGTTAGACAGTGGATAGGGTTGTTTCCAATTTTTATTTAAAGTCTGATATTTATGTTAGAAATGGTGTATTTTTGACTGAAGCGAGTTGTTTATTTTGTTTCACCTTTATTTCATGAGTTTCTCTCTGCTTACTGACTTTCAGGGTTTCCGCTGGTAACATTTCTGTGTGCTGCCATGCCACGCCAAAAACTGAGCCATAGGGATGGCAATTGATAAGATTTTATCAATATCGATGGCATTGTCGATTTTGCTTATCGATCTGATTCTTTATCAATTCCCTTATCAATTCTTGATCAGTTTTCCATGTGGGGAAAAAGGCAGGCCTTCACAGGTTTCAGCATCAATGCAGGAATTTTATTTTTCTGACTTTAAACAATGCTTCTTCTCTTGAAAAGATATATTAAATTCATATATAAAAGATTGTAAACATGTAAAAATAAGCATTTATGGCTTGTAGCATTTATGTTTAAATGCTGAAAAGCAATATAAATAAAAGCAAGCAAGCAAAGTTTATTTGTATAGCACTTTTCACAGGTATATATCACGAAGTGCTTCACAGCAAGTTAAAATTTACAAATACCCAGAAATTAAAATCAATAGAAATAAGATACAATATACAGTACATATTAACAGGGATAAAAAAGCAGTATAAATGGAATACTGAAGGGATTAGAAAGAACTGCACAATTGTTATTTTAGCAATCACAAAAATACACATGCTGTGCTTGGGTGTAACTTTTGCATTTTTTTAAAAAATATATGCAGTATATATGCACAGTGTACATACACACACACATGCATAACGTACAATAGAACGTACAACATGCATAACATCCAACACCGATGCTGCGCACAAGAAGGGGATGAGCAGACTCTACTTCCTGAGGAAGCTGAGATCCTTCAAAGTGTGCAGCAGGATGCTGGAGCTTTTCTACCAGACCGTTGTTGCCAGCGCCATCTTCTTTGCTGCTGTCTGGTGGGGTAGCAGTATCAGAGCCAGCGACACTTCTCAGACCGGAGACCTTTGAGACAGTGGCTATGTTTACATGGACACAAGTAACCGGATTAAAAGCCTGATCAGAATAAAAATGCTTCATGTAAACACGCCAATCTGAATATTCTAACCGGATCATGCTCATTCAGATCAAAATTTCATTCCGATTGAGAGGGGTGGGTTATGCCGTTTGTTAATCGGAATGGTGTGCATGAAAACACTTATTCCAAACGTAGGTCAGAAAATATGTTTACTGCGCATGTCTGTACACCAGCCGCACGTCGACGTGACGTATTTCCGCCTTAGCAGCAGCTAGCGGAAAACATAGCTGAAGTAAAACAAAACTGGTCTATATCGTCCTGCTGTCTCCCTCTGTTCATCATATGCAGAAGTATGTACGTGTAGCTTCATTACAGAGACCAGCAGAAGCAAAAGTACAGTCTGAATAACACAATACAGGTCAATTTCAACACGAAGCGGGGCTTACTAACACTGGAAGTTGCTTCTTCTACTACTATTTTCGGAATGTCGAAATGTCGATGTGCGCATGTCAAAATGATTTATTCCGTTCAAACGTGTGACACATGGAAACGCACGTCCTAATCAGATCAGCTTTTTCAGGATCCATGTAAACAGTAAAATTCTGATCTGAATTGTAATCAGATTGAAGAAATTTTGCCCATGTAACCGTGGCCAGTGGTGGAGAGGAGGACACTAAACAAACTGCGATCCATCATGGACAGTCTGGATCACCCCCTCCACCACACACTGGACAGACAGCGGAGCCCTTTCTCCAGCAGACTGCTACAGCTTTGCTGTCCACCGGTTAAGTACAGGAAATCTTTCCTGCTACATGCCATTTCACTGTACAATAACTCACTCTGATGTTGTATTCTGGTCACAACTATGCTGCCATACTGCACCTTACAGTGTAGCTGGTACCTCACATCTCACTCTGCTCCTGATAGTCCTGCATTGTACAGCGGGTATGATTCATGTATCTATACGGGTCACCATCTATTCATCTATGATGTAGATACGCTTTTTTAGTAGTTTTACTTTCCATGGGTAATTCGTTTGTCTGTTCTGCTGTGTGTGTTTCTGTCATGTGGTTGTCTACTGTCATGCTGCTGTTACACTGCAATTTCCCAGTTTTGGATGAATAAAGTACATCTATCTGTCTGTCTGTCTATCTAGTATATTAACATTCTGGTAAAACCTCGACATTACTCATTCTGGGAAAGTGTCTAGTTCAGTATTAATCTGTAACCTACATCACACGTACTACCGACCCAAACTCCAGCTGCTCTACAGTCATGAATGGTTGCAAGCCTTGCACTACAAACTTCATCACAGCTCTGTGTGCAGCTAGCGTCACTGAGTTTTCCTGCGAAGGACGAGCAGGTTGGTAAAACCTCAGAGCTACCTGTTGCTGTCATTGTCTAAAAAGAATGAGATCATATTTAAATATCAGACGTTTTTAGTTGGGTTTTGCGAGTTAAAAAATGGATTAAACTTAGCCTGCAAGGCTCCTAGCATCACACTAATATTGCACTAATAATAATAAGCTAATATTACCGTCACTAATGGAGGTCCTGCTGTTTGGAAATCAGGTGTGGGCGCACTTCGTAGACTGTCAAACACATTGCAGTCTTTCATTTTATCCCATGCTGCAACATCAACAGAAGTTTCAACTCATGTTTATCATACGCCATTCTGCTAGTGTTTACATACACTTCCGGTATTATCCCATGGCAGTGTGTGGCGTCATGACGCATACTGTTGGGAAAAAAAAACAAAAAACACACAGATTGTTTAAATCCGCAGCATCGATAAGAGGAATTGATAACATCAGTGACGTACAATTCTGGGGGCTCAAAAAATTTAGCACTGATTCTCAGTCCCCATCCCTATCAGTGTGTGTTTATCAATTTTGAAGTTGTTGACAAAATTATGATCAAGTGGTAAAGGGAAGAAGAAGATTGATTAAAAAGAGAGCACAAATCAACTGAGTCTGCCATACATGTTGCATTCCACCTCCTCCACCACAGAATTGTCACGTCTGTCTCACTTCCTTGAGGAGAAAGTTGGCTGAAATGCGACGGGATCGTTCAGACTGAGGTCGCTTTGAAAAACATCAGATACATATCTGAATTAGGACCACATATAAAAGTGGCTTGCATCTGGTGTGAAAAAAAATCAAGATTTGTGCTGTTCAGACTGTCATAAAAACATCAGATATGGGTCACATGTGCAAAGAAGTTGGATTTGGGCCACTTTTTTGGCTGCAGTGTGACTGTAGCCTTAGAAGGAAAGGCTTAGAGCTTTAGTGAGGTTTCACCTACCCATCACTAAGTGGAGGCATTTATTGTGGTTTCAACCCACTAACGGGGACAATAATGAGTCGCTAAGATAACTGAATTGTTGAGGATTTACTTCACCAACCACTACAACATGAAGTGTTAAATTTTTCACATGAATTGGTGATTTTTTTTTTTTCCATAGCTTTTGTAAAATGATGTTAAGTTTCTGGTATTTAAGATTGGTGCTGTAATTATTGGATGTTCCTAAGACCATCATTGTCCCAGAACATCTGTGGGATGCTTTATCTATACATCGACAGGAATTCAATAACTGAAAAGCTTGCAGTCAGAACTGTGCATTCACACTGCACAAAGGACCGAGCGTTTCTAGTCCCACACTGATGACAAACAGATATTTGTTGGCTTTGGGCGCATGATCTCATGAGCTTCTCCTCAAGGCCGGAACACACACGCAAACACAGATAGTGATGGATTTCGTACATTGCATCAGTGACTTCTAATCACATTTCTGTAGCGCCAGAGGTCACTAAGGACATGGAACCAATGTCCGCCTTTACTAACCCAAGCTTAATGTGACAGCTGTGTGTGTGTGTGTGTGTGTGTGTGTGTGTGTGTGTTTGCTTGCACAAGCATAGGAAACATATGGCAATAAGATGACTTGTTTCTCATAAGTGGTCAGTTGGATTTTAAACCAGTGTAAATGCCTCTATTATAACTGTAGCAGACATCTGTCCTAGTTCCCTGCTTTGTGTGAACTTGGACAGTAAAGTATTGTTTTAATATTTTCTGGAAAAAGTAACAGCCTGATGATCAAAACTGTAAGTTTTTATATTTTGAGCAGTTTACTGAGGATATTTTTTTCCCAACTTCCCTATATACCTTTTTTTTTTCTTCCTTTCAGTCCCCCAGTTTCTAGTTGTAAATAACCATGCTTTAAAATTTGAGATGTTTTTAGTCTCTTAATTGCTCTTGTAATGCTTGTTTTCTTATATTCTCTCCAGGGTATACTTCAGGAACCGCTGGGTGAAGACGGTCCACCCGGTGGTCCAGCAGTACTGTCTCATCTCCAGCACACAGCTCACTTTCCAGATGCCCACAAGGGAGGACATCCTCAGGCACCGTGTGGTGGTGGTCACCCTCAGCACCTCCCAGTACCTCTGCCAGCTTGACTTGGACCCTGGTAAGTCATTCAAAAGGAGATTTTTGTGTGGTAAAGGTCACTGGTTTAAGATCCATGCAAACCTCTGTAGCTTATGGTATAGCATCATTTACACAGAGATGAAACGCATTGCTGGTTGGTTTTTGGTTTTAGTTGCAAATTTTCAAACTCTATTGCAGACAGTAAGATTTATTAATTTATTATCCTGATTAGAATTTAGATGCCTTGTGTCTTGTGATGACGTACCTGCTCCCCCAGTGGCCTGCATCCACATTGCTCAGGGTCTGAGCACAGTTACCTCTTTTTCCTGAGTTATGACCCAACACAAACAGCAGGAAGACATGAAGCTGAGCAGCTGTTCCATAACTAATCACACCTCTTCCTAGTGTGCTGAGCTGGTGAAGTGTTCCATACTTGAGCACAGTATGGAGTGATCAGACTAGTAAAGCAATGCGGACTTTGGGGGTCAAACGTAGTTCACTACAGATGGGACATTGTGAGTGTGCCTTCAGGTGGTCTCCTTTTTCATTATGCCTGGTTCCAAAAAGCCAGGGTGGCAACAGTCAGGTTGGGACAGGCTCAGAATCATGGGACTTTAACATGAGCCATTAACAAATTTGTCATTTCACAATAACTGTGTCCATCTTTTGCATAGAATTGCTTATTAAACATTTTTTGCGACATGACTTAGTATATTTGAACAATCACTGTCATCTGGATAATTAATAAATCATATTGATCTGGACATTAAGCCAACTTTTGCAACTATTTTTTTCAAGAGCCATGTGATTTATCTGTAATTTATACACTCTAGAAGCACTCAAACAAGAAGAGAAGAAGCCAGCTTTGTCATTCAATCCATACAGCCAATCATGTACAGTAGAATGAAATTAGGTTTCTCCTATTTACAGTGTTAATCACATCTAGAATCAAAGGGGTCGCTGCCATGCAAGGCGCCACCACAAACCACGTTTCCTTCCCCCATTCTATTACGCTGAGCACCAAGCTAGAAGGCAGGAAATACCATTTTTATATGGTCTTAGGTATGACCCGGCCGGGGCTTGAACCCACGACCTCCTGGTTGTGGGATGGATGTTCTATCAACTGGGCCACCACTGCGGTGGGGGAAGCAAGATTTTTATTGTATCTGGTCAGGAGCTGTCTCCTCTATCCCGTTGTATTTGTAAGACATTGTAAATACAGTGGGGCAAAAAAGTATTTAGTCAGCCACCAATTGTGGAAGTTCTCCCACTTAAAAGATGAGAGAGGTCTCCAATTTTCATCATAGGTATATCTCAACTATGAGAGACAAAATGAGAAAAAAAATCCAGAAAATCACATTGTCTGATTTTTGTAACTTGGATTTTTATTCATTTTTCATCATACATATTGCATTCAGATCACAGTCTATATTTTAAAAAAAAAAGGAGCTAGAGTAAGAAAGAAAAAAAAAAGGGGGGGGGAACAAATGTTGGATCATCAAGTTTTTAGTTTCCATCTCTTAATTCTTCTGGTTTTCCCAGTGTCTTCGGTTATTCTTTCAATTTCTGTCTCGTTGCACTTTGTAGTGTGTCCATTTCTGCCATTTTTTTTTCATATAGTCCTTCTTGCATTCTTTGTCGATATGTTAGTTTTTCCATCAAACTTATATCCTCAACAATGTCAGTCCATTGCTCTTGGTCAGGAAGAACTTCTGATCGCCGTTTTCTTGTGATTGTTTTTTTTACATGCAATCAACAAGATTTTAACTAGATATCTGTCCTCAGCCTGTATTACATTGTCTCTTTTAAGATCACATAAATACATCAAGTTACAGTTCATTGGTATATTATATCCTAATATCCTCTGTATTGTCACATGTATAGATTTCCAGAATGATGAGATTTTGCAGCATTTCCAAAACATATGTGAGTGGTCTGCATTTTGAGCCCCACATCCCCTCCAGCATAAAGATTGGGTATTTGTATATTTTCTTTGAATCTGTGGTGTAATGAAATAGCGAATCAGGTTTTTCCATCCAAATTCCCTCCATGTCCTTGAACTTGTTGATGTGTGTTGTGTTTTCCATATTTCTTGCCAGTTTTCTTCTGTTATGTTTAAATTTAGCTCTTTCTCCCATTTCTCCTTTATATAGTTACTTGAATGTTTGTTTGCCATAAGTTTCTGATATAGCGTTGAAATAATTCTTATTTTATTTCCTGCATATGACCTTAAAATGAATTGTATAATCTCGCTCACATCTGTGTGGAGGTTATGCCTAATCTTCCTCATATAATAGTCTCTCATCTGCAGATATCTGAAGAATTCCGATTTTTCTAGTTTAAATTTTCTTCTGTTGTTTACAAAGCTCCCGAGATCTTTTTTTCCAATATTGCCCCATGCTGTGATTCCCTTGTTCACCAGATTTTTGTATCCCCTATCTTGCTTTGCCGGTTCAAACTGACTGTCAAATGCTACCCATTTCAATAGTTTTATGTTTTCCTTTATATTATACTTTTGTACTATTTTATACCACAGTTCCAAAGTAGTGATTGGGTCTATTTGTTTGATTTGCTTATATGCATCATTATCTCCTATTATGCTTTGTACTGGGAGTCCCTCAATTTCCTTTTCCATTTCTTTCCATTTTGCCTCATATCCTCCGTCGCACCAACATATGATATATCTTATTTGTGCTGAGCAGTAATATTCCTTTAGACTCGGCAGCCCCATGCCTCCTTTCTCTTTTGGTAACTGGAGAGTTTTATATTTCATTCTTGGCTTTTTACCTCCCCAAACAAATCTCGATATCATCCTGTCCCACTTTTGGGCACCAGGAATCTCTGTTGGTAGAGCCTGGAAGAGGTAAAGCAGTCTAGGTTGTATGCTGATTTTGACTGTCTCAATTTTATTTTTTTACAATATTTTTATTGAACCTTTTTTACAAACATAATACAAACAATCAAACACTAACACTAAAGTAATAAAAAAAAATGTACTAAAACACACCAACAACCATTAACAGGAACAGGTCTTCAACAATGCTCCTCTGTTTAGTCTAGGCAATCCATTACATAAGTATACATATTATACATTCACCAGTTTGGAATTTACAAGGTCCACACACATCATTCACCTTCTTCTTCAAAAGTTACGTTTAAATTCTTTATATAATCAATAAAAGGTCTCCATATATTCTCAAACACAGTTTCCTTTGATTTCAGTATGTATGTTATTCTTTCTAGTGGAAGGTTTGCTAACATCTGTCTTAACCACTGAGTCACATCTGGTCTATGAGTCTTTTTCCACAATAGTGCAATACATTTTTTGGCATTAAGCAAACTGAGGTCTATGAATGCTCTTTCACTTTTATTAAAGTTGTGCTTTTCTGGATGCAGACCCAACAAAAACAATTTAGGATTCAATATGATTTGTTTTGAAATTATTTTTTCAATTGTTCCCCTCACCTCTTCCCAAAACATTCTAATTTTTCTACATTCCCATAAACAATGAAATAAGGTTCCTTTACTTTCCATACATTTTGTGCATGTATCTGGTATATTTTTGTTATATCTATTTAATTCCACCGGTGTAACATACATCCGCATTAACCATTTAAAATGTGTCAATTTTAGACGTACATTTATTGATTTGGTTTGAGCTTCTGTACAAGCCAATTCCCATTGTTCCTCTGAAATTTCAGTTTGCAGGTCTTCTTTCCAATAATTCAGTCTTTTCTGTGAGTTTTCACTTGAAGATAGTGTCAATGAGTTATAAAACTCTGAAATAATACCCTTTCTCTTACTATCTTTCGTCAAGATTTTTTCCAAGGATGAATAAATAGGTCGAGTGAGAGCATTGTTTTGATTTGATCGAATAAAGTTCCTAATCTGAAGATATTTTAAAAAATGTGTTCTATTAAGATTAAATTTGATCCTCAGCTCTTCAAAAGACATTATGTTATCTGAACATGACAGATATAAATCTTGAATTTTTTGAATCCCTTTTAAATTCCATACTTTAAATACAGCGTCCGCTCTCCCTGGTTTAAAATATTGATTACCCCATATTGGACTAAATTGTGACAGTAAGTGTGGTTCTTTTAAATATTTTTTAGTTTCACACCATATTTTGATCATCTGTTTTACAAATGGATTTTTAACTTGTTTCTGTAATTTTTTTGCCGAGTCTGAGTATATGAATATGGGAAGAGGTAAAGGTAAATTGTATGATTCCATTTCAGTCCAGTGAGGGAGATCATTTGATGAAAAATAATATGTCATAGACCTCAGTTGTGCCGACCAGTAATACAACATAAAGTTTGGACATTTCAGACCTCCACGATCAAATGGTAAATATAGTAAGGACAGACGTAATCTAGCCTTCCTATTGTTCCATATAAACTCCACTAACTTTTTTTTAATTCTTGAGAATAGATCTGAAGGTGGTGGTAAAGGAATGTATTGAAATAAATAAAGTATTTTGGGTAAGATATTACTTTTAAGTATATTAATTCTCCCAATCATCGACATTGGTAGTGACATCCATCTCTGAATTAACTCATTAATGTCTGTCATTAAGGCTTCGTAGTTGGCACTGGCGACTGATTCTAGCTTAGGCACAATTTGGATTCCTAAATATTTAAACTGATTTACAACATTGAATTGATTTACCTCAGAAGCTGGGTGCTTTCTCTGGGACTCATTTAGCATTAATATTGAAGATTTAGTTTTATTTATTTTATATCCTGATATTTCCCCAAAATTCTTTATTAAATTCAACAAGGTCGGAATTGATTTTTTAAGATTCGACATAAACAAAATTATGTCATCGGCATACAGGGAGATTTTATGTTCTGTTGGTCCAACCTTAATTCCATATATTTGCGGATGTAAACATACTGCCATCTCTAAAGGTTCAATTGCCATAGTAAACAGTAAAGGTGAAAGTGGACAGCCTTGTCGACATCCTTTATTGATTTTGAGATATTACTGTTTGTTAGGATTTCTGCTGTAGCATTATTGTATATTATCTGAACCCATTTTATGAAATTATTTCCAAGTCCAAACCTTTGTAAGACTTCAAAAAGAAAGGGCCATTCGGCCCTATCAAAGGCCTTTTCGGCGTCCAATGATAGAAGAGCTGTATCCGGTGCTTCTTTATTAGAGTAAATAATATTGAATAATCTTCTTACATTATGGAAGCCTTGTCTTCCCTTTATAAAGCCATTCTGATCTCGGTTAATAATATTTGGTAATATTTCTTGTATTCGTCTGGCTAAAATTTTACAGATTATCTTAAGGTCAGCATTTAATAGGCTTATTGGTCTCATATTTTCACATTTATTAGAGGGTTTACCTGGTTTTGGCAACAGTATAATTAAGGCATTATTCATGTATGATGGTAAATTACTATTTTGAAATGCTTCTAAAACCATTTCCAAAAAAGGTTTTATTAATTTATTCTTAAATTTTTTATAGAGGTCAACTGGAAGACCATCTGGTCCTGCACTTTTTCCTTATTTCATATTATCAATGGCTAGCCCAACTTCTTCTTGACTAATTTTAGACTCCAGTATCTCCCTGTTTTCATTTGGAATACACGGTATAGATAGTCCGTCCAAAAACCCATTTAGTTTTGTTAAGTCAGTTTCATTTTTTGTATCATATAATTTTTCATAGTAATCTCTAAAGGCTCTATTAATTTCTAAAGGATCTACAACTACCTGTCCATTACTTATAATACTGGTAATTGGTGTTTTAGATTCTAATTGTTTAATCTGCCATGCCAATAATTTTCCTGATTTTTCACCTTGTTCATAAAAAGATTGCTTCAATCTTAGAAGACTCGAGGCAGCTCTATTCGCTGATTTTTTGTCATATTCAGCTCTCAGAATTATTAATTCATTCTCTAACTTTGGGTCACTTCCTGCATACACTTTTTCTTGAAGAATTTTTAATTTGTGTTCCAATTGGACTCTCTCCTCTCGAGTCGTCTTAGATTTTGAACCTGTATAACTAATAATATGTCCCCTAATAAAAGCTTTGAAAGCCTCCCACTTTATACATGCTGATGTTTGTGTAGTATTAATATCGAAGAACTCATCTATCTGTTTTTCTATATACTTAACAAATTCTTCATCCTGAAGCCATTTATGCTGAAATTGCCACCTACCTGGCTCCTTTGTCAATTTCTTATCTACATATATGAGACAACAGGGTGCATGATCAGAGATCACAATATTATCATAAAAGCAGTTTTGAATCTTGGACCTTAATTCTGTGGAGATCAAAAAATAGTCAATACGTGAGAATGATTTGTAGGTATTAGAATAACAAGAGTAGGCTTTAACTTGTGGTTTCATTTCTCTCCATATATCCAGCAATCTCAATTCTTTCATAGAATGCTTAATGATCACCCTACATCCATTGTGTGTACAGTCCAGTCCTGTTGATCTGTCTATACCAGGATTCAATGTACAATTAAAATCCCCTGCTATTATATGTTGTCCTGTAAGTGATGATAAGATAAGAAATAAATTAGCAAAGAACTTTTGATCATCTATGTTGGGACCGTATAAGTTCACCAGATTTATGTTTTCTAATAGCAAAGATCCTTGAATAATTAGATATCTTCCAAATTTGTCTCCAATTACATTTTTCACTTGAAATGGGACTGATTTATGTATGAGAGTCATAACTCCCCTGGCTTGGGATGAAAATGGTGAGGTGAACACACTTCCTTGCCATCTTCTCCTAATTCTTTTTACATCCTCCTCTATTAGATGGGTTTCTTGTAAAAACACAATTTTTGAACCTATGTCTTTTATTTTATTCATAACTTGTTTAAGTTTTTTTAAATTTTGTAGACCTCTGCAATTCCATGAAGTTAAATTAAGATTAACGCTTTGGTCTATGATCAATAGGGGGTTTAGGATTACCTCGCAATATAAACATGCTCTTACAGAGAAGCAAAAACATGAGTGGTTGAACATTCATCCTACAAACTACACACAAACAAATTCCCCCTTCCCACCTTCGTGGTAAACCCCCCAAAATCAAAAAAAAAAAATTCCGTCTCCCGCTATAGCCATCAACCGCTCCACACCCACGAGGATCAGCCAAAGCCACTCCTTCTTCATCCTCCCAATCACCCTAACTCTACTGCTTTTAATAACGTAACATTAACTGTCTTCTGTAATTTTCCAATTTAACTCCAAAATTTTATAGCAATTTTGTACATCATAGTTTTTTGTTTTTTTTTAATATGTAATACAATCTATATTTTGTAAACTTGCTATATGCTTCAAATCAGTTAGATGCCTATGTAAATGCTTAAATATTCTACCCTATATTCTGTTCATGCTTAGCTCCCACCAGTCTCTTCCTGGATCTTCTTGATGAGCTCCTGCGCCTCCTCAGGGGTCTTGAAGATGTGTGTTCTGCCCTTATATGTGACCAAAAGTCTTGCAGGGTGAATCACTCCATGACGAATCCCAAGGTTGCGCAGTTCTTTACGGATGGGGTCAAACTGCTTCCTTAATTGTTGGATTCCTGAGGCCAAATCTGGGTAGAACCGCACCTGTTGATCCTGGTATTTAATTTCTCCTTTGGCTTGCGCCGCATTGGAGATCGTCATCCTGTCTCTGTAGCTGAGGAACTTCATAATTAGCGTCCTCGGTGCTGCCTTGTTATCTCTCGGTGGGCCAATTCGGTGGGCGCTTTCCAAGACGACTGATGAATGTAGCGCCGCGTTGTTTAGCGCCTCCGGGATCCACCCCTCCAAAAAGGAGCATGGGTCACGACCTTCGGCTCCCTCCGGTAGACCCACCAGCCTCAGGTTGTTCCGTCTCGACTGGGACTCCAAGTCCAGGACATTATCTTCCAGACATTATTTTTTTTTTCCAAAGTGCGCACCTTTAATTGAAGTCCGCCGACGTCATCCTCCACACTGGAAACACGAAGCTCCACCTGCGTCACTCGCTGCACGCAGTCACCCAATTCCTTTCTCATTGCATCCAACGCTGCCATAATCCCATCAAGTTTAGCGGAAAAGTCTGCTCTCATTGAGCTAATGGCAGCCAGCACTGCACCTGTGCCGCCGTCATCAGCAGTCACCGCACCACCGCTAGTTTCATCCGCCATATCCGCAGCTTTTCCTGCTGCGCCACAGACGTGAAAGTCCGTTAGTTTGGACTGTTTCGGCGTTTCTTTTTTTCCTCCACTTGATTTCCCAGCCTTAGGCTTCCCCGGCATATCCTCGCCCAAACGCTGGGATAAGTTCAGTTCCAAATAAGAGAGTTATTTGCCGATTTTTATCTCTAGAAGCAGAGCAGAGTGAAACATGTCCTCTCACGTAGCCGCCATAACCGGAAGTCGACTGTCTCAATTTTTGAATTCAGATCCATATTTAAGATTGACCATCTATCAATATCTTTTTTTATTTCTTGTTCCAACCTATCATAGTTTGCTTTATAGATTTTGCTTAGATCTTTAGGTATGCTCACTCCAAGGTATTTTATTTCTTTTTGTTTCCAGTTTAGTTTGATCTTATCAGTTATCTGGTTTAGAGGGTTATAGTGGAATGTCAGTATTTGTGTTTTTGTTATGTTTATCTTGTATCCTGATAATTTTCCAAAATTTTCTATCAAGTTCATCATTTCCATTATTGATTCATCTGGTTGTTCAAGGTAAACTATAATATCGTCTGCAAATAGCCCAATCTTGTGTTCCGCTCCCTTTATCGTTACACCTTTTAATTTCTTATTTTGTCACATCGCTTGAGCCAGTAGCTCTATGAACAGAGCAAACAAGGTGGGCGATAGGCAGCATCCCTGCCTGGTTGATCTTTGTATATTTACTTTGTCTGTTAAGCTACCGTTTAGCTTGATTCTTGCCACAGGTTTTTGATACAGCGTCTTTATGCATTGTACTGATTTTTCGTTAAATCCAAAGCGTTCCAGCACACTATATAGGAACTTCCAATTAACCCTATCAAATGCTTTTTCTGCGTCTAAACTCATTATTTTTTTTTTCCACAATATCTTTATTGAACCTTTTTTTTTAACAAACATGATACAAACAATCAAACACTAACACTAAAGTACTACAAAAAAAAATGCACTAAAAAACACCAACAACCACCAACAAAATCAAATCTTCAACAATGCTCCTCTGTTTAGTCTAGACAATCCAATACATAAGTATACATATTATGTTCACCAGTTTGGAATTTACAAGGTCCACACACATCATTCACCTTCTTCTTCAAGAGTTATGTTTAAATTTTTTACATAATCAATAAAAGGTCTCCATATATTCTCAAACACAATTTCCTTTGATTTCAGTATATATGTTATTCTTTCTAATGGAAGGTTTGTTAACATCTGTCTTAACCACTGAGTCACATCTGGTCTATGAGTCTTTTTCCATAATAGTGCAATACATTTTTTGGCATTAAGCAAACTGAGGTCTATGAATGTTCTTTCACTTTTATTAAAATTATGCTTTTCTGGGTACAGACCCAACAAAAACAGTTTAGGATTCAATATGATTTGTTTTGAGATTATTTTTTCAATTGTTACCCTCACCTCTTCCCAAAACATTCTTATTAATCTACATTCCCATACACAATGAAATAGGGTTCCTTTACTTTCCATGCATTTTGTGCATGTATCTGGTATATTTTTGTTATATCTATTTAACTCCTCCGGTGTAACATACATCCGCATTAACCATTTGAAATATATCAATTTAAGGCGTACATTTATTGATTTGGTTTGAGCTTCTGTACAAGCCAATTCCCATTGTTCCTCTGAAATTTCAGTTTGCAGATCTTCTTTCCAGTAGTTTAATCTTTTCAGTGAATTTTCACTTGAAGATAGTATCAATGAGTTATAAAACTCTGAAATAATACCCTTTCTTTTACTATCTTTCATCAACATTTTTTCCAAGGATGAATAGATAGGTCGAGTGAGAGCTTTATTTTGATTTGATCGAATAAAGTTTCTAAGTTGAAGATATTTAAAAAAATGTGTTCTATTGAGATTAAATTTGATCCTCAGCTCTTCGAAAGACATTATGTTTTCTGCACATGGCAAATATAAATCCTGAATCTTTTGTATCCCTTTTAAATTCCATACTTTAAATACAGCGTCCGCTCTCCCTGGTTTAAAATATTGATTACCCCATATTGGACTAAATTGTGACAATAACTGTGGTTCTTTTAAATAGTTTTTAGCTTCACACCATATTTTGATCATATGCTTTACAAATGGATTTTTAACTTGCTTTTGTAATTTTTTTGCCGAATCTGAGTATATGAATATGGGAAGAGGTAAAGGTAAATTGTATGATTCCATTTCAGTCCAGTGAGGGAGATCATTTGATGAAAAATAATATGTCATAGACCTCAGTTGTGCCGACCAATAATACAACATAAAATTTGGACATTTCAGACCTCCATGATCAAATGGTAAATATAATAAAGACAGACGTAATCTAGCCCTCCTATTGTTCCATATAAATTCCACTAACTTTTTTTTAATTCTTGAGAATAAATCTAAAGGTGGTGGTAAGGGAATGTATTGAAATAAATAAAGTATTTTAGGTAAGATATTACTTTTAAGTATATTAATTCTCCCGATCATCGACATTGGTAGTGACATCCATCTCTGAAGTAACTCATCAATATCTGTCATTAAGGCTTCATAATTGACACTGGCGATTGATTCTAGCTTAGGCACAATTTGGATTCCTAAATATTTAAACTGATTTACAACATTGAATTGATTTACCTCAGGGGTTGGGTAATTTCTCTGGGTCTCATTTAGCATTAATATTGAAGATTTAGTTTTATTTATTTTATATCCTGATATTTCCCCCAAATTCTTTATTAAATTCAACAAGGTCGGAATTGATTTTTTAAGATTCGACATAAACAAAATTATGTCATCGGCATACAGGGAGATTTTATGTTCTGTTGGTCCAACTTTAATTCCATATATTTGTGACTGTAGACGTATCGCCATCGCTAAAGGTTCAATTGCCATAGTAAACAGTAAAGGTGAAAGTGGACAGCCTTGTCGACATCCTCTATTGATTTTTATTGATTTTGAAATATTGTTATTTGTTAGGATTTCTGCTGTAGCATTATTATATATTATCTGAACCCATTTTATGAAATTATTTCCAAGTCCAAACCTTTGTAAGACTTCAAAAAGAAAGGGCCATTCAACTCTATCAAAGGCTTTTTCGGCATCCAGTGATAAGAGAGCTGTATCCGGTGCTTCTTTATTAGAATAAATAATATTAAATAGTCTTCTTACATTATGGAAGCCTTGTCTTCCCTTTATAAAGCCATTCTGATCTCGATTAATAATATTTGGTAAAATTTCTTGTATTCGTCTTGCTAAAATTTTACAGATTATCTTAAGGTCGGCATTTAATAGGCTTATTGGTCTCATATTTTCACATTTATTAGAGGGCTTACCTAGTTTTGGCAACAGTATAATTAAGGCATTATTCATATATGATGGTAAATTACTATTTTGAAATGCTTCTAAAACCATTTCCAAAAAAGGTTTTGTTAATTTATTCTGAAATTTTTTATGAAGGTCAACTGGAAGACCATCTGGTCCTGCACTTTTTCCTGATTTCATATTATCAATGGCTAGTCCAACTTCTTCTTGACTAATTTTAGACTCCAGTATCTCCCTATTTTCATTTGGAATACACGGTATAAATAGTTCGTTCAAAAACCCATGTAGTTTTGTTAAGTCAGATTCATTTTTGGTATCATATAATTTTTCATAGTAATCTCTAAAGGCTCTATTAATTTCTAAAGGATCTATAACTACCTGTCCATTACTTATAATACTGGTAATTGGTGTTTTAGATTCTAATTGTTTAATCTGCCATGCCAATAACTTTCCTGATTTTTCACCTTGTTCATAAAAAGATTGTTTCAATCTTAGAAGACTCGAGGCAGCTCTATTCGCTGATTTTTTGTCATATTCAGCTCTCAAAATCAGTAATTCGTTCTCCAACCTTGGATCTCTTCCTGCATATACTCTTTCTTGAAGAATTTTTATTTTATGTTCCAATTGGACTCTCTCCTCTCGAGTCTTCTTAGATTTTGAACCTGTATAACTAATAATATGTCCCCTAATAAAAGCTTTGAAAGCCTCCCACTTTACACATGCTGATGTTTGTGTAGTATTAATGTCAAAGAACTCATCTGTTTTTCTATGTATTTAACAAATTCCTCATCCTGAAGCCATTTATGCTGAAATTGCCATCTACCTGGTTCCTTTGTCAATTTCTTATCTACATATATTAGACAGCAGGGTGCATGATCAGAGATCACGATGTTATCATAAAAACAGTTTTGAATCTTGGACCTTAATTCTGTGGAGATCAAAAAATAATCAATACGTGAGAATGTCTTGTAGGTATTGGAATAACAAGAGTATGCTTTAACTTGTGGTTTCATTTCTCTCCATATATCTTATCAATTTCAATTCTTTCATAAAATGATTAATGGTCATCCTACATCCATTGTGCGTACAGTCCAGTCCTGTTGATCTATCTATACCGGGATTCAATGTACAATTAAAATCCCCTGCTATTATATGTTGCCCTGTAAGTGATGATAAGATAAGAAATAAATTAGCAAAGAACTTTTGATCATCTATATTGGGACCATATAAGTTCACCAAGTTTATATTTTCTAATAGCAAAGATCCTTGAATGATTACATATCTTCCAAATTTGTCTCCAATTACATTTTTCACTTGAAATGGGACTGATTTATGTATGAGAGTCATAACTCCCCTGGCTCGGGATGAAAATGATGAGGTGAAAACATTTCCTTGCCATCTACTCCTAATTCTTTTTACATCCTCCTCTATTAGATGAGTTTCTTGTAAAAACACAATTTTTGAACCCATGTCTTTTATTTTATTCATAACTTGTTTAAGTTTTTTTAAATTTTGTAGACCTCTGCAATTCCATGAAGTTAAATTAAGATTAACGCTTTGATTTATGATCAATAGGGAGTTTGGGATTACCTTGCAGTGTAAACATGCTCAAACAGAAAAGCAAAAAAATGAGTGGTTGAACATTCACCCTACAAACTACACACAAACAAATTCCCCCTTCCCACATTTGTGGCAATCCCCCCAAAAACAAAAGAAAAATTCCGTCTCCCGATATAGCCATCGACCGTTCCACACCCACGAGGATCAGCCAAAGCCACTCCTTCTTCATCCTCCCAATCACCCTAACTCTACTGCTTTTAATAACGTAACATTAACTCTCTTCTGTAATTTTCCAATTTAACTCCAAAATTTTATAGCAATTTTGTACTTTTTTTTTAAAATTTTTTTTATTATGTAATACAATCTATATTTTGTAATCTTGTTATATGCTTCTAATCAGTTAAATGCTCAAATATTCTACCCTATATTCTGTTCATGCTTAGCTCCCACCAGTCTCTTCCTGGATCTTCTTGATGAGCTCCTGCGCCTCCTCGGGGGTCTTGAAGATGTGTGTTCTGCCCTCATATGTGACCAGAAGTCTTGCAGGGTGAATCACTCCATGACGAATCTCAAGGTTGCGCAGTTCTTTACGGATGGGGTCAAACTGCTTCCTTAATTGTTGGATTCCTGAGGCCAAATCTGGGTAGAACCGCACCTGCTGATCTTGGTATTTAATTTCTCCTTTGGCCCGCACCGCGTTGGAGATCGTCATCCTGTCTCTGTAGCTAAGGAACTTCATAATTAGCGTCCTCGGTGCTGCCTTGTTACCTCTCGGTGGGCCAATTCGGTGGGAGCTTTCCAAGACGACTGATGATTTTAGCTCCGCGTTATTCAGCGCCTCCGGGATCCACCCCTCCAAAAAGGAGCATGAATCACGACCTTCGGCTCCCTCCGGTAAACCCACCAGACTCAGGTTGTTCCGTCTGGACCGGGACTCCAAGTCCAGAACGTTATTTTCCAGATCTTTATTTTTTTTTTCCAAAGTGCGCACCTTTATTTGAAGTCCGCTGATTTCATCCTCCGCACTGGAAACGCGAAGCTCCGCCTGCGTCACTCGCTCCACGCAGTCACCCAACTCCTTTCTCATTGCATCCAACGCTGCCATAATCCCATCAAGTTTAGCGGAAAAGTCTGCTCTCATTGAGCTAATGGCAGCCAGCACTGCACCTGTGCCGCCATCATCAGCAGTTACCGCACCACCGCTAGTTTCATCCGCCATATCCGCAGCTTTTTCTACTGCGCCACAAACTTTAAAGTCCGTTAATTTGGACTGCTTCGGCGATTCAATTTTTCCCCCGCTTGATTTCCCAGCCTTAGTCTTCCCCGGCATATCCTCACCCAAATGCTGGGAAAAGTTCTGTTCCAAATGAGAGAGTTATTTGCTGAATCTTTATTTCCAGGAGCAGAGCAGAGTGATACGTGTCCTTCTAGGCGGCCGCCATAACCGGAAGTCGTCTAAACTCATTATTACTGCGCTTTTCTTTTCTTTATGTATTTGATTAATTATATGTATTGTTCTCCTGATATTATCATGTGTTTGGCGTCCCTCTATGAAACCAGTTTGATCATCTTCTATCAATTCCGTCAAGAATGTCTTTATTCGTTTACATATAATTGTTGTATATATTTTATAATCCACATTTAATAAAGAGATTGGCCTATAATTTCCGCATTGTTCCCTATCTTTCCCTGGCTTTAAAATAACTGAAATAATGGCTTCGTTCCATGATGGAGGTATTTTGTTGTTGTTTAACGTCCAATTAAATGACTTTAGGAGCTGTGGCGTGAGTTCTTCTATAAACACTTTATAAAACTCAGATGGGTATCCATCAATACCTGGTGATTTACTGTTTTTAAGTGACTTAATCACATCTTTAATCTCTTGTGTTGTTTCTGCTGTTAGCTTTTCATTTTGTTGGTTTCCTATTGATGGCAAGTCCAATGTGCATAGAAACTTTTTAATATCCTTAGCATTTGTTTCTTCAGGTTGCGAGTATAGTTCTTGATAGAAATTATGGAATATTTCTTCGATGTTTTCTGGGTTAACTGTGGTTTTATTTGTGATGGGGTCCTTAATCTTATATACATTATTCACTGTTTGTTGTTTTCTTAACCGTTTTGCCAGCAGTTTTGTGGCTTTTGGCCCCGTTTCATAATATTTTTGCTTTAAATATCTATTTTTCCTTTCAGTTTCATCTATTTGTATTTTTTATCTTTATTTTTTCTTCCTTAATTTCTTGGTATATTTTTGGGTCATTTGTGCTTTGATGTTTACGTTCTAATTCCCTCAGTCTCTCACATCTTTGTTCATATGTTTCCAGTTTAGACTTATTTGCTTTTCCTGTTTCAGCAATTAATTTACCTCTTAACACGGCTTTTAGTGCGTCCCATAGTATTGTTGGGTCCACTTCTTCATTATCATTCTCTTGGATATACTCGTTTATGTTTACTTTTATTCTTTCTTTCATTTTCTCATCATTTAACAGTCCTACATTAAGTTTCCATGTTGTTTGTCGTTTTCTATTGTTTAAATATATTTCCATGTATATAGGATTATGATCTGATATTTCTGCCCCTCCAATCCGACAATTTCTCACCCTGTGTCTGTCACCTTCATTCATAAGGAAGTAATCTATTCTAGAGTGTACTTTATGGACTGCTGAATAATGTGTATAGTCTTTTTCGAGTGGGTGCAGGTCCCTCCATATGTCTACCATACCCATTTCTGCCAGTGAGGTTCTTAAGAACTTTGTTACATGTTTTTTTGTCTTCTTAACACTTGTTGTGTCAACTTCATGATCCATGACGGCATTTAAGTCTCCTCCACAAATTAGGACTCCTTCACTGTGTGTTGCTATGAGATCAAACAGATGTTGAAAAAAACCCTTGTCACTTTCTGGTGGGGCATAGATGTTCACTAATGTGATCTGCATACCATCTATTCTTCCCTTTATTATTACATACCTGCCTTCTTTATCCTGGATTTCTTGTTCACATTCAAATTGTATTTTATTTGAAATTAGTATCATAACCCCCCTTTTAGTTCCTCCCTTAAAAGAACTGTAGTAGGAGTTCTTATAGCCAAATCTCTTTAGTTTCTCATGTTCTGTCTTGCTCAAATGTGTCTGTTGCATAAATATAATTTCGGCTTTTTCCTTCTTGAATTTTCTTATTATTCTTTCCCTTTTAACAGGTGAGTTCAGACCATTCACGTTTAATGTCAATATCTTAAGCTTTTTACCCATATTCATGTTTTTCCATTTTTTTAACTTGTGCTCCTAACCCCTTTAACAACAAAACTAACACATATTTGTACAAAAACACATTAACGAATCTCGACCTCCGTACTTTGGGCCTTTCTTCTGCCCACTGGTCCCTGTTGGTGGGTGGAGGGAATGTCCTCACAGTGAAGGGCCCTCCCTAGACCTGTATTTACTATCCAAGTAATAGTCATTAGTCTAGAAATGTCCAACAAAAATCACTTAAACCTCTCCTAGCCATTTGTTTCTCTTTTACCTTGTCTTCTTGGCCTTCATTTCTTCTGTGTCCTTCTTAATCTTTGTTATAGTCTAGGCTTTCCGTTGAAAGCCTTGCAGACGGACGTGGCACACCGGGCCACGTCCGTCTCCCTCCTTCTGCCGTTCACTCGCCTCCACTCCGGCTGTCGTGATGCGTTCAGTGCTGCCGCTGCTCCAGCCGCTTCCTCCGGTACGCTCACCACAAAGCCTCGCTCCGTCATGTCCCGCGCTGTCTCTCTGGCCGTGTTGTATGTCTTCACGCCGTCTTCCCAATGAATCCTCATCTTTGTTAGCGGCGTTTGCAATCTAATTTTTTTCTCTTTCAGCGTTTTTTTAATGTTGGCATATTTCTTTCGCTGCTGCACAATTTCTGTCGGGTAGTCATGGTCAAAGAATATCTGTTTGTTGCCGACTCGTATCTTTTTTTTCCACACTTGTGTCAGGATTCTTTCCTTTATGTCGTATTTCAGAAAGTTTACCACAACTGACCTGGGTGTAGAGTTTGGATTTCGGTTCTGTGCCGAGGCTCTGTGCGCTCGTTGGATCTGCAGGTCCGCTTCACCGGGCAGCTCAAGCTCTTTTTTTAAGAAATGATCCATGAATTTCGTCATCGAGTTGCCTTCAATGCCCTCCGGAATCCCGAAGATGCGTATATTGCTCCGTCTGGACCTGCTCTCCAGGTCGGTTATTTTTTCCTGTATCCTCTGTGTTTGCGCCGTCAGGGTCTGCAGCCGCTCGCTTGCCTCGGTCTTCCAGTCTTCCAACTCCGATATTCGAGCCTGTGCTTCTGTCATACCTGCCCGTTGGGTGCGCAGTTCCTCCATGTTTTCTGCTAGCTTGTGCTCCATTTCTCTTCGGAGACCCATAATTTCCTCCTTCATCTCTTTTTTCAGCTCTTCCTTAAGAGCCGCTAAATCCTGTTGGAGTTGTCGCTTGAAGTCTTTTAAGTCTTTACCTATATTGGCGATGCCAGTGTTTATGGTATCGAGTTTGGCATCCTCCATTTTCTCTGCTGTAGTCACCTCGTTTTTTTGGGCCTCGTGTTCAGCGATTTCTCCTGTGTTGTTGAAGAGGGATTCTTTAATTTTACCCTGCTTTTGTCCGTGTGCCCGGCTTCTTCGTGTTTTCATCCCTTGGTTTATTGATCCATTTATGTCGAGTTGGCCATTTACCAATGATTTTTAATCCGACTAGGGAGAGCTCTCAGTTTAAGCGTTATGTCTCTCCGCCATCTTCCCGGAAGTCCACATTCTGATTTTTAAAGAATTTATTTGCAAATTATGGTGGAAAATAAGTATTTGGTCAGTAACAAAAGTTCATCTCAGTACTTTGTTATATACCCTTTGTTGGCACTGACAGAGGTCAAGTCTTCACAAGGTTTTCACACACTGTTGCTGGTATTTTGGCCCATTCCTCCATGCAGATCTCCTCTAGAGCAGGTGATGTTTTGGGGCTGTCGCTGGGCAACACGGACTTTCAACTCCCTCCAAAGATTTTCTTTGGGGTTGAGATCTGGAGACTGGCTAGGCCACTCCAGGACCTTGAAATGCTTCTTATGAAGCCACTCCTTCATTGCCCGGGTGGTGTGTTTGGGATCATTGTCATGCTGAAAGACCCAGCCATGTTTCATCTTCAATGCCCTTGCTGATGGAAGGTGGTTTTCACTCAAAATCTCACGATACATGGCCCCATTCATTCTTTCCTTTACACGGATCAGTCGTCCTGGTCCCTTTGCAGAAAAACAGTCCCAAAGTATAATGTTTCCACCCCCATGCTTCACAGTAGGTATGGTGTTCTTTGGATGCAACTCAGCATTCTTTCTCCTCCAAACACGACAAGTTGAGTTTTTACCAAAAAGTTCTATTTTGGTTTCATCTGACCATATGACATTCTCCCAATCCTCTTCTGGATCATCCAGATGCTCTCTAGCAAACTTCAGACGGGCCTGGACATGTACTGCCATAAGCAGGGGGACACGTCTGGCACTGCAGGATTTGAGTCTCTGGCGGCGTAGTGCGTTACTGATGGTAGCCTTTGTTACTTTGGTCCCAGCTCTCTGCAAGTCATTCACTAGGTCCCCCCGTGTGGTTGTGGGATTTTTGCTCACCGTTCTCGTGATCATTTTGACCCCACGGGGTGAGATCTTGTGTGGAGCCCCAGATCGAGGGAGATTATCCGTGGTCTTGTATGTCTTCCATTTTCTAATAATTGCACCCACAGTTGATTTCGTCACACCAAGCTGCTTACCTATTGCAGATTCAGTCTTCCCAGCCTGGTGCAGGTCTACAATTTTGTTTCTGGTGTCCGTTGACAGCTCTTTGGTCTTGGCCATAGTGGAGTTTGGAGTCTGACTGTTTGAGGTTGTGGACAGGTGTCTTTTATACTGATAACGAGTTCAAACAGGTGCCATTAATACAGGTAACGAGTGGAGGACAGAGGAGCCTCTTAAAGAAGAAGTTACAGGTCTGTGAGAGCCAGAAATCTTGCTTGTTTGTAGGTGACCAAATACTTATTTTCCACCATAATTTGCAAATAAATTCTTTAAAAATCAGACTGTGATTTTCTGGACTTTTTTTTTTTTCTCATTTTGTCTCTCATAGTTGAGGTATACCTATGATGAAAATTGGAGACCTCTCTCGTCTTTTAAGTGGGAGAACTTGCACAATTGGTGGCTGACTAAATACGTTTTTGCCCTACTGTATGTTTAGTCAGTGAGGAAGACAGGAGAACAAAAGATAATTGGCGTTAGCAGGACCCCAACATTTGTAAAGGAATGGAACTCATTTAAGTTGTGTAAAAGACATGGAAAACAAACTAATTTGTCAGTGCTGGCTAATAACCGACACTAATGTGTCCGGGGGGGGAGGGGCTTAGTCTGTTGCTTGGGAACACCATCTGCCTGTTTCTAATATACTTTACATCATTAGCCTTCCTCCCCATGTTTCATCTACCCTGCTCTCCTGGCGTTTGATGGTGATGAAAATCACCAGGAAATGAGGCAATTGGGAGTCAGCAAGTCTGTTAAGTAGTGATAACAAATCTTCTTCAAACACAAGTCCCAGAAAAAGATGGTTAGGCTCACACTTTTTTTGCTTCACTCATTGACTTTGCTAATCAGTCCTGAGTGTACCCAGCCCTTTGTCCCCATTCCTTATTACTTTGAGGTTTATGCAGTGATTATTACCTATCAGTATTTGGGATCCCCACATACTGTGGAAAGGAGATTATATCTCTATTTTTAAACCCACATCACAAAAAACTACATTTATTTGACTGCACAGGGTTTATAAGATGTCCTTAGAAGGACAGTGCTGTGATGTTTTATTCTTTCTTCTGGATTTAAGCTGGATTTATGCACCCGTATCACATTAACGGCATTACTGATGCACGTCGCCAACACAGTTATCAGGAATGTTTTCTTGTGTGCTGGTTTGAATGCATTGTTGCATTGCCAAAATGTGTTTCTGCTAATGTGCAAGGTGATTTGTGTTCGTTGTGTGATTTTTGTTTATTAAATAGTGATGGACAAGAGCAGATTGTGATGGGGTTGGAGCGAGCAAATGTTAAAAAGCAACTTTTCATACCATTGCTGCAACAGAGAAAAGAGAGATGATGTTCGAGAAAATGGTACGTCCAACCTCTGCTGCTGCCGTCATTTGGCAATCTATAATCACTGGGGGTTAGGACGAGTCATAAACATGTTCTGCATCTGTAAACTTCCTCAATAGTCATTTGAATCTGGACCGTTGTTTATCTGACTCGCTTTGGAAGTGGTGCCGCGGTGAAGGAGTGGAGCAGAGAACCAGGAAATGAGAAGGAGACAAAGCGGACCAATCGGTCTGCGTCTGCCTGTGGTGGTTAAAACCTAAAAGTAATAGGAGAAAATGCACAATATGGGACTGTAAGCCAGAGAGAGCAAAGTAATGGTGAGGGAGGGCAATTTAACCTGGCAATACTCTGGTGAAATACACACTGATGGTTAGTCTACCCAGTAGGTGATTTAAGGGGGGATGCTATCCCCTTTGTTAGCAAAATGACCCAGTTCCATCCCCCTTGTTAAGCTGCCATCCCACCCACCCCAACGAAGAGGGTGAGGATAGCATAGTAATAAGTTGGTTACCGCATGCACTTAAGTAGCTTTTTCACAGAATTGTGCTTTGATGACTTAGGGAGTTTGTATGATTTTCCTCAGACTAACACTTCTAAGAGGAAAATGTCACAAATTGGTGAGAGTATAATTGCAAATTTAAAAGAAATTTTTTTTGAAAATTTGAGATAAAAAGTTGCGAATTTAATAGAAACAAGTTATGTATCCATCCATCCATCTTCTACCGCTTTTCCGGAGGTCCGGGTCGCGGAGACAGCAGTTCAAGCAGAGAAGCCCAGACTTCCCTCTCCCCAGCCCCAGAGTTCCAGCTCTTCAGAGAGGATACCAAGGCATTCCCAGACCAGCTGGGAGACATAAGGCACTTTTCCATGGGCCCCGGTCAGCCTCGGCCCGAGAACACGACTCGGGTCGGCGCGGCTCCATGGTCCCTCGATTGCTTTTCAACAGTACTGCAGCCCGGCCGCGGCTGGGTGGGATTTCTTAACAGCAAGGCGGCGCTTCACTCTCGTGACGTGAAGCGTGCGACCCAAACAAACATAACATGGCTGCTCTACAAGGCGACTCCTCGGTTTGTGGCTTTTTTCGCCATAAATACCAAAAAGCACCGCCAGATAAGGGTACGGGCAGCGAGACTAAACACTCTGGAATAGTTCTGCAGCTTCTGGGAGAGCCGAAGACATGAGGATACAAACTAGGTAAGCTAATGGTTGCTAATGCTAGTTTGCTGTAAGTACGTCGTGCTACACTGTAATGTCTGCAAGTTAGGTACTAAAATATGTATGCTGTGTGTGTGTGTTTCAGATGGCTCTGTTGTTGAGAAATTACCTCTTCAAATGGTCGTTCTGGCTCAGCAACGCCTCTCACTGTCATCAGCCTGGCACTAATGACTGCACAGCTTCACCAAGCTTAAGAATTTCTGTAGAAACGTTCATTTCCTGTACAACAAATTACTCTGCTCTGTGTGAAAATCATGGAGAGACTGTACCTGCTTCTGCAGCAGTCTGAGGTGTGGTCATAGATTAAATTGATCAGCTGACACAACTTGATCGCCAGTTTAATAACTATATTAGCCACAAAATATCTATTCAAAAAGTAAACAGTACTGAGTTACGTATAAGATATATTTTATAGTTATGATGTATTATAGGCCAAAACAAACTTGATCTAGGATTAAAGGCAATTATGTAAAATAGTTAAAAATAGGTAATGTTAATGAAGGCCTGTCTTTCTCTGTTTTTTTTTTCTGGGGGGGGTTATTGCCTTCCCTCACTGATATCCTTGCTTTGTAATCCAGTATATGTATACATATATTTTTTTTTCACCCTATTTGTCCTTTTTGGAGACTGATGTGATACTTGGAAGATCAGTATGTGTAGTACCATCTTGTATAAAGTCAATAAAAACTTTAATTACAAAAAGGCAATTAAAATAATGCAGTCATAAGGTCACATGGAAAATAATTGATTTCCTCGATACATGTACTGTAGAAATGTATATTCTCTGCATACTATACATGCATTCATGTAGTATTGCACTGGGAATTGCACTGACAATAAACCTGTGAATTTTTGGCAGATGTCTCTTTTTTATATATCTGAAGGTTACCACCATGTGGCACAAATTAAACACTGAAAGATTGGCAAAGCTAAGAACAATCCAGCATTTTGAGAAATCACTTTTGGTTGGGTGTAAGTCTCATCAAAATTATGAGCCATATTGTATTATATAATATTATGAACCATAAAGCAGTTTGTGTTAAATTTTAAATCCCATTAAACCTAATCCGGGGGGTTCCAATCAGTTGTCATGGGGGGTCAAGACCCTGCAGGTTCTCTCTTCTACCCAGTCTCTTCAGCAGGTGTTGTCACTGATCAGTCAGTGGAAGAAGTTCAGTGGAGTCTGCTGTTGAAGACACTGGTTGGAGGTAAAGCCTGCAGGGTCTTTGCCCTCCATGGCACATGATTAGACACCCCCGCCCAAAACCCATTATGATGAAGAGCAGATGTTAATATGACCCAGAATTCCTCCATATACATCCAACAATACAGTGTTCAGTTAATAAAATTATTGTGTTGGTTACTTTTTTCTTAAAAATGAGCCATTATTTTCAAGGTCACAGATAAATCCTTTGTACAGTTGACTCTTTTCCCAACGGTGTCTTAACAGACAAAATGGAAAATCATGATGCAAACACTTAAGTCACTAAATTCTTTATTACAATCAGCAGCAAATTCCAGATTATTCAGAATGTGCAAAATTCAAACTGTAAAAAAGAATAAAATTTGAATGGGTCACACACGGCTGCCACGCTCCCTCACTGAGAAGCAACCGGATCGGCCCTGGTCCTGGTCCAGCAGATCTTCAGCCTGCATCTCTGTAAATAGTGAGGCAAGGTCCAGTTGGGGTGGACATTTTCCGTCTTGCCTACACAAAAGACAAATGGGTGGTGGTTAGTTGAAGCAAGTTTAACACATATTTGGGAAATACACTTGTTGCTAAAAGCCAGTGGTGGAATGTGAATTAATGAATGAATCTTAATTTCGGGTTGATTAAAGGTAAAGATTAAAAGAAAATAGAATAATATATCAAAGGGGAAAAAAATTTAACAAGGTCAAATTAAACAATAACTCCTCTGATTCTACAGTTCAACATAGGTTATCTGAAATGGGTGATGGCTGAAGCCGCAGCTTATATTGCCCACCATATTTCATCCAAGTATTCAAAAGAAAAACAAAACAGGAGCGATTACTATTTGAATGTGACAATAAAGTACTTCGTTGTTGTATTTAACCACAGTTTTCATGTAGCTGCGCTTCGGTAGATTTTTCAGGGGCTGCGTTACATTAAAAATCATTTGTTTTTACTGTGGCTTCAGCAATCAGAATGAATTAATAACGTTAACTGATGCTGTGAATCACCGAGTATGGACTCACTCAGTCAAAATCTGAAGTTTTTATCCAATACCACAAACCATATTTAGGAATATTTAGGAGAAAACATGCGCGATTCACCAGTTGGTACTAGCAAAAAAACGTTAGCTAGAAAACGTTAGCCATCACAGAACAGCACACAATTTAATGCCCAGGACCAAAGTGGAATAAAAAACGCAAACCAGGACTTTAACCAGGATTAACATATTTCATCGTTTGCTCTCACAAGCGAATATTTAGGAGAAAACATGCGCGATTCACCAGTTGGTACTTGCTAGCTAGCAAATTAAAAACGTTAGCTTTAAAACGTTAGCCAGCACGGAACAGCACTGTAATGGCTCAAAAAAAGTGACCGTACCACCAATAGGATAAATAAGCAAGCAGATGCACATTATTACAAATCACTCACCATATAGATGGTTTTCATCTACAGCTGGTCCATACTCCGGTTTCTGTGCAGCCATAGGTCCGGGTCACTCCTCACTGTGGATCTGCCACAAAGCAGAGAAAACTCCGTACCTCTTCATTGGACCACGGTGTAGAGTGCCGCAAAACCTACAACGCTGTCTGTATTAATATCATATCCACTCCGTGACCGACTTAGTCCATGACAATATTGCAAATGGCCGTTAGAAGACGGGGAAGACCGTCGCTATTATCGTGACGTTACGACCTGACCAATCAGCGGCGACCAGTCTGTTGACGTCACATCACGGCCCCGGGTCGGGGCCGTGAGCGACCCTGCCCTCGATCAGGTACGAAAATCGCGCCTGCTAACCGGTGCTGGGGCTCATGGAAAATGCACAAACACCGGGGCCCTGGTGTGGTGCTGGGGAAAGCGGGGCCCGTGGAAAAGGCCTAATAGTCTCTCCACTGAGTCCTGGGTCTGCCCCGGGGTCTCCTCCTAGTGGGACGTGCCTGAAACACCTCAAGTGGGAGGTGTCCAGGAGGCATCCTAATCAGATGCCCATACCACCTCAACTGACTCCTTTCTCCGTAGGATTGCTGGACTCACCCTCAGAGATAGGGTGAGGAGCTCAGTCATCCGGGAGAGGCTCAGAGTAGAACCGCTTCTCCTCCACATTGAAAGGAGTCAAGTTATCAGGTTCAGGTTACTTTATTTGTACCCGTAGGTAGATTTGTTTTGCAGTCTGGTGACATCCATATTTACACCAAGCAAACGTCTGGACCATCTAACTACCTGATCCAAGGATTTCCTCTGTTTCGGTTTTATCTGACCAAACCATGACACTAAAGAAGAGGATAAAACAGATTCAATAAAAGCCCGATAAAACATTGTCATTATGGTTCGGTCAGTTTGGAAGCGTGCAAGTTTCCTCAAGCAATGCAAATGTTGCTGACCCTTTTTGCACACCCTTTCACAGTTGTCTTCAAAGTTTAAATTACTATCAATAATCGTCCCAAGATATTTGTAGGATTGTACACATTCAGTGGTCTGACCTTTTAGTACGTTGACTTTGTGCCTGGGAGTTTTCCTCCTAAAGTCAATAATCATATCTTTAGTTTTTGTCGTATTCAGCTGCAGGTAGGAATCCTCACACCAGTGAACAAAATCATCAACTACTGGGCCGTGGCCACTCTCACCAATCCTGTAAGAGACTGACAATAACTGAATCATCAGCATACTTTATAATGTGTCTGTTGTCATGTCTGCTCCGACACATGTTTGTGTACAGGATGAAGAGTAGTGGTGACAGCACACACCCCCGAGGAGAGCCAGTAGAAGAGTACTTTAGGTCAGACAATGTACCATTGACCCTAACTCTCTGCGTCCTGTTGGTTAAGAAATCCAGAATCCAACCCACCAGATTATTGCTCAAATCAAATTGTTGCAGGAGCCTTTCAACTAAAATATGAGGTTGGATTGTATTAAAGGCGGAGGAAAAGTCCACAAATAAAAGCCTAGCATGTGTCCCATTAAAATCCAGATGTTTAAAAAGCATGTTAAGCAGAGTGACAGTGGCGTCCTCCACTCCTCTGTGAGGCCTATAGGCAAACTGCAGAGGATCCAATGCATGTTCAGTCTGCTTTAGGACCTCACATCTGACCAGTTTTTCAAAAATTTTCATTAAAATTGAAGTCAAAGCAACTAAAGTCTAAAGTCGTTTACCGTTTTAGGACAGCTGGATTTTGGAACGGGAACAGCCACGGCATCTTTCCAGATCTTGGGCACATGTTGTGTCTGTAAGGACTAATTGAAAATGTAATGAAATACAGGACTCAGTTCATGTGCACAGGACTTTACCAAGCGCCCACATATATTATCAGGGCCCTGACTTTTGTTCACTTTTACAGCGCAGAACTCCCTTTTTAATATCCTGCACCTCAATATTGAAGTGCTGATTGTCTTTGAGTTTCTGTTTCAAATCTTGGGTTTCTGTGCTAAAATCAAAGGAGTCAAAACGACCATAAAAACAATTAAGAGCATTAGCCAGCTCTGTGTCTGAATTAAAACCATCTAAAAATACACGATTACTGCGCTCTGTGCTCTGAAGGCCTGCAATAGTTTTCATACTGGCCCAGGCTGAACCAAGTTTCTTTGTTGCCATCTTACTTTCCAATTCTGATTTATAATTCTGTTTTGCTCTTAAAATTTCGGACTTCAGCTCTTTTGTGGCACCCTGTAGCTCAGAAACAGACCCCTGTTTAAAGGCAAGTGCTTTCCTCTGTAAGCAGGATTTAACTGATTTTGTAACCCATGGCTTGTTGTTGGGATATATTTTGACACGTTTACGTGGAACGATCATATTTTTACAGAAAGCCATGTGACGTCCACCAAAGAGTCCAAATCATCCCCACAGGACAGTGTGAACATCTCCCAGTCTGTACAGTTAAAGCATTCCTGGAGCCTGTGCACTGAATCCTCTGTCCACACATCAGTGTCTCTGGTCTCCACCTTGCCTCTTCTGAGAGAAGGGGGGAAAGGGGAGTGATTTATAGGCCCTCTCAATGGATCCATAGCACAGGTCCAATGTCTTTTTTTCGCCTGCTTGGGCAGGAGACATACTGATAAAAGTTTTTAAGTGTCTTCTTTAAAGAAACATGGTTAAAATCCCCAAGAATAAAGTTTGGCGCCTCTGGGGATATTGACTGCTGCCGCTGCACCACATCAAAGACGGTGCTGGAGGTGGAATCAGCGTCTGCCCTCGGGCGAATGTACACAGTCGTGATGAAAAGTTGGGGGAACTTGCAAGGCAGATAAAAGGGGCATAGCGATACGGACAGCAGCTCCACATCGGGTGTACAGATGTGCTCTCTGACCATGACAGATGTGCAGTACTGCTTATTAATATATAAACATATGCCGCCCCCCTGACGTTTCCCCGTTACCTCTTCCTGCCGATCCGAGCGGAGTGGGGCTCCAAAGCCATCAATCCACAGGTCCGTGTCCCAGTCATGCGCATTAAGCCAAGTCTCGGTGTAAGCCATGACACAGCAGTTCTTGAAGTCCTTCTGGTAGCGTACATTCCCTTGAATTTCATCCACCTTGTTCCTCAGAGATTGTACGTTCTCCAAAATCATGGAAGGAAGAGGAATGTAACCATGGTTATGGTTCGGTCAATTTGGAAGCGTGCAAGTTTCCTTAAACAATGCAAATGTTGCTGACCCTTTTTGCACACCCTTTCACAGTTCTCTTGAAAGTTTAAATTACTATCAATAATCGTCCCAAGATATTTGTAGGATTGTACACATTCAGTGGTCTGGCCTTTTAGTACAGTGACTGTGTATATAGGTGTGTATACAGTGATGTATATAGGTGTAAATTTGTGAGGAAAGGGGATAACAAATTTATCACACAAAGTGGCAAATTTGTAGGAAAAATGACTGAATGTGTTAGAAAAGTCACAAATTTTCAAAATTTACCAGAAAAAAGTTTAAAATGTCCTAGGTTTGAAAGAAAAACACAAATTGCTGAGAAAATGGGAAATTTGAGAAAAACTATAACATTTGTATATATCCGCAGCTTCTGTTGTTGTGAATTTGAAATTTTTTTTCTTGTAAATTTTTGACCTTTCTTCTGGATTTATGGGAAAATGTGTTTTCCCTCCTGCGCTAGCTTTTTCCTCACAAATTTATAACATTTTTCTCATGAATTTGTGATTTTTTTTTTTCAAGTTTTAAGTTAGTGTCTTTTGTCATTTTTTTTGCCCCTCTGTCCTTGAAAATTTACTCTCAACTTGCATTTATATGTTTGTACCTTATGTTAAATTTGCGAGTACCCGACCACAACCACCATCCCCCTTGTTAAAGAATAACAGATTGTGGACTGAGTGCACCTAATCAATTAGTTTGCAGTGCCATTTCCATTGTGGCATAATAGTTTAGTTGGTTATCTCTTTGATGAAAATAGTCTTCTTTTATGGCAGTAACTTGAGAAAGCAAGACATAATAACCTTTATGATCAAAAGGAAAATAATCCAGTTACGAATATACATCACTATGCTAAATATACTCATGCTATGTTCACATTTCAGAATAAAGAACAGATTTTTTTGGTTTGTTTCTTGTAATTTTCCCCCACATGACTATACTTTTCTAAATTTCTTATAAATTTCTTTTCAAACAGTCAGCAGCTTGGATACATGGTCCTTATACGGAGTCCTTCCACAGTGAACAAACGTATTATTTAGACAAAAGGATGCTTGGCGGTTGTTGATAGAGTATATTGTGTGTCTTGTGGCATTTTGCTTTCATCTTATTGTTGCTGTAAATTAACCTGATTTCTAAAATTCACACCACCTTATAGGAACTATGATGCCTTTGAAACTATTGATGATTGCATTCTGCTAAGAATTTGGCATTGCTTCTAAATTTTTCTTTACGTATCTTGTAGTTGCTAGCATTAGGGCATTTAGCACGTACAGACTTGCAAAAAACAAAAATTATACAGGGAAAAAAAACTGTAAAAAGGGAAAAAAATGTGCAAGACTGACTAGAAAGAGCTTCCATTTATTATTTAAACACCCATCTCTCTCACAAATCACTTGTGCAGCACTGTTCTGATCTTTCCCACCTCTGCTTATTATCTCTTCTTCCTTTTCTAGCCATTTTTTTGTCCAATTTGTAATGACATTATTAGCACACTGACAGATGGCATGTACTGGAATTAATATTTGGAACTCTTGTTTTAGTGAATTGGGTCTCTAAGGCAGGCCGCTTTGTCCCAAGTTAAATTGTAAGTGTCATGTTTTTCATTTTTGTCTCTATTTGGTGTTGATAATGACCATCTCTTCCTCTTTTCCCTCTCTGCTGATATCTTTGTATTTGCCTGGGGAAACATTCATATTTGACCCATGAACATCATTTGTGAGCTTAATTTGGCTGTTTGTGTTCATTTGGGTTTAAGTGCTATTTACTGCAACATGTAGTTTTATTTATTCTAATCTTGGGTCTGTGCACACTAAATAATTGACCCTTTGAGGGCATGATTAATCTTTATGCCTTTGTTGTGGTGTGTTTTAATGTATCTGACTGATCAGATGATACAGTTAACCCGGGGACAAATTAAGTCAAATATCTCACCTGATAGACACAACAATGAAACTCTCCCCCCCCCCCCCCCCCACACTGCTGTTAATAGCATGGGTGCATGGCCTCAGAAATCATACAATACCTCAACTGCATAATGTGTTTCACTCTCTTCTTTAATAAACGGCTAATACCAAAACAGAATTACAGTATATCAAAGCAGGCCTTAGCAGCACTATAGACATAACTTCAAGTGGGATCATTGTACAGCTAGTACTTTAATACTTTTAAAAACCACTTCAGTAAGCTATATTCCACTATAATTGCACTTCAATAGTTCACTGAATATTCATCACTCCACTTCAAAGGTGTTCTAGTAACCGTTAATTACAGTAATTTGTCAAATCTGCAGACTTGAGAAATGCAGCATTGTATTGGATACCTTAATTTTCACAATGAGGCACTGTTTGACAGTGTTTGAAAATGTAAAAAGTTCATGTTAGAGTGATATTTTATCATGAAAGTAGGGCATTTAAGAAGAAGCATGCAATGTGATTTCCTCATCTCAATTTATTGAAACAAAAGTCAACAACAGTGGTGGGTATACCACAACAAAAAATGTCAGTGTCTCAATAGAATAGAATACACTTTATTGTCATTGTACAGCTGTACAGCACAACAAAATTGTGGGTGCTCCACCAGGCTACTGCGCAATAAAGTAGGAGAGAAGAATGTGAATAAAACACCGTTACAGAACACACGATTAAACATACGACTGAAATAAAATGGCTCATAGGTACACAGGTACGGTAGTGGCTTCACTGGTGGAACTATGTACATAAGAGTCCAAGTGTAGAACACATAATTGAGTAAAATGGCCCAAGGATTATGGAAAATATACACAGTAGTGGTTTCACGGATGGGTCAATATACATGAAAGTGAGGAATGAAAAGACAGGTGAGTTATTGTGATAATTCAGAGGTCCTCAGTTCTGTGCATGTGAGCCTTTGGAATGAGGGGGGTGGGGCTTCTGACTGTAGGCAGTTCATATGGCCCAGGGGAAGAAACTGTTTCAGTCTGGAGGTGTGGGACCTGATCGATCTGAACCGTCATCCAGAGGGAAGCAGGTCAAACAGGTGGTGGGTGGGATGTGAGGGGTCTCCTGTGATGGCCTTGATCCTTCTGAGACAGGAGAATCTGGAGATGTCTTCCAGGGAGGGCAGAGGGCTGCCAATGATTTTTTTGGAGGCAGTGTTGATGACCCTCTGCACAGCCTTCCTGTTCTCGGCCGTGGAGCTGGCGTACCACACACCCAGACAGTATGTGAGCACGCTGTCCATTGAGCATCGATAGAAGGCCAGCAGCAGCTTCTGATCCAGGTTGTTCTTCCTCAGGACACGGAGGATATGCAGCCACTGTTGGGCTTTCTTCTCCAGGGCCTTGGTGTTGACAATCCAGGAGAGGTCAGAGGAGATGTAGGCACCCAGGAACCTGAAGGCGGGGACGTTTTCCATGCGGTCACCATTTACTGGGGGGAGGGGGGGTCCTGTCTGTTCTTCCTGAAGTCCAGAATGAGTTCTTTGGTTTTTTTGGACATTCTGTTCCAGGTTGTTTGCTTGGCACCACAGCAGCAGATTCTCTACCTCTGCCCTGTATGCCTTCTCATCGTCGTCAGTGATGAGGCCAACCAAGGTGGTGTTGTCCGCGTATTTCACGTTGACGGTGGTTGGGTGGGTTGGAATGCAGTCAAAGGTATACAGGGAGTACAGTAGAGGTCTAAGCACACAGCCTTGGGGGGAGCCAGTGCTGAGTGGACAGTGTGGAGGAGTGGTGGGGGCCGAGGCTTGACTGTTGGTGGGCGATTGATGAGAAAGTTCTTTATCCAGGAGCGGCTGGGGTGGGGGGATCTGGAGGAGTTGCAGTTTGTCGATTAGAATGTCTGGGATGATGGTGTTAAAAGCTGAGCTGTAGTCTACAAAGAGCATCCTCACATAGCTTCTTGGGTTCTGCAGGTGACTCGGCGCTCTGTGGAGAGTGGTGGCGATGCTATCTTCCGTAGACCAGTTCTCCCTGTAGGCGAACTGATTGGGGTCAAAGGAGGGGGGAAGACAGTCCCTGATGTGCTGGGACACCAGTCGCTCAAAACACTTCATTCAGGCTGTCAATTGCGGACTTTTTGGGGATGGGGATGTTGGTGGAGGCCTTGAGGCAGGAGGGGACGTGTCTTGCGTTGGGGAGAGGTTGAACAACTTGGTGAGGATCCCTGCCAGCTGGTCTGCACATGTTTTGGCCACCGCTCTTGGGATGCCATCTGGACCAGCAGCTCTGCGGGGGTTTACTGCTTTCAGTTGCCTCCTCACCTCGAGCACCTGTAGAGTGAGAGGGGGGAGAGAGAGGAGAAGGGGGCTTGTTTTGGAGGAGGTGGGCTCAAACTTCCTGGCCGTGGCACATCGGACCAGCTCTTTACCCTCTCGAGAATTCTTGAGGGTTCGTGGGAGTTTGCCCAACCAGTTTACATGTGTTTTGTGGACTTGGAGAAGGCATTTGACCGCGTCCCTCGTGGATTTTTGTGGGGGGTGCTTCGGGAGTATGGGGTATCGGGCTTGTTGTTACGAGCTATTCGGTCTCTGTACGACCGTTGTGAGAGTTTGGTTCGTATTGCCAACACTCGGTCGGAGTCATTCCCAGTGAGAGTTGGACTCCGCCAGGGCTGCCCTTTGTCACCGATCCTGTTCATAATTTTTATGGACAGTATTTCTAGGCGCAGCCAGGGAATGGAGGGTGTCATGCTTGGTGACCACAGGATCTCATCTCTGTTGTTTGCAGATGATGTTGTTCTGTTGGCTTCATCCAGCAATGACCTACAGCTCTTGCTGGGACGGTTTGCCGCTGAGTGTGAAGCGGCTGGGATGAGAATCAGCACCTCCAAGTCCGAGTCCATGGTCCTCAGTCGGAAAAAGGTGGATTGTCCTCTCCGGGTTGGGGACAGGCTCCTGCCCCAAGTGGAGGAGTTTAAGTATCTTGGGGTTTTGTTCACGAGTGAGGGGAAAATGGAGCGAGAGATCGACAGACGGATTGGAGCAGCATCTGCAGTGATGCGGACGTTGTACCGGTCTGTTGTGGTGAAGAGGGAGCTTAGTTCTAAGGCAAAGCTGTCGATTTACCAGTCAATCTACGTTCCTACTCTCACCTATGGTCACGAGCTTTGGGTAATGACCGAAAGAACGAGATCGCGGATACAAGCGGCTGAAATGAGCTTTCTCCGTAGGATTGCTGGACTCACCCTCAGAGATAGGGTGAGGAGCTCAGTCATCCGGGAGAGGCTCAGAGTAGAACCGCTGCTCCTCCACATTGAAAGGAGTCAGTTGAGGTGGTATGGGCATCTGATTAGGATGCCTCCTGGACGCCTTCCACTTGAGGTGTTTCAGGCACGTCCCACTGGGAGGAGACCCTGGGGCAGACCCAGGACTCGGTGGAGAGACTATGTCTCCCAGCTGGTCTGGGAACGCCTTGGTATCCCCTCTGAAGAGCTGGAGCAGGTGGCTGGGGAGAGGGAAGTCTGGGCTTCTCTGCTTGAACTGCTGCCTCCGCGACCCGGACCTCCGGAAAAGTGGTAGAAGATGGATGGATGGATGGATGGATGGATGGGCTCAAACTGGGCAAAGAAGCTGTTAAGCTCCTCTGCCAGTGTGAGGCTGCTGTCTGATATTGGGGGGCCCTGGCCCCTGTAGTTGGTGAGGGCCTGGATGCCTCTCCACATCTGTCGGGGGTTGTTGTCTGTGAGGAAGCCCTCCACTTTCTTCCTATAGGTGTTCTAAGCGAGTTTTATGCCTCTCCTCAGATTGGCTCTAGCAGTGCTGTACAGAGAGCTGTCAATCTGTCTGAAGACTGAGTTGCGGGCTCTGATCAGAGCCTGGACTTTACTGGTCATCCAGGGTTTGCGGTTTGGAAATACCTGGATTGGTGACTGTCACATTTTCTACACAGCATTTGATGTAGAAAAGGACAGACTTGGTGTAAGAGTCCAGGTCCTGCTGTTCAAAGATGCTCCAATCAGTGCAGGCAAAGCAGTCTTGTAGCTGGAGAAGAGCATTTTCAGGCCAGGTTTTAATTGATTGTTCGGTTGGGGGGGGGGGGCTCTTCCTTCGGGGGGTGTAGGCAGGTATTAGAAGCAGAGAGAGATGG
The DNA here is from genome assembly GCA_020510985.1 of Pholidichthys leucotaenia. NCBI lineage: Eukaryota > Metazoa > Chordata > Actinopteri > Cichliformes > Pholidichthyidae > Pholidichthys > Pholidichthys leucotaenia. The sequence goes on along the minus strand of CM035848.1, from coordinate 109,701,969 downwards.
TCTGATTGTCCGAAGTGGGGGAGGGGGTGGCTCTGTAGGTGTGCTTAATGTTGCTGTAAACATGATCCATTGTTCTTGTGGGGCACTTAATGTGGACCTTGTCGGGGTGATCTCTTTGCTGCCTACTGACAGTGTGCTGGAGGTGGTTGAGTGCTAAGCTAATGTTAGCATCTGAAGGAATGTAAACAGCTGTTAAAATTACTGCCGTTAGCTTGCGGGGAAGATAAAATGGCCTACACAGGAAGGACATGGCCTCTAAGTCTGGTGGGGGGAAGGAAACCATCTACATAGACAGGCTGAAGCCCACTTATGTTGTAGCAGAAGAGCAGGTGGTGCTGGCCCAGGCTCCCCGGCGTGGTTGCCCACCCATGGGGGGCCCACGAGTTTGTTTTCCCCCTTCAGAGAACTGTTTGCAGGAGACCAAAGTTTTCCCCTTCCCACCTTTTCCCCCTACAGAGAACTGTGCATCGGAGACTGAGTCTTCTCCCTAGCCATCGCAATAGGAAGGCCCATCAGTCAGCCCGGCAGCTCTACGTTACAGCCGGTACGGGCAATTGATCAAGCCTAAGGCACCGGATGGTTAAGACCCCTTCTGGGTGTGTGGCGGTGGGGGCACAGCAGGAGGTCTGACTTGCACCCATGACTTTGGGGAATGGGGGGGTGGGGCATGATAATGATAATGCAGGCGCCTCAGGCGAGAGATAAGAGTAGAGGTGCTGTGGCACACTGGGGGGAAGAGTTGAAAAGATAAGAAGCAGGTTTAGCCGCCAGAGTGCCAGAGGGGAGAAAAGTTCTTCAGATGTGCCTTCATACTTGGAACTGCAGGTGTGACTGTACTGAGATGTAATGTATGTTACGATGATGACATGTACTATCGGAGCCAAAGGAGAGAATGTGGAGATGTATAAAAGGTTGGCTTTGGCACCGAGAGAGTATTCTTACTTTGCTGATGGAGGAATAATGTCTGTGTCTACAAGCTCGTGTCTCATCTTTATCCATTCCTCCACAACTGTGCCATTTTGGACGGCAACGAACAGTCAAATCACCAACAGCAAGCGTGAGTGAGTGTAATCAACGAGATAAATGGTTACACACAAATCAACACTGTGGTCCAATGAAGAGGTGCAGACTTTTCTGTGCTTGGTAGCTGATTAAGGAAATCCAGAGGGAGCTGGAAAGAGCGACCTGAAAAGAATTCATGGCCATGGCAGAGGCAGACGGGAGGCAGAGTGGCGTGGACCTGACCACGGTATCATCATTGTTGAAAACGGTGATAGAGAATGGTGAGTGATGCGATATTATGCATCTTTGCCATTATTTATCCCAGTGGTGGAAAGCTCACTTTGAACAAACATTGTCTCCTGTATGCAGACAGTGAGCTAGCTAGTTAGTCATCAATGCTAACTCCATGCTCTGTTTGTATTTTGCGCTTGTGTCGACAACATCTGACGAAATAAGCTAGTGTTAATCTTGATTAAAAAGTAGTTTTTTACATGTTGTACTTTAGTGCTGTGCGTGTACTTAAGTTGTGTGTGTATTTTCATTCAAGATTCCCACCGCAGGCTGAAGATATGCTGAAATGGGACCAGCAGCACATCCAGCTGCTTCTCAGTGAGGCAAGACAGCATGAAATGGGAGCAGGTTAAGTGGACCCCTTACCAAGTGAGTACCCCAAGTGGACCCCGGGGTTCAATCTGTACATGTACAAGTACATTTTCAATCCAGTGATTTACAAACTGATTCCGAGCTTTCTAAAGCCTCATTCAGAACATCGATAGTCCTACATACAGTGGGGCTAAAAAGTATTTAGTCAGCCACCAATTGTGCAAGTTCTCCCACTTAAAAGATGAGAGAGGTCTCCACTTTTCATCATAGGTATACCTCAACTATGAGAGACAAAATGAGAAAAAAAAATCCAGAAAATCACATTGTCTGATTTTTAAAGAATTTATTTGCAAATTATGCTGGAAAATAAGTATTTGGTCACCTACAAACAAGCAAGATTTCTGGCTCTCACAGACCTGCAACTTCTTCTTTAAGAGGCTCCTCTGTCCTCCACTCGTTACCTGTATTAATGGCACCTGTTAGAACTCATTATCAGTATAAAAGACACCTGTCCACAACCTCAAACAGACTCCAAACTCCACTATGGCCAAGACCAAAGAGCTGTCAAAGGACACCAGAAACAAAATTGTAGACCTGCACCAGGCTGGGAAGACTGAATCTGCAGTAGGTAAGCAGCTTGGTGTGAAAAAATCAACTGTGGGAGCAATTATTAGAAAATGGAAGACATACAAGACCACTGATAAAATCCCAGAACCACACGGGGGGACCTAGTGAATGACCTGCAGAGAGCTGGGACCAAAGTAACAAAGGCTACATCAGTAACACACTACGCCACCAGGGACTCAAATCCTGCAGTGCCAGACGTGTCCCCCTGCTTAAGCCAGTACATGTCCAGGCCCGTCTGAAGTTTGCTAGAGAGCATTTGGCTGATCCAGAAGAGGATTGGGAGAATGTCATATGGTCAGATGAAACCAAAATAGAACTTTTTGGTAAAAACTCAACTTGTCGTGTTTGGAGGAGAAAGAACACCATACCTACTGTGAAGCATGGGGGTGGAAACATCGTGCTTTGGGGCTGTTTTTCTGCAAAGGGACCAGGATGACTGATCCGTGTAAAGGAAAGAATGAATGGGGCCATGTATCGTGAGATTTTGAGTGAAAACCTCCTTCCATCAGCAAGGGCATTGAAGATGAAACGTGGCTGAGTCTTTCAGCATGACAATGATCCCAAACACACTGCCCGGGCAACGAAGGAGTGGCTTCGTAAGAAGCATTTCAAGGTCCTGGAGTGGCCTAGCCAGTCTCCAGATCTCAACCCCATAGAAAATCTTTGGAGGGAGTTGAAAGTCCGTGTTGCCCAGCGACAGCCCCAAAACATCACTGCTCTAGAGGAGATGTGCATGGAGGAATGGGCCAAAATACCAGCAACAGTGTGTGAAAACCTTGTGAAGACTTACAGAAAACGTTTGACCTCTGTCATTGCCAACAAAGGGTATATAACAAAGTATTGGGATGAACTTTTGTTATTGACCAAATACTTATTTTTCACTATAATTTGCAAATAAATTCTTTAAAAATCAGACAATGTGATTTTCTGGATTTTTTTTTTTTCTCATTTTGTCTCTCATAGTTGAGGTATACCTATGATGAAAATTGGAGACCTCTCTCATCTTTTAAGTGGGAGAACGTGCACAATTGGTGGCTGACTAAATACTTTTTTACCCCACTGTACCTATTCTGTGGATTTTCATGTGGGGGCAGCCAGCGGTGATGAGCAGCAGCGGTGGAGAAGAAAAGTCTGTTGAAAGCAGCAACGGAGCCAAAACCTTGTCCGGGTCAGCTTAGTTGTCATCTTACATGTATATATTTTTACACTTCTTGGTGACCGGAAAATTCTTTCCAACAGTTTTACACAAATTCTTGTTGTTGTTCTCCTTCTTTGCGTTTACAAATCACTGGATTGAGAATGTACACGTACAGATTGGATCCCGGGGTGCTCACTTGGGAGTGCTGACTTGACCTGTATCCCATGAAACTTCCTTGCGAAGGGAGGAGATGGCTCAGAATGCTGCCTTTAATCAGGCGTTCCTTGGTGTGCTGGGCCACCTTACGAAGGCGAGCAGTCTGCATCTGTGGCCAGCGTGTGTGACCCATTCTGAGTTTTTTTTTTAACAGTTAAAGTTTGAATTTTGCACATTCTAATTTATCTGGATTTTACTGGTGATTGTAATAAACAATTAGTGACTTATGTGTTTGCATGATGATGTTCTATTTGTCTGTTAAGACACCGGTGGGAAGAGTCAACAGTACAAACCAAACATTTATCAATGACGTTGAAAATAATGGCTCATTTTTAAGAAAAAGTAGCCAACAACAGTTATTTTATTTACTGAAGACTGTATTGTTGGATGTGCCAGTGCAGAAAACACTGCACACTTCAGTGATAGTACCAGCATATGGTGGAATTCTGGGCCATATTAGCATCTGTATTTCCTAATAATGAGTTAGGGTTTAATGGGATTTAACATGTTTTAACACAAACTACTTTATGGTTCATAATTCTGTTGACGGACTTGCACCAAACCAGAAGTGATTTCTCAAACTGCTGGATTATTTAGATTGCTTTTCCAATCTTTTAGCATTTAATTTATGTCACTAAACACTTCACAAATAAAACAGACAAAAGTGGAGACATATTTGCAAAAGGCACAAAAGTTTATTGTAAAAATTCCTAGTGCAATGGAGTACATAGTACATTATTCACACATAGAACATACACTCACCGGCCACTTTATTAGGTACACCATGCCAGTAACGGGTTGGACCCCCTTTTGCCTTCAGAACTGCCTCAATTCTTCGTGGCATAGATTCAACAAGGTGCTGGAAGCATTCCTCAGAGAGTTTGGTCCATATTGACATGATGGCATCACACAGTTGGCGCAGATTTGTCGGCTGCACATCCATGATGCGAATCTCCCATTCCACCACATCCCAAAGATGCTCTATTGGATTGAGATCTGGTGACTGTGGAGGCCATTTGAGTACAGTGAACTCATTGTCATGTTCAAGAAACCAGTCTGAGATGATTCCAGCTTTATGACATGGCGCATTATCCTGCTGAAAGTAGCCATCAGAAGTTGGGTACATTGTGGTCATAAAGGGATGGACATGGTCAGCAACAATACTCAGGTAGGCTGTAGCGTTGCAACGATGCTCAATTGGTACCAAGGGGCCCAAAGAGTGCCAAGAAAATATTCCCCACACCATTACACCACCACCACCAGCCTGAACCATTGATACAAGGCAGGATGGATCCATGCTTTCATGTTGTTGACGCCAAATTCTGACCCTACCATCCGAATGTCGCAGCAGAAATCGAGACTCATCAGACCAGGCAACGTTTTTCCAATCTTCTATTGTCCAATTTCGATGAGCTTGTGCAAATTGTAGCCTCAGTTTCCTGTTCTTAGCTGAAAGGAGTGGCACCCGGCGTGGTCTTCTGCTGCTGTAGCCCATCTGCCTCAAAGTTCGACGTACTGTGCGTTCAGAGATGCTCTTCTGCCTACTTTGGTTGTAACGGGTGGTTATTTGAGTCACTGTTGCCTTTCTATCAGCTTGAACCAGTCTGGCCATTCTCCTCTGACCTCTGGCATCAACAAGGCATTTCCGCCCAAAGAACTGCCGCTCACTGGATATTTTTTCTTTTTCGGACCATTCTCTGTAAACCCTAGAGATGGTTGTGCGTGAAAATCCCAGTAGATCAGCAGTTTCTGAAATACTCAGACCAGCCCTTCTGGCACCAACAACCATGCCACGTTCAAAGTCACTCAAATCACCTTTCTTCCCCATACTGATGCTCGGTTTGAACTGCAGGAGATTGTCTTGACCATGTCTACATGCCTAAATGCACTGAGTTGCCGCCATGTGATTGGCTGATTAGAAATTAAGTGTTAACGAGCAGTTGGACAGGTGTACCTAATAAAGTGGCCGGTGAGTGTAGAACATATATTTATACAGTATCTACATGTATATATCCGGTAAATCCATGTAACCTTGTGACTGCATTATTTTAATTGCTTTTAATTCTAGATGAAGTTTGTTTTGGGTTAAAAATGCATAATAATTGTTAAATATATTTTATTATACCTAACTCAGTACTGTTTACCTGTTGAAATATATATTTTATGGCTAATATAACCCCATAACTATAATATGGCACCCGACGATCAATTTTTGGCAGCTGATCACTTTTTGCCACACCACCACCAGCTGGAGCAGGTACATCCCATGATGTCTCAAAAGTCTTTCCATGATTTTCACGCAGATCAGAGCAGTTTGTAGCACAGGAAGCTAAATGTTTCTGCAGACATTCTAAAGTTCTGCAATCACTGTGGTTCGTGAAGCTGGGGTGACATCCTACCACTGGGAGGCTTGGTTGAATGCCTAGACCCACAGTTTGAAGCAATAATTTTGCCACAAGAGAGCCATCTGAAACACACGCATGCGCGTGCGCGCGCACACACACACACATTTTAGTACAGGTACATCTCAGAAAATTAGAATATCATGAAGAACAATATTTTTTGTCACTCATTTCAGAAAGTGAAACCCATATATTATATAGATTCATTACACAGAGAGTGAAATATTTCAAGTTGTGGCGGTTTGGGAAACCCCCCACAAACAGACTAAGGACAGACATCTCGCTACTCCTGGTTTTTTCCGCTACACTACTGAGACGTAATGTGCCATTCATGCCTTGTGATGTTAATGTTGCCTCTCATGCATTGTGTTCATGCGTCCTGTCCTTACTGTGACCTAGAGACTCAGGTCAATATGTAGATGTGCCTGTTAACCTCTTTGTTCTGCAGCTTGAGCAGAGTCTAGCAAATCTGCCTATTATGATGTATGTCTCACAAATGCAAATATCTCATGCCTGTTCTGCAGTCCCTTTGATCACACCAACCGCTGTGACACTGCCTTGATGTATTGTTTGAGTTGGGTATAAATACTGCACAGGTTCTGTAACACGTCCTCTCTCTCACTCTGATCCTACAACTGGTAGACACACACACGTGTCCGCCTCTCCTCTCCTTCTCTGAGAGCCGTGGGCTCGCTCTCGGCGCTCATGCACGGCGCCGGGAGCGGAGCTCGTGACGGCGGTATGATAATAAAACTCTACTTAAAACCTCCAACATTTCCGCTTTATTTTATGCCGCCGCAAAGTGTTTTATTTTTTTTTTTATTTCGATGATTATGGCTTATAGCCCATGAAAACCCCAAATTCAGTTTCTCAGAAAAGTAGAAATTGCATAAAATTAATTTAAAAAAATAGTTTTTTAAAGGGGACCTGTGGTGGTCGTCTAAACGCATTCAACTCGAGAACATTAGGCAAAGTATTCGTTATTTGGTTAAATAATTATTGCCAGCCATCTACCACTAGAGATATATGCAAGTACTACAGCCGGCATGGCCAGCCAATGAAAACTATGCGCGCAGCCATGACACATGCGAATGTGACATCACCTCGTTGTTACTGAAAAGTCGATACTCAGCGTGTACCAGCGACTACGGTGCTTTTGTAAGTGTTTTTGTTCTATTATCGCTGAATTATTGGACTTTGAGGAAGAATTCGGGCAACATGGCTACTGGTTTGAGCCAGAAAGGTCTTCTGAGGGTGAAAATGACACTGATTCGTCGGAATCTTCAGATTCCTCGGAGGAAAATGTTGCTATAAACTGGAGTGCTGGCCGAGCCAGTATGGCCAATGCAGACTGGTGCAAATGTGGCCATTGTGTTCGGCAAAAAACTGATGTTGAATGTTGGGGCTTTATTCACACACCGCACTGTTAATAGCAGCAATTTTTACCTGCTCCGGTCGCCTCGCTCTCTCTCCACTCATCCGCCAATTCACACACACCGTTCGCTTCTCGGGGCCATTCCACGCACACGGGGGCGCGCCTCGGCTGCGCGCACGCACTCACTCACGTTCACGCACTGAGCTGCCCTATCTAAACACACAAGTTAGACACATCTTACAACACGAGATTGTGCAACCACTTTTCCGCGACGATCTTCTGACAAGGTGTGCTGGGTTTGGGTACACAAAAAAAGTGTTTATCCTTGTTTTTTCACTTATTATTGAGACATCCAAAGGCTTTACATTCCGCCATTTTGCGATATCCATATCCCGACAGCCACTGCTCATCCGGGCACTCCAGGCTCAGCCAATATTGATCCAGATCGCGGTACCAACGCTACTACGTCACAGGAAGCGTCCTGGCAGGCCATGTAGCCGCCAGTATGGCTGCGCCCATGTTTTGCTGACATAGCAGAACCAGCACATCAGCAATGGATTTATATCGCATGGCTTTGAACTTGAACTTGAAGTTGAACTTGAACTAGAACGTGAGACAGGGGCTCAATATAATATCTTTTTTGTCACGACCACCACAGGTCCCCTTTAATACAAATGTGGACCAACTGAAAAGTATGTCCCTGTATACACACTCAATACTCGGTCGGGGCAAATTTTGGATTAATTACTGTATCAGTGTGGCGTGGCATGGAGGTGATCAGCCTATGGCACTGCTGAGGTGTTATGAAGGCCCAGGTTGCTTTGACAGTGACCTTCAGCTCATCTGCATTGTTGGGTCTGGTGCCTCTCATCTTCCTCTTGACAATACTCCATAGATTCTCTATGGGGTTTAGGTCAGGAGAGTTTGCTGGCCAATCAAACACAGTGATGCCATGGTCATTAAACCAGGTTTTGATACTTTTGGCAGTGTGGGGGGTGCCAAGTCCTACTGGAAAATGAAATCAGCTTCTCCATAAAGCTTGTCAGCAGAGGGGAGCATGAAGTGCTCTTAAAATTTCCTGGTAGACAACTGCACTGACTTTGGTCTTGATAAAACACAGTGGACCAACACCAGCAGATGACATGGTTCCTCAAATCATCACTGACTGTGGAAATGTCACACTAAACCTCAAGCAACTTAGATTCTGTGCCTCTCCACTCTTTCTCCAGACTCTGGAACTTTGATTTCCAAATGAAATGCAAAATTTACTTTTATCTGAACAGAGGTCTTCTGCTGGTGTTGGTCCACTGTGTTTTATCAGGACCAAAGTCAGCACAGTTGTCTACCAGGAAATTTAAGAGCACTTCATGCTTCCCTCTGCTGACAAGCTTTATGGAGAAGCTGATTTCTTTTTCCAGCAGGACTTGGCACCCCCCCCCCCCCCCCACACACACACACACACACTGCCAAAAGTATCAAAACCTGGTTTAATGACCATGGCATCACTGTGTTTGATTGGCCAGCAAACTGTCCTGACCTAAACCCCATAGAGAATCTATGGAGGATTGTCAAGAGGAAGATGAGAGACACCAGACCCAACAATGCAGACGAGCTGAATCAGAATCAGAATGAACTTTATTGCCAAGCATGTTTACACATACGAGGAATTTGACTTGACATTAGGTGCGCTCATGTTAAGCGCTCACTAATGATGCGGCAGCTGACAGGCGCCTAATACAGTGGGGGTAAAGAGGGAGAGGGGAAGGGGATGACACATTGGTCAGAGAGAAAAAAACATAGTTATCAGAATAGCGCTCGAGTGAGCAAGATTATGATCACATAGAAAAAAACCCTCAATGCACACTTAGCAGACAAGTTACAAATACACGTAACAAAGCAGAAGGAGAGAGACCAGTGTGTGTATGTCAGTCATGTGATATCAGTATGAGTGCAGTGTGAATGTATCAGTTACTGGTGCACAACAAAAAATCCTCTCCTAGGCAACGGTTAGATGTTATGTCCATGTATTCTAAACATAGATAAGCATGTCCACAGAGTCCATCTCTCTTCAGTGCATGCCAGATGGTAAAGCTCCATGTTAGTCACATGATAACGCTGTCCTTGGAGAGTTCAGATTGCTGCACATCAGCAATTGTTTGGGTTAAGGAGAACAAAAAACTCCCTTCTGCTTTATCTCTTCTGGAGGAATAAGGACGCCGAATCAAGGCCTGATAAGCACAGTTCACTTAGAGCACAGAAATTTCCTCTCTTATGCGATTCTATGCATCACAATTTACATACACAGGCTTTAAAATCATTCCATGGAGAGCACCCAGCGACTCCAAGATGTTTTCCACCTTCCGATTCAGTTCGCCAAACATAGATAAACATGTCCACAGAGTCCATCTCTCTTCAGTGCATGCCAGATGGTAAATTCCATGTTAGACACATTTGCCGCTATCAGTGCTCTCCCCAGCTGGTCGAATTTGTTGAAGGAGCTTCGCCGGGTCCGCATTTTGATTAGCTCTTCCAACTTCTTTAATTTTCGATACATCAGGAAAACTCCAGAGCCAAACAGCAGAATCCTGTGTTCATGAAGCCAAAACAGGTAGATGTCTTCCACATCTTCAATCGAATCACACAGACACATGAGTTCCAATTGTTCCATGAGTCTCTCCACTTGGGCTCCCCCTGGCCCGATTTTCTGTTAAAAAGTGGTGTCAATAGCATTAAAGCCCAGCTCACCAATTCCATAATTTCCATAATTTCCATTTGGGTCGAGATGCAGCAGAAGAAGAGCGAGACACAGACAGGCCACAGCAAGCTGGGATCAGTAAAAGGGAGGAGGAGAAGGGAGAGGAGAAGAAATGCGTCTGCTCTCTCTGATAGCCGGAAGAAGATGGTCACTATCAAAGCCACCTGGGCCTTCATAACACCTCAGCAGTGCCACAGGGTGATCATGTCCATGCCACGCCACATTGATATGGTAATTAATCCAAAAGGAGCCCCGACCAAGTATTAAGTGTATACATGGACATACTTTTCAGTTGGTCCACATTTGTATTAAAAAACTATTTTTTTAATTAATTTTATGTAATATTTAATTTTCTGAGAAACTGAATTTGGGGTTTTCATGGGCTGTAAGCCATAATCATCAAAATTAAAATAACACTTGAAATATATCACTCTCTGTGTATTGAATCTATGTAATATATGGGTTTCACTTTCTGAAATGAGTGACAAAAAATATTGAACTTTTTCATGATATTCTAATTTTTTGAGATGTGCCTATACCTAACAGCCATAACTTGCCGTGATTACAATGTAGTACGGAGGACTTACGTATTAGTGCTTAACTAGCATTGACAATCATTAGCTTACCTTCATATGTGATCTAGTTCGTATCCTCACGTCTTCCGCTGCTCCATGGCTTCCTAAGCTCTCCAGTACTTTCCCAGAGTGCTGTGTCTCGCCGCCTGTAGCCTTCTCTGGCTCTACTTTTTTGCCTTTACTCTGACATAAAGCCATCGAGCAGCAGGCTCGCCTCCATATCCATCTTGTGTTTTGCTTGTCACATACAAATGATGTCATAGGAGTGTCGGGCCGCCTTGCTGTCAAGATCTCACTCACTTAAGGTAGTATTCAGTCATAATAGAAAATGAACAACACCATGTTGAGTCGGACTGAGTACATGCTAGTGGAATTATTATTATTTTCAACACAGGGTCCATGCTAGTTGCCGTCCAAAATGGCAGAAAAACGATGTGGCACGTGACCACTGATGTCCGGTGCAACCCCTCTATAGGATTGCTGGGTTTTATCATTTATCTGTATTTGCACCATGGGATGTCTGGGTCTGTCTTTTGGTGTTATTTGTACTGCTTGTTGCATTACTGTACCTAGACTGCTGTTGTTGTTTTTCTAGCCTTATTCCTTTTTCTTTTATATTGTGCACACCACTGAAGAGAGAGAAACAGCATTTTAATTCTCCTGTATGTCATGTACATATAGTAGTATTGACAAATAAAATCTTTGAATTTTGAATCTAACACACATACAGTACATTATTAGCTCATTCCGACAAAGCAGAAGTAGTGACGTGGCATTCACCATTCATCAGTCCACATTTGACAGGACTCACTAGTCCTAAGCAATTTCCACAGTGGCCACCAAACTCAAGCACAATAATCCTCAAGCAGGTCGACATCCAAGTTGTGCTCAAGGTCAATCATTCATTCACCTTTATTTAGAATCATTGAGGGCAAGCCCTCATTTGGGCTGCACGGTGGCGCAGTGGTTTAGCACTGTGGCAGCACAGTTTTACCCTCGGCCGGGGGATCGCGGGGATCATGAGATCGTGGGTTCGATCCCAGCCCCCGACCAACAGTGAGCTGTGTGGAGTTTGCATGTTCTCCCCGTGTTGCGCGGGTTTACTCCGGGATTTCTCCGGTTTCCTCCCGCATACCAAAAACATGTAGGTTTAGGGCGCTTGCGCACGCAGCGACCAGCAGCCAGTGGCTTGTCACCAGACTGCAAACCAAGTCTACCTACGGGTACAAATACGTAACAAAAAAAAAAAAAAAAAAAAAAAAATTCAAAATGGAAGGTTAGGAAGTCTGGTCACTTATGTGATTTTGCATAAATTGCTACTCCTCCTAGGCAATTGTCCCGATTCATCAAACTCATGAACAGTGGCCCTCAGGTTGGTCTGCATGTAGATTGAGCTGAAGTGCAAGGTCACTGTCAAGGTCAGGAGATCTGGGCATTCATGATTTCACAAAAATTTATACCTCCCCTAGGCAAATGCACCACTGTTAACAAAACTTGTACACAAACTTGTGACCCTCAAGTGGGTTCGTCCATCCACATCTCACAGGAATCGTTACTCCAGTGCAGTGCGCACACAGTTAAGAGGGATAACACTGATTTGAGGCTTGGAAAATAAATGTTTGCAAAACATGTTTTGCTCTCATTCTTTCAAAGGAGTATACAATGTGTGGATGTTGCCTCAAATCAAAGTTCTCCAACTCCTTTCTTTCTTGCCCATGTTTTTGTTCATTTTTTTTTGACGACCCCTAAGTATATTTCCAACAGTCACAGTCTATGTATGCATTTTCTTTCATGTGGAAACGGTGTAGCTCTTCTGTTGATACTCGGCCTCTCTTTTTCTCCTCTCTCACCACAGCACTCATTTGCCATGCTGCTTGATCCCCTCCCTTCTTTCTGCTGAGCTCTGTTTGAGCTTTTTAAATCAGGGTTAGGCTACTGTCCATCTCCATCTTCAAAATGTCTACAGAACCCCGTCTGTGGGTTTCAGTGCCAGTTTATAGTGGCTTGGTGCGAGTAAAAGTTTATTACTCTACATTTATTTTCTGTTGTTGCTCTTAAATAGGACTTACAGATTTACATGTCACATTATTAAGAAAATGTTGATGGTAAAAAAAACAAGAAACAGACAGGTTCCCATAATATCTGTAGAATCTGTCAGTATAATGATATTGGCATTGTTTGTCTTGACAGGGCTGTTCACTCATATCCTGTTGGATGAAGCAGCCCAGGCCATGGAGTGTGAAACCATCATGCCTTTTGCTCTAGCTAGCAAGACTACTCGCATAGTGCTGGCTGGAGACCATATGCAGGTAAGAGCAGACATACAGGTGTTAATAAAATGTAGAAACAAAAATAAAGATGCAAAAATGCTACAGCTGCATAATTATTCATCAAATTGCTGTGTCAGTCTGTGCAATTATATAATCGCGCAAAATATTACGACTTTGACTTGATTAATATGTGCCATTTTCTCATTTATTTTATATAATTACTTTTTTATGCAACTGAATATTTGAATTGAGGAATAAATATTTTAAAATGATCAATTTAAGATGCATTTTCCTTTGTAACAAAAAAAAATCTCACGAAACCTTCACTTAACAAAAAAAACAAAACTTTAAAATATAAATAGTTGAGCTTGGTGGGGCAGTGGTTAGCACTGTTGCCTCACAACAAGAAGGTCCTTGAGTACAAACCCAAGAGTTGGCCACCTGGGAACCTATCTGGAGTTTGAAGAAAAAAAATAATGCACGATCTATCCAGGGTGTACTCCACCTTTCACCCAAACATACCTGGATAGGCTCCAGCTTCCCCTTGACCCCAAAGGATTAGGTGGTCAAGAAGATAAATGGATGGATAAATTGTCAAAATCACATCCCATACCGCAATATTTGGAGCTATAATTGAAATCTGACACTTTTAAAATGTGCAGCTCTGACAAATACTGAGACTGGGCAATGTGAACACCATTCAGCATCACAGTTCATTGAATTTTTTTACCTGGTTTGTTACTGAACCCCTCCCCCCCTCCAAAAAAACCCCTTTAAATTTATTGACAGTCTTTTCATTTGCATTTTGAAACTGTGTTTCCTGCAGTCAGACCAGAGCATTTTTAGCTCCACTATTCTTATCCGCTTGCATACAGCTCATTATCATTAACATCATAATCCAAAGCTGAATGACTTGCTACTGCTAAAGCATCTCTACATCATTACAGCTGGTTGACTTTTTATTTCCTTAGCGTTAGCCACTTTGTTTTTAGCCCGCTGCTAGCAGGTTACGTCTGATGGAAAAACAGTTGGAGGTGATTAGCTACATGAATGGAACACGGCTGAAACTGTGTAAGATGTTTTTGTACAAGTCAGTGATGCCTTTCCACAGAAAGACCAGATAGACTAAGGTTCAGTAACCCACACACAGTGGGAAAAGTAACACACAAACTCAATTAACCCCTTGCACTCCGGTCAATTTCCCTAAAAACGCCAAAAAAATAACGTGCCCAAAGTAAATCGAAAGCTGTTCTTCAACCCTTTGCAGCATCTTCATGGGTTTGGTCTCATTTAAAAGAAAACACTTTGAATTTTTTGGCAAAACAGTCATAATCTCTCTAAGTGCTCCGGCCACTGAGTTATAGTCATCTAAACATACTGAACTTGAAGAAAATAAATTTGGCCTGGGTGTTTTTTTTGGATACAAATGCTTGCAAATAACACACAGCTTCAGATCCGGGCTGGAAAATGCAACAGAAATGTAGAACCAAGTGTTATCCAGCTGAAGTCAAAATTTTGTAACAATACCACAAAAATGAATATGGGTGATTCCATTTATTAGGGGTCCAATGTGTGACATTGGTGGCAAAATTTAAAATTGATCAAATCTGCACATGAATTTGACTAATCACTATCCAATTGTGTCAGGTTTATGAAACTATTAACTATTTTCGTAATGGCATTCGCATTCAGGAACAGATAGCATGCAAGTGTGCACACACTTGTCCATTTTTCTGGTGTAAAGGGGACACCAAACAAGAACACTTTCATTCTTTGAAAGTTGGCATGTGTTAGGTACTCTAGTCTGACTACTTTCCCAAATAGCATGACCTATTTAAAGCCTCTGAAGAGCTCACTTTAACTACTTGTAAGTTAAGGCGTAAATGGGACACTCGGGCTTTTGTTTCCCGGTATGGAGTTGAATGCACTTTGCAATGGCACATGTTTTACGAAACAACTTCAACACTTCCGGTATTTTTAACGCATCAAAACTCATCAACAGCTACATTTTCATGACATATTAAGATGTGATAACGTGTACTTCAAATTCTCCCTGTTTGTTGGATAAGACGTAAAATCACAAAATGCGTAAATGTGGGACACGGAAGTTTGGACCTTCGATAACTTCAGTATAAAGTGGCCACGGTTAATCCTCTCCACATGGGTTGAGCACATCCGGGGTAGAGAAAATAAAAGTGCTTTCCCAGGGCGGTCAGATCGCCAGACGGGGCTGCGCGCGGCCGACCAAGACCGAAGACGTAAATTTTTTAAGGGACACCATATTTGATGTGTCATAAATGTTTGAGATTTTATTGAAATATTCTACATCTGAGCTTCACAAAGAATGATCTCCTTTTTACGTGTATGGTTTGGGATTTGAAAGGTGCAAAGTGAAAAGCATCAGCACTTCTTTTTTTCTTATTACTTTACCGAATAACTTGCATGTTGATGCATAAATTCGGGGACACGAAAATTTACGTCGTACGAGTAAATTTGCAGGGGTCGCTGTACAAAAACCATAGATCCGATCACATTGGGGAATGTTTTATTTTGAATTTGCATTACAGTGATCCCTCGCTACTTCGCGCTTCACCTTTCGCGCCCTCAGTGCATCGCGGATTTTTCAAAAATATTCATCAAAAATTCAAAATTGAGAAATAATGGGCGGGCGCTAGCAGAAGGCAGGGAGACTACATTAGAACATCAGGTATCAACACGGAGAACCCGCACAACTCAAAAATCCACCTCTCTGTTCGCTGTTCTCGTGTTGGCTCGGCTCGGAAATCTCGCAAGCTGATTGGCCGAGACGTTTCATCCCGCAAGCTGATTGGCCGAGACGTTTCACCCACCTTCTCTCCCTGCCGAACGCCCATGCAGTGAAGGAAGACCGCATTCATTGCTCTTTATCGCTCGTGTCGAACTTTTTGCTGTTCTCTTGTGCCATTTTGTGCGAAATAGTCTTCCCGTCGAGCCACTACGCCGCCTCCTGCAGCTTCTCCAGCTCTATCGAAAGCTGCCCTCGACGATCCTGCGCCTCTAGCACCTCACGATGAGGCGTCACCTGAGGAGCAGTAAAGCTCTCATTAACCTGTGCAGTAAATCATCTTCATCTTGAGTTACGTATCTTGTTATAAGAATAAAAAAGTTCTAAAAACATATTTATGTACACTTTATTTACATCTACGTATGTATGTACACTTACACACACACACACACACGTATCATATGATAGAGTGAGAGAATGAACGTACGTATTATTTATGGGTGACGTCATTAGGGGTGACGCTACTTCACGGTTTTTCACTTTTCGCGGTCGGTTCTGGAACCCATTAACCGCGATAAGTGAGGGATCACTGTACAACTCTGTTATCTCTTGCATAAATGAGTAGAAAGAGTTACTCAGAGATCCCTTTCAGGTACTTTGAAATTGATGCGATTGTCATGTCACACAAAAACTGGGAAAAATGAGGGGACACGACCAATAGTTTCGATGGTTACGGCAAAATCAATGATTTTTTTTTTTTAAAATTGCAATGCAAGTCTGAAACTCGTTTATGTTCCCTTGCATGTTATAAAAACGAAACCGACTTCTGCAAATTACAGAAAAAGAGAGAGTGCTTGAAAGTCGGATACCCCTGATATAGTGCACTGGACCCCAAATAAATGGAATCACCCATATATTACACAGCTTTTTCCTCAGGTAGTTCCCAGGCGTTTTTGAACTGTGCCAAATTGTGCCAAATGGCACAGTTTGGAAAAACGTCTGTAACTTTTGAATGATTCAATATAGAAGCTTCATCTTGGGCTCTAATGAAAGGTGACACTCAGGGCTGTGTGTGTGTGGGGGGGAACCCCCCTCGCTACAGAGGACAGACATCGGCCATCGCTACATGACGGAATAGTCATGTGGCGACAGCGGCGCAGTCACCGCGGCTTCCCCCCCCCCTCGCTACAGAAGAGTAGCGGGGGGGGGGCGTTCACGGTCTGGACGCGGCGCACGACCCGTGTACCGCGGCGCACGAACTTCGGACTTCATGCGCTGCACAGTTGTAATTTACCGATCGCTCAAAAGTCATTTTTGATTACAATTTTCAGGGATAAAGAATAATTTAGCTTATAACACCTTACCTCTTCACAGCAGCATTGTCCTGGCGAACTTCTCTTCCTCATTGTCAGACGAACGCGACGCTGGTCTGCTCGTGGTTCTGGTCTCACGACCCAGTCAAAACATAATTCCACAATTGCGGTTTTGGCGAATGATTTACGACCTTCGTCGTCGGCCTCCGTCGGTCTATGATGACCATGGAAGAGAATCCTAAACGTCTATTCTGCTCGAATTAAAAAAAAAAAAAAAAAAAAAAAAAGCACTGCCTGTGACTGAAGAGGTCGATGCGCGAATGGCTGTCCCCGTCACACAGGTAGCACTTGTGGGTGGTCTCCGTGCTGCTGGGTCTGTGACGGTTCTTCCTGCGGGTCCTTTTTTTATCTGCTGCAGCAGTCTGTCTTCACCCAGCCTTACAAAAAACAGCTCGCGAACTTCTCTGCTTCAATTGGCTCGCTGCATTCACAGCGTTGGTAGGCGGGTCCTTCTTGCTAGGTTTTCAGTCATTGGTTCTTCAAGGTTTCAGAAACCCAATTCAAGGCTCTTATTAGTCGAATGAGAGGTCAATCAGATGAACTAATCTGTTCGCGGCTGTGTCTGCAGTGGAAGAACGGAAATGCAGCTTTTATTTTCAGTGCGCGCTTGGACGCAGCTCCATCGTGCGTCCTAGAGCGCACGAGGGAGCACGAGAGTGCCCTCGTGCGCTCTGGGACGCAGAGACTTGCCCGCCCGTGGTACAGCGGAGTGCAAGAGGTTAATTAATTAATTAATTGAATTTAGTAAAGCCCAAAATAATCGACATGGACAAGTTTGAATCGAGTAGAGATTCTGAGTATCAGTTTTAATTAATCTCCCAGTCCTAATAAATACTGATGTAGGCCCTGTTGACGGTGATAAATAATGTGTAAGATGACATGATGAAGACATTGTCATAGGATATATTGGGGGGGGGGGGTGTGAAAAGTTCATAGTGGTCAAATTTGACCAAATGTGGTTTATTTTTCAACATAGTCTCCCCTTTGGGCCACACACTTCTTCCATTGGTGTTGCAGCACTTGGATCCCTGCAGTTGAAAAATAAACCACATTGGGTCAAATTTGACCACTATGAACTTTTCAGCGCCCTCTCATAGGTCAGATGGTTGTTCGAAAAACACTTGCATCACTTTTGGCTAAAAAAATTTCAAAATGGGTCAGTGTTGAGCAGGAACACTTTGAGTTTAGCTTTAATGTACAATGCAGCATGTCTGTGCTTATTTGAAAACCATGAAATGAACTAAATGGCTCATTAAAGGGTCCTGGAATCATGCTGTCCAGTGTTTTAAGAGTTTTTTGTGAATAACTATGGTTATATTTTTTAGACTTCAGAGTGGAGCAAATCTAATATCTCTTTACCTTATATTCTTTACTTTTAATGTGACTCTAAACTCACTTTCTTCAAAACACCAAATAAAAGTTTTTTTGAACTAGTGCAAGAAATTACGACTTCCTTTATCTACTGATTTTTAGACGGTCCCCAGGATTAGCAGCAGGAAGGGATGAAGATGAGGCATTAGTCTGCATTATGATAATTGCATAATTCTTTTGATCTCTCCTTTCTCTTTCTTGGAACAAAGAAAACAGGATTAAATCATCTTCTACCTTTTAAGCAGTTATTCACTCTGAACAAGAAAGGGTTATGAAGTTGTTGTTTTTTTATATTCTCAGTAGTTTCATTTTTCGCTCACTACAACAGTTCCCCTTAAAGCATTGTAAGAAATAATTGAAAAATTGTCTTCTTTCTTCATAACTGTATTGAGCATTTTTAAAGAAGCTGACTCCCACTCTCTGAAGAAATCAATATTTCTGCTTGTATCTGTGCATGATGGTGCTCTGAGGAGTAAGCATGAATAAGTCGTTTTTTAAATGGCCTCTCCAAGAGATCCTACCCACACAGCCTCAAAGCACGATATTGTTACAGATGATTACACTGTCAGAAATTAATCACTACTCGCTGTTGGGTACCTAACAGTCTAATAATCGACACTGTAATCACTACAAACTCTTGTTTGATAACATGTGGATTATATGGTAGAGTTCAAATTCTGAAGAGAAAATAGTGGCTTAGACAAGGCATCCAAGGCAAAGTTGGTAACTGAAATAATAAAAGAAAACCAATCTGCTCTGATTTGCATGTTCTAAGCATGTCCTTTGACTTGCAGCTCAGTCCGTTTGTATACAGCGAGTTTGCTCGAGAGCGCAACCTGCACGTGTCACTACTGGACCGACTGTATGAGCACTATCCCCCAGAATTCCCCTGTCGCATTCTCCTGTGTGAGAACTACCGCTCCCATGAAGCTATCATAAAGTAAGTGGAAGCCTTTATCTCTGCCTTGTGTTGAAATTGTGTGGATTGTGATTCAGATGGTGGACGAGATAATGAGATGGTAATCCTGGCAAGGGGGAAAAATAAGTTGGCAGGTTAATCATCTGTGTTGGTCCCAGTTCCGGTTTCCATCCTCTTTCTTTGTCTGTGGTTGGGTCTCTATAATCCAGCTTCTTTTGGTTTTGACTTCATTGTTTCACTGGACATCGCTCTCCATTCTTCCTCTTACAGCACACATCCACGTCTTTCATAGATAGTATTATTGCTAGCTAAACTGCTTGTAATATGTGCCTTTATGGGCAGCGCGGTGGTGGAGTGGTTAGCACTGCAACAGCACAGCAACCCACCCTTGGCTGGGGGATCCTGGGTTCGATCCCAGCCCCCGACCAACAGTGATCTGTGTGGAGTTTGCATGTTCTCCCCATGTCTGCGTGGGTTTACTCCGGGATTTCTCCGGTTTCCTCCCACATGCCAAAAACATGCAAGTTAGGTTAATTGGCATCAAAGTGGGGATTCTAAATTGTCCTTAGGTATGAATGTGAGAGTGAATGGTTGTCTGTCTCTCTGTGTTGGCCCTGTGATGGACTGGCGATCTGTTGAGGGTGTACCCTGCCTCTCGCCCAAAGATGCTGGGATAGGCTCCAGCCCCACCCCACCCCCACCCCGACCCGAAAAGGATTAAGCAGAAGAAGATGGATGGATGGATGTAATCAAAAGCATTAAAGAGAACATAATTGTTATCGTAAATAAAATATTGCATTTTTCAAAACTGGTGTTGGTCACACCTTTGGTGATCATAGTGCTTTCAATATTTCAATGTGTGTCTTCATAAAAACTGGTAGTATTGATGTATGTTAAATTTTGATTACCTCCACTTCCTTTCTTAAAGCTACACATCGGAGTTGTTCTATGATGGGAAGCTGATGGCAAGTGGGAAGCAGCCTTCCCATAAGGACTTCTATCCTCTTACCTTCTTCACAGCTAGAGGAGAAGATGTGCAGGAGAAGAATAGCACTGCCTACTACAACAATGCTGAGGTATGAGCTAATGCGTGTCTGGAACAACTGGAACATGAAAGACTGATATTGGGCAGTGGCTAAAGCCTCTTTGTTTATCTTGTCTTTGCTAATTTTTTAATTTTTTTTTTCATATTTAATGTGTAAACCATGGTTAATTTTTATAATTGCATTGCCTTCCAAAACTAGTGCTAGTAGCGCTGTCCGTGGTTGTAATGTGTCAGCATTACAACCATTCGTAACAAATTACGAATCAACAATCTGACACTGACAGCTGCCTACTGTTTTTAGTGTGTAGTTGCACACATTTTTTGGTTAGTCACATGACTCACACAACCCCACACTTCCTCAGTTACTGGTTTGGGTTTTTTTTGTTTTTTTTGCTATTACAGCAATTAAGAGATCTTTCAAATGGCAATTTGTGTCAGTATGTTCTGCATGTTTAGAAAATGTCATTTTTAAAAGAATTAATTGAGAAAAAAAAAACAGCTGGTAAGAAATCAGATTGCAACCAGCATACTTATAATCATTTTTTCCCTAATGTTAAAGCTGGATAAACAAAATGCTAACACAACTCATTTCTTTTTTGTGAAACAAATGAAAGTGCCTCACAGATGCCCACTGCCATGGGGGATGGGTGATGTTAAAGCTAGAGACTACTCTGTACTCTAGTGAAAGGGAACATTGATTTTGGTGATGTTCATTTTTTTTAAATTTACCATTCAAAGATAAAAGGGGGACTATGTTATTGTGGTGTCTGTCCATCGCCCAAAAGTACCTGTTTTTGGGAAATCAGCTCCTCCAGTTGTGTTTCAAATGATTTGAAATGTATATGGGTTTGATGTAAATTGATGATGCACATATTGCAGTTTGGCTCTGAATGGATGATTTTTGCAGAACGTATAGCCCCTGACTTATGATGTTATATTTCAGCTCAGTTAATACACAGTAACTATGTTCTGAAATAACTCCTCCTACAGTTTTGTTCCAAATGTTTTGAAACTTGGTGCCAGGGTTTCATATATACAGGTACATCTCAAAAAATAAGAATATCATGAAAAAGTTCAATATTTTTTGTCATTCATTTCAGAAAGTGAAACACATATATAGATTCATTACACAGAGAGTGATATATTTCAAGTGTTGATTTATTTTAATTTTGATGATTATGGCTTACAACCCATGAAATCCCCAAATTCAGTTTCTCAAAAAATTAGAAATATTCTTTTAATAGAAATGTTGGCCAGCTGAACAGTATGTCCATGTACACTCTCAATACTTGGTCGGGGCAAATTTTGGATTAATTACTGTATCAATGTGGCATGGCATGGATGTGATCAGCCTGTGGCACTGCTGAGGTGTTATGAAGGTCCAGGTTGCTTTGACAGTGACCTTCAGCTCGTCTGCATTGTTGGGTCTGGTGTCTCTCATCTTCCTCTTGACAGTCCTCCATAGATTCTCTATGGGGTTTAGGTCAGGAGAGTTTGCTGGCCAATCAACCACAGTGATGCCATGGTCATTAACCTCTTGCACTCCGGTGTACCGCGGGCAGGCACGTCTCTGCGTCCTAGAGCGCATGAGGGTGCCCTAGTACGCAAACTGTGCATCCTAGGGCGCACTGAAGAAAAAAAACCCTGCATTTCCGTTCTTCCACTACAGACACAGCCGCGAACAGAAAGCCAAAGGAGTGCTTTGATTGGTTTAGATGTGATTGACCTCTCATTCGACTAATAAGAGCCTTGAATTGGGTTTCTGAAACCTTGAAGAACCAATGACTGAAAACCTAGCAAGAAGGACCCGCCTACCAACGGCTGCGAATACAGCCAGCCAGTTGAAGCACAGAAGTTCGAAAGCTGTTTTGTGTAAGGCTGGGTGAAGAGAGACTGACTGCTGCAGCAGATGAAAAAAGGACCCGCAGGAAGAACCGCCACAGACCCAGCAGCACAGAGACCACCCACAAGTGCGACCTGTGTGACAGGGACTGCCATTTGCGCATCGGCCTGTTCAGCCACAGGCGGTGCTGTCCCAGCAGAGTAAACATTTAGGATTCCCTTCCATGGTCATCATAGACCGACGGAGGCCAACGACGAAGGCTGGGTGACACACACGCGTTCGCCAGTCTTTTTTTCTTACTACTGTTATTTGTTTTGAAAAATCGTTTGCCAAAACCGCAATCATGGAAGCGCAAAACCACAATAATGGAATTATGTTTTGACCGGGTCGCGTGACCAGAACCACGAGTCCGTAACAAGTGGACCAGCTTCATGTTCGTCTGACAATGAGGAAGAGAAGTTCGCCAGCTACGCTACTGTTGTGAACAGGTAAGTGTTATAAGCTAAATTATTCTTTATCCCTGAAAATTGTAATCAAAAATTACTTTTGACCGATCGGTAAATTACAACTGTGCGTAGTAGACCGCGGCACACCGTGACCGCGGCGCACCGGGCGATGCCCGTCCTCTGGGGGGGAGAAACAACCCCCCCCCCCCCCCACACACACACACACACACAGCCCTGCATGTCACCTTTCATTACAGGCCAACATCAAGCTTCTATATTGAATCATTCAAAAGTTAGACGTTTTTCCAAACTAGTTCAAAAACGCCTGGGAACAACCTGAGAACAAAGCTGTATAATATATTCATTTTTTGTGGAATTGCTACAAAAGTTTGACCTCAGCTGGATAACACTTGGTTCTACATTTCTGTTGCATTTTCCAGCCCGGATCTGAAGCTGTGTGTTATTTGCAAACGTTTGTATCCAAAAAAAAAAACACCCAGGCGAAATTTATTTTCTTCAAGTTCAGTATGTTTAGATAACTGTTACTCAGTGGCCGGTGCACTTGGAGAGATTATGACTGTTTTGCCAAAAAATTCAGTGTTTTCTTTTAAATGAGGCCAACCCCATGAAGATGCTGCAAAGGGTTGAAGAACAGCTTTTGATTTACTTTGGGTATGTTATTTTTTGGCGTTTTTAGGGAAACTGACCAGAGTGCAAGGGGTTAAACCAGGTTTTGATACTTTTGGCAGTGTGTGTGTGGGGGGCGGGGGGGGGTGCCAAGTCCGACTGGAAAATGAAATCAGCTTCTCCATAAAGTTTGTCAGCAGAGGGAAGCATGAAGTGCTCTAAAATGTCCTGGTAGACGACTGCGGTGACTTTGGTCTTGATAAAACACAGTGGACAAACACCAGCTAATGACGTAGTTCCTCAAATCATCACTAACTGTGGAAACTTCACACCAAACCTCAAGCAACTTAGATTCTGTGCCTCTCTAGTCTTTCTCCAGCCTCTGGGACTTTGATTTCCAAATGAAATTCAAAATTTACTTCGATCTGAACAGAGGTCATCTGCTGGTGTTGGTCCACTGTATTTTATCAAGACCAAAATCACCGCAGTCGTCTACCAGGAAATTTAAGAGCACTTCATGCTTCCCTCTGCTGACAAGCTTTATGGAGAAGCTGATTTCTTTTTCCAGCAGGACTTGACACCCCCCCCCCCCCCACACACACACTGCCAAAAGTATCAAAACCTGGTTTAATGACCATGGCATCACTGTGTTTGATTGGCCAGCAAACTGTCCTGACCTAAACCCCATAGAGAATCAACGGAGGATTGTCAAGAGGAAGATGAGAGACACCAGGCCCAACAATGCAGACGAGCTGAAGGTCACTATCAAAGCAACCTGGACCTTCATAACACCTCAGCAGTGCCACAGGGTGATCACCTCCATGCCACGCCACATTCGTCATCGGCCTCCGTCAGTCTATGATGACCATGGAAGGGAATCCTAAACGTCTACTCTGCTGGAACAGCACCGCCTGTGGCTGAACAGGCCGATGCGCAAATGACAGTCCCTGTCACACAGGTCGCACTTGTGGGTGGTCTCCGTGCTGCTGGGTCTGTGGCGGTTCTTCCTGCGGGTCCTTTTTTCATCTGCTGCAGCAGTCAGTCTCTCTTCACCCGCCTTGAGCTGTCTGGTCAAGGTGCCTCTCCATTTGGAGTGGTCCGTTGCAAGGTCATCCCAGCGCTCTGTGTTGATATCCAGGGCCTTCATGTCTCTCTTGCAGACGTCTCTAAAGCGCAGCTGTGGGCGGCCAACGTCTGTCCTGCCAGTTGCAAGTTCTCCATAGAGGACGTCTTTGGGGATTCTGCCATCCTCCATACAGTGAACGTGGCCTAGCCAGCGGAGCCTGCGCTGCCTGAGTAGAGTGAACATGGAGGGAAGGCCGGCGTGGGACAAAACTTCTGTGTTGGGCACTTTGTCCTGCCAGGATATGTCCAGGATGTGGTGAATGCAGCGCAAGTGGAAGGAGTTCAGTCTCTTTTCCTGCCGGGCGTATGTTGTCCACGTCTCACTCCCATAGAGCAGTGTGCTGATGACGCAGGCGTTGTACACTGCCATCTTCGTCTTGACAGAGAGTTTGGGATTCTCCCACACTCGTGTGGTGAGGCGAGCGAGTGTGAAGGCTGATTTTCCAATCCTCTTGTTGATCTCTGTATCAAGGGAGAGGTTGTTGCTGATCGTGGACCCCAGGTACGCGAACTGATTCACGACCTCCAGCTTGTAGTCGTCGATGGTGATGGTTGGTGGTGCTTCCGTGCCTTGTGCCAAGACGTTAGTCTTCTTCAGGCTGATGGTAAGCCTGAAATCCTTGCATGCCTGGGAGAAGCGGTCCATCAGGGTCTGAAGCTCCTGCTGTGTGTGGGTTGCGACTGCAGTGTCGTCTGCGAACAGCATGTCTCTGATTAGAGCCTCGCGTACTTTGGTTCTGGTTTTCAGGCGGGCGAGGTTGAAAAGCCTGCCGTCAGATCTTGTGTGCAGGTAGATTCCCTCTGTTGCTGTGCTGATGAAGGCATGCCTCAGGAGCATAGCAAAGAAAATCCCAAAGAGGGTTGGCGCCAGTACACAGCCCTGTTTCACTCCGCTGCGTATGTTGAATGGCTGTGAGACGTTGCCATCATGCTGCACTATCCCCTGCATGTTGGTGTGAAACGATTCGATGAGGCTTTGCAACTTTGGTGGGCATCCTCTGTCTTTGGCAGGATCTTGAAAAGGCCCTCTCTGCTGACCAGATCGAACGCTTTGGTGAGGTCGATGAAGGCGACGTACAGAGGCATGTTCTGTTCTCTGCATTTCTCCTGGAGTTGGCGGATGGAGAATATCATGTCTACCATCGATCGCTCAGCGCGGAAGCCACACTGAGACTCAGGGTAGACACGTTCGGCAAGCTTCTGTAGACGAACGAGAACAACTCGTGCGTAGACTTAGCCAACAACGCTGAGGAGGGAGATGCCCCTGTAGTTGTTGCAGTCGCTTCTCTCCCCTTTGTTTTTGTAGAGGGTGATGATCTTGGCGTCCCTCATGTCCTGTGGTACGGCACCTTCCTTCCAGCACTGGCAGAGGACGTCAAGCAATGGCAGCAGTAGGGCGGTCTTGCAGTGCTTGATCAGGTCAGGGGGTATGCCGTCGTTGCCGGGTGCCTTGCCAGCGGCCAAGCTATCAATGGCCTTGCTGAGTTCGTCGATGGTTGGCTCAGCGTCAAGTTCGTCCATGGATGGCAGGCAGTCGATGGCATCAAGGGCTGACGGTGTCACGGTGTTCTGTCTAGAGTAGAGGTCGGAGTAGTGTTCCACCCATCTCTCCATCTGCTTGTTCTTTTCTGTGATCATCTCCCCAGTGGAAGATTTGAGGGGGGCCGTCTTGCTCTGAGCCGGACCAAGTGCTTTCTTGATGCCATCGTACATACCACGGATGTTCCCTGTTATGGCAGCGGTTTGAATGTCTTGGCTGAGCTGAGTCCAGTACTCGTTGGCACAGCGCCGAGCAGTCTGCTGAACTTTGCTTCTCGCAGCCCTGAGAATCTGGAGATTCTTCTCGTTTGGGTACTTCTTGTACTCAGCAAGTGCTGAGCGCTTGGCTTCAATGACGGGGGTCATCTCGGTCAACTTGGCATCAAGCCAGTCCTGTGACTTCGAGATCTTCCTCCCAAAAGTAGCCAAGGCTGTGCGGTGGATGATGTTTCACAGCTCTTCCCATTTCTGCTTTGCAGATTCTCCTTCTTGTGGTACACCAAGTTCCTTCTCAAAGGTGGAGGCAAACTGCTCAACAAGTTCTGGTTGGGCTATCTTGCTGGTGTCAATCCGTGCCTTTCCAGGTTGTCTAGCACGATGGAATTTCTTCAGCTGCAGCTTGACCTTGCAACACACCAATGAATGGTCTGTGTCGCAATCTGCACTCTGGAACGAACGGGTGATTAGCACGTTCTTCAGTGAGGTGCGCCTGGTCAGGATCAAGTCCAGCTGGTGCCAGTGCTTTGAGCGCGGATGTTGCCAGGAAACCTTGTGTTGGGGCTTGGTCTTGAAGAACGAGTTTGTGATGCACAGATCGTGATATGTGCAGAACTCGAGCAGCCGCTGTCCGTTGTTGTTCATTCTGCCCACGCCAAAAGGTCCAAGACAGGAGGGCCAGGAGTCGTGGTCAGCACCCACTCTGGCATTGAAGTCTCCAAGGAGAATGAGTTGTTCAGAGTTGGGGATGATCCTGACAGTTGTTGCGAGATTCTCGTAGAACTCGTCTTTTGCCTCTGGTGTGGCTGTCGGTGTTGGGGCATACACACTGACGAGGGTGACTGGGCCTTGAGTGGTGTTCAGGCGGAGGGTGAGGAGTCGTGCAGAGCCAGTGCTGCCCGGTTCCACCATCTTCAGCAAGGTGTTCTTCACTGCGAAGCCCACTCCGTGTTCCCCGTGTTCGTCACTGCCCTTTCCTTGCCAGTAGAACGTGTAGTCCTTCTCTCTCAGTGTGCCTGCGTCAGCCAACCGTGTTTCCTGGAGAGTGGCAATATCCACTCCCAGTCTCTTTAGCTCATTATTGATGATGGCAGTCTTCCTGGTGTCGTTGATGTCCTTGAGGTTAGCAGCGAGTCCTGTCATCATAGTGCGGACGTTCCAAGTTCCCAGTTTTAGAGTTGGTCTCTTTTGTTTTATTGTCTTGCCTGGTGCGAAGGTTCTCAGCCTGCTGTTCGGACTTCTCCTTATCCCCATGCACCCAATGAGGAAAGCAAGCTGTGGTGGGACAACACCTTATTGGCTGGGGGCTGCCCAGCTTGAGGCGGGCGGTAGCTGTCCAGTGAGATCTGATGATCCCTCCCACCGTCGGGAACAACCCCTGGCGCCGCGCTCTACGCCAATTGAGCAGTGGCTTATAACCGGTAACTGTCATTCGCCGTGTTTTGTCTACGCTAAAGGCGAAGCTGGAGTGTCCTCTCCAGTGATCTGGTGTTCTACCTTCCAGCGTTGGGCGTTGGTAGGATTCAAGCCTGGGCAGGAAGATATGGAGGACAAGATGTTGCCCATGCAGCATGTCCCCCCTCTCCACGTCACTGATGAATCCAAAGGAACAGCAGGGCTGCTACAGTTTGGCACCAGCGCTGTTGCATGAGCTGCCAGAACGATGTTGAGCACAACATAGAACTGCCTTAGGGGCTCCGACTCCAGATTTTTCCTCAGGGTTGACTCCCGAAGCCTTTCCCATGACCGGGTATGCCGCAAGGCAGCAGAGGTTTGAAATCAGGGTTTACCTTCCCCTAGATGGGCTACCTTCCCAGGTTGACAAGCCACCATCTACCCGAAGCATCTGGTTTTAAGGCGCCAGAGATCCGCCCTCGCCCCTTCTCCTATTAGTAAAAGCAGTTCCGCCGGGCTTAGAGACTAAACCACACGGGCAGGCTAGGAGTTGGACTTAGTTGTCAGAGGCTTTTCGAGACGCACGCCATAAGGAGCATTTTATGAGCACTGGGCGCTTAACCCCAGTGCCGCTCCTGGCTATGACAACCTTGGAACCAAGGTTGTCATAGCCACATAACCACGCCACATTGATACGGTAATTAATCCAAAATTTGCTCATACCGAGTATTGAGTGTGTACATGAACATACTTTTCAGTCGGCCAACATTTCTATTAAAAAACTATTTTTTAAAATTAATTTTATGTAATATTCTAATTTTTTGAGAAACTGAATTTGGGGTTTTCATGGGCTGTAAGCCATAATCATCAAAATTTAAAATAAACACTTGAAATATTTCACACTGTGTAATGAATCTATATAATATATGGGTTTCACTTTCTGAAACGAGTGACAAAAAACATTGAACTTTTTCATGATATTCTAATTTTTTGAGATGTACCTGTACTGATGATAATGAACATGGAAAAGTTGAAAACTACACCCCTCAGTAAGATATTGAGATCTTTAAAGAAACGAGAGAATTCCGAGGTGACTAACATATCCCCACCTCTGTTGTTGTCAAACCCTGGTACCAAGTTTCAAAACATTTGGAACAAAACTGTCAGAGGAGTTGATGTACCTTTTGTGGGACGGACAGACGGACATCACCATAACGTAATCCCATATCCCTCACCTCTGTGGGGGATATTGCACTCTCCTCAGAGTGCTCTTGATTTTAGCTTTTTTGCCCAGCGCTACTCTGGATCATCATCAGTCCTCTTTGTCCACACATTTTGAGCATAGGGCTTCAATGAACGAATGCCAGTGGTCTTTTCTAGTTGCCTTGGTCTTAACTTCTGTCCAGGTCACATTCATCAACTTCACCTACTCTGCATATTAAGTGAATATTTGTGACCAAGTGACAGCTGAACTATATTCATTGAAGGATTGTCTGTCACTCATTTCAGCAGCTGTGTGTTAAAATAATGAAATTGCCCGTTTGACCAAATTAATCAAGTAAGAAATCTACTCTATGGTGGAAGTAATTATGCATTTTGAAGAGAATAATTGTCCAAAATAGATCATTGGTGCTTATTTTGACTCCCTATCATTAGCGTCACTGTCTTTTCATCATAACTGAATCTGAAACCCATGAACTTAATTAAGACACCAGCTGGAAGATGCATTTGACATCCATGAAGGATGATTCACTCTGTTCCGTTGTTGAATTGGTTCCTTTTTAGACACACCAGACTGTGTGACTGTCCCCTGACCTTTTCCTGACAAGGTCCAACCAATTAAAACACAGAACCTTCTTGATTTGCTCCCAAACTGTCAGCAGTGCCAAATGAATTACTGCCTGTCCTTTTTGATACACTACCTATGACAAAGCTTTAACACAGTTGTTGTCATGTTGAGGAATTAAAAGGTTTTTTTTTTTAAAGAACCATGTCCATTCATTTGCCTTGTGCTGGTTTCTTTGGTGGGTTTAACTTCAAGTTGAAGATAATATTTTCATGGTGAAGGAAAAACCCCCCAGCTATATTCCTTAGCTCTGAAGAGAAATTAAAAACAACCCAAAGGAAAAAAGAGCTTATTGTGAAAAGTTAAATTTGAATACTTGTATGAAGTTCTCTGATTGATAAAAGGTTTACGAAATTTCAAATTCTGGCACTTTTTTTTTTTTTTTGATGTGGTCCTAATTATTTATTATTCAAGTTATTTAACAGAACTTCCTGTTTCCTGAATTGTCTTTCTGATGTCTGTGGCATATGGAACACAAAGCCTTTTCGCTCTGCAAATATTTTGTCCCCCACTGACCTTTAAACCTGAGAAGAAGCTGTCCCATAGTTACTGACTTCTCACAGTTCTTTTCAGACAAGTGTACTGTATGTGTGTAGAGATCAATGATTCTTTTTTTTTTTTTTTAAACCTTTATCTCCTTATCTTATATTGCTTCTCCATTCATGGTGTCTATAACTTGAATTCATTTATAGAAACTTTAGAAAAAAAATTGTCATTTTAAAATTGGGCAATTAAATCCCAAAAGTTCAGTTGGTGCTTAGGAATGGTGGAAAAACAATGTTTTTTTAAAGGATTAAAATCTGGCTGCATGCTTGCTGTGACTGCTTATATGTTAAGATTATTGCAGAAGTAAAGACACATGACCAAAACCAAAGTTTTCTCTCACAAGCCTTTGTGAGGCAACATGGAGATCCAACACACCAATTAGGGCTGTGCGATATGACGATATACATCAGATGACGATATGAAAACGTATGTCGTTTCACAGAATACTGTGTCGTTTATGTCATGATTTAAAATGCACATACTCCCTTTTCTTGAGCAAAGCTCCTCAGGCACTACTTGTCAGCAAAAATACATTCTTTCCACTTCTAAGTGCATCTCTGTATGCGTGTTATTTTGGCTTTGTCCAGAATTTAGCTGTCTGTATACAGTGGTGTGAAAAAGTGTTTGCCCCCTTCCTGATTTCTCATTTTTTTGGATGTTTGTCACACTTAAATGTTTCAGATCATCAAACAAATTTAAATATTAGACAAAGATAACACAAGTAAACACAAAATGCAGTTTTTAAATGAAGGTGTTTATTATCATTGGAAAAAAAAAATCCAAACTTACATGGCCCTGTGTGGAAAAAGTGACACCCCCCCCCCCCCCGTTAAAACATAAATTAACTGGGGTTTATCACATCTTTGGAAAGCAGAGTTCAATTTCTCTAGCCACACCCAGGCCTGATTACTGCCACACCCATTCTCAATCAAGAAATCACTTAAATAGGACCTGCCTGACAAAGTGAAGTAGACCAAAACATCCTCAAAAGCTAGACATCATCCTGCAATCCACAGAAATTCAGGAACAAATGAGAAACAAAGTAATTGAGATCTGTTAGTCTGGAAAATATTATAAAGCCATTTCTAAAGCTTTGGGACTCCAGCAAACCACAGTGAGAGCCATTATCCACAAATTGCAAAAACATAGAACAGTGATGAACCTTCCCAGGAGTGGCCGGCCGACCAGGATTACCTCAAGGGCGCAGCGACGACTCACCCGAGAGGCCACAAAAGACCCTACAACAACATCCAAAGAACTGCAGGCCTCACTTGCCTTAGTTAAGGTCAGTGTTCATGACTCCACCATAAGAAAGAGACTGGGCAAAAATGACCTGCATGGCAGAGATCCAAGACAAAAACCACTGCTGAGCAAAAAGAACATAA
Source organism: Pholidichthys leucotaenia (assembly GCA_020510985.1). Taxonomy (NCBI): domain Eukaryota; kingdom Metazoa; phylum Chordata; class Actinopteri; order Cichliformes; family Pholidichthyidae; genus Pholidichthys; species Pholidichthys leucotaenia. The sequence continues at coordinate 109,670,566 of CM035848.1, read as the reverse complement.
AGGCTTATCTCAGTTTTGCCAGAAAACATCTTGATGATCCCCAAGACTTTTGGGAAAATACTCTGTGGACTGACGAGACAAAAGTTGGAACTTTTTGGAAGGTGTGTGTCTCATTACATCTGGCATAAAAGTAACAGCATTTCAGAAAAGGAACATCATACCAACAGCAAAATATGGTGGTGGTAGTGTGATGGTCTGGGGCTGTTTTGCTGCTTCAGGACCTGGAAGACTTGCTGTGGTAAATGGAACCGTGAATTATGCTGTCTACCAAAAAATCCTGAAGGAGAATGTCCGGCCATCTGTTCATGACCTCAAGCTGAAGCGCACTTGGGCACTTGGGTTCTGCAGCAGGACAGTGATCCAAAACACACCAGCAAGTCCACCTCTGAATGGCTTAAGAAAAACAAAATGAAGACTTTGGAGCAGCCTAGTCAAAGTCCTGACCTGAATCTGATTGAAATGCTTTGGCATGACCTTAAAAAGGCGGTTCATGCTCGAAAACCCTCCAATGTGGCTGAATTACAACAATTCTGCAAAGATGAGTGGGCCAAAATTCCTCCACAGAGCTGTAAAAGACTCATTGCCAGTTATCGCAAACGCTTGATTGCAGTTGTTGCTGCTAAGAGTGGCCCAACCAGTTATTAGGTTTAGGGGGCAATCACATTTTAACACAGGGCCATGTAGGTTTGGAGTTTATTTTCCTTTAATAATAAACACCTTCATTTAAAAACTGCGTTTTGTGTTTACTTGTGTTGTCTTTGTCTAATATTTAAATTTGTTTGATGATCTGAAACATTTAAGTGTGACAAACATCCAAAAAAATGAGAAATCAGGAAGGGGGCAAACACTTTTTCACACCACTGTATACACACCTACACAGTAATTGTGGACTAAACGTGCTCCCAATAATTCCACTCACACATGAACATGAACCACACACGTGTGCACAGGTGTTGGCCTTTATGATTGGTGCTTAAAATCAGTCTTTTGAGGTCTTGAGTAACACCACCACCTTCTCAGCTAAATGTTACACTTTGATTGACCTCATGCAGCTCAATATATTTTTTTGTAAATTCTCTGTCTATATCCTCAGGTATTTGAGATTGTGGAGCGGGTGGAGGAGCTGCGTAAGAAGTGGCCAGTTGCCTGGGGCAAGCTGGATGAGGGCAGCATTGGGGTGGTGTCACCGTACGCTGACCAGGTGTTCCGCATTCGTGCTGAACTGCGAAAAAAGAGAATGCCTGAGGTCAGCGTGGAAAGGGTGCTCAATGTCCAAGGTGAGAAATACTGTATCACATGTTTTATGTCTAATCTAACTACTTTGTCTATTCTTGCTGTATAGCTTAATTACACTGAAAGCAAGCGCTACATCAGTGACAGATGTTACTGCTCACAGATGTGCTTGGCATTTGGGTGTGTTTCTTTTCTTTCAATCTCATGATATTTATCATAAATTTTCAAAGAAGGGATTTTATTTAAAAACTGGGATTGAAGCTTGTGCAGTGGGGCAATCAAAAACTCAGAAGTTAAAAACAAATCCAGAAACTTGGATCCCCAACTGCCTCATTAATATTTGTCCGCAAAGCTTGTCTCAAGTATTTGCATGTGAGATGATGCTTAAAATGAGTCATTACCCTGAAGACAAATAATCTTCCCCTTTATTTTTTTCTTGTCAGTGTTTAGTTTCTTTAATATTACCAAGGTTGGGTGAAAGGAGAATGTTGAGTGTTGAGAAAGAAAAAGTTTATTTTTTCAGTTTCTGCCCCACACATATATTTCTCATTTGTAGTGCATCCAGAATCACACTACACTTCATTAATCCTCTCATTAATCACACATGAAAAAATGTGGACAGATGTGCAGAGAAAAAATTATTTTACGTTCATCAAGACTGTGTGAAAACTTTCTGCTGGGCACCTAGAAAACAGTGAAACCAAAAGACATTCCAAGATGGACAAATTCATTTTTCTTCCTTGACTAGTGATTTACAATACACCAACGTATTTTAACCACTGCTAATCAGTGTCATTCATGGTGTTGTCCTCATAAGTTTCCATACCTCCAGGGTATGTAAACCTATAAGCATAACAGCATTTACAGTTTTGTTCCTATCAAGACATACTTAAATGATTTTCCTTTGTGCTGCTTCTAGTAATACGTCGCCATGTTTGCAGGTAAACAGTTCCGGGTGCTATTCCTTAGCACGGTGCGGACACGGCACACATGCAAGCACAAGCAAACGGCCATTAAGCGTAAGGAGCAGCTAGTAGAGGATTCAACGGAAGACCTTGACTATGGCTTTCTGTCCAACTACAAGCTACTCAACACGGCCATCACCAGAGCTCAGTCCCTGGTTGCAGTTGTGGGAGACCCCATAGCGTTATGTTCCGTTGGCCGCTGCAGGTAAAAACAGTGATTTGACATCCAGGCTGGTGACACATTTGATCTTGTGATTGGCTCATTATTAAGCTCAGTGCCAGTGGGCCCAGTGGGAGGATTTTTACTGTTTGCTGAAAATGTCAGCATGCAGACACAGGGCAGTTAAAGGATTCATGTTCAGAATAGATGTTCTGTTTGGCCAACACTAGATCTCCAGGTACAAAAAGTTCTGTGTCATTTGACTACAGTTCAGTTTTACTTTTATTTATTTTTATTTGACCTTTATTTAACCAGGAAAACCTCACTGAGATTAAAGATCTGTTGTCTAAGAGTGTCCTGGCCAAGAGGCAGCAGCCGCACTTGTATTGCTCCAGCTTGGTGGATTTGTTTTTTTGGTGAGGATTGATGGGCGTCACATGCACACAAGCATCTGAAAAATACCTTTGGCATTGGTAATAAATGCCTAGATAAAAAAGAACAATAACAGCCACCAGTTGACCAGTATAACTGCAGAATAAGTTGGAAGTCTTACAAAAATTTGTTGTCTGAATTCTAAGTAATAGCATAGGTGAGTGAAGGGCCAATTAAAGGTAATGACAATTTTAGTCAGTTTTCTTATTCTGTTATAAATGGGCTTTATAAATTGAACTGGTTAATGACCAACAGAAGTAAGGATGGGTGATATAAATGGACAGTATAAACAATAAATTTAGACTTTGGTTGTAGTGATCAAAATCAAAATAATGCACATATACTGTATATTGGCCCAACACTGGTATCAACCGATATTCACCTTGTTGACTGATATCAGCTATTGGCAAATAAGATATACTGACAGTGGCTGATATTTTTTTCGTGTGTCCCAGTTGTGTGACACTGATTTTGTCCTGAAACAGACAGCAGTAGCCTACAACTACAAATTCAGAACACATCCAGGACTAAATCATTTTAAAATATTTTGGCTCATTTTTTTAATAATGCATATTTCTTTGTCTTTTTAGTTTTTAGCAGTGAAGATGGAATAGATGGAAAAAAACAAAAGAAACAATAGGTATAGACTCAGCCTTTGGCCAACTTATTTTCACCATCTGTGTCGGTGTCAGCCCTTCTGACAATCAGTGGCTCCCTACATTTTACATGACTAGTTTCAGAATCTTTTTTAATAACTATTTACCATGACAAAACATTGAAATATAACTTAATCCCTTCCACACCATGTGGTGTATGGGGCGGTGCCTATCTCTGTTTCTCTGACCCTAGGCCACACAGCTACTGTAAGTAGTGAAAGCTACAGTGGGGGGGTCAGTCCTCTGGTAGCTCTGTGCGTTAGCTTTCCTTTCCCCATTCCATTATGCTGAGCACAAAGTTAGAAGGCGGAAAGTACCATTTTTTTTATATGGTCTTTGGTATGACCCGGCCGGGATTTGAATCCATGACCTGCTGGTTGTGGGGCGAATGCTCTACCAACTAGGCCACCACTCCAGTAACATTGAAATATGCATAAATTTAAATACCAGTAACTGCAATATATAGTATACTGTTACTGTCTATTCAAATTATACTACAATAACAATTTTAGATCTTGCTGCCTAAAGCAGAAGCTGATCGGATTTGAGAAACAAAAGAAGAGGTTCTTTATTTGCTGTGAACCTAATTCAAATCACAAGTGCCAAACATATTTTGGTTACTCATCTTATACGATGAAAATTTTTATTTCAGATCAAACGTGACACTTGTGAAAGCCAGTCAACATTTTGCAAACCAGTAGAAAAAGTACATGGGACAGAATGAGTGCTTTTTTTAATTAAATCAGTTGCTTGCTCATGATTCTCACATTTTTTCAAAATAATGAACATTGGATTATCCTAATGTGGAGCTGTAGCATCAAATACTTGGGATAACTTGATGTTAAATTTAAGGCTGCAATAAATGACTATTTGGTAGTCGACTAACAACTATTTTTTTTTTGATTAGTCGACAAATCATGATTATTTTGGTAATGTCCACCATCTGCTTCCTGTTGGCATGGCTCTTGTTTAAGGCTCTAGTGCATGTTTTACCTCACCTGTTTCAGCCTGCACACCTATGAAAATCACCTTGTTGTCAGTCTCTGCTTTAATATAACATTTTATAAGCAGTGTCCAGATCTAAATAAAGTAACTGATGAAACACAAAATTGAAACTGACACTCAACAGCTTAATGAAACGTATTTTTAGCCAAACAATTGATACAAATTAAAAGAACAGTCTTGAACAAAAAAGGTAAAGTGCAAAAGCAGAAAACAGCAGCCTTTGCTTAAGTCTACACACCCAGTCTCTGTCTTAACATAAAAAAGTGAGATGAACTAATATTCAGAATGAGGGCTAATACTAACGAAGATGAAAACAAGATGGCTACTCCTGGAACTCAGTCATTTACTGTATTGAACACATGAGCCATGACTTTAAACAGCTCAGCCCTCAGCAACCATCATCCAAGAGAGCTTACTGTCAAACAGGTAAGCTGACATAAACAGCACATGCTAACAGTATAATCATTTTTCTAAAGTTTGAAACAGTAAATGTCACGGTTCTGGGGTGTCTCCGTTTCAGATTCTCACGCATCACTGTAGTGCTGCCTTAATAAGATAAGTCTGCTTTGCAGAATCTGCATTTTTCTTGTTTTGTTTCTTTATTTCCAGTAAAATGTTCCCATACTTTCAAAAGTTTGGGTCTCGCTTCTTTTGAGCTCCTCTTCTCCGCGTTTGTCTTTCAGCGCTGGAAATTGTGCAGGCATGCCGGACAAAAGAAGCACTACTGCCCGCAGTAGTTCTGGTAGTGCATTGCAGTTACAACTGAACTTTTCTGCGGCATGTCCATAAACTGGAAAATTAAACGACACGTCGACAATAAAATTTTGCTTCGGTAAATTTTTATGACAATGTCGAGTAATCATTGCAGCCCTAGTTAAATTTATAAATTTTAAATTTTCAGAGTGGTTTAAGTAAATGTTTTAGAATGTGAAAATCAAAGGGAAACCCAACATAAATTGTCCAAGTATTATGTTTGAACATTGTCATTCTTTACAGATTAATTAATTCACAATATGAACCTAGCGTGATCTAACAGCGTCTTTCCAAAGACCAGTTTTATTTTTGTCATAACACACAGCCTAAAGTTTCCCGTGAACGGTCAAATGAGTTGAGATCCAGTAACTGTGAAGGCTCTAGCTTATGCTTCTCATGATTTTTTTGTTTATTCTGCTCAGTGCTTATATTTTACCCCAAAAGGTCATCATGATGGTCGAAAGAGGAGAGAGAGAAAAAAGCAAGATGTCATGAAATGCAACAGAAAAAAAAAAAAAAACTCCTGTTGTTTCTGGTGTTTGTTTTCAGGAAATTCTGGGAGCACTTTATTTCAATCTGCCATGAAAACTCGAGTTTACATGGCATCACCTTTGAGCAGATTAAGGCTCAGCTAGAAGCCCTGGAGCTCAAGAAGACCTATGTCCTCAATCCACTTGCCCCAGAGTTCATCCCCCGTGCCCTGAGGCCCCTGCAAGGACACCACACTTCCCAAGGCCTCCATGCCCACCACCATCCACATCCACAGCATGCACACTCTGCCTCCAACAAGCAGGGTCCCCAGCAACAGCAGCAGCAGTCGCCTCCTAAGGTAAGGTGTTATACCAAAAATAGGAACGTAAATAGATATGTTCAGTTTGTGTATTAAAAACAGTCTCTGGATCAGCCAGTGTGGTATGGTATGTGATATTAGCACAGAAGAAAGGAGGAAAAATTTTAGACACAAAGTTTGGAAACAAAACCTTACTACAATCTATTTCATATATTCTACTGGTTTTATAGTAGTGGAAATCAACCTAAGCAAATTCAAAACCTGTAAAATAAATGTGCTTGAATACAAGTGTATTTATTTGCATATCTGTCATAGTTGCCTTAAGTTGATATTGGTTTTCATGTTGAACACTAAAACACATCTCTCATAGAAAATTGTTTAAAAAAATCAGAAATTCCTGTCATGAGGAATCTCTGAGTCTTGCCTTCAGTTATCAGCGTGGACCCTGATTCTTTTATTCAAAAGAAAACAGTGTGTAGACAGCCAGTTATTCTACTGTATCGTCATACTGTACATTTTTTTTTAATGTTAAATGAATCTTTGACATTTACATTAATGCTATTAGATATACCACAGCTGCTGGTTGCCATAGTAACATAACACAACAGTCGGCAAGGAGTGAAAAGACCTGAAGATTTGACACTGTAAACAGAGCATAGTCTGAGACTGACTAAAAATATCAGCAGTGGCATAGATGGTTGCTTGTTGTGGTATTGGATATCCATCACTTCTTCTCTTCTCAGCTTTATTTATGTTACTGTTTTATTCTTTTCCTAGTTATTTGTCCTTCTCTTTGCAGTGGATGGATTGAATATTAGTACCTTCATTGTGTATTTAACTTAAACTTACAGCTGTACCTGCCCGTTATGCTGCTGTTTTTGTTGGAAAGATCTTTTAGCAGGACTTTCTGTCTTTGGCTTGGGGAGCATAAGGTGTTATTTAAAAAAGTTCATGTCCCCACTTGAGTCGTGGAATAGTAAATGTTACAGATTTCAGTGATAATTTAGTAAGTTGGTGGTAAACAAAATAATGTGAGAGTGAAAGCATCATAGGTGCTGATGCCTTGGTGCTTGTGGTATGATAGAATGGGATAGCTAAGTATTGTCAGTCCATGCCATGCATGCGAAATTTTGAAATGCTTAGTATTTGTTTAAGCATGTGTGATGATGACGTCACCATTACAACACACACAAAGTGCACCTCATTAAATATTTATGGTTGTGACAGCAACACATGGAAACTATTCAGCACTCCATAGACCTGAAACCCCCAGAAACTGTCGACTTGCTTTAACATTATAAATGTCTGAGTCACCGAGTTTAATATTCCCTGGTTTCTTCCTTTCTTTATTTTTCTTTTTATATGTGGATAACCCCATGCATATAGATTGATTTAACTTTGTTTCTAATTTGTTAATGAAATTATTTAAAAAAAAAAAAAAGAAGGTGCACCTCATTGGTCAAAGCATCCCAGGAAGATGGTCTGTTGAAGTCTTTTTATCCCCTTCCAAGATAGCACCAGGATGTTTGAACCATTGTCCTGTATCTTCAAAACTAAACAGCTAAACATATTTTTCAAACAATCAGTGCAAGAGGTTAGGGCTGCAAATAACGATTATTTTGGTAGTCGACTGATCTAACGACTATTTTTTCCGATTAGTCCTCTCATGTCTGCCAGCTCAGCTTCCTGCTGGCACGGCTCCTGTTCAAGGCTGAAGGTCATGTTTTACTTCACCTGTTTAAGCCTGCACACCTGTGAAAATCACTTCGTTGTCAGTCTTTGATTTAATATAATGTAGCCTATAATAAAAAGTTCCCGTAGCTAAATAAAATAACAACCCATCAAACATGAGTTTGAAACTTGAACTTGACAGCTTAATCAGAAATGTTTGTAGCAACACAATTTGGGGGTCTTTTAACCCCCCCAAATAAAGTGCAAAAAACTCAAATAGCAGTTTCTGCTACTCCATAAAGGGCTGTTGTAACTCCACATGTTCAAAACAAACTTTAGAGTAATATTAAGCTCCATTAAAAGTAAAAAAAGAAAATAACAAGCTAGTCCATCCTGTTTGAAACTTTGCTGAGTGTAGAAGTTTAGAAGTTTAATTAGGCTTCAGATGAAAATAAAAGTAACTTCTTCCAGTCCAAAATAAATTTACATACACTTTAAATATCAGTGCAGGAATGTGAGCCTTCGCCACACATACAGTGAGATATTTAAGCCATTTTAATTTATTTGTGATGATTATGGTTATTCTTTTTAATTAAATTACAAATCATAGTGTTCTAATTTACTGAGATGCACCAATATTCAGAATGATGGCTGATATTACCACAATAGAAGATGAAAAAGAGTAAGCTGCTTCAGTAATTCACTCATTTACTGCAGTTAACACTGAAGCAGCTCAGCCCTCAGCAACCATCCTCCCAAGAGAGCTTACAGTCAAACAGGTAAGCTAACATAAACAGCACGTACTAACAGCATTGTCATTTTTCTAAAACTTGAAACAGTTGGCCATTGAAAATAAGCGGTGCTAACTTTCTTTACTCACTTAAAGCCCTAGCCCACTGTGCGCATGTGGAGAGGAGCAAACTATGGAACACATCATAGAGGTTTGCCCACTCCAAAGACTGGAAGGAGGATTACACACCCTCCTTACAGCAAACCAGGAGGCAACTGCTTGGCTTAAGGACTTTGCATTCGCTAAATAAATAAATAAACTCACTTAAACTTACCAAGCAGAAGCAGCCGTTAATGTCGCGGGTGTCGTCGTTTCTGACAGTCATGCATCACTGTAGTGCTGCCATGATAGGAGAGGTCTGCCTTGCAAAGTCTGCATTTTTCTTGTTTTGTTTTTTTGTTTTCTGTGAAATGTTCCCATACTTTAGAAAGTTTGGATCTGCTTTTTTTTTAGCTCCACTTTCACTTGGTCGTCTTTCCACTTTGCTATGCTGTGCCCCTCTTCTTCTTCGCTGGAAATTGTTCACGCATGCCAGACAACAGAAGCGCTACTGCCCGCAGCAGTTCTGGTCATGCGTTGCAGTTACAACTGAACATTTCCGTGGCATGTCCATAAACTTGAAAATTAAATGACGCGCCAATTATAAAATTTGGCGTTAACAAATTTATAATCAACGTAGTCGACAATGTCGACTAATTGTTTCAGCCCTACAAGAGATAAATGGTGTAGTTGCTGAAATGCGTTTACTTTTCAGTAGCAACCACTTTTTTAAAAGTTCAGCACGTGATTTTTTTACTATTGACAGGGAGTCGTACGTGATGCTGTAAAAAAAAAAAAAAAAAAAAAAAAAAAAGGCCCGCTCCCACTTGTTCCCCCGGCATATTTAATACATTAACTCTTTCACAGCTTCGGTGAAACGTGTTGTTTTTTGTGTTTATCTTGACAACAAAGCCTAGGCTAATTGCTGAATGCTCACCCAACTCACTGACAACTAGTCAGCACTCAGGGATGATGTTGTGATGTAGAAGTGTTCAGCAGGGGACTGTCATCAAACCCGAAGTTTGGTCTTTAATCTTCTATGTGCTGGGTTTTTGCAAAATCTATTTTTAAAAGGCCCCATCACCCAATGTTAATTTGGGGAAAAAGTGGTCCCAAACATGCATACCTATCTAGATCTGCCCCCAATTTTAATGGGTTTAGCCTTGTCCTATGGATACCGCTGATGAAAATTTTACCCAAATCCATTCAGATGTCTTTGCTTAATCCTGCATCCAAGTTGTGCTCAAGATGAAAGGTCACTATATATGAATGTGTGTCATTTCAACTTGAGTTGACTTAAGACTTGGTTTATAGATGCACGTGCATATATAGAAAGAGGGGTGAAGGCTTTCGGTACTTCAGGATGTGTTCATCATGCCAGATTGATCTACTCCATCATTGACAGTCAGGTTAGATTATGAATGAGAAAAGCTTTGTATATACAGGGACAAACCTTTTTTTTGTTTTGTTTTTGCTGTGAGTAATATTTAAATAATCACGTCAGCCCTAGGGGAGAAAAAAGAAAAATAATTGCTGGGGAATTAGCTTTGCATGTTGCTTGAAGAATCTGTTAATTGATTGTTGAGCTCAGGTTGAAATGTCTTTGTGTGTCTACCTCCTCCTCCCCAGCTGCCATAAGGTAAAGGTTAACGAAATCACCACAGCTGACAACCTGCTGCCATCACCCACTGAGCCTAATGAGCTGAAGCTCCGCAGTATCGGTTAGCTTAGATGCAGGCACTCCTCTCTTTTTGCAGTTGTACTGAGAACACTCGTACAGTTGTAAAGCACACATAAACATGGTGATGCCACTATGTAAAATATGCAGATATTATTTGCCATTAGCTTGCTTTGCTTGCTGCTAATTTAAATGTCAGTTGTTTTGTAGATGGCTGGCATACACGAAGAGAATAATTTGATAAGAGTGATTCTCACGTTACTTTGTGTTTAGAGCAGTTTCAAGTTATTGTGTTCTTCAACTCCATTTTGTAGAAATACATGTTAATAAATTTTTTTCAAGTTTATCATTTGTGACCCGTGCTGGCAAAATGAGTCGGAATGCGCACCACGTCATTATGAGCTACAGGCAGGAGAAGTCATAAATCATGACTCTTTCTTTGTTTGCTAGTGGCAAGTCCCGGGAAAACCCCCGTGAGTGCCTGGTATCATTGTAAAGTTTAGAAATCGTACCTTCTAAAAATACATATGTTTTGGCAGAAGACAACTCCAGGCCGATCTAACGCAAGTTTTTAACATAGCCAAAATATAAACAAATCGGCTTTTTCCGGGTCCGTTTTTGTGCACTTCCTACAAATTAAATATCATTTTGAAGGTCTTTCAGTACAGAATATGGAGAAAAAAAAAACGTTACCTCAGTTTTGATAATTTCCTCAAAGTGACTCATTTTGCCAGCATGGGTCACATTTGTGGAAAACATTCTGGAGTTTTAGTTGTTAGTGTCAGTACAGAGAGCTAATGTAGGAAAATGTCTATTTCAAATTACCATTAAAAACCATTTAAAGACTCTTTCCATCTACTTCATATGGTTGGCACAGATGGTATGTTGTTGCTGGTATTTGTATTACAATGTGTTTTGCATCAGATATTCTTGAGCGCAATTATTTCAGTCTTTCCCTCACTCCCGCACATTAAACAGACTAGCACCAGTTGCCATTTAGAGTAAAATATAGCAGTACTTCTCTGATGAATGCAGTTCAGACTACACTGCCATTTTTGGACATTTGTAAATTTCTACACAGACAAACTGTTCACCCCCTTTTTTTTTTCTTTTATTATGGGTGAAAATTAAACATTTACTATTTTTCAAGGTCTAAAACAATGCTTTTAATTCTCGATAGACCCAGCAGTTTGGGAAAATTGATCACAAGAGGCAGTGTTCCACCATGTACTTTGGATATTCAGCTCATATTTCCTGGTGATGTTTCCAGATTTTTGTTGTAAATTTGGCTGCACGGTGGCGCAGTGGTTAGCACTGCGGCAGCACAGTTTACCCTTGGCTGGGGGATTGTGGGGATCGTGGGATCGTGGGTTCGATCCCAGCCCCCGACCAACAGTGATCTGTGTGGAGTTTGCATGTTCTCCCCGTGTTGCGTGGGTTTACTCCGGGATTTCTCCGGTTTCCTCCCACATGCCAAAAACATGCAGGTTAGGTTAATTGGAGACTCTAAAGTGGCCCTAGGTAAAGACATGCATGTTAGGTTAATTGGCTGTTCTAAATTGTCCCTAGATATCCGTTTCCTATAGGCCCTTAGAATAGAGGGTTAGTATTAATGAAAGCGCTTTGAGTGGTCTTTGTGACTAGAAAAGCGCTATATAAGTGCAGGTTAGTTAGTTATTTAGTTAGTAATGTGATGCTGTAGTACTGCAGTAAGGGAAAACTGTCGGTTTTCAGAATGGGTCCTACATTCACCATTCCATACTAGAGATGGGCCAAAACCAATATTTAGTATCGTATCGGGTTTGATCCAGGCAAGATGACTGGATCAGTATTGGGGAGAAATGAATAAATAAAAACAATCCATTAAAACGTAAAATAAACCAATAAACACCTGTTGGAACTGCCTACATTCTATAAAAATATTTCACTCCCTCAGCAGCCTCTGGGTCCTGTGGTGCAGAGACTGCATGTCAGAGATTTAATGGTAGAGGCTACCAGGGTTCTGTTAGGATTGAAAAACAGATGAAAACTTAATAAAATATATCATTGCAAACAAAAATGTTACTAAAAAATAAAGGAAATAAAACACTTGTAGACATTCATTGATTTTACCTGTTCTGCAAATTTAATGCTTCATAAAATTATTCTAAACTGACGGCATGAACACTCTTGCGATAGAGAAGATCTTTGTTGATTTGCTTCCAGTAGCGCTAAATTTTTTTCTGCTGGAAGATAAAAATGTTCTTAAACAATTTCAAACAGAAAGAGGAATAAAGAGAATTTCCATCTGTCTGAATGTTGTGATGTAGAGGTGAGTGTTAATTACTTAAGACGTTATCAACTTATTCTGAGAAGAATGTCAATGTTCAGGTATAATACAGCAGACATTTCTCCCCATCTTATTACCTCTGCCAAGGAGGTTATGTTTTTACCAGGGTTTGTTTGTCTGTCTGTTACCAACATAACTCAAAAAGGTATGGACGGATTTTGACGAAATTTTCAGGACAAGTCCGAAATGGGACAAGGAAGAAATGATTAGATTTTGGGAGTGATCCGGATCACCGTCTGGATCCAGGAATTTTTTAAAGGATTCTTTATCATTGCGAGATAGGGCCATTTTGACCATATGTGTATATAACTCCACAATAAATGGTCAGGACGCTTGCCAAAAAAATACAGGATAAGATCCCAATAGCTTCTAGAAAATATCAAAGACTGATCCGGATCCTGCAAAAAATCCGGATACTGTGATCCAGAACAGGAAATAATAGGGGATCTTTGGAATTTTCATCACTGTAAGGTAAGAAAGTCAGATATAAACATACAACAAACACCAAAATATAGCCGAGACACTGAGGAATCAGTAGTGTGCCAATGGATTTGTTGTATCTTGAAAAGCTATGGAGCTATATCCAGAAGAAAACCGCCATTACCGAAAAAGTGTTTTTTTGTCAATAACTACTGAACTAATAAAAGATATCAATGTGAATCCAATTGCTAAAGGTATGTTTTCATGTTCAAGGAATCTGAAAATATAGATAAAATAAATGTAGGACTATTATATTTGGGGAAAATCCCAATATTAGGGGGAACTGAGGTACTTGGCGGAGGTCTGCGCTCTCCGAGTGCTTTTCTAGTTATTATATGTTACAGAAAATGGCTAATATATAATATAGTTTTATGTTAGAGCTGTGATGGAGGACAGATGTCTGTTATTAGGACTTAATATCAGACTCAATCAAAATCATACTGAACATAAACTTTTAAATTTATTTTTCCTTAGATATTTTCAGAGTTCAGACTGTCCTTTACAATTTAGTGACTGATTTGGGGAAACAAAAAGGTTTATTAAGTGTCATTTGATATTAATATCCATACTGCATATGTTGTAATGATCTATCTAAATGTTAATCAGTTATACTAATGCTGCTGTTTGGTATTAAAATTAACAAAATGTCCTTTCTGCTGTAACAATCTTATCTATCTTATATATCTTATGCTGATATATAAATGTTACAGCTTAACATCTATTATTGTTTTTATTAGCTCATTCCATCGAAGCCGAAAGGCACTAATGCGATGACGTGGCGTCTGTCTGCCCGTCCATCCGTTCACATTTCACAGGAATTGCTACTCTTCCTAGGCATTTTTCCCCAGTGCTCACCAAACTCACTCTCAATGATCTTCAGGTGGATCTGTGTCCAAGTTCAGAGGTCAGGAGATGTGGGCATTTATGGTTTCATGAAAAACGATACTCCTCCAAGGTCAGTAGTCAGGAGATGGGAACACTCCCAGAGTTATTTCGTCAGGTCAGAATGAGCTACTCCATCATTGTCTAATTACATATCTACACTATTGAATTGTGAATTTTGTAATCACCTTTTTGGTTGCTGGTGTGCAAGCTATGCACCATCAATAATGACTATGGACGGGGGTATAATGTACCGTGTGTGTGCTTTTGTTTAAAACTAATGAAGATACTGTTTAATATCTCTGCTGTTGTTTCCAGTATTATTTGTTGCACAAGATGTATTATTTGTTCTTTATTTAAAAAAAAAAGAGGACTGAAAGAAAAAAGGCTGTCTGTGTACTTGGTAAACTCCGTTTTTTTGGGGTTATATTGTGATTTTATGTAAGCATAAGTTTATTGCCTCTCTGAATAATATAATAATGCACTTGCATTTATGCCTTGTTTCTGAATGTCACTTACAACATTGTTGCATTAGTGCTGATGCAACTTTTAAAGTTTCAAATATTTTTTTTTGTTTTAAAATGTAGTACCAAGACCACAATACTGTATGACATCAGGGTGTGTCCTGTCATCCTTAGCTTTGTTTAGGTAGAGTGTGACCTTTTTCTTCAGGTTTTTTTTTCTATCATAGAAAATCTGGTGTTGTGAGAGGGATTGTGGCTCATGTGGGACAGTGTTCCTTGTAATATGACTGGTGCTCTCCCACTGAAGGGTTACTACTGTGACAGTCTATATAAAATCACCATAGTAACACTGTTATCTCTCTGAATAAATAATATCATTAGTTTCTGTCTCCCTGAGGAAGCCGTGTGCAATCTGGTAACACTGCAGTTTACTGGAAAAGACCGCACATATAGATAAGTCACTGAAACATCTCAGAGGAGATTTGTTGTTATTTTTCTCTCCTAGACTGTGAAATATGAGAACATAACAATTGCCCAATGTTCACTTTGTCCAAGTCTTTGTATTTTTTAAAGAAGACTTAGATTTAGCCTACATATTGTCAACAAGATTGTATTTGCTGTGTTTTTTCCTTCCCATTTGCCTTGTGTGGACTTTCATTCTTCACAACTAATGATTGTTTTCTCTAACAGGGGAAGCATACAAACCATGCAGAACACCTTCCACCTGAAGGATATGGTGAGTATAGCCTCCTGTCAACAGCTGTATTTTTAAGAATACCTTATTATGGAAATTATTTCCTTTTGTACCCAAACTGAAGAATCTTCTCTTGTAAGTCACTCTTCCTACGACTGCAAAGGGTTATCTGTGAGATCAAAGTGAATTTCTTTTACACACTGAAAATTGATCTCAATACAGTCATTTATTATTGATGAGCTTTAGAATTCCTCTAAAATAGCCTTGATGGTTTCCTCATCAGGGATTTTAAAAGAGAAAGGTGTGATGAAAGACAAAAAGGAGCAGTGATAGTGGTAGAAGTAAAACCATCAGTTTTAGCTGTGGTGCTTTTTTTTTTTTTTTTTTTTTTTTTTTTTTAAATTTGTTACAACTCTGAAACGGATCACTGTAAAAGCTGGACAGGATTAGTACAAAATGGCACAGCTTGTTCCAGTCTCTTTTTCAGACCTGAAAACAGCTGGCTATTACATTGATTAGGTGAACTCAGTTTGTTGCAGTGTTAACAAGCTGCATTAGTGTAATAATTACCAAACTAATTTTCTTTTCATACTGAATGAAGACATTTTGTCTATTAACTTACTTCTCTTACATTTTCAAAACCAAAAAATGATGTTACAAAGAGTGAGGCCTATTTAAATTATTCTTAGTCAGAATATTGTTGTATTATATTTGTTTCAGGAAATATTTAACTTCACTACTTCTCATTACAGTCCAACCAAACCCAGCTGTGTTGATGGGAAACCCTATTCGAGCATTCACACCACCCGTGGGTGCCACACCAGCTGGTATGGGAAAATCGCCCAGTCCTGTGCAGAGGATAGATCCTCACACAGGAGCCAGTATCCTCTATGTCCCAGCTGTATACGGTGGAAACATGGTCATGTCGATGCCCCTGCCTGTAAGTTTTTCTGCATCTTTTAACACAGTGATCAAGAAGTGAATGATTTTTTTAAAGACTGTTTAAAAAAGTTTGCAAAAGTATAAACTCCTACATTTCCCAAAGCTGTGAATCAGAATGAACTATATTCATTTATAATTTACAGGTAACGATGTAAAAGGAAACAAAATGTGTCTGACCTGCAATTTTTTAAATTTTTTTATTCAGTTGCCCTGGCCAGGTTACCAGAATCGCTTTACTGTGGACCCTCGCATCATGAGCCACCCAGCAGCTATGGCCTACAACTTCAATCTGTTGCAGGCACCAAATCGAGGGTCACCTATCCCTTACAGCGGGGTGACTCACCCCTCTCCTCTCGGAATTGGCCAACCCAGCCCTGAAAAGGAGCTACCAGCTGACCACATGAGAAATGGTATGGCTTCATTTTGATTTCCACATCAAGCTATTTAATAATAAAAAGTAATGAGTGTAATTTTGTACCTTGATGTAAAAATATGTCTTGACAATAGCATGTTGGTTCAAGTGTTTCTGGCTTTGACTTCTTAGGTAAATTAGAAGTTCCAAAATCAGAACAGAGCCATTTTCAGGCTGCAGAGAGGAAAACTACAGACGTGAAGGAAAAACAGGCAAGTTTTTTAACATTTTTCAGAGATGTAAAAATTACCGTCTTTATTTTATTTTTAGTAACAGTTTTGTGTAAAACCACTACAACTAAGTAAACATAAGATTGTAGTTGGTAAAAGTAAATTATCCTACTTCTTAAGTGTTTCCTTATTTTGTTAATTCTTCTTGTACAGGGAGATTTAGACACAGGTCAAAGTCGAAGTCTAGATTTGCAGACCGACGGACTAGTCGGGTTCCCCAACACATTGCTCCATCGAAAAGACCCCTCAGCTACCCAAAGACCGCTCAACTACCACCTGGCACCACCCAGTCCAGCTTTTCCATCACACCCGGTCGGTGGGAGAGCCTTCCCCCAACAGTATCCAGTCTCAAGGCTTCCTTATCGAGTCGGCCAACCTCAACACCCAGGAATGGTTCAACAGACGCCGCAGCAACAACAGCAGCAGCAACAGCAACTTAGTCCTGCCTACACTGGTGGAAACCACAATGCTTCCTTCTTCAGTGGCCCCATACCTGCCCACAGATCTGTCCAGTCACCCACAGTGAATGGGCCGGAGTCTGGAGGAGTGGAAGAGATCAGTAGTACCATGAGGACTCCGATGGGACACCACCAAGGCCTATCACAGCATAACAGGGTCAGCAGCTTTGGAGAAGATGGACAGGATGGAAATCTGCGAGAAGGTTTGGGTAAGCAGTGCTCTCCATCAATTTTTTTTTTTTACCTAAAAGAAATAATGAACATGTTTTGTTTTTGTCAAAGTGACCACCAAAAATCACTTTTTTTTTCTGTTAACCTGTAGCATGTTTTTTGTCTTACAAGACATATCAAAAGTGAAATCGGTACGAAGTCCCAAGACTGTGTTTTTTCTGCAAAAAATAAGGCGACTTTGGACAGAGCATTTCTAGCTACGTAAGCATTCATGCATTGCCTGATTGGTTAATGTTATAACCAATTAGGCTAAGCACTGGGCATGGCTAAACACCTGAGTTCACTCCCCCAGCAGAAGAGGGAGGAACCAACTTGGCTCCGCGGACGGAGGCTCACGGTCTACCTACCACTGACCACTGACAGTCAGCGTCCCTTCCAGGAACGGCGCGAAACAGACCGCAGCCCCCCATAGTTTTCCATCGCTGGAGCTATCATATTCTGGAGCACCGTAGCACACGCAGGGCGCAGTCAGCTCGGAGACCAGAATCCACCGGCTGCCAGCCTGTACACACAGGGTTCTGAAGGTGCCCACGGAGGAATGGGAGGCACATGGTTGGAAGGCCAAACCAGAGAGACGTCTGCTCTTAGGGGGATGAAGGCGCCAAGACCGCCACCCATCCATTTTGCGTTTGTTAGATTCGGTTCAGTGAAAGGGTTTGGGGGGGTGGGTGGGCTCACAAAACCCCCCGGGCGCTCCATTCCATCCACGCCAGAGAGGACCGAGGAGGAGACATTAAATTCCACACTCTCTCTAGAGGAAGGAGGTGAATTAGGTAACGGACGGGTGCGTGGCGCAATGGCTGGGGCGAAGCCACATGCACCGCGCTGAGGTTGTAGTTCCACGGCAGCGGGCAGGCACACCGTACCACTGGCCCCCAGCGAGCTGCCCAGTGGGCACCTGTCAGCTCCCAGGTGGGACCGCTGAGAGCCAGCTCACTTTGGCGGAGGTTGGCGGCATGTACGTGTACGGCTGAATCACTCCGATGTTTTGATTAGCCATTGTTTGGCGAGGCAGTCTTGGTTGTTCTCAGGTCCAAGCACAGTGAAGGCCTGGCCTTTCAGCATCCGCTACTGGCGGACGGGAGTATGGGTGGAGCTAATTAGAATAATCATAGATCCGTGCATACTTTGATGCACTCCGGCAGCTCTAAAACCACCTCAAAAACAAATGTGTATTGCCCGAAATGGTATACTGTGGCTTTTTACCCACAAAAAACTTTCATTGCAATAGAATTGCTTGGGAGGTGCTTTTAAATCTTTTGCTTACTTAAATATGCATGGATCTATGAATATTCTAATTACCAACCTGTAGGGCTTGCATGTGATTGGTTGCCGCAACTTCTGGTGGGTGAGCTGGTAGTCTGTTCACAACGCTTCCGAATGTTAAAGTTTTGCTGATGTCTTCAAAAGTAAAAAGCGAAACCGTTTTCTGAAAGCAGTCTCACCAAGCGTAGCGCCCCTTCGACCAAGCCACGTTCAAGCCGGGTCCCCTCCTCCCCTTATTCGCAATGCAAAACTGATGCTTTGATCTCCCTCACTGCTGCTGCTCCTTGGCAAGTAGGGATGAGCCGATCCGATCCGCGGTATCGGTATCGGGTTCGATCCAGGCAAAATGGCTGAATCGGTATTGGTAAGGAATCAAAGTAATTTACCGATCCGATACATTAATATTAAAATGAAGGCACGATCCTGTTCTCAGCCACGCTGCACATGGCTTCTGTAATCAGAGGCAACGAGCATCACATCACTGGAGTCTGTCTGTGGGACTCGCCTCAGTTTGTTGCTGTGTGGTAGCAGCATTTACAATTTTACACCACTAACCTGATAAAACGCTTGCAAAAATATCACGGCAAAGGATTATGCTGAATTTTGTCAAGAACCGAGCAGAAAAATGTGAGTTCTGCAGCAGCAGCCACTGCTTTTCCAGCTCAGGAGGCTGGGTGCTAAAAGTGAAACCTAAAAAAAAAACCAAAACAAAGTCAAAACCAGACTGGAGCGTACCTTTCGGGGAGAGTCTTACACAGTTGAGGAGAGGTAGGCAACAGTAACATAAATAGCAATTTTTTTTTTATTTTTTTTTTTTTTTGTATTTTGTATACTTGATTAATCCCAGAGGGTGCAAGGCTACATGAACATGAAATGGAACAGGAATGACTTCAGAATAAGAGCAAACTTAAAATCTAAATATGGACAGAGAATAATATCATAAACACTACTAAATAAACCGAGGACCAGGAGAATACTTATAATGGATGACAAAAATACAACTTAAAGGGTTAGTTCCTTTATTTTCAGATCTACAGCATTTTTTACATCATGCATAAAGTGGCACTTTGAATTTCATCTGAATGTTTACTTAAATACTCAGCTTCAAAGTTTTGTATAAACTTGTACTTAAAACTTCACAATGCATGTTTACATAGTTCTGACCAGTGAAATGCTGCCAGTGTTGCAAAGTTTAAAATAAAAAAAAGCAGCAGTGTTGCTGAACTGTGTCAAATTTGTAATATATTCTTTGACTTTTAGATTTCTGTTTTTATATGTGTACAAAATGCAACTAGTGCTTCTGTATGTTTGTAGTTTTAAATAAGAGAGACGGTACCAGATTTGGATCAGTATTGGCCGATACTCAGTCTCTGTATCGGTCTTGAAAAAGTGTTATCGGCTCATCCTTAATGAAAAGCCACAATATACTGTTCTGGGCAATACACATTTGTTTTTGAGGTGGTTGTAGAGCTGCCGGAGTGCGTCTTTACAGTGGATATTAAAAGTCTACACAACCCTGTTCAAATACCAGGTTTTTGGGATGTAAAAAAAAAAAAATGAGACCAAAGATAAATCATTTCAAAACTTTTTCCACCATTAATGTGACTCATAATCTGTACAACCCACTTGAAAAACAAACTGAAATCTTTTAAGGGGAAAAATAAAAAAACTTACAATAACCTGGTTGCATAAATATTCACACCCTCTTATACAGTGCATCCGGGAAGTATTCACAGCACTTCACTTTTTCCACATTTTGTTAGGTTACAGACTTCTTCCAAAAGGGATTGAATTAATTTTTCCCTTAAAATTCTACACACAATACCCCATCATGACAATGTGGGGAAATTTTTTATTTTTTTTTTAGATTTTTGCAAATTTATTAAAAATAAAAAAACTAAGAAATCACATGTACACAAGTATTCACAACCTTTGCCATGAAGCTCAAAATTGAGCTCAGGTGCATCCTGTTTCCACTGATTGTCCTTGAGATGTTTCTACAGCTTAATTGGAGTCCACCTGTGGTAAATTCAGTTGCTTGGACATGATTTGGAAAGGCACACACCTGTCTCCATAAGGTCCCGCAGTTGACAGTGCATGTCAGAGCACACACCACACATAAAGTCAAAGGAACTGTCTGTAGACCTCCCGAGACAGGATTGTCTCAAATCTGGGGAAGGGTAAAGAAAAATTTCTGCTGCTTTGAAGGTCCCAATGAGCACAGTGGCTTCCATCATCCGTAAATGGAAGAAATCCGGAACCACCAGGACTCTTCCTAGAGCTGGCCGGCTGTCTAAACTGAGCGATCGGGGGAGAAGGGCCTTAGTCAGGGAGGTGACCAAGAGCCCAATGGTCACTCTTGTCAGAGCTCCAGCGTTCCTCTGTGGAGAGAGGAGAACCTTCCAGAAGGACAACCATCTCTGCAGCAATCCACCAAACAGGCCTGTATGGTAGAATGGCTAGATGGAAGCCACTCCTTAGTAGGCATATGGCAGCCCACCTGGAGTTTGCCAAAAGGCACCTGAAGGACTCTCAGACCATGAGAAACAAAATTCTCTGGTCTGATGAGACAAAGGTTGAACTCTTTGGCGTGAATGCCAGGTGCCATGCTTGGAGGAAACCAGGTACCGCTCATAACCATGCCAGTGGTGGTGGCAGCATCATGCTGTGGGGATCTTTATCAGCAGCAGGAACTGGGAGACTAGTCAGGATAGAGGGAAAGATGAATGCAGCAATGTACAGTACAGAGACATCCTGGATGAAAACCTGCTCCAGAGCGCTCTTGACCTCAGACTGGAGCAACGGTTCATCTCTCAGCAGGACAACGACCCTAAGCACACAGCCAAGATATCGAAGGAATGGCTTCAGGACAACTCTGTGAATGTCCTTGAGTGGCTCAGCCAGGGCCCAGACTTGAATCCAATTGAACATCTCTAGAGAGATCTGAAAATGGCTGTGCACCGATGCTTCTCGTCCAACCTGATGGAGCTTGAGAAGTGCTGGAAAGAAGAATGGGCCAAACTGCCCAAAGATAGGTGTGCCAAGCTTGTGACATCATGTTAAAAAAAAAAAAACAAAAAAAAAAAAAAAAACTTGAGGCTGTAATTGCTCCCAAAGGTGCATCAACAAAGTATTGAGCAAAGGTTGTGAATACTTATGTACATGTGATTTCTTAGTTTTTATTTTTAATAAATTTGCAAAAATCTCAAAAAAAAACTTTTTTTTCACATTGTCATTATGGTGTATTGTGTGTAGAATTTTTGAGGAAAAAAAATGAATTTAATTCCTTTTGGAATAAGGCTGTAACATAACAAAATGTGGATAAAGTGAAGCACTGTGAAGACTTTCCGGATGCACTGTAACTGGGGATGTGGCTGTGTTCAGAATTAACCAGTCACATTCAAACTCATGTTAAATGGGAGTCAGCACACACCTGCCACCATTTAAAGTGCCTCTGATTAACCCCAAATAAAGTTCAGCTGTTCTAGTAGGCTTTTCCTGACATTTTTGTAGTCACATCTTACAGCACAAGCTATGGTCTGCGGAGAGCTTCCAGAGCATCAGAGGGATCTCATTGTTCAAAGGTATCAGTCAGGAAAATGGTACAAAAGAATTTCCAAGGCATTAAAACTGGTCAGGGAGGCTGCCAAGAGGCCAACAGCAACATTGAATGAGCTGCAGGAATTTCTGGCAAGTAGTGGCTGTTTAGTACATGTGACTATAATCTCCCATCTTCATACTGTATGTCTGGGCTATGGGGTAGGGTGAAACCAAGGTTGAACTTTTTGGCCATAATTCCAAAATGTATATTTGGTACAAACACAACACTGCTCATCTCCAAAAGAACACCATACCTACAGTGAAGCATGGTGGTGGCAGCATCATGCTTTGGGGCTGTTTTTTTTCAGCTGTAACTGGTGCCTTAGTCAAGGTCAACAGTTCCAAATAACAGTGAATGTTGACACAAAACCTTAAGGCTTCTGCTAGAAAGCTGAAGATGAAGAGGAACTTCATCTTTCAGCACAACAATGACCCAAAGCACACATCCAGATCAATAAAACAATGGCTTCACCAGAAGATGATTACGGTTTTGGAATGGCCCAGCCAGAGTCCAGACCTGAATCTGATTGAACATCTGTGGGTTGATCTGAAGAGGGCTGTGCACAGGAGATGCCCTCGCAATCTTTGACAGATTTGGAGCATTTTTGCAAAGAAGAGTGGGCGAATATTACCACATCAAGATGTGCCACACTGATAGACTCCTACCCAAAAAGACAGAGTGTTGTAATAAAAGCCAATGATCCTGCAACAAAGTATTAGTTAAAGGGTGTGCATATTTATGCACCCATTTATTATGCAACCAGCTTATTGTAATTTTTTTGTTTTTCCCCTTAAAAGATTTCAGTTTGTTTTTCAATGGGGTTGTACAAGTTATAGGTCACTTTAATGGTTTTGAAACTATTTATCTTGGTCTCATTTTTTTACATCACAAAAACCTGGCATTTGAACAGCGATGTGTAGACTTTTTATATCCACTCTATTTAATGTCTTGGAAATTCTTTTGTACCCTTCTCCTGGCTGATACCGTTGGACAATGAGATCCCTCTGATGCTCTGGAAGCTCTCTGTAGACCATAGCTTGTGCTGTAAGATGTGACTACAAAAATGTCAGGAAAAGCCTACTAGAACAGCTGAACTTTATTTGGGGTTAATCAGAGGCACTATAAATGGTGGAAGGTGTGTGCTGACTCCCATTTAACATGAGTTTGGATGTGATTGGTTAATTCTGAACACAGCCACATCCCCAGTTAAAACAGGGTGTGCATATTTATGCAACCAGATTACTGTAATTTTTTTTATTTTTCCCCTTAAAAGATTTCAGTTTGTTTTTCAATTGTACAGGTTATAGGTCACATTAATGGTGGAAAAAGGTTTGAAATGATTTATCTTGGTCTAATTTTTTTACATCCCAAAAACCTGACATTTGAACAGGGGTGTGTAGACTTTTTATATTTACTGTAAACAAATAATATTTTTATTAACCGTTTATAAACTTCACGTGCAAAATTAAACTGATGTATATTTGCAATTGAAGAGTCCTACAGCATTCTTAGTACACAGTGCATGTACTAAAATTTTATGTGACCTTTATTTCTGGGTTGCTTGCTCGTTTTACCGCTCAGCCACTAAAGGCAGAAGGGGTATTGTTGTCACCCTGCTGGGTGGATGGGCATCGTGGCAGTGGCGTCAACACCTACCTGGCGTGATGGGGCCTTTTCAAATTGATACCATCGGTGTATCTGTGAAAAATCTCAGACAAGTTCGAATTTGGGTAGTCAGTTTTCCCAAACTCTTGTGAACATAATAACTAGAGAAGGAAATGACATGGACTTTTTAAATTGATACCATGGGTGTATCTATGAAAAGTCTGACAAATTTAAATTTGGGTCAGTTTTCCCTAAATCTTGTAACATAACTACGTAAAGGAATGATGTAGCCTTTTCACATTAATATCATGCCTAAAACCCTGGCCTCTACCTATGGGTTTGGGGTCCAACGTCAATGTTAACATTCCCTTTGCACTATTACTATTATTATTTCCTCTGCATGTTCTGTTTATGTATGTATGTAAAGCACATTGAGTTGCCTTTGTGTATGAAATGATAGATAGATGTACTTTATTGATCCCAAACTGGGAAATTACAGAGAAAATTTTGTGTGGGACGAGGGGCTTCACTGCCGGCCGCAGCGCTCCAGGCTCCGGCCTCCTCAGCGCATTCAGCTGTTCACGTGTGCAAACAATGTGTCCGCCCCCACCTCTGTTGATCTCCATTGTCCGAGGAAGAGAAAAAGTGACGAAAACTAGAAAAAAAGACCAGCTAAAAAGAGAGAAAAGTTGGTCCAGTCTTAGTCCGAGTATTCCTACAGAGCCTGGTTAATAAGAAACACACACTATATACAGGTATAAACAGATAGAAACACAAAGACACGAGAGAGTTGCTGCTGGTACGGCCGCCCTGCCTCCGGCGCCATTAAAAAAAAAAAAATAAACTTGCTTGCTTGCTTACTATAGAAGGATTAAAGCTAGGGCCACCAAAGTTTGTACACAGGCTCACCCTGACCTCTGACTATGGTTTTGGGAGTACAAGGTCAAAGGTCAAGGTCAAATTCCGATATAAACTATATCTCAACAACAAAGAAAGCTACGATCACCAAAGTTGGTACAGAGATTCACCTTGGAACCCTGACCCACAACTATAGGTTTGAGTCCAAAAGGTCAAAGGTCAGGGTCAGAATGCCATATAAAATTTGCATCAACAACAGTGAAAACTAGGCTCACCAAATGTTGTACACGTTTGCCCTGAGATCCTGACCTCTGACTGTGGGTTTGGGGCAAAGGTCATGGTTGGCTTCCCCTATGCCATATTGCTATAGAACAAGTAAACCTAGGGTCTCCAAACTTTGTACATAGGTTGACCCTGTCACCCTGACCTCTGACTATGGGTTTGGGATCAGAAGGTCAAAGGTCATGGTTAGTTTCCCCTATGCCTTATTGCTATAGAATAGGGCTGCACGATTATGGCCAAAATGATGATCGCAATTATTTTTGCTCAATATTGAAATCGCTATTATTAATCACAATTATTCATTGACTTTAGGAAAAACACAGATTACATAAAATTCAATTTTTTTTATTCATCCTACTTACCAATTGCTAGATGAAGCCTGTGGCCAAAGCACTGGAGCCTTGTCCATTTATTTAGAGAAGCTGCCTTGACATATTCTGCTTGACCATAGGTCAGTTGTAGTTGCAAAGTACTCTACAGTTGTGATGTCCATCTGTATTTGTCATACAGCGCAGGTATACAACTTTGGAGAATCACATGGGCATCACGTATTTCTTGTCCAGTGTTTTGACCATGTTTCTGAAGCCTTTGTTGCTCACACAGTATTTAGTGGACACATGTCTCTGGCCAAATAAAACACTATTGCATCAGTTACTTTAGCGTGTCTTTTGGAGGCAGATGGATATGGTGAAGCTCTGTGCAGGGTTGATACTGTGGTTGCCTGGGTCAGTGCCGGACACCGACTGTGATTTAGTGAAGTGACATTGGCTTTAGCCTTCATGCATTCATCGTACTTGTGTTTGTGGTGTTTTTTCAGGTGGCTGAATAAATTAGTTGTGTTGCCCTGCGGTGCAGACACAGCTCTATGGCACTCTTTGTATATAATTTCTTTTTAGTCAGCATCACTTGCCCTGAATCCGAAACACGTCCAGACAATGGATGGTGATACTTTTGAGGCACTAGCGCCTTGCTTCCATGTGTTGCCATACTGTCACCTTCTGCTTCTGACATCTGGTTTGTGTTTCGCCATCACACCAGTCCGCTATTGAAAACTTAAGGCTGCTGCTCCAGGGTGCGCTCGCTTGTCAGTTCTGCAGCTTAATGTTGCCCTAACATGCGTTCGCCCCCTGGTGGTCGGCTAGCTGTTGGTTGGCTAGCTGTTGGTTGAGAAAATGCTTGATTTGATATGCAGTGGAGCCCACATTTTAAATGTCAATATTGCTGACCATCACGCTAATTTAATTGTGGCAGCCAAAACCGTGATCGCGATCAAAATTCGATTAATTGTGCAGCCCTACTATAGAATGAGTAAAGCTAGGGTGACCAAACTTAATACACAGGTTCACCCTGAACTCTGCCTATGGTTTCGGGATTTCAAGGTCAAAGATCAAGGTCAGCATGCCATATAAACTACATCTCAACAGAGGCTGCGGGATACCACTAGTAGCTGCCAGTATTTTTTTTTCTCCACATAGTGTAACTAAATTAGTTACTGTTATCTTTATTTCAGTAGTTTGTTATTATTTTCACTGTGTATTATGATTCTGGAGAAATATTCATGTAAAATATGACCTTCATGTAAAGTGTAACCTGAGTGGTTTGTGGAGTCTAAGACTGCTGTGTACAGTTGCTCTGTAGTTAACAGAACCATGCTGACCACACCAGTGATTCCAAAGCTAATCACATGCTTGCCCTTTCAGACCTCCAGGGACCTTTAGCGCTAGAGGCCCTGAGCCAACAGCAGCAGCAGGCAGCGAGGTTGGGTCAGTGGGGGGAAGCAACAGGCCCTTTCCTCCAGGGCAGTGTTGCCTTTCCTCTGCCCCAGCAGCTCGCCCACCTTGCTCAGCCGGGCATGGCTCGCTTCCCTCATCAACTGCTCCGGGCTGCAAGCTGGGGACTGAACTCCAATCTGGAAGATGAAGCTGTTCCTTCTGCCTCAGCTGGACCAACTTTCCCCAGGTTAGATTAAACCTGCAAGCTTACAAGTATGTAGACACTAAATGTGGATACAAGATTAGTAGACAATCCACTTATATAGTTTTCATTTTCAGACTTCAGAATGGGGCTGGGTGATGTGGCCCATTAAGTTTATCACAATATAATCCTCTATATCCAATGCACAATATATGTTGGAAAGGGCACTGAATAGCTTATCCAGAGAGGTAGCAATATTTTAGTTTCCCCACACATACACTGGATCATCCTTATTTTTGTTTTTTTAATTCTCTTACATTCAATCACTTTATTATCTGGTGAGTTGCTCATTATTTTGAAAGTTTACAACACTGGATTCAACTTATTTTTGAAAGTTCACTTGCAGTATCACAAGTGACTTCCATACATGCATGGTGCAAATTTTACCACAGACAAACAGCTGTAGTCAGTAATGTTGAATTTCATCTGTTTTTTTTGTGTGTGTGCTTAGAGATGGGTGTGAGTGATTCTAGTGGTTGAGTTGTTTGTCTTTGCTCTTGGCTTTCATCACAGTCCCCAGAACTTTAAAGATGCTGCTGATCTGGACTAAGGCTTACTCTACAAGCAACACAGGACAGTCCGATTGCTGCTTCACAATTTATTGTCTTAAATCATTTATAACATACATACTTGAAAGAGTGAATGTGTGAATGGAGTTTTCCCATGACAGTGGTAAAGTTTCTTTCCCTTCGTTCCTGATTTTAAAAATGTGCACGTGCCCTGGATGTTTTGTTTTCTGTTAGGGGAGTGTGCAGCAGCAGCACAGTGCTGTCTTGTCTGTGAGGAGGAGACAGAAAAGTTGAACACCAAACCGACGTGCTCCTGGCTCACATTGACATGGCAGTTTATTATTATCCCCCGCCGGTCGAAGAGCAAAGGGGGATAATGTGATGGGACAGTCCGTCCATCCGTCTGTCCCACTTTTGTGAATTCAACTCCGCCTACAGTTGTGATAGTTTTGAAACTTGGCACCTGGGGCTGCAACTAATGATTATTTTAGTTGTCGACTAATCTAACGACTATTTTTTTTGATTAGTCGACTAATCACGGTTATTTCTCTCATGTCCGTCATCTCTGCTTCCTGTTAGCACAGCTCCTGTTTGGGGCTCCAGGTGATGTTTTACCTCGCCTGTTTAAGCCTGCACACCTGTGAAAATCACTTTGTTGTCAGTCTCTGATTTAATATAATGTAGCCCATTATAAAAAGTACCCATAGCTAAATAAAATAATGACCCATTAAACATGAGTTAGAAACTTGAACTTCACAAGTGTTTGTAGCAACACAATTAAAAAACAGATGCTAAAGTTTGGTCTTTTAACCCCCAAAATAAAGTGCAAAAACTCAAATAGCAGCCTCTACTGCTCCATGGAAGGCTGTTGTAACTCTGCATGTTCAAAATAAACTCAGAGAGCACATACCTTGGCAAAGGTATGTAATGATCATCACCAAAATGTAATGGGTTCCTCTCTAGCCCAAGGACCACCTCTGGTGAAAATTTAATCCAAATCCATGCGGTAGTTTTTGTGTAATCCTGCTGCACAAATACAAACAAGGTCCTTGGTGGAGGTATGCACTCTCGGATCATCACCAAAACTTAATGGGTTCATCCTTGGCCCAAGGGCTACCTCTGATAAAAATTTCATCATAATCCATCCAGCAGTTTTCGCGTAATCCTGCTAACAGACAAACAGATAAACCACCCTGATTACATTCCCTCCTTGGCTCAGGTAAAAATAAATAAACAAGTCTGTCCATCCTGTTTGAAATTGTGTGGTTCTGGGATTTTTGCTCACCGTTCTCGTCAGCCCCAGATGGAGGGAGATTATCAGTGGTCTTGTATGTCTTCCATTTTCTAATAATTGCTCCCACAGTTGGTTTCTTCACACCAAGCTGCTTACCTATTGCAGATTCAGTCTTCCCAGCCTGGTGAAGGTCTACAATTTTGTTTCTGGTGTCCTTTGACAGCTCTTTGGTCTTGGCCACAGTGGAGTTTGGAGTCTGACTGTTTGAGGTTGTGGACAGGTGTCTTTTATACTGATAACGAGTTCAAACAGGTGCCATTAATATAGGTAACGAGTGGAGGACAGAGGAGCCTCTTAAAGAAGTTGTTACAGGTCTGTGAGAGCCAGAAATCTTGCTTGTTTGTAGGTGACCAAATACTTATTCATTAAAAATCAGACAATGTGATTTTCTGGATTTTTTTTTCCTCATTTTGTCTCTCATAGTTGAGGTATACCTATGATGAAAATTGAAGACCTCTCTCATCTTTTAAGTGGGAGAACTTGCACAATTGGTGGCTGACTAAATACTTTTTTGCCCCACTGTGTATATATATATATATATATATATATATATATATATATATATATATATATATATATATATATAAACCCAGATAAGCCTTGGTATGCTTTGCTACCAACTCTTGTTTTCTGTTGTGTCGGTCACCCCAAGAAGCCTTACACATTACCTTAAGAAGCTCCTGCTAACTGCAGGATGAGAACATATTCATACAACAGCTCCATATCTGTGAGGATTTGCTCCTGATTTGGTTAAAATTTCACTTGTCCAGCACTGCACCCACAAGTTCCCCCAGCACTGCTACGTTTGGTCCCATGTCTGTAATCTTTCAGAAAACCAGCAAAAATACAGATAAAATGAATGCAGAGTATGGATAGAAGACTGTATAACTCTGTGTGTAAAGTTTTAAAAAGTGCCTTAACACATTGCTCTTCTCAGTAGATAACCATGTAATGTAATCTGATGGGCTGTTTAAATTGTCAAACACTTAGTTTCCAATTTTTTTGTGTGTGTGTCTACCTCAGTCATTGGCCTTGCTATTTTTAACTTTGCTTAAAGTCATGTGTTTTTAACTTCCAGGTACCCAGGCCTCTTGAGAGAGATGGCCCCACAGGAACAGCAGGAACCTAGAGAAATGGCTGAGATGCAGCCCCCTCCTCAGTCTCGTCTCCTCCAATACCGCCAGACCCAGTCCCGTACCTCAGGTGACCCATCATCCTCTTTAGCTTCCATCGCCAATCATGCTGGTCCTTTCCAATCAGGCCTTTACTCACATGACACAGGTCGTGATCTGCTTAACGATAACCTTCTAAACAACCAAGCTCTGCAGCAGCAGCACCCAGGAAATCCTGGAAATCCCGGAAACCCCATGTACAATACTGGTAACTTCCCACATCAGCCTACTGCTCACTCTGCCAGCCCTCCTCCCCCCCACTTCAAATACCTTCTGCAAGAAGCCCAGTGGTCCCAGAGTGGGGCTACGTCAGTGAGCCCACCACAGCAAAACCACCTGATGGGCAACCAGGGCCACAGCCTTCCCCATGGACTGCCCATTATGGGTCACCCAAGCAGGCAGGAGCAAGTCCACCTGATGCAACTTCACCATCAGCACCACCAGCAGCAGCAGCAGCAACAACAACAGCAGCAGCAAACTCAAGGTCCAGACCAGGAGCCCTACCACCCACTGTCCCCAAGAACCTCAGCAGCCACAGCCCTTCACAGTGTAGATGACGTAAGTGTTCTGTTTGCATTTGCCATCGATGTCATGTCAAAATATTTGATTGCTTCTTTTTCTATGCTTTTTAAAACTTCATTCAAATTCTACTTTTTACCTTTTGGGTTTTGTTTTGACTTTTACCTGTCATCTTAAAAGTACAAAATTCCTCAGCCACAAAGAAACCATTGTACTCATGAGTGTCCTTACACTAAACAGTTAAAGTGACAGTCCACCAAAAATCAAGTTTTTTTTCTGTCGTTTACATGTCTGTAACATGTTTTTTGACTTAGACACATCAGGAGCAAATTCAGTCCCAACTGTCAAGTTTGTTTTTCTCCTATGAATTTCCAGTTAGGCAATTTTCCCCCCCCCCCCCCCCCCCCCAAAAAAAAGACAAGTTTTGGACAGAGTGTTTCTAGCTACATAAGCATTCCTGCTTAGCCTGATTGGTTATAATATTAACCAATCTGGCTAAGCACTAGCCATGGCTACGGACCTGAGTTCATTCGGAGGAAGAGAGAGGAGCAAGCAGGAAGAGCAGTGATTTTTTTTGTGTGTGTGTGTGTGTTTTTTTTTTTCTCCTAGTTGAAAAGATGTCAGATTATACTGTAGCTGTTCAGTTTTTGGCTGTATGAGCAAGAAATCTTTTAAATTGCATGTCTTGCCCACAGACATAAAAATACAACAGCAATGATTAGTTTTATTTGGAAAGATACAAGCGAGGACAGGGCTGTGCAGCCTGCATTTAATCCTGCATGCTGGAGAGACGGAGGAATGGGAGCACAGGGTCGGAAGGCTGAACCAGAGAGAGATGTCTGCTCTTCGGGGGACGAAGGCGCCAGCACTGCCACCCATCCACGCATGCCGCAATGGTCGGGGTGAGCTGGCGAGACCCCGGTCATGGTTCCGCGGCAGTGGGCAGGCGCACCAGACCACCGGCCCCTAGCGAGCTGCTCTCAGCTCACTCCACTGGGGGACGGGGTGTCACGCCGCTTGCCAGGAGGTCCTCAGTGAGTGGGCAACCAGAGACCGGCGGGGAGCCCCCCAGCCTCCACGCGGAGCTGGCCAGTGACTTTCCGCTCCACTGAGAATGATCCTTCCTGAAGTTGGATCGCCTTCTCGGAGCGGTGGCCCAGTGTCCTCGTCTTCTTCCATCTACTGGTGGGCGGGCGTATGGGTGGAGCTAATTAGAAGATTCATAGATCCACACATACTTAAGTAGGTGGAAGATGTTGAAGCTCTTTCCAAGCAATTCTAAAGCAGTGGAAGTTTTTTGTGTATAAAAAGCCACAATATACTCTTTTGGGCAATACACATTTGTTTTTGAGGTGGTTTTAGAGCCGCCGGAGTGCGTCTTCAACCAGTGTGGAATATATCTAGGTGTTTGAAAAGGAGGGGGCAGTGGGTTTTTGTTAATGGTCTGATTATATATTAGTGGAATACCGTCCTTTTTGAAGTGCAAAAAGAAAATAAGAATGAATTGTATTTTTAGCCCAAAGTGCACTTTGGCTTTCATGCAGCCTTGAATGCATCTCCTTTACATCTCTAGACACTAATCTCACCTTCTGTCCATCCAGTATGAACCCCGAGGACCGGGTCGGCCTCTCTATCAGCGCCGGATCTCCTCCAGCTACCCAGATGAGTCATCTCCACCAAACACCCACAGCACCCTGCCCCAGCAGTCCCAGCTCAATGCGTCAGACCCCCAGGACCACCCACACATACAGCATCATCAGCACCCACATGCCCCCTACAGTTACCCTCCACACGACCGCCTCTGGCCCAGCAATGGCGGGGGTCCTGGTCCGTTTCAGAACATTCCATGTAACGGAGCCAGCACACTCGCTCAGCAACGGGATCTTCTAGGTAAATATTGTTGTTTGGGGCTATGTGTGTTGTTGGCATTGTGGGTAATGTTCTGGTCCAGGTTAACGTTTCTTTTTATGGACTGTTTCTTAGTGAACTTTTCTGTCCAAGTCTTCTTCACTCCTTTGTTTATGGCCTGCTGCTTCTTCTTTTTTTTTGTGAACAGCAGCTTCCAAAGTCCTTCGTCAGGCGGAGGAGCAGGTAAAGGCTGAGGCCACAGCAGCGCAGCAGGCACACCCACACACCCTCAACTCCCTGCAGCACCAGTTTCCTCCACTGATGCCCAACAACAAGCAGCAGCAGCCGCAACAGCAGCCACCGCCGCCGCCTCCTCAGGCTCCAACAGAGCCCGGTCAGGGGCCCCCAAATGTAGGCAAACCTCCCACCATGTCCTATGCGAGCGCCCTGCGAGCACCTCCCAAGCCCAGAGCGGTTCGGCCTGAGCAGGTCAAAAAGAACAGCGACCCCCTGTCCCTCCTACAGGAGCTGAGTATAGGAAGTTCAAATGGTAGCAATGGGTACTACTCCTACTTTAAATGAGTGTCACCTCTCCCACCTAATTAACAAGTGATTTAAAAACAAAAAACCAAAAAAAAAAAAAAAAAAAAGCAAAAATTGTCAAAATGGACAAAAAATAGTGAAAAGTGCATTTACTGATGTTTCTCATTATGTTTGTTTTATGCATTTTTGTTTTTAACTTTTTATTTTGTCGTTTTTTTCCTCCAGTTTCACATATCTGTGAATAAAGTAAGTATATATAATGAATGCATTACTAGTATATATACATACTCATTATGTATATATGAATATATACTTATATTATCTACACTTGTATATGTACGTCATGATAAAAAATAAAATAAAAAAAAGAAAACAAAAAAGGAAAAAAAAAATCAGTTTGTTGACCATTTAGCTCGTTGCTTGTTTTCCCTCCCTAAATTGGGTTTGTTTTTAACTTTTAACGGTCTTTTCGTTAATTTTTTTTTAACTAATTTTTGCTTTCTTTAACGTTAGCATTGACTGGACACTTTGTCTTGTTTTTCCTTCTACTGTAGTCGTAACGGACAAAAGCTAAGTGGTCAACGGACTCGGAAAACTTACATGGAACAGTGTATAGAAGTAGATAAATTTTCTGTACATATAAAGAAAATAAGACTGAATTGTATGCCACAGATATGTCCTTAAATTCCTGTATCATGCTAGTGTTTTGTTTTTTTTTTCTGTTTTCATCTTGTCTTTTAATTCTTAGGCATCCTTAACTGGGAATCGACTTCAGTGATTTAGTAGTAAATGTGATTATTTATGGAAATAAAGTGCAGATATTGATTGTGTATTTTACTTTTCACCAAGGTCCCATCAGCAATGATACTGTGTAAACCTTTTGCTGCAGCTGTCATTACTGTTTGAAAAAGCTGATTAGCGAACACCAGACATCACTTTTTCTGTGGTCAGAATCTCCCAAACTACTTTGCTTGTCACTCAAAGAAACTTTTTCTTGTTCCTTTCTTCCCTTAATTTTATTTCTCTTTTTTTAATGATCATGTGTGCATCTTGGAGTTACTTTTCAGCTCTTGTCAGATGGGTGCATCATTGACTTTGCTTCAGTATCTTGGGGCCCCCTTACGCAGCACGGAGATCGTTTGGTGTCCCTTGAGATACCAAAATTGGCCTGATCTCTCAACGACCCCCTAAAGCCTCGAAAAAGCCATTTCTATGTCAATGTTTGGGAGATTCTTGTGTGTTTTGGACCGAGTCAAAACTTTGAGGAGACCGTGAAGATCACTAAAGATCATTGAGAGATCTTGGTGGCCGCTGGGCGCTCATTGAAAGATCGTTGAGAGACCTGGTCATTATTATTATTGCTCAACCATCTCCATTCTTGTGTAAAGGGGGGATTGCTGGAGATTTGAGGTTATGCGTTAGTCGTTATTGAACAGTGTGGGATTCTTTTTTGTTGTTTTTTGTTTTTGAAGAAGTTGCCGTACTCTGAAGGTTTGAGTAAGTGATGAGAGAGAGCGAGCAGTAGGGTCACCTGGTGTCGTTTCGCACCTGGTTATGATTTGTACTTCCAGTCAGGCATTTTTGAACACAGCAAATTGACATTGAACAAGTCAGAATTAGGCGTTAACCCCTGAAACTGAGAATACATGAGATTGTTGTAGAATCCCTTTTTTTTGGGTTTGAGACGCAGTTGGAAAAAATCAGTGGTCCCCAACCTTTTGCCCCACAGACCAATCACACAGAAAATTTGCAGACCGGTGCAGTGCTGACTTGCGTGTCATGCTGTTTGGGGTCACCACAGCGAATCATGGGGATTTTTATGCCAGACGTGCTTCCTGACCCAACCCTCCCCATTTACCCGGCACGAGTAGCCGAATAACCAACTTTCCCCGTTCTGTTTGTGGGGTTACACACAGGCACGGTACGCTCGTGCACACACCAATGCATCTGAGCAGACAGGCACAGGAAGAGAGAGTATATCCAGTAATTTTTCAAAATAAATCACACAGCAGAAATTGGTCAATACAGAGGGGACCCCCCCCCCCCCCAATTCTCTGCAGCCCAGTACCAAGTGGTGTGGAAGTTGGGGACCACTGATCTAAATCCTGGTGACTTTGGTGACTTTTGGTTTAGACTGTAAATGTGAAAAGTAGAAAAAAAAATGTGAAGGGGTTCTTTTTATTGTAAGTTTTTCAGAGTTAGTTATTCATATAGCTGCACTTATTGAACATAAAAGCAAAAACTCAACTAATTTTAAATGTTCAAAAACCTTTGACTGTTAGTATGTGTGGCTTTTAGGTTTTTGTGCGGTAGGACTGAATTGGAAATGTTGTGGAAGTTAATTTACAAAAATATACGTCCCAATTTTTTAGTCTGATGTCATAATGTTAATGGCAGTACGCATGTTTTAAAGGAAACTGCAACCAGTTGGGCCTTTTGTGACCCAAATGATTTGAATTTAAAGCCTATCTTGCCATGTGTTGATTTTTTTAATCACATTTTCTTATAGCATCCTAAAGCAACAGGCCTTTCCACACAGGAAAAAAAATGGGGTTTTGTTGGAAAATTACTGCTACAAATTGGGCCTTTTGTGACATTTTGATTTGAAATTAAAGCAGAGGTCTTTTTTTTTCTTTTTTTTTTTATGATCATAGCAATACTAGCAACAGTTGTCCGGTGCTTGGATTGTTGTCTATAACTCACCACTAGTTGGCACGGCACTGCCCCATGTGTAATTTGGTGAAATGATGATAACCATGCCTGCCACATGGCAGTCCTCCCTCAGTGTCGCCTCCTTCGCACCCTACAGCTAATAATGTGTGGTTTGAACAGTCAGGAGAGCTTTCTTCATGTTGGGGTTTGTTTTAACTTTGCCGAAAACACACACTTGTAAATATGCATTTTTACAAACAAGAACTTTGGGAGCACCTCAATTTTGTAGAAGCTGTTCAAACAAGAGGTATGCCCTTTTTAATTATGCAAATTCACAAAAAAATTATACTAATTCTAGAAGTGAACAACAGCCCAGTTGGTATTTACGCCATCTTGTAACTTTTAGGTCTTTTTTTTTCCTTTCTTTTCCTTGAAGATGGTGTCTGGTTGATTTTGTCAGAGGAGAATGTCTGTTGCAGATGACTTCTTTCACTGTTGAGTGCATATTTTTAAGTACACGTTGCTGGATGTGTCCTCTCCTGTTGTCCCGCAGTACACAACTGTACAACAATCAAATGTATTCATTTTGAAATGTGAACTGTTTTCTCCCATGCATGACATCACCTTGCTGTTTTGTTTTTTTTCCTTTTTTTAAATTATCAGTTTTAGATTTTTATTGATAGAAAAAGAAAAAAAACATGTTCAGAGCCGCTTTTTTTTTTTTGGGTATATTATTTGACGTGTACAATAACTTGTGACATTATCAGCAAAACTATTATACTATTTTACTGTGTCAATCAAATATGTAATGGTCATGTAAGTTCTTTTTTTTTCTGCAGTTTCTTGGTGGATTTGAAGTTGAGGTTGCTCCCTGCTGTGCGTGACGTTAGCTAAGCTTCCAGTGTTCGCTCGCCAATCTCTGAAGTTGTGCAATACTAATATTTCACCTCTTCTAAGGAGAGTTATCGTTAAAGCAGAAGAGAAGTAGCCAAAAAAACATTTCAAAGTACAGTAGGTCTCCCTTTTCAAACAACAGAAAAACCTTTTCCCCCTTCAGTCATTGACCACATGTTAACTTTTTTTTGACAAACTTGACAGGTTGGGCACATGGAATGGGAGCAGCCTTTTTTCTTTCCCCGGCCAGCACAGCGCGTTGTTTAGCCTTCGCTTGGCACCATCTTTTCTCATTATCTGTTGGCTCTCCTATGTTCTTCCCTCGCTGCAGTGAATCAATGGCACACCTGTTCTCCCAGCTTTCCAGTCCCACTGGTTTTCCTCCCTTTGTGGGTGCAAAAAAACAAACAAAAAAGGAACAGTTCTGTTTTCCTCTTCATTTCAGTTGGTGGTGGTTATAATTAAAGGATTTCAGCTGTGTTTTAAAGGTTTATTTTCTTTTTTATTATTTCTCTATTAAAGTGTTTTTATTCAAAGTCCTGTGATTGTTTTATTATGCACAACAAAACAGGAAACTTGCATAAGAATAAGATATGATGAACAAGTTACAAAGATTTCTTTTTCATTACAAAGTTATGCATCAAGATATTAAACACACAAAGTTCACAGCATTCTTCATCTTTATATATGTAACTGCATGCCATATTAAGCAAAAAAAGGTTAAAAACACAAGAGTACAAAGTTCATGTCCACAGCTGCCGCTACCTCATTTATTCTTAATCCCTCCTCCCCAAAAGTACTAATTTGTTTTAAAGCAACACTATAAATTTCCACCTTAATGTTTCCAAAATTATTTTGACAGTATGTCAACCTTTGACCAGGTGAACGCCACTTCCTTCATAGCCTGGATGGGCCCGCATTGTCTGCACCACCTCTGCTCTTGGTAGGGACCCTAAAAAGACTGCAACTATGACCTCTGTCCCAACAGCCAATCACAGGGCACAACTTTAGCCACCAGCAACTAAGCACCCTGTGATTGGCTGTTGGGACTGATGTCATAGTCGCCAGTTGTAATCTTTACGCAGAAGGAGAAAGTTGCATAGTGCTGCTTTAAAGTACCCAATTAAAGTCATTTTTGTTGGTGTCAACTACCAGTCTGCTTGCTCAGTGTTTTTCAACCAGGGTGCTCTGGAATGTTCAGGTGTTAACTGGTTAAAAAAAAATGCAAATAATTTACCATTGTTGTGTATGGGTGCCTACAATGGTAAGTTATTTGCATTTTTTTGACCCGTTAGGTGAAATGAGATACTTTCATGTAGCAACCTGAACGTACCTGGTTGAAAAACTGCTTGTTCAGTTAATCTAAGCAAAGTCTAAAATGTAACATTTGCATTCCCCACCTCCAGATGCATAGGATAATACTTCAGAGGTGATTTCAAGCAAAGAAAAACAGCAGATGTTAACAATGCACTGAGTTAATCCTTTTGGTGTCAGTATCTGCAAAACTGAATTCTTTACCAGTTCAAAAAGGTGCCAGTTTACAGTAAGACTACCCTAATAAAGGATTTATAAATTATAACTAGGTTATTAACAATGCTTTATAAATCACAGATAAATAATTACAAACAAGTTATAATTCATACACGGATGTGGACTTACTTGCCAAGATCAAGTGACGGTTGGAAATGCATATGCTGGGACCTACTGACAAATGTCTGATGGTAAAAAAAATATCGAAAGAGAAAAAGTAAATCTAAATAAACTGATATCTGAGATGAGAGAAAAGATAAGTATGCTTGTGGTGGACACCGTACACATGGCACTCCACCCAGGACAACAGGGTTGGTGGGGGAGAAGGTAATTAAGGGATGCTGATGGAGAAAGGTGAGAGGAGCCAAACAAAGAAAGATGTGCCTTTCGTCCCCCGCTGCGCCAGGTTCACACGTGAGGACGCAGCGATGTGAATGTATGGTAGCAAGACCTGCTCTGTGAGGTGTGTGTCAGTGTCATGTTAATGTGTGTACATGTCTTTCCTGTCAGTATGTTAATGCGTTTATCCTGTGTGCCAGAGGCGGGAATAGAAGTGTATAAAGGAGTTCGCTCAGGCACTCAGGTCAGAGTTTTCTGTGTTTTATGTTGGAAGAGGACTAAAGTTCGTGTGTCGTCTAGCTCGCTGCCTTGTCTGCTTTCATCTTCCACATGCTCACTCTTTGTTAAGAAACAGGTCATTCATT
The DNA here is from genome assembly GCA_020510985.1 of Pholidichthys leucotaenia. Classification (NCBI taxonomy): domain Eukaryota; kingdom Metazoa; phylum Chordata; class Actinopteri; order Cichliformes; family Pholidichthyidae; genus Pholidichthys; species Pholidichthys leucotaenia. The sequence continues at coordinate 109,632,021 of CM035848.1, read as the reverse complement.
CCCTTTTTATCACGTTTATAAACCTCAATAATTATAAGCTATTTATAGACATCATTAAGGTTATTGTAAAGGAAAAACATGAAACTGAATTAACAGCATGACTAAAAGCTTTGTCCATCTTGATACTTATTGGTGTTGGCACACTGGATGGATGTGGTCGTGTAAAACATATACTGCTCAATAAAAATAAAAGGAACACTTTTTAATCTGAGTAAGTTTTGGAGTGTTTTGAATTCAGCCCTCTGTAGGTTGTAGGTTGATAATTTTCATTTCCATCAAAAGATGTGGCATCTTTTCATTCTTAACACATTATCCAGTCCATATCAGTGTAGATATCCAGCTTATTTTTTTCCCATTAATATCTGATGTGTTTTCAAAGTGTTCCTTTTATTTTTTTGAGCAGTATATATACAGTGGTGTGAAAAAGTGTTTGCCCCCTTCCTGATTTCTCATTTTTTGTACATTTGCCACACTTAAATGTTTCAGATCATCAAATTTAAATATTAGACAAAGATAACACAAACACAAAATGCAGTTTGTTTATTTTTAAGGGTAAAAAAAAAATAAAATCCAAACCTACATGGCCCTGTGTGGAAAAAGTGATTGCCCCCTAAACCTAATAACTCGTTGGGCCACCCTTAGCAAGCAACAACTGCAATCAACCATTTGTGATAACTGGCAATGAGTCTTTTACAGCGCTGTGAATGAATTTTGGCCCACTCATCTTTGCAGAATTATTGTAATTCAGCCACATTGGAGGGTTTTTGAGCATGAACCGCCTTTTTAAGGTCATGCCACAGCATCTCAATCAGGTTCAGGTCAGGACTTTGACTAGGCCACTCCAAAGTCTTCATTTTGTTTTTCTTGAGCCATTCAGAGGTGGACTTGCTGGTGTGTTTTGGATCATTGTCCTGCTGCAGAACCCAAGTGCGCTTCGGCTTGAGGTCACAAACAGATGGCCGGACATTTTCCTTCAGGATTTTTTGGCAGACAGCAGAATTCATGGTTTCATTTACCACAGCAAGTCTTCCAGGTCCTGAAGCAGCAAAACAGCCCCAGACCATCACACTACCACCACCACATTTTAGTGATGGTATGATGTTCCTTTTCTGAAATGCTGTTACTTTTATGCCTGATGTAATGGGACACACACCTTCCAAAAAGTTCAACTTTTGTCTCATCAGTCCACAGAGTATTTTCCCAAAAGTCTTGGGGATCATCAGGATGTTTTCTGGCAAAACTGAGACAAGCCTTTATGTTCTTTTTGCTCAGCAGTGGTTTTCATCTTGGAACTCTGCCATGCAGGCCAGTTTTGCCCAGTCTCTTTCTTATGGTGGAGTCATGAACACTGACCTTAACTTAGGCAAGTGAGGCCTGCAGTTCTTTGGATGTTGTTGTGGGGTCTTTTGTGACCTCTTGGATGAGTCGTTGCTGTGCGGGGGGGGTTGTCACTTTTTCCACACAGGGCCATTTAGGTTTGGATTTTTTTTACCCTTAATAACGAACACCTTCATTTAAAAATTCCATTTTGTGTTTACTTGCATTATCTTTGTCTAATATGTAAATTTGTTTGATCTGAAACATTTAAGTGTGACAAACATACAAAATAAATGAGAAATCAGGAAGGGGGCAAACACTTTTTCACACCACTGTATGTACATTTCTGTTGAACTCAAACTCATCTATATCATTAGAAATTTGGCTTTGACCATAAATGGTTTTCCTAATGTGACAATGTTAATTACAAACACTTTGGTGTTTTTGATTAAGACTGCCCCACCGCCAGAAGGTTGTGGGTTCACGTCCCAGCCAGCTAATACCAAAGACTATGAAAATGGTACTTTCTGCCTTGTAGCTTGGTGCTCAGCATTACAGAATGGGAAAAGGAAAGCTGATTACCCAGCCACAGGTAAAAATAATGACTTTGCTGAGCTACTGGTCCTTTCTTTTGTACATTAAACCTGCCCTTTATGTGAAACTTCACTATAAGGACAAACTTTGACTTTTGGCATCCAGACTGGAGCTTTAGGTCTTCCCTAACTGTCTTAGTTTTGTTAACCACCCAGTCTGGAACAAAACTGCATGGAATACATTTAAAATCCATAAAACCGTATTGGCAAATTGAATGTATAATTAGGGATGGGCAAGACACTTGGAAAGTTTGAAGCATATTTAAGTGCAATCAAATATTTCTGCAATTACTATTATGCCCTAATTTTTTTTTTAAAGGGGAGGTTTTTTTCTTATATAATGAACAGGATTTTTTTTGTATCACATTGATTTAAAAGCAGTCAGCAAAAAGTAAGGACGGAGCCTTTTATGTGCACCTGCTAGAACTGAACCTTTTCCAGCATGATTGGTGCCACAGACTGTTTAGCATTCAGCCTGACACACACAGCAACCTGCTCTGAGCGACTGCTTCGCTTAAAATGTGTCATTAAACCACCACCACTGATGTTCGTCGGTTAAAAAAGGTTATTATCAATTTATTCTGGAGATGTACATTTATTATATAAACATATAACTGGAGGAGGGGTTACTTGAGCTATGCAATAAAAAATGTACAAGAGTAAGATTGTGTGCAAGATATTCATATAATCAAGCGACCTTAATGCCAGACTGTTAGTTTATTAATGTTATTCTAAAAATATGAATGTCTGGCTAGCAAAGCAGTGTATTGCAGCAGGACAAAAACGATGACCGTGGTCTTAAAATATGTTCTTGCTTCCATAAATATACTTACAGGAAATTTGAAGTTGTACAGGTAAATACTATAGAAGTGAGTGAAAAATGCTTTGGCATGTTTTTCTATGTGGGCAACAGAGGTGGGTAGAGTAGCCAGAAAGTGTATTCAGACATGAGCATTAACTTATTATATTAATTATTTATCAAACATTAAAGAAACTAAATGGGTAGTAAGGATTGTGTTATGACCCGAGCGCTAATGTTATTTGTGCTCGGGCTATTCCTGTCAGGTCTTGACAGCGGCGTTGTTATTCCGGCTCTCCGAGCTCTTATTATGACAGCTCTCGGGGAGGCTTCCGCTCAGCTGTCAAGACCTGAGCGGCTGTTCTGCATTTGCGGTCGTTAGCGGCCGGCTTCTTAAACCGACGCTAGCGGCTGCATCCTTGCAGCAGTGTCCGTCGCTGATCGTCGGAGCGATCGTACGTATGAATTAATACTACATTGCCTGTCTGTGGTGTGACCGTCTCATCCTGTGGACCCGTGAGTGAGCTTATTAGCCTTACGCCTCCCTGTGTGGTGACTTGTTGGTGTCATAGCCTCAGCGGCCTGTATTATCGTGATTTTCACCGTAAAAGACTTTGACACAACTCTCTGGTGACGGTGTGGCGTCTTATGGTGGCTCGCGAGGGCCACCGCATGACAGATTGATTTTACTTCAGCCAGTTTGTGAGGTTTTTCCTCAAAGTTGTGACATTTTCTTCATGAGTTTACATGTTTTTCTTGTAAATTTGCAACTTAAAAAAAAAAAAAAATTGCAGCCCCTTTCTCTCACACCTGCTTTTTTTTTCTTGCACAATTTTAATTGTAAAATTGCAACTACTGTAAATTTGCAGCTTTGTCCTTGTCATTTTGCGAGCTTTTTTTTTAATTGTTTTTCTCTTAGATGTGTTAGTCTGAAGAAAAGAAAATATAAACTAGCCACACTCTTATGGAACCCAGATTATATAGAGAAGCAATAATAAATAAAATATTTCCCGAGCCAGAAAAAAAAAATGCTGATTTCAGATCTGATGAGAGAAAAACTTGACTCCAAACCCATGAAATCAACTGTAGCACAAGTATGACCAAGCATAAAGGAATAAGATGGCAGTTTCCTTCAAAAATGTGCCTACTGGAGTAAAAAGTATCTGACAAGAAATGTACTAGCCAAAGTACAAATCTGTGAAAAGATTACTTGAGTAAAGTAAGTCAGTTACTCAAGTACCTGTACTCTGATGGGCAATGCCTGCCCATGCTTTGAGGCAGATTTGATAAATGCAAATAACAGAGGATGCAAAGAACAAAACATTTTTACACTAAGTCTGTTTTCAGGCTGCTTTCAGGAAGCCAAAAGCACCAGTTTTCCCCTATTTTGACCTTGGAAAAAAAAGCTGTTGTTCTTTAAATAAATTTAGCATCAGTAATCACGAGAACAGTCACGCCCATCCTGCATCTGTTCCATCTCTCCCCATCACTCCACTTGCTCTGGCTCAGCATCCATGCAAGTCTCCCATGGGTTCCTGGGCATATGGGGCATGGAGAGGACCAGGAGTGCAATGCCGGCGAGAAAAAGGAGGACAAAACCAGTACAGGCGCAGGCGAAGGACCACGCATAGTAGTATTCTATCCAGATTGTCTCCTCACTGTCGATCATGCGTTTGACTGACTGCCGCATCACTTCCAGACAGATGAAGGCGCAGAGGCCTGTGGAGGAGAACAAAGTGTTAACAGGGGTTAGCTTCTCCGGACAACATCACAGGTGAAATGACATTTTTACAGTCCAACTGCACGCACCTGAAAATGCAAAAAACATTCCAGCGGGTTTGAGGAGGTAGTCTCTTGTTTTGGTTTTACCGGTGCATGACCCGATCAAACACAGAGATCCCAAAATCATGAAGGCCAGGCTGAAGATGGAGATGGCTGCAGCAGAGATGTTGTACTCTGGAAAGAAAACCAACAGCAAGATTGTTCCTTAAAAAAGTTGCAATATGGCCAAATATACACAGGAAAGTTAAAAACACAAGACAAAACCAGATCATCAATGATGGAGTGGCTCATTCCGGTCTGATGAAACCACTGTGAGGTCATGGAGAACCTTCGTATCTAAAAATACACATTTATAGACTAGGCCTATTGCAGCCTACTTACAGGTAAGTGCCCAGATGCTCACCAAACTGACACACAGTGATCCTGTTGTGGGTCTGCTCAAGTCAAGGTCACGGTCAAAAGACAAGAGATGCATATATTTCTGCCATGTCCTTCTTGCAGTTAATTCATAACTAGTACAAATGTCTGTTACTGTGTGTGTTTGATTTTGAGGCCACCCCGACCAGGACAGACCGGGGCCCACACCACAGCTGTAAGACAATGGCATAGAACCCCCACCCGCCCAAGCCAGAGTGACCCACAAGACCAACACCCCTGCAGATGGGCCAAGCAGCAACCAGCATGAGGGGCTCCCCTGAGGAAACACTGGAGCTAAAACATAAAATACTGTACAAGATAAAACTAAGAACACATAAAACAAAGAGAACTAAAAACCCATACTTATAAACTGAGTTAAAAACATCGAAAAAATAAAGAGATGAGAAAATCTAAAAACAAATGGTCAAACAGGTCATGTTTGTAAATGAGAATTGGTTCTCAGACATTTTACCTGGTAAAATAAAAGTGGAGCTAAAGAGAATGTAAAACAATGTGGCATAAATGAGTACTTCAATAATAGTTAAACAGGTTTAGTCAAACAGGTTTGTTAACAGCCAAATTAAAAAGTTGGGTCTTGAGCCTGTGCTTCAAATCATCTATCGACTCTGCGGCCCTGAGGCTCTCTGGCAGGCTGAGGCGCTCTCTCAGTCATATACCGCGGGTCACCTACATGTCAACTACATTTGTCCAAGAGCCAGAATTTTTCTCTGCAGGCACTGTGAGGGCCAGATGCTCTCGTAAAATAAATATTGTATCCTAAGTAATATATTATTTTTTTCCTTCAAAATGTTATTTTTTTTAGCCTTTGTCAGTGTTAACAGACTCGTATTACCTGTACTGCAGCAAGCTACTAGGGGGCGACTGCGATATTTTAGGCTTCATACTTGTGAGGCTGTCAAGCTGTCCATCACTGTCACATGCAATGTTGCAGTCTGTGGAGAACACTGGCAGGAGAAAGGAATCTATTTCAAGCATAAAAAAAAATGTCACTCTCAGAGCCTTAAGTGGAAAGTTGATGCAGAAAACTGCAGCTTTAATGAAGAATGGACTGACGAGTTTGCGTTCGGTGTGGCAACTTTTAGAAATGCTGTACCTGTGTGCCTCATTTGCAACAAAACTATTCCTGAATTGAGTAATACTCTGGGGGCTGGGTGGAAAGTTCTGGCGGGCCGAGTGAGGCCTGCAGGCCACTAGTTGACATTCACTGCTGTGTAGTGCATTTAGTGACTTTAAAATAAATAGTTTGTGTGTTCATGGTAAATAACTGATTATTAAAGATCACTGACAAACTCTAGCCATAACAGGCCTTCCTTGAAACTTCTTGGTTCTCCTGGTTTCCTCTAATCCTTCCAGTCCTTCAGTCTACTTTGTTGTATGTACTTCTTTCGACCAATGCAGCACGTCTGCTTAACTGGAACAGCAGCTGGGTTGGCTTCTAAGCAGAAAGGTAGATTGGATGGAGGGCTTTTGATCTGCAGCCCGCTTGCCTCTGCACCGTGCTCAGGGGAGAGACTCTCCTTTGGGGGGAGAGAGAGCCTTCATGTTCCGCTGGCAGGGGGAGGACGGGCCACACCCTGAGCGCTCTGACATACGGCAAGCAGCCTGTGGAGCTTATTGGCTTAATCTAGTCGGAAACAGCAAGAATTCTCTACAGCAAGAGCCTCGTAGACATCAGAAAAATATTAGAATTTCAGGGCTTGCGTCACTGGACTGCTGAAATGTCCCTCAGTCTACTGAGTTAACCCAGCACACTATCCACGCAGTGCAACATACACACCAAAACTGACATTTGAGCCATGCACAAAACATGTACTTCACTCCCATTAACCATTTTGAATGCAATGATTGTACCACTTTTTACAGTATCAAAAATGCTCAAGTCTTCAAACAGGCGGGTGGGCGATGGGACGCAAGTAAAAGTAGCAGAGCATTTATGTTCCACTTCTGCCTTCATGTTTAGCATAGATTTGGCATTAAATAGTTTTAGGTAAAATGAATAGTTGAGGGTCTGCGCCAACCAAACTGCTCCACGTATGACACTTCATGTAGTTAAATTTCACAACCACTAGAGGGGTTAAAAAAAACAAACAGTGGCCATGTTTACATGCACACAAATAAACTGATTATAATTGGAAATGGAATTAACTCAGCTTTCCAAAGATGTAATAAACCACAGTTAATTTATGTTTTAATGGGGGGAAGGGGGGGCAATCACTTTTTCACACAGGGCCATGTAGGTTTGGATTTTTTTCCCCCTTAATAATAAACATCTTAATTTTAAAACTGCATTTTGTGTTAACTTGCGTCATCTTTAATATTTAAATTTGTTTGATGATCTGAAACATTTAAGTGTGACAAACATCCAAAAAAATGAGAAATCAGGAAGGGGGCAAACACTTTTTCACACCACTGTACATACATAAATGTGACGTGCAAAATCTGGGCACATTACACTTCTATTTCTAAAGCTTTTCTCTTCTTTCTCTTTTTTTTTTTTTGTCTTGGCTTTTGGACGGATGTGCCTGTGAAGATAAAGCACATCTACTCTGCTCATTCAACCTTGTGGATCTTGATGGTACTGTATACCTAAATGGGCCAGAGAAGAGAAAATGACACTAGAGGGAATTAAGGCCAGGGATGCCTTAACATTTCGTGGTTCAGGGTGTGGGGGTGTTTTATAAACTCGAGCACAAGTCTTTTCACATTTACACCCCAACCATTGAGTGTGACAGTGCTCTACAGCTGCTAGCCACTCTAACACACTTTACAGACAGCTGTCATACAACATGGATTTTCTGGACCGACTGGGGCCTCCTGAGGTAATGAAAAGCCAAAAATTGAGGGAGTAGGGACCTGAATATACAGCTATTAAACATTTGATGTATGAAAAAATAATGCTTCTGTTTCAAAGGTGCACAACATCTTACAACATGAACCCAAAGGATGTTTACATGCAGTATGTAATAACTGTATTTAAGAATACAACCCAGCCACAGGGGGTGCACAAGCCAGTGTATTCCTAGTGCTGGTCCCAAGTCCGGGTAAATGGGTAAGGTTGTGTCAGGAAGTTCATCTGACGTAAAACCTTTGCCAAATCAAACATGCGGATCATGACGAATGAGACTTTCATACCAGATCGGTCGAAGCCCAGGTTAACGACTGCCACTGGTGCTGCTAACAGGGTGCCAGTGGAAATTGGGCTACTGCTGGTTGAAGATCGAGGAGGAGGAGAGGGAGAAGGCATGTTAGGAGGGAGCAAGAGAAAAGGAAAGGTAGAAGTGTGGAGGTGAGAGTAGGGACGTTAAGACTACTTCTAGTCTTAACAGCCACTACTTCGGGCACCACACGAGTAGGCTGCCTTTTTGCAACAGCGGATCAATTTCTTCCTATTTCTATCTACTATCTGGCTTCTCTTGCTAATCTTTCTGATCCGGCGACACCTTATCCATCACGGACGGACACGGATCGCCCAAATGTCTCCTGAGCGGGCAGACGGAGCCACTGTTTTTAGCAGGATACGTTACAGCAGAGACCAGCTGTTAGCACTTAACCGGACCAAGATGCTAGCGCAAGACTTCAACATACAGGGTGAAATAAGACAGAAACGACGTGGATGCCATGCTGGAGCAAGATGGCGGGCGAGAAATATAAGGTACAGACCCGTCCTTCCGTCTGTTATTATGGGGAATGTACGATGGCTCCTCAATAAGACAGATGAGCTAGCAGCTATGGCTCGTTACCAGAGTGTCTTCAGAGAGATTAGCATGATGTTGTTTACTGAAATGTGGCTAACAGAACTAGCAACAGATGCTAAGATCGAACTGGAGGGTTTCCACGCAATACAGGCAGACCGGCCACCAGACAGTGGGAAGGCAAAGGGCGGAGGAGTGATAATGTATGTCAATAACAGCTGGTGCAGACCAGGATATATCACGGTTAAACAACACCGCAACAAAGACATTGAGTTGCTAGCTGTTAGCATGCGGCCTACCTATCTCCCAAGGGAATATTCACACATGGTCTGCATTGTTATTTATGCAAATCCGACGGTGAACGCGGGGACAGCGCGTGACGCCATTCACTCAGTAACTGGCAGGCTGCTGACAGAACACCCAGATGCTTTTCTCCTCACCTCAGGTGATTTCAACCATATTTCACTGTCCCCCATTCTGTTCACATTCACCCAGTATGTCACATGCCACACTAGAGACAATAAAACACTGGACTTATTCTATGCAAACACTAAGGAAGCGTACACCTCATCACCACTCCTCCCACTCGGGAGATCGGATCACAACTTGGTTCATCTCCTGCCGGTGTACAAACCCCTAGTACACAGACAACCTCCGGTTATGTGCACGGTGAAGTTATGGTCTGAGGAGGCAATGAATGCTCTAAAGGACTGTTTTGAAACCACTGCCTGGGAGCGGCTCTGTGATCCACATGATGAGGACATCGATGGCCTCACCCACACCATCACGGACTACATCAACTTCTGTGTGGACAACACCGTACCCACCAAGACCATACGGTGTTGCTCGAACAACAAACCCTGGGTCAACCCTGAGATTAAAACACTTCTGAGAGAGAAGAAGAGGATGTTCAGGTTGGGGAACAGGGAGATGCTGAAGTCCGTACAGAGGGAGCTGAGGAGGAAGATCAGAGAAGGCAAGGACAGCTTCAGAAAGAAGATGGAGGACAAGTTGCAACAGAGCGACATCGGCGGGGTCTGGAGAAACCTTAAAACCATCTCTGGGCTCCAGAATACCTCCTTCCAGGCCATTGGGGGCAGGGAATAGGCGAACAATCTGAACCTGTTTTTCAATAGGTTTGACCAACCGCCCTCCCCCCCGACTGCACAACAACCACTGCTGCCTCTAAAGTCATTGAGACCTGCTGTCCACACCCCACTCCACCAACACCCCCCCCCACACACACACACACTCCCAGCACACAGCCCACCAACCTGATCATTACTAAGACCCAGGTGAGGACAGAGCTGAGAAAGTCAAGGCGAGGAAGGCCTTGGGACCGGACGGCATCAGCACGAAGCTCCTAAAGTCCTGTGCAGACCAGCTGTGTGGGATTGAGGCACACATCTTCAACCTGAGCCTGAAGCTGGGGAGGGTACCACAGTTGTGGAAAACATCTTGTGTGGCACCTGTACCAAAGACTTCCCACCCCAGAGACCCGAACAGCTACAGGCCAGTGGCCCTGACATCTCACATGATGAAGACCCTGGAGAGACTGCTCCTTGCTCACCTCCGCCCCCTGGTGGGACCAGCGATGGATCCACTCCAGTTTGCCTACCAGCATGGCATTGGGGTGGAGGATGCAGTGATCTTCCTCCTTCACCGTTCCCTGTCCCACCTGGAGAAGCCCAGGAATGCGGTGAGGATCATGTTCTTTGATTTCTCCAGTGCTTTCAACACCATCCAACCGATGATCCTGAAGGACAAGCTGCTGTGCGCAGGGGTGGACCAGCACCTGTCATCATGGATCCTGGACTACCTCACTAACCGGCCACAGTTTGTGAGAACCCGGGATTGTGTGTCCGACACGATCATCGGTAGCACGGGGGCCCCCCAGGGAACGGTGTTGGCTCCCTTCCTGTTCACCCTTTCTACTGTGGACTTCTCACACAACACAACACAACACACTGCCATCTACAGAAGTTCTCTGATGACTCTGCAATCATTGGCCTCATCTCCAATGGAGATGAAGCTGAGTACAGAGGACTTATCCAGGACTTCGTGGACTGGTGCCATCGGAACTGCCTCCAGATCAACACGAGGAAAACTAAGGAGCTGGTGGTGGACTGCCGCAGGCAAGGACAACCCCTCATAGCACCAGTAAACATACAGGGAACAGGCATTGAGATGGTGACATCCTACAAGTACCTGGGTGTTCATCTGAACAATAAACTAGACTGGTCACACAATACCGACGCACTCTACAAGAAGGGACAGTGCAGGTTGTTCCTACTGAGGAGACTCAGGTCTTTTGGTGTACAAGGGGTGCTCTTGAAGACATTCTACGACACGGTGGTGGCATCAGCCATCACTTTTGGAGTGGTCTGCTGGGGCAACGGCATCACAGCAGCCGATAGGAAGAGACTGAACAAACTAATCAAAAAAGCTAGCTCTGTCCTGGGGCAACGCCTTGACGCAGTGGAGGAAATAGGAGAGAGAAGGATGGTGGCTAAACTGTCATCTCTGCTGGAGTCCGAGTCCCACCCTATGCAGGACATACTGAATGCACTGAGGAGCTCATTTAGCAGTAGACTACATCATCCTAGGTGCGCAACCGAGAGGTTTCACAGGTCCTTCCTACCTACAGCTGTCAGACTGTATAACCTAAGCAGGGCTGCTCGCAGAGATTGCAAAAAAACGTGACGACCTAATAGTATTGAATGCAAAAGACACAACAGACTTACACAAATGGTCCCCTCCAGTATACAACTAGGACAATATCAGTCGCTATGGAGGGTGACAATATGTATGGGTACATATTCATACCACGTAGGGTAACTAAATAGACGGTTATGCTGTTTATTCCATCTAGCTACAATGCTCTGCACTGTGTATATATATTTATATATTTATGTGTACATATGTAGTATATTCACTGCTCTTATTTTCTTATCTTCTAAATTATTGCTCTGAGTGTTGCTATCCCTGTGCTGTTGCAATTCTGGAATTTCCCCATTGTGGGACTAATAAAGGCTTATCTTATCTTAGCTTAAATGTAGGGACTATGACTGGTAAAGGCAGAGAGTTGGCTGGTATGATGGAGAAAAGAAAGCTGTGTGTTCAAAAAAAACGGAAGGAAAGCAAGGTTAGGAGCATTGGAGCTGGATTTAAACTGTTCATGGTGTTGATAGGAAGAGAAATGGAGTAGGAGTAATCTTTAAGGAAGAGTATGTGAAGAGTGTTCAGGAGGTGAAGAGGAAATCAGACAGAATCATGAGTTTGAAGCCAGAAGTCAAAGGTGTGATGTTGAATGGTGTCAGTGCGTATGCCCCACATGTTGGATGTCAGGTGGAAGAGAAAGAGGAATTCTGGAGTAAGCTGGATGAAGTGGTAGAGAGTATTCTCAGGGGGTAGAGAGTGGTGATTGGAGCGGACTTTAATGGACATGTGGGTGAAGGGAATGGACGTGATGAGGAAGTGCTGGGTAGGTATGGTTTTAAGAAGAGGAATGCGAAAAGACAGATGGTTGTGGATTTTGCTAAAAGGATGGAAATGGCTGTGGTGAACACATACAGTGGTGTGAAAAAGTGTTTGCCCCTTCCTGATTTCTCATTTTTTTGTATGTTTGTCACACTTAAATGTTTCAACTCATCAAACAAATTTAAATATTACACAGATAACATCAGTAAAGACAAAATGCAGTTTTTAAATGAATGTGTTTATTATTAAGGGGGAAAAAAAATCCAAACCTGCATGGCCCTGTGTGAAAAAGTGACTGCCCCGTTAAAACATAAATTAAATGTGGTTTTGTGGCCGCACATGGCCAAAACATAATGAGCAGCATCTTTGATAAGAACAAAGGGCAGAGTTTCCTTGGAGATAACAGGAAGCTGTGAAATGTGATCTTTTGTATGTCAGAGACGGCTTGGAGGATGCTTTGTGTGCCAGAGTCTGTGAGGGGGATGTTAAAGGATTAAGGAAGTGCATGCAATGTGATCTTTTATGTGAATGCAATGTGACCTTTTGATATGTAGAAGGACCTGAGTATATAAGTGAAGAGTTCTGTGTGAGATGCCCTCTTTTCTACTATGCTCATGAGAGAGAATATGTAATAAACTGGTTGAGACCAACTTGCCTCATCATTTACACATTCTACACTGGTGACCCAAGACGAAGCATACAACACGAAGAGAATTCCCCGGAGCCAGCCTCGTTGGGAGCCCCCAGCCAAGCGTATGCCGTTACAGTCCAGCTACTGGACTTTTGGCAGCACAACCCGCGCTCCTGGTTCCACCTGGTTGAGGCGCAGTTCGCCCTCCGGGGGACATCGGTAGATGACACGAAATTCTACCATGTGATCGCAAAGCTCGACAACCACACGGCTCAGCATGTGGAGAGCCTTCTGGAGCAGCTACCAGCCAGCGACAAATACGGTGCGTTGAAGGCCGCACTCATCCAGCACTACACACTCTCGGTTGAGGAGAGAGCAGAGAGACTCCTAGTGTGGACCGGGTTGGGAGATTGCACGCCCATTGACCTGATGGAGAGGATACTGAGGTTGAAAGGCTCGGACAATGACCACTTCATCATTACCCACCTCTTCCTCAGGAACCTTCCGTCAGCGACGAGAGCGGCCCTGGCCAGTTCGCCGTTGTTGGCCAAGCGGGACTACTGTGCACTGGCCCGGGAGGCACACCGGATCATCATCATGGCCAGCAGAGAGTTCGCGACCATGGCGGCGGTGACTGAGCTCGGCGCAACGGCCGGAGAGGGCGAGGAGCCATTGACGGCGGTAGCAGAACCACCGACGACAGCGGCGGCGGGCGCCAAGGAACGCGGAGGAGACATCCTTTGTTTCTATCACCGCCGCTTTGCAGAGAAGGCACGCAAATGTATACCACCGTGCCAGTTCAAGCACTCGGGAAAACGCCAAGACTGGGGGTCGGTAGCAGCTGTGACCCTCGGGGAGGAGAACAAGCTGCTCTACTTGACGGACGCACGCTCCGGGAGACATTTCCTCGTGGACACCGGTGCCCAGCTGAGTTTCATCATGCCGTCCTACGCCGACCGGCTGGCAGTTTCCAGCGGCCCCCAGATGGCAGCAGCAAACGGCTCGGACATTAAAACCTTTGGTAAGAGGACTCTGCTTCTGTCTCTACACAGCCGTACATTTGAGTGGACTTTTGTCATAGCAGCATTGAGTTTCAATATATTGGGGGCTGATTTTTTGTGCTCACATGGGTTGTTGGTTGATGTCGCTAACAGGCGCCTGGTTAATGCACTGTCTTTTGATTCTATTCCCTGTACAGCTCGAGCGTCCCGGCCAACAGCACAAGCCAACGTAACAGCTGCAAGCGGTAAGTTCCACACACTGCTCACTCAGTTCCCAGCACTCACGGTCTCGACATTTTCGGCAGCTGTCGCTAAACACGGGGTGGAACATTTTATTACCACCACCGGGCCACCCGTTTTTGCAAAACCTCGGCGCTTGGATGCAGCTAAACTGGCCATAGCGCGCGAGGAGTTCGCCAACCTGGAGAGGTTGGGCATCATCAGGCGTTCAAACAGCCCATGGGCTTCCCCGCTACACATGGTCCCTAAAGCTGACAGTTCGTGGCGACCTTGCGGGGATTTCCGCAGGTTGAACAACGCCACAGCGCACGACCGCTACCCAATTCCTCACATCCAAGACTTTTCCGTTCATTTGGCAGGAGTGCGCGTTTTTTCTAAAATAGAGTTTTTGGGAATGGTGAATTTTTATAACCGTTTCCTCCCCCGCGCAGCGCAGCTCATGCAGCCACTTTACGCCGTGCTCAAAAAGCAGAAACCCGCGAATAAGATCAAATGGTCCCCGGAGCAAGAGCGGGCGTTCTCGGAAGTCAAGGCAGCCCTGGCAAACGCTGCGTTGTTGGCACATCCAGACCCAACGGCCCGCATAGCGCTCACTACTGACGCGTCAGATGTGGCCATAGGGGCGGTCGTGGAGCAGCGTTTAGCGGGCGCTTGGCAACCGCTCGCCTTTTTCAGCAGGACTTTGCACGATAGTGAACGTATATACAGTGCGTTTGACAGGGAGTTGCTGGCTCTCCACTTGGCTATTCGCCACTTCCAGTTCTGGCTGGAAGGGCGCTGTTTCACCGTGTTCGTTGACCACAAGCCACTAACATTCGCGATGGCCAAGGTTTCAGAACCTTGGTCGGGCCGGCAGCAGAGACAGCTGGCCGCGATCTCAGAGTTTACTACCGATATTCAGCATGTCTCGGGTAAACTGAATGTAGTGGCAGACTGCCTCTCACGCGCCGTGGCGGCCCCGGTCCGCGTGGGGATAGATTACGCAGCCATGGCTGCGGAGCAGGTTAGCGACGCCGATGTGCGCGCGCTCCAGTCTGGACCAACAGGGTTAAGGCTGGAGAGAAGGGTCCTGCAAGACGGTATGCCCCCCCTAATCTGCGATGTCTCCACGGGGCGACCGCGTCCCGTGGTACCGGCCGCGTGGCGCCGCCGCGTTTTTGACTCGGTTCATTCTTTAGCGCACCTGGGAGTGCGCGCATCAATCAAGATGGTAGGAGAGAAATTTGTGTGGCCGAGTCTTCGCAAACAGGTGAAAGAGTGGGCAGCAGCCTGCATGGCGTGCCAACGAGCCAAAGTACACAGACACACGAGGGCTCCCTTGGAGCCGTTTCACATCCCGGCTAAGAGGTTCGACCATGTTCACGTGGACCTCGTGGGCCCCCTCCTGCCATCACAGGGGTGCACGCACCTTCTGACAGTGGTGGACCGCACCACGCGATGGCCGGAGGTGGTTCCACTGGCGTCAACCACAGCCGAGGAGGTAGCGCGCGCGTTTTTAACAGCATGGGTGGCGCGTTTTGGAGTCCCGTCGGACATTACGTCCGACAGAGGCCCTCAATTTGTTTCCGAACTTTGGTCAGCAATGGACCGCAGCCTAGGTGTCACAATTCACTGCACAACCGCGTACAATCCTCAGGCTAATGGGTTATGCGAACGTTTTCATAGGTCATTGAAAGCGGCTCTCAAGGCGTCACTGACGGATGCAAATTGGGTAGACAAGCTACCGTGGGTTTTATTAGGGTTGCGTTCTGCGCCTAAAGAAGACTTAGAAGCTTCCCCAGCTGAACTCGTTTTTGTGCAGCCACTTCGGCTGCCTGGGGAGTTTCTCCCGGATAATCCTGCACCAGGCAGCTCCCCGTCTCAGCTGTTGCAGCGTAGCATTGACACAGGCATGCTGCCGGGCCCTGTTCATCACAGTTTTCCGCGCGTTTTTGTGCCTAAAACTTTGAAAAACGCAGAGTTTGTTTTTGTCAGACATGACGCGCATCGCCCCCCACTGTGACCACCTTATGATGGACCGTTCAGAGTGTTGGAAACAGGGGACAAGCATTTTTTGCTAGATTTGGGGGGTAGGAGGGAAAAGGTTGGCATAAACAGACTCAAACCCGCTTTTGTGGTGGCGGACGAGCAAGTGCTGTTGGCAAGGACCCCTTGACACGGAAGACCCCCACGGGGGGCTTTCAGAGTAGAATTTCCCCAGAACACCCACAGGGACAGACAAAAGGTTTTCACCCCCAGGCAGCAGCTCCCCAGCATGACAGCGCCGCGGAGGCGGTGAATCCTGGTTACAGCAGATACGGGAGAAGACTGAAGCCCAAGCAACATGTGGATTGATGTGTAATGATTCAGCATACAGACTGTTATTCTTTTGTTCGATCCAATATGCTCGAGGGGGGTGGTGTGGCTGCATATGGCCAAAACATAATGAGCAGCATCTTTGATAAGAACAAAGGGCAGAGTTTCCTTGGAGACAACAGGAAGCTGTGAAATGTGATCTTTTGTATGTCAAAGACGGCTTGGAGGATGCTTTGTGTGCCAGAGTCTGTGAGGGGGATGTTAAAGGATTAAGGAAGTGCATGCAATGTGATCTTTTATGTGAATGCAATGTGACCTTTTGATATGTAGAAGGACCTGAGTATATAAGTGAAGAGTTCTGTGTGAGATGCCCTCTTTTCTACTATGCTCATGAGAGAGAATGTGTAATAAACTGCTTGAGACCAACTTGCCTCATCATTTACACATTCTACAGTTTATCACATCTTTGGAAAGCTGAGTTCAATTTCTTGAGCCACACCCAGGCCTGATTACTGACACACCTGTTCTCAATCAAGAAATCACTTAAATAGGATCTGCCTGACAAAGTGAAGTAGACCACAAGATCCTCAAAAGCTAGACATCATGCTGCAATCCACAGAAATTCAGGAATAAACGAGAAACAAAGTAATCAAGATCTATCAGTCTGGAAAAGGTTATAAAGCCATTTCTAAAGCTTTGGGACTCCAGAGAACCATAGATAACCACATTATCCACAAATGGCAAAAACATGGAACAGTGGTCAACCTTCCCAGGAGTGGCCGGCCGACCAAAATTACCCCCAAGAGCGCAGCGACGACTCATCCAAAAGGTCACAAAAGACCCTACAACAACATCCAAAGAACTGCAGGCCTCACTTGCCTCAGTTAAGGTCAGTGTTCATGACTCCACCATAAGAAAGAGACTGGGCAAAAATGGCCTGCATGGCAGAGATCCAAGACGAAAACCACTGCTGAGCAAAAAGAACAAAGGCTTATCTCAGTTTTGCCAGGAAACATCTTGATGATCCCCAAGACTTTTGGGAAAATACTCCATGGACTGACGAGACAAAAGTTGAACTTTTTGGAAGGTGTGTGTCCCATTACATCCGGCGTAAAAGTAATACAGCATTTCAGAAAAGGAACATCATACCAACAGTAAAATATGGTGGTGGTAGTGTGATGGTCTGGAGCTGTTTTGCTGCTTCAGGACCTGGAAGACTAGCTGTGGTAAATGGAACCATGAATTCTGCTGTCTAGCAAAAAATCCTGAAGGAGAATGTCCAGCCATCTGTTCGTGACCTCAAGCTGAAGCGCACTTGGGTTCTGCAGCAGGGCAATGATCCAAAACACACCAGCAAGTCCACCTTTGAATGGCTTAAGAAAAACAAAATGAAGACTTTGGAGTGGCCTAGTCAAAGTCCTGACCTGAATCCAATTAAGATGCTGTGGCATGATCTTAAAAAGACGGTTCATGCTCGAAAACCCTCCAATATAGCTTAATTACAACAATTCTGCAAAGATGCATGGGCCAAAATTCCTCCACAGCACTGTAAAAGACTCATTGTCAGTTATCCAAATGCCTGATTGCAGGTGTTGCTTGTTACTGCTAAGGGTGGCTCAATCAGTTATTGGGTGTAGGGGGCAATCACTTTTTCACCCAGGGCCATCTAGGTTTGGAATTTTTTCCCCTTAATAATAAATACCTTCAACACTTTTTCACACCACTGTACTTTAAGAAGCGAGAGGAACATAGGGTGACTTACAAGACTGTAGGAATGTGCACACAGGTGGGTTACATCTTATGCAGAAGGAGAAATCTGAAAGAGATAGGAGACTGCAAGGTGGTGGCAGGGGAGAATGTAGCTAGACAGCATTGGATGGTAGTCTGTAGGATGACTTTGGAAAGGAAGAAGAGGAAGAGAGTGAAGGCAGAGCCAAAGATTAAGTGAGGGGAATTACTGAAGAAAGAAGGTTGCAGAGTTCAGGAAGGAGCGGATACAGGCTCTGGGTGGTAGGGAAGAATTACCAGATGACTGGGAAAGTACAGCAAAAGTATTGAGGGAAATGGGTAGAAAGGTATGTGGTGTATCCAGTGGACAAAGGAAGGAAAACAAAGAGATCTGGTGGTGGAATGAGGATGTACAGGAAAGTATTCAAAGGAAGAGGTTGGCAAAAGAAAAAGTGGGATTGTTAGGGAGATGAAGAAAGTAGACAGGAGTATTTGGAATCCAGGCGCATGGCAACAAGAGAGGTGGTAAAGGCAAAGGGAAAGGCATATAGTGAGTTAGGTGGAGAGATCGAGCTGGATAGGATGTACAGCAGGTTAGGTTAAGGACAGAATTGGTAATGTACTAACAAGTGATGAGAGTGTGTTGAGAAAGTGGAAGGAGTACTCTGAGGAGTGGATGAATGAAGAGACAGGAGGATGGATGAAGGAAATATAGTGAACAAGCAAGTCCAGAGGATTAGCAAGGCAGAAGTGAGGGCAGCTTTGAAGAGGATGAAGAATGAAAAGGCGGAGAGGTCACAATTAGTGAGCAGCAGTATGGTTTCATGCCAAGAAAGAGTACTACAGATGCAATGTTTGCTCTAAGAGTGTTGATGGAGAAGTATAGAGAAGGTCAGAAGGAGTTGCACTGTGTCTTTGTGGATCTTGAGAAAGCATGTGATGGGGTGCTAAGAGAGGAAGAGTGGTACTGTATGAGAAAGTCAGGAGTGGCAGAGAAGTATGTTAGGGTGATGCAGGACATGTATGAGGGCAGCGAGACGGTGATGAGGTGTGCTGTAGTAGTGACAGTGTCATGTTCGGGGTTGTTTTCAACCCCGTCCACGTTCTGTGGTCGTAGGTCTTTGTTTACTGCTTATTAATTCCAGCTGGCAGATTAATTGAGCGTTGCTGTCTGCTAGTCCTACAGCCACGCCTCCTCCTCTTGCCAGACATTCATCGGTTGCATTCATCACCACATGCACACTCACGCATGCATGCACATACGTACACTCATGCACACACCCACATTGTCCAATCAGTCATACGCTTGCTTGCCACACGGTTGTGTCCATTTGCCTTCATTAGTGTATTGTGTACTTATGGGGAGGCAGTGTGATCAGCCAGTGTGGCAGCTTAAGTCAACATTGGACTTACTGGCTTGCGACTGTTGGGTTTTCCCTGGACTAAACTATGTTGTCTCTCAGAGCCTTTCCGCTCCAACATGAGTGTAAGTCTTTCCTCATTTTTGCCTATTCTCTCTGCTCCTACCCTGCCTGGAGCATGTATGGAATCTAACCTAAACCAGCAAAGCTTGTAGCCGGTTGTCCCATCTTTCTTCTACACAGACTGTTATTTGGACATTTTGTACATTTTCCCTTTGTAAATAAACACGTTTCTTGAACTGCATTTTGGGCTTGAATCAATTTATATGTTTGCTGCACGATTACGCAGCGAACATGACAGATAGATGGATTTAAGATGGGAGTGGGGTTATATCAGGGATCAGCTCTGAGCCCCTTCCTGTTTGCCATGGTGATGGACAGGCTGACAGACAACGTCAGACAGGAGTTTCCATGGACCATGGTGGTTGCAGACAACATTGTGATCTGTAGTGAGAGTAGGGAGCAGGTGGAAGAGAACCTGGAGAACTGGAGGCATGCTCTGGAGAGAAGAAAAATGAAAGTCAGTAAAAACAAGACAGAATACATGAGTGTGAATGAGAGGAAGGCAGGTGTAACAGTGAAGATGGAAGGAGTAGTGGCAGTGAAGGTAGACTAGTTGAAATACCTGGGGTCAACCATTCAAAGCAATGGAAAATGCACAAGAGATGTGAAGAAGAGAGTGCAGGCAGGGTGGGGTGGGTGGAGACAAGTGTCAGCTGTGATTTGTGACAGAAGGATAGCAGCAAGAGTGAAAGGGAAGATTTACAATATGGTAGTGAGACCTGCTATGATATATGGTTTGGAGACAATGGCGCTGACAAAAAGGCAGGAGGCAGAGCTGAAAGTGGCAGAGTTGAAGATGATAGGGAGTGACTAGGAGGGACAGAATTAGAAATATATCAGAGGGACAGCTCAGGTTGAGCGGTTTGGAGGCAAAGTAAGAGAGGCAAGGCTGAGATGGTTTGGACATGAGCAGAGGAGGGATAGTGAGTATATTGGACAAAGGATGTTGAAATGACAGGTTCATTTTGTCTTCTTAATGATAGAACTGATATTGTTCTTCTATTGAGACAAAGCAAAGAGATGTCTTATACCTTTGACATGTTTCGACTGTCAACTGCAGTCTTCTTCAGAAAGTGACGTCTGGGATGTGTCACATCAGCTGTTTTATCCTTTCCGTAGGTGTGACTGAACTGACAGATGACTGCAGAAGACTGCAGATGACAGTCGAAACATGTCAAAGGTATGAGACATCTCTTTGCTTTGTCTTAATAGAAGAACAATGTTGGTTTTAAGGGATGTTGAAGATGGAGCTGCCAGGTAGGAGGAAAAGAGGAAGACCACAGAGAAGATTTATGGATGTAGTGAAGGAGAATATGGAGAGGGTTGGTGTCACAGAGGAAGATGCAAGGGATAGGATGAGATGGAGGCAGATGATCCACTGTGACGACCCTTAAAGGGAGCAGCCGAAAGAAGAAGAAGAACTGTATTTAAGAGAGAGACCATCCATCCATCCATCCATCTTCTTCCGCTTAATCCTTTTTGGGTTGCGGGGGGGCTGGAGCCTATCCCAGCATCTTTGGGCGAGAGGCAGGATACACCCTGGACAGATCACCAGTCCATCGCAGGGCCAACACAGAGAGACAGACAACCATTCACTCTCACAGTCATACCTAAGGACAATTTAGAATCCCCAGTTTGATGACATTTAACCTAACTTGCATGTTTTTGGCGTGTGGGAGGAAACCGGAGAAATCGCGGAGTAAACCCACGCAGAGACGGGGAGAACATGCAAACTCCACACAGATCACTGTTGGTAAAAGATAGACATAGCCATGACATGGATCAAGTACGGGACTCGCCAAAGCAGGACTCTTGGCACACACAGCAACTGGGGAAGACGTCGAGGAAGGGTTGCGACGGCCGAGCCGAACCGGGCACGATGAGCTGACGGGACAGCAGGGAAAGATGACCCGGGGGGAGAGGCTGCGGGGGTTTCCTCCAGACGAGACACAGGAGTGGCAGCTGTCCGAGAGGTGGAGTCCTTGCAACGACCTGGAATTGGATCCGGATGGGGATCTTGCTGAGGTTTACCTTGGCCGTGGCGCCGACGTCTTCGACGGCCCCCGGATGGCGCGAACTCCTGGACTGGATCGGGGACAGGAACGGGATCCAAAAGCGGGGAGTGAGGATGCCTCCTCCTCTGCTTCCTGCCATAGTCCTCCTCCACCATACAGAGTATCTCACGCTGTGCGGCGATGTCGGCCCTCCTAGCGTCGACTTCAGGGTGGTCGGCGTAGTGAGGGAAACGATTCAGGACATCCTCAGCGCAGTCCAGGTACCAGCATACGTCGCTGTGATAGTCGAGGAGGGAGGCAGCGATGAACGTTTGATCCACGTAATCCAAAGTCTCTGCCAGCTCGTAGTCCCGACTCCGAGCGTGGCCCCTCCGCGACGGCATTCTCCCAGCACACAGTTACCCAGACAGGGAAGAACAATTGTCCAATTAAAGCAAACTCACCGGGAATGGCGTCTCCGTTTGGCGTCTCCATTTAGGCGCCTTGGCAGCAGTCTACTGTCATGCGGTGGCCCTCGCGAGCCACCATAAGATGCCAAAAGTCGCCGGTGAGGTTTGCATAGATGTTTTATTCACAAGAACACACAACGTAACAGAAAGTAATGAGCCACGGTGGGCTAAAACACACAACACTAAACACAGGAGATCGTAAGGCTGACACGAAGCTCATTTACAATCCTGACCACGAACAGGGGATGAGCGTTGCCAATCCGTTGCCGTGGAATTAAAGAGAAATAATGATAAGACTGCTGCATCATACCGCTCCCAGCGCCTGCTTAAGTACAGGGCTGCTGATGAGCTGCAAATGTAGCGCAGCTGTTAGGCTTTGAGAGCAGGAAGCCCCTCCGAATGCTGTCACAATAAGAGCTCAGGGAGCCAGAAGGTAAACACTGCTGTCAAACCTGGCAGGGATGATGTATGGCCCGAGCGCGGACGGAATCGGCGCTCGGACCATGACACAAACTCGTGAAACAGGCCTGGACAAAAATGATGGTACCCCTAGAAAAGATTGAAGATAATAGGGACATGTTCAACCAAGATGTGTCCTCTAATTAACATCACAGGTGTCTACAAACTTGTAATCAGTCATTCGGCCTATTTAAAGGGTGGCACGTAGTCACTCTGCTGTTTGGTGACATGATGTGTCCCACACTAAACATGGACCAGAGGAAACAAAGGAGAGAGTTGTCTCAGGAGATTAGAAAGAAATTATAGACAAGCATGTTAAAGGTAAAGACCATCCCCAAGCAGCTTGATGTTCCTGTGACTACAGTTGCACATATTATTCAGAAATTTAAGATCCACGGGACTGAATCCAACCTCCCTGGACGTGGCTGCAGGAGGAAACTTGATGAAAAATGGAAGAGACGGACAATACGAATGGCAACAAAAGAGCCCAGAACAACCTCTAAACACATTCATGGTGAACTCCAAGGTCAAGGTACATCAGTGTCAGATCGCACCATCCGTCGTCGTTTGAGCCAAAGTGG
This sequence comes from Pholidichthys leucotaenia, assembly GCA_020510985.1. NCBI lineage: Eukaryota > Metazoa > Chordata > Actinopteri > Cichliformes > Pholidichthyidae > Pholidichthys > Pholidichthys leucotaenia. Next base: position 109,609,037 of record CM035848.1, on the reverse strand, counting down.
ACTTCATGGGAGACGACCAAGGAGGACACCACTGTTGAAAACAAATCATAAAAAAGCCAGACTGGAATTTGCCAAACTGCATGTTGACAAGCCACAAAGCTTCTGGGAGAATGTCCTATGGACAGACGAGACAAAACTGCAACTTTTTGGCAAGGCACATCACGCAAAAATGAAGCATACCAAGAAAAGAACACTGTGCCTATTGTGAAACATGGAGGAGGTGTAGAGGAGATGGAAATAATGAGGCGATTTTGTTTAAAAGCAGCGTTTTAATGAACAGCTCTCCTAACTTGTCTCATCAGGTGCAGAGCGTGGCAGAAGGTAAAAAGAGACAGAGTTCTGCCAGCTCGCTGATTAAATACAGGCACACATCAAAGACAGGCGTTACAAAGGCTGACATCCCTCGTTATCTTAATCCCCCCCATTGTCCTGTTATCTCCTCTCCTCGTCTTGGGAGGTGATGGGAACTCCTCTCCTCGTCTTGGGGGGTGAGGGTGACTCCTCCGGTCTCCGCCGTCGCGCCCTGGGACGTCTTTGTTCTTCACACGGCGGGTGAGATTCCTTTGTCCTTTCAGAGGTGTGAAGTTCCTTACATATGCAGTCACTAAGCATTTCACATGTCCTAACATATGTAGGTATGGAATATACGAGTAATATAGACCACAGGCCCCCCAAACAACTAGGAAAGGACAACAGAAAGATTCACAGTCTAGAACAGTTACTACGACATACTACTTGTTACAGCTGTTGCCACAGAAGAACTTTCTAGCAGCCATGCTTCTAAGATAGTTCAGTGGTAATCATAACAGTATAGTAAAATCATAAGTCGGTCCTAAACTGTTGCAGCACAATTAGAGAATAACTGTGGAGTGGTTGGTATCAGTCCCTGTGCAGCCTGGGTTTAATTCTTCTCCCAAAACTGCTGTAGGTTGGTTTAGGCGTCCTGCTGGGACCTTCTTGTGGGAAATCTGCAGTGTGGGAAGGGGAGAGATTATTTGTTCCCTGCCTGGGGGCTGAGACTTTTCCCTTGGGGGGTCTACCTCGCCGAGGTGCTCGTGCCAACTGTGCAGGCTCGTCTTTCAACAAGAAGGCAGGTTTAAGTCTGTCAATGCTGACTGTTTCTTTTCTGTCCCCATAATCAAGCACAAAGTGTTTATCACCATGTTCCAGCACTCTGTAAGGGCCATCGAATACTGGGCATAACGTTGGTTTTAGAGCTTCATGCTTAACAAAAATGAATTCAGCTTTTTTTAAAGTTTGAGGGACAAAAACTCGTGGAAAGGAGTGATGAGCTGGACCGGGAAGAGAGTCCGGTCCGTTGCTGCCTAAAAACCTTGGGACTGGCTCTGGGTTCTCTGGTAAAAATTCACCTGGGAGTCTGAGAGGCTGAGTAAAGACTAATTCTGCAGGGGAAGCGTCTAGATCCTCTTTAGGTGCAGCACGCAACCCCAATAAAACCCAGGGAAGTTTATTTACCCAATTTGTGTCCGTTAGTGAGGCTCTGAGGGCGGCCTTTAAGGACCTGTGAAAACGCTCGCATAACCCATTAGCCTGAGGGTGATAAGCGGTGGTGCGGTGAATTGTTGCCCCTAAGCTGTTGGACATGGCTGACCAGAGCTCTGAAACAAATTGAGGCCCCCTATCGGACGTGATGTCTGATGGGACGCCGAAACGTGCCACCCAGTTTGCTAGAAAAACGCGAGCGACTTCCTCCGCTGTAGTTGCCGCTAGAGGAACTGCCTCTGGCCAGCGCGTGGTGCGGTCTATCATTGTTAGTAGGTGTGTGAAACCTTGGGAGGAAGGCAGTGGTCCCACTAGGTTGACATGGATGTGGTCGAACCTTCTAGCAGGGATTGGAAAAGGCTCCAGAGGGGCTTTTGTGTGTCTGTGTATTTTGGCGCGTTGACAAGAAATGCAAGTTTTTGCCCACTCTTTTACGTCTTTGCGCAGGCCTGGCCACACAAACTTTTCAGCAACCATTTTGACCGAGGCGCGCACACCTGGGTGTGCAAGGGAGTGAATTGCGTCAAAAATGCGGCGGCGCCAAGCAGCTGGTACTAACGGGCGAGGTTGGCTGGTTGAAATATCTCATATTAGGGGGGGCACGCCGTCGCGTAACCCTTTTTTCTCCAGCCTTAACCCTGTTGGTCCAGACAAGAGCGCGCGCACGTCCGCGTCGGTGTTTTGTTCTTCTGCTATGGCTGCATAATCTATCCCTTCAAGGATAGGTGCTGCGTATGTGTCTGTGTTAGTGAAGAGTTCCGCTGCTGAGGCAGTGTAATCTGTCTCCTCGCGCTCTGGCGGTGCCACAGTGCAAGAGAGACAGTCCGCTACTACATTAAGTTTGCCTGCTATGTGTCGAATGTCTGTGGTGAACTCTGAAATCGCAGCTAGTTGTCTCTGTTGTCTGCCCGACCATGGTTCTGAAATTTTAGCCATAGCAAAGGTGAGCGGTTTATGATCTACAAAAGCCGTGAAACTCCGCCCTTCTAACCAAAACTGGAAGTGGCGGATGGACAAATGAAGCGCCAGCAGCTCTCTGTCAAAAGTGCTGTATTTGCGTTCTGTTGGGTTTAGCGATTTGCTAAAGAATGCTAAAGGTTGCCAGACCCCGCTGACAAGTTGCTCTACAACTGCCCCTATGGCCAGGTCTGAAGCATCTGTGGTTAGTGCAATGCGGGCCGTGGGATCTGGGTGAACTAACATTGTGGCGTTAGCTAGAGCGTTTTTAACTTCCGCGAAAGCGCGTTCGCGCTCCGGGGTCCATTCGGCCGCGCTGGAAGCCTTCTTTTTTTTGAGTGCGTCATATAGGGGCTGCATGAGCTGAGCTGCGTGGGGGAGGAAACGGTTGTAAAAATTAACCATCCCCAAAAATTCCTGTAGCGATTTGACCGTGTGGGGCCGTGGAAAACTTTCTATCGCACGAACTTTGTCTGGAAGCGGAACTGCCCCCTTCGGGGAGACTTTGTGTCCCAAAAAATCAATTTGCGAAACGCCGAATTTGCATTTGGCTGGATTGATTATTAGTTCGTGCTCTTCCAGCCTCTGAAAAACAGTAGTGAGGTGCTGCTCATGTTCCTCCTCGGACGAGCTGGCTGCCAGCATGTCGTCGAGGTAGACGAAGACAAAGGGGAGGTCGCGTAGGACCGCGTCCATCATACGTTGAAAAGTTTGGGCCGCACCTTTGAGGCCGAAAGGCATTCGCAAGAATTCAAAAAGGCCGAAAGGGGTTATAACCGCCGTTTTAGGAACATCTTCAGCTCGGACTGGGACCTGGTGATAACCGCGGACTAAGTCTATCTTTGAAAAAATGCGCGCACCCGCTAGATGCAGTGAAAAGTCCTGAATGTGAGGGATTGGGTAGCGGTCATGCGCTGTAGCATTGTTTAATCTGCGGTAATCTCCGCACGGTCTCCAAGAACCGTCGGATTTCGGAACCATGTGAAGTGGTGAAGCCCAGGGGCTCTTCGAGCGTCTAACAATGCCCAATTTTTCGAGAGTTGCAAATTCGTCCCGTGCTATGTTGAGCTTGGCCGCGTCTAAGCGGCGAGCTTTGGCAAAAACGGGAGGTCCCGTTGTCGCAATGAAGTGTTTAACTCCGTGTTTAGCTACAGTGGCTGAGAATTTGGGGGTTGTGAGTGCTGGAAATTGGGTGAGGAGTTGCTCAAACTTACCTCCTGCCGTGGTGACGTTGTCCTGCACAGGTGGTGGAGAAACTCGAGCTGAGCATGGAATAGAAGCAAAAGAGAGTGCATTAACCAGGCGCCTATTTGCTAGATCCACTAATAACCCGTGTGCACACAAAAAATCTGCGCCTAACAAGTTAGAACTCACCGCCGCTACAACAAATGTCCATCTGTAGCTGCGGCCGTGGATGAGGAGGTGCAGGCTTTTTTCGCCGAACGTGTCAATGTCAGAGCCGTTGGCTGCCACTGCTCCGTTGCCCCGGGTGCCCATGGCTCAATCTGCGTGGGAGGGCATGACGAAACTCAGCTGAGCTCCTGTGTCGATGAGGAACTGCTTGCCTGTGTGTCCATCCGTCCCGTACAACAGCTTGTTTTTCTCGCCGAGAACCGCTGCTGTTAACGGCCCTCGGCTTTGGCGTTTCCCGACATCGCGAATTTGCAGGGGGGAAACACATTTGCGGGCTTTCTCAGCAAAGCAGTGGTGGTAATAACAGACGTCGTTCTGTTTGTTACGTTTGGACCGCGCCGCTGTCACCGTGGGTTGGGTCTGCTCCGCGGGTTGTGGCTCTCCATGGCTCGGGGCGTCAGTTTTGAGGTCTGCGGATGCCGCTGTGGGTGTCAGCTCCTTACAGGCGTTGACGAGCCGGTAAGCCTCGTTGGCCAGTGTGCGGAAGTCTTGGTGGTCGTTGCACTTCATGCTGGCGAGTGTCCCTCTCATGTGTGGTGGCAGCGTGCTAAGGAAAATAAACTGGAAGAGGAAATTGTCATTGTCCTCTTCCTTGAGCTGCAGCAAATCCTCCATGAGGGCCTTCGGATTGCCCCCTCTATGGCCGTAGACCGCCAGGATTTTCTCGGCTCTTTCCTCCGCTGACGGGACGTAGTTCGCCACGATGGTCGCCTTGAGCGTCTCGTACTTGTCCCGGGTCGGTGGTCGCCGGATCAAGCTCCGCACACACTTCGAAGTGGCGGAGTCGAGTTTGGAGACGATATGATAGAACTTCATATCGTCTGCCGTGATGCCCGCCAGTATGAATTGGGCTTCAGCCTGCTGAAACCAAGAGGCGGGGTCTTCTCGCCAGAAGTCTGGCAGCTTGACAGCGACGGCGTTCGCGCACACCATCACTGTTGTGCCCGCCGGGTGAGGGTGCCTTGCTTCAGCTCTCACGGCGGTGCTGGAGCTCGGTTGAGCTCTCTCAATTCCTTCTGCCGGGGGGAACAGTTGTTCGTCCGCTCCCTCGTCTGCGTAGTTGCTGGCGTCTGCCTGAGTCGCCACGGATGAGTCGCTTGAAGAAGAACGCCTCCGGTCCATACTCGCGTCAAGGTCATCAGTGTAGAGGAGCTGGAAATAATGAGGCGATTTTGTTTAAAAGCAGCGTTTTAATGAACAGCTCTCCTAACTTGTCTCATCAGGTGCAGAGCGTGGCAGAAGGTAAAAAGAGGCAGAGTTCTGCCAGCTCGCTGATTAAATACAGGCACACATCAAAGACAGGCGTTACAAAGGCTGACATCCCTCGTTATCTTAATCCCCCCATTGTCCTGTTATCTCCTCTCCTCGTCTTGGGAGGTGATGGGAACTCCTCTCCTTGTCTTGGGGGGTGAGGGTGACTCCTCCGGTCTCCGCCGTCGCGCCCTGGGACGTCTTTGTTCTTCACACGGCGGGTGAGATTCCTTTGTCCTTTCAGAGGTGTGAAGTTCCTTACATATGCAGTCACTAAGCATTTCACATGTCCTAACATATGTAGGTATGGAATATATGAGTAATATACAGTAGACCACAGTGCGTTTTTTAAAGTGAGCATTTTGATGTTTTCCGATAATCATGTGACAGACACATTTAGAAGATTAAACCCTACAAAAACACAATTTTTCATCATAAGTATTGCTTTAATACAGCCATGGTAACATGGAGCAGAACGGAATTTGAATTGGATTGGACTGAATTAGCAGCTCTGTTTCCAATACCAATACCAATCCAGTTATTTCTATCTTATCAGACCCAGTATCCAGTATTGATATCAAATTGGTGCATCTCTAGTGTGTAGGTGACATGGATAAGCATGAAATTTCATGAGCTCCTGTATGGAGTGTCGCTTTCAAGAATAAAAGATTTGCAATCATTCCCCTTTGCACCACTGTTCACTGAAAACGAACAGAGGGCGTCTACAGTCTGTCAACTCAATGAAAGTGAAGAAAAATAACACAGACTTACCTTTTTGTGTTTTATATTCAAATATTTCAGCATCCTGCCCTGGAGTGAAGTGCCCAAAGTAAGTGCAGTTTTCCTCTGTGGAAAGAAAGAAAGTTACATTTAGTTCCTAGTTCTTTGCAAATCTGCACTCACTGATGTTTGACTGAAAACATGACTCTGACACACTGTGTTATTATATAGCATGGTTGTAGTCAAGACCACTCCCAGACCAGACTGTAAAAAGACCAAGACTTTAAGGGGTCAAGGCCAAGACCAAGCCAGTTGTAGATCAAGTCAAGACAGTGTGTATGTAGGTCTTGGTCTTGTCTGGTCTTGTCTTGGTGTTGAGAGACTCTGGTCTCATTCTGGTCTTAACGGCATCTTGACTACAACAATATTACACTCAATATTTTATGAAGTATTTACTCTTTTTTGTTTGTTGTCTCCACTGCCAAATGTGGGTAGCTTCCCCCCCAATTCCTCTCTACTGCTTAAATCATAAAAAAAACATATTTTACAAAAACCTAATAATAACTGCAGAATTTGTTAATGATCATGTTTACAAACTGGTTATGATTGGATTTTCTACAGTTATCCAATTATTCAAGCGGCCATGTAAACAGAATAATCTGATAAAGGCCATGTAACTCAAGTGGTTTACCCTCCAGTAATCCGTTTATTCAGTGTATGTAAACACAAGAAAACTAATTATTATCATTATCATTTTATTGCCAGTAATCGGTTTATTGTGACCATGTGACCGGGGTCATTGTCTCTGCAGCTTGGATTACAACAGCATCTTTGTATTGATTTGACCAAGTTTGTGAATTCATAACTCGCACACTTGTCAGTGTGTTTTGTTTTTAAATTAGCCCATCTTCATGAAATTTAATGATATTGACTTAATGTGTTTATATCGAAATGTGTGTTCTAAAGATAAAAGGCAAGGGAATCATCCAGAGGGCTGTGCTGGAGTGACCTGATTACAAATGATAACTGATTCTGATCTGATTCTGTTGGGATTGTAGTTGATGCTTTTAGCTGTCATTATTCTTGAACAGCATTTTTTAATCCCCCGCCAGTCAAAGGCCAAAGGGGTCGAAAAGCCCTTTGGGAGAAGGCCAAAGGGGGATTATGTTATGGGTCAGTCCGTCCGTCCCACTTTTGTGAAATCAACTCTTCCAACAGTTTTGTTCCTATTGATTTGAAACTTAGTACCATGGTTTGGTATACTTCGATGATGTGCATATTACAATTTGACTCATTGCGTGACCTTGAGCTCAAAGGTCTGAGGTCAGATTTTCCCTAACTCTTCTAAACGCAATAACTACTGAAAGAAATGATGTAGACTTTTCAAATTAATACAGTAGTTATATCTAAGATGCATCCTGGACAATTTACTCCCTGACCATGGGTTTGGGCTCAAAAGGTCAAAGTTAACATTCCATTTGCACTATGGTAAATGTTAAATTTACTATTACTATAAAATGAGTAAAGCTAGGGCCACCAAACCTAGTACACAGGAACATCTTGGGATCCTGACCTCTGACTATGGATTTGGGGTCAAAAGGTCAAAGGTGAAGATTGACACCCCCTATGCCCTCTTACTATAAAACATGTAAAGTTTTCTAGAGTCATCAAACTTGCTACACAGGCTCACCTCAGAATCTTGACCTACAACTATGGATACTTTGTTGTATATTCGTGGATCATGGGTTTATTTTATTTATATTTTATTTTAATTTGGTTCTGTCACAGTAATTACAACAGGGAAAATAATTATTGAACATGTCAACATTTTTCTCATTAAACATACAGTGGTGTGAAAAAGTGTTTGCCCCTTGATGATTTCTCATTTTTTTGTATGTTTGTCATACTTAAATGTTTCAGATCATCAAACAAATTAAACATCAGACAAAGATAACACAAGTAAACACAAAATGCAGTTTTTAAATGAAGGTGTTTATGACAAAGGGGAAAAAATCCAAACCTACATGGCCCTGTGTGGAAAAAGTGATTGCCCCCTAAACCTAATAACTTGTTGGGCCACCCTTAGCAGCAACAACTGCAATCAAGCGTTTGCGATAACTGGCAGTGAGTCTTTTACAGCGCTGTGGAGGAATTTTGGCCCACTCATCTTTGCAGAATTGTTGTAATTCAGCCACATTGGAGGGTTTTCAAGCATGAACCGCCTTTTTAAGGTCATGCCACAGCATCTCAATCGGAATCAGGTCAGGATTTTGACTAGGCCACTCCAAAGTCTTCATTTTGTTTTTCTTAAGCCATTCAGAGGTGGACTTGCTGGTGTGTTTTGGATCATTGTCCTGCTGCAGAACCCAAGTGTGTTTCAGCTTGAGGTCAAGAACAGATGGCCGGATATTCTCCTTCAGGATTTTTTGGTAGACAGCAGAATTCATGGTTCCATTTACCACAGCAAGTCTTCCAGGTCCTGAAGCAGCAAAACAGCTCCAGACCATCACACTACCACCACCATATTTTACTGCTGGTATGATGTTCCTTTTCTGAAATGCTGTGTTACTTTTATGTCGGATGTAATGGGACACACACCTTCCAAAAAGTTCAACTGTCTCGTCAGTCCACAGAGTATTTTCCCAAAAGTCTTGGGGATCATCAAGATGTTTTCTGGCAAAACTGAAACAAGCCTTTATGTTCTTTTTGCTCAGAAGTGGTTTTCGTCTTGGAACTCTGCCATGCAGGCTATTTTTGCCCAGGCTCTTTCTTATGGTGGAGTCATGAACACTGACCTTAACTGAGGGAAGTGAGGCCTGCAGTTCTTTGGATGTTGTTGTGGGGTCTTTTGTGACCTCTTGGATGAGTCATTGCTGTGCTCTTGGGGTAGTTTTGGTTGGCCGGCCGCTCCTGGGAAGGTTCACCACTGTTTCATATTTTCACCATTTGTGGATAATGGCTCTCATTGTAGTTCGCTGGAGTCCCAAAGCTTCAGAAGTGGCTAGAAAATTGAACTCAGCTTTCCAAAGATGTGATAAACCACAGTGAGTTTATGTCTTAACGGGGGGCAATCACTTTTTCATACAGGGCCATCTAATTTTGGATTTTTTTTTACCCTTCAAAATAAACACCTTCATTTAAAAAATGCATTTTGTGTTTACTTGTGTTATCTTTGTCTAATATTTAAATTTGCTTGGTGATCTGAAATAATTAAGTGTGACAAACATCCAAAAAAATGAGAAATCAGGAAGGGGGCAAACACTTTTTCACACCACTGTATTTCTGATGGAGCCACTGACCTGAGACTTTCACCAGATATCCATAATAACCCAAGTAATCCATACATGCAAAGAAATCAAGGCAACTGTGTTCAGAAAGTTCTATTTAACAAAGTGGAGTGAATAAGTATTGAACATGCTTGGTGAAATTCATTTAATATTTAGTAGATAAGCCTTTGTTGGTAATAACAGCTTCCAGAGACCTCCTTTATTGAGAAACTAGGCGCAGGCATTGCTCAGGAGTGATTTTAGCCCATTCTTCCACACAAACTATCTTCAAATCTTGAAGGTTCCATGGGCGTCTTCTATGAACTCTGATCTTCAGTTCGTTCCATAGATTTTCCATTGGATTCAGGACAGGTGACTGACTGGACCATTCTAGCAGCTTTATTTTCCTTCTGTCGAGCCAGTTGAGAGTTTCCTTGACTGTGTGTTTGAGATCATCGTCTTGCTGAAATGTCCACCCTCGTTTCTTCTTCATCATCTTGGCAGATAGCAACAGGTTCTTATCAAGGATGTCTCTGTACATTTATCCATTCATCTTTCCTTCAACTATATGAAGTCTGCCTGTACCATGTGCTGAAAAACACCCCCACACCATGATGCACCCACCTGCAAACTTCACCATTTGTGTGGTGTTTTGTGGCTGATGTACAGTGCCATTTCTCCTCCAAACATGCTGTGTGTTGAGGCCAAAAAGTTCAATTTTGCTCTCATCTGACCAGACTATATTCTCCCAGTATTTTACTGGCTTGCCCAAATGTTGTGCAGCAAACTTTAAGCAAGCCTCAACATACTTTTTCTTCAGCAATGGAGTCTTGCGAGGTAAGCAGGCATAGAGCCCATGTCAGTTGAGTGCATTACTTATTGTTTTCTTTAAAACAGCAGTACCTGCTAACTCTAGGTCTTTCTGGAGTTCTCCACGAGTGGTCTTTGGCTCCTGGATAACTCTTCTGATAATTTTTTTGACTCCTGTGTCAGTAATCTTGCGAGAAGCTCCTGGTTGTGGCTGATTTATGGTAAAATTTTGTTCTTTCCACTTCCAAATGATAGCTCCAACAGTGCTCACTGGAACATTCAGCAGTTTAGAAATGCACCTGTAACCAATGCCATCATTATGTTTTGCAACAATAAGGTTGCGAAGGTCTAGAAAGGGCTCTTTGCGTCTACCCATCAGAAATTCTTTGTGGTGTCTTCAATACTTATTCCCTGTGTCCTTCCACTTTCTTAAATATAACTTGTTTTGTGAACACAGTTGCTTTGATTTATTTGTATGTATGGATTACTTGGGCAGCACGGTGGCGGAGTGGTTAGCACTGCTGCAGCACAGCAACTCACCCTTGGCCGGGGGATCCTGGTTTCGATCCCAGCTCCCGACCAACAGTGATCTGTGTGGAGTTTGCATGTTCTCCCCATGTCTGTGTGGGTTTACTCCGGGATTTCTCTGGTTTCCTCCCACATGCCAAAAATATGCAAGTTAGGTTAATTGGCATCAAATCTGGGGATTCTAAATTGTCCTTAGGTATGACTGTGAGAGTGAATGGTTGTCTGTCTCTCTGCGTTGGCCCTGCGATGGACTGGCGATCTGTCCAGGGTGTACCCTGCCTCTCGCCCAAAGATGCTGGGATAGGATCCAGCCCCCCCACAACCCCAAAAGGATTAAGCAGAAGAAGATGGATGGATGGATGGATGGATTACTTGGGTTGTTACTTATATCTGGTGAAAATCTCAGGTCAATGGTTCCATCACAAATATGTAAATGCTGATGTGTTCAATACTTATTTTCCCTGCTGTATATTGAAAAGTCCCCCTCATGGATCGTCACCTTATCGTGGTGGGGGGGTTTGTGTGCCCCGGTGATCCCAGGAGCTATGTTGTCTGGGGCAATTTGCCTCTGATATGGTCTCCCAAGACAAACTGGTCCTGGGTGAAGGGCCAGACTAAGAACGATCCAACAGACTCTCATGATAAATTGTATATCAAGGATTCAGTGTACCCCGCCCGGTATGGGGTTACCGGGGCCCCACCCTGGAGCCAGGCCTGGGGGAGGGGCTCGAAGGCTAGCGTCTGGTGGCCGGGTTTCCACCCATGGGACCCGGCCGGGCTCAGCCCGAAGGAGTTACGTGGGTCCGCCCTCCAGTGGGCTCACCACCTGCAGGAGGGATCATGGGGGTCCGGTGCTATGTGGATTAGGTGGCGGTCAAAAGCGGAGACCTTGGCGGACTGATCCCAAGCTTTCTAAACTGGCTTTTGGTACGTGGAATGTCACCTCTCTGGTGGGGAAGGAGCCTGAGCTGGTGTACGAGGTTGAGAGATACCGGCTAGATATAGTCGGCCTCACCTCAACACACAGCTCCTTTTCCGGAACCAGTCTCCTGGAGAGGGGCTGGAGCTTGGCCTTTTCTGGAGTTGCCCTGGGCGAGAGGCGACGAGCAGTGGTGGGTATTCTTGTATCGCCCCACCTTGCTGCCTCTATATTGGAGTTTTCCCCGGTGGACGAAAGGGTTGCTTCCCTGCGCCTTCGGGTTGGGAAACGGGTCCTGACCATCATTTGTGCCTATGCACCAAATGATGTTTCAGAGTACCCACCCTTTTTGGAGTCTGTGACTGGGGTGCTGGAGGGTGCTCCTCTTGGAGACTCCATTGTCCTACTGGGTGACTTCAATGCACACGTGGGCAATGACAGTGAAACCTGGAGGGGGGTGATTGGGAGGAACGGCCTGCCCGATCTGAACCCGAGTGGTGTTCAGTTATTGGACTTCTGTGCTAACCACAGTTTGTCCATAACGAACACCATGTTCAAGCATAAGGGTGTCCATATGTGCACCTGGCACCAGGACACCCTAGGTCGCAGGTCGATGATCGATTTTGTTATCGTATCATCAGACCTGCGACTGTATGTCTTGGACACCCGAGTAAAGAGAGGTGCAGAGCTGTCAACTGATCACCACCTGGTGGTGAGTTGTATCCGATGGCAGGGGAGGAAGCCATTCAGACCTGGTAGACCCAAACGTATAGTGAGGGTGTGCTGGGAGCGTCTGGCTGAGGCCCCTGTCCGGGAGGTCTTCAACTCCCACCTCCGGAAGAACTTCAACCACATTCCGAGGGAGTCTGGAGACATGGAGTCTGAATGGGCCAAGTTCTCCACCTCTGTTGTTGAAGCGGCGGCCCAGAGCTGCGGCCGCAAGGTGGTCGGTGCATCTCATGGTGGCAACCCCCGAACCAAGTGGTGGACACCAGTGGTGAGGGGGGCCATTAAGCTGAAGAAGGAGTCCTATCAAGCTTGGTTGGCTTGTGGGACTCCCGAAGCAGCTGAGGTGTACCGGCAGACCAAGCGGAGTGCAGCTCGGGTGGTTGCTGAAGCAAAAACCCGGGTATGGGAGGAGTTCGGTGAGGCCATGGAACAAGACTTTCAGTCGGCCTCAAAGAGATTCTGGCAAACTGTTCGGCGGCTCAGGAGGGGAAAGCAGCTCCCCGTCCACACTGTGTATGGTGCGGATGGGACACTGTTGACTTCGACTGGGGATATCGTCGGGCGGTGGAAGGAATACTTCGAGGATCTCCTCAATCCCACTGATACGCCTTCCACAGAGGAAACAGGGTTTGGGGACGAGGGGGATGACTCGCCTATCACAGGGGCTGAGGTCGCCAAGGTGGTTAAAAATCTCCTTGGTGGCCGGGCCCCGGGGGTGGACGAGATTCGCTCTGAGTACCTCAAGGCCCTGGATGTTGTTGGGTTGTCATGGTTGACACGCCTCTGCAACATTGCGTGGAGGTCGGGGGCAGTGCCTTTGGCATGGCAAACCGGGGTGGTGGTTCCTCTCTTCAAAAAAGGGGACCAGAGGGTGTGCTCCAACTTTAGAGGGATCACACTCCTCAGCCTCCCTGGGAAGGTCTATGCCAAGGTACTGGAGAGGAGAGTCTGGCCGTTGGTCGAACCTCGGATTCAGGAGGAGCAATGTGGTTTTTGTCCTGGCCGTGGCACATCGGACCAGCTCTTTACCCTCTCGAGAATTCTTGAGGGTTCGTGGGAGTTTGCCCAACCAGTTTACATGTGTTTTGTGGACTTGGAGAAGGCATTTGACCGCGCCCCTCGTGGATTTTTGTGGGGGGTGCTTCGGGAGTATGGGGTATCGGGCTTGTTGTTACGAGCTATTCGGTCTCTGTACGACCGTTGTGAGAGTTTGGTTCGTATTGCCAACACTCGGTCGGAGTCATTCCTAGTGAGAGTTGGACTCTGCCAGGGCTGCCCTTTGTCACCGATCCTGTTCATAATTTTTATGGACAGGATTTCTAGGCGCAGCCAGGGAATGGAGGGTGTCATGCTTGGTGACCACAGGATCTCATCTCTGTTGCTTGCAGATGATGTTGTCCTGTTGGCTTCATCCAGCAATGACCTACAGCTCTTGCTGGGACGGTTTGCCGCTGAGTGTGAAGCGGCTGGGATGAGAATCAGCACCTCCAAGTCCGAGTCCATGGTCCTCAGCCGGAAAAACGTGGATTGTCCTCTCCGGGTTGGGGACAGGCTCCTGCCCCAAGTGGAGGAGTTTAAGTATCTTGGGGTCTTGTTCACGAGTGAGGGGAGAATGGAGCGAGAGATCGACAGACGGATTGGAGCAGCATCTGCAGTGATGCGGACGTTGTACCGGTCTGTTGTGGTGAAGAGGGAACTTAGTTCTAAGGCAAAGCTGTCAATTTACCAGTCAATCTACGTTCCTACTCTCCCCTATGGTCACGAGCTTTGGGTAATGACCGAAAGAACGAGATCGCGGATACAAGCGGCTGAAATGAGTTTTCTCCGTAGGATTGCTGGACTCACCCTCAGAGATAGGGTGAGGAGCTCAGTCATCCGGGAGAGGCTCAGAGTAGAACCGCTGCTCCTCCACATTGAAAGGAGTCAGTTGAGGTGGTATGGGCATCTAATTAGGATGCCTCCTGGACGCCTCCCACTTGAGGTGTTTCAGGCACGTCCCACTGGGAGGAGACCCTGGGGCAGACCCAGGACTCGGTGGAGAGACTATGTCTCCCAGCTGGTCTGGGAACGCCTTGGTATCCCCTCTGAAGAGCTGGAGCAGGTGGCTGGGGAGAGGGAAGTCTGGGCTTCTCTGCTTGAACTGCTGCCTCCGCGACCCGGACCTCCGGAAAAGCGGTAGAAGATGGATGGATGGATGGATATATTGAAAAGTTGAAAACTGCTCTCCATCAGTAAGTACTGGGATCTTCAAAGAAAATGAAGGTGGGGGATAATGCACTCGCCTCAGAGTGCACTTGCTCAGTATTGCTCACAGCTGATCAAAACCTTTCCACAGCTGATGCCCTCAAGATGTATTCAGTTTATCAAGATCAAAATCACTGAGTTTTTCTGCTTTGTCATTTGTTTCAACTTAAGGCTGTATGATAGTGGTTTTTTCCCCCCTCAAATACCTACTGCTCTCTGTGTTTTTATTTTCATTGCTGTGCTCTTGTTTTAACTGGTGGTGCTCTATCCACCTTATTCCTGAGGGTGCTGCTGTAGAAACAATTATGGGTTCAACTTCCAGTTTTGGCTGAAGTAGTGTTAAATCAGTCAGCAGAGTGGAGTAGTGGGGCATTTAAAATAGTGTTTTTAAAAGTTTTTCAAATTCGTTTTAATGCTTAGTCCACATACGTGTTTTGCAGTCAAATGGCAGCTAATTTCAGCACTTGCAGTTTTTGTATTGTTTGAATGTTTTGGCATACTTGTGGCGCTTGCTGCTGGTGTTCATGGTTGTGCCATAGACAATAAATGGAGGCTTCTCACAAATAAGCACAGCTAAATCTGCACCTCAACGGCAATGCGTAGATTATGCACTGAAAACTAAAAAGGATTGTTGGTGTGATCGGTGGTACAAATACAGGACAGCCACAACAGTACCAGGTGTGTTTTCACTTGTATGAATATCAAAGATCTGACGTTTGTGTGTCATACGTATATGCCACCAGATGCAAGGCTGCATGAAGTAAAATAATAAATAAAAAATAGTAAGTTTGCTTCCTAAGGCTTAATGATTTAAGAAAGATATCAAATAGGGATTTTTTGGGGGGGAGATGCATTCATTGCACTGCCTTGGAACGATATGGACTCAATATTAGCAGCTTCAGCATGCATTAATTTTTAAATTATCACAAAATATAGAGCAATAAAATTTTTAACAATTGTCAGAAAAGGTCTGTACGTGTTAAGTTAAAAAACAAGCATTCATGGCATGACAGCAGCATGAGCATTTTAATTTCGGGGTAAAATGAACAGCTGCAGCTGTTTGTTTTACCCCAACATTTAAACACCCAAGCACGGTGTTGTGGTTCTTCGTGGCTCTGACTAGATTCTACGTCTGCTCTGAGGTAAATTTGATTATGTCCAACATCTTTTAACAAAATGCAACCAACTTTATTGCAGTGCCGACATTGATATAGCTTAGAGCTTTTGTTTACAGTGTTAGCATCTTAGCAGCAGAGCTAACTAATGGAGCTACTGTCTACGAGGCCACTTTTTAAGGTCATCTTCCTATCCCTCGATAGTCGTGGGAAGTGTTATGAATATATATTACTCTTTTTGAGGTGCAAAAGGCAGTGTTCCCGCATTTTTGATACCAAAGTCATTGTTTTTTAACAAGGAAAAGTGTCTCATTTCAATGACAACTCCACATTCTAAACTTGGACTTCCGGCGCCACACGAGTCAGCTGCCTTTTTGCAACAGCGGCTCAATTCTGAGTTTTTCTTCCTATTTCTTATTTACTTTCTGGCTCTCTCACTAAATTTTCTGATCCGGCGACACCTTATCTATCACGGACACACATATCGCCCCAAATGTCTCCCGAGCCGGCGGACGGAGCCACTGTTTATAGCAGGAGACAGTACAACAGGGACCAGCTGTTAGCACTTAACTGGCCCACGGTGCTAACGCAAAAACTCGACATACCGGGAGAAATAAGACGGAAACGGCGTGGATGTCGAGCTGGAGTAAGACGGCGGGTGAGGAATATAAGGTACAGACCCGTCCTCCCATCCATTATTATGGTGAACGTTCGATCACTACTCAATAAGACAGATGAGCTAGCGGCTATCTCCCGCTACGAGAGCGTCTTCAGAGAGACTAGCATGATGTTGTTTACTGAGACGTGGCTAACAGAACTAGCAACAGATGCTAACATCGAACTGGAAGGTTTCCAAGCAATACGGGCAGACCGGACACCAGACAGTGGGAAGGCAAGGGGCAGAGGAGTGATAATGTATGTCAATAACAGCTGGTGTAAACCGGGACATATCACAGTTAAAGAGCAACACTGCAGCAAAGACATTGAGTTGCTAGCTGTTAGCATGCGGCCTGTCTAGCTCCTGAGGGAATACTCACACGTGATCTGCATTGTTATTTATGCAAATCCGACGGCGAACGCTGGGACAGTGCGTGACGCCATCCACTCAGTAACTGGCAGGCTGCTAACACAACACCCAGATGCTCTCCTCTTCATCTCCGGTGATTTTAACAATATCTCACTGTCCCCCATTTTGCCCATGTTCACCCAGTATGTCACATGCCACACTAGAGACAATAAAACATTGGACTTATTCTATGCAAACACTAAGGAGGCGTACACCTCATCACCACTTCCCCCACTCGGGAGATCGGATCACAACTTGGTTCATCTCCTGCTGGTGTACAAAACCCTAGTACACAGACAACGTCCGATTATGCGCACGGTGAAGATACTGTATGGTCTGAGGAGGCAATCGACGCTCTAAAGGACTGTTTTGAAATCACTGCCTGGAAGCAGCTCTGCGATCCACATGGTGAGGACATCGACGGCCTCACTCACACCATCACGGACTACATCAACTTCTGTGTGGACAACACCGTACCCACCAAGCTCATACGGTGTTGCTTGAACAACAAACCCTGGATCAACCCTGAGATAAAATCACTACTGAGAGAGAAGAAGAGGATCTTCAGGTCGGGGAACAGGGAGATGCTGAAGTCCGTACAGAGGGAGCTAAGGGGGAAGATCAGAGAAGGCAAGGACAGCTTCAGGAAGAAGATGGAGGACAAGCTGCAACAGAGCGACATCGGCGGGGTCTGGAGAAACCTTAAAACCATCTCTGGGCTCCAGAATACCTCTTCCCAGGCCACAGGGGGCAGGGAGTGGGTGAACAATGTGAACCTGTTTTTTAATAGGTTTGACCAACCGCCCTCCCCCCTGCCTGCACAACAACCACTGCTGCCTCTACCGTCATTAAGACCTGCTGTCCACCCCCCACTCCCAGCACACAGCCCCCCAACCTGACCCTCACTAAGACACAGGTGAGGACGGAGCTGAGGAAGATCAAGGCGAGGAAGACCTCGAACCCGGACTGCATCAGCACAAAGCTCCTCAAGTCCTGCGCAGACCAGGTGTGTGGGATTGTGGCACACATCTTCAACCTGAGCCTGAAGCTGGGGAGGGTACCACAGTTGTGGAAAACATCTTGTGTGGTACCTGTACCAAAGACTTCCCACCCTAGAGACTTGAACAGCTACAGACCAGTGGCCCTGACATCTCACCTGATGAAGACCCTGGAGAGACTGCTCCTTGCTCACCTCCGCCCCATGGTGGGACCAGCAATGGATCCACTCCAGTTCGCCTACCAGCATGGAATCGGAAGGGAGGATGCAGTGATCTTCCTCCTTCACCGTTCCCTGTTCCATCTGGAGAAGCCCGGGAAGGTGGTGAGGATCATGTTCTTTGACTTCTCCAGTGCTTTCAACACCATCCAACCGATGATCCTGAGGGACAAGCTGCTGTGCGCAGGGGTGGACCGGCACCTGTCATCGTGGATCCTGGACTACCTCACAAACCGGCCACAGTTTGTGAGAACCCGGGATTGTGTGTCCGACACGATCATCGGCAGCACGGGGGCCCCCCATGGAACGGTTTTGGCTCCCTTCCTGTTCACCCATTATACCGCGGACTTCTCACACAACACAACACACTGCCATCTACAGAAGTTCTCTGACAACTCTGTGATCGTCGGCCTCATCTCCAACGGAGATGAAGCTGAGTACAGAGGACTTATCCAGGACTTCGTGGACTGGTGCCATCGGAACTGCCTCCAGATCAACATGAGAAAAACTAAGGAGCTGGTGGTGGACTGCCGCAGGCAAGGACAACCCCTCACAGCACCAGTAAACATCCAGGGAACAGACATTGAGATGGTGATATCCTACAAGTACCTAGGTGTTCATCTGAACAATAAACTCGACTGGTCACACAATGCCAATGCACTATACAAGAAGGGGCAGCGCAGGCTGTTCCTACTGAGGAGGCTTACGTCTTTTGGTGTACAAGGGATACTCCTGAAGACCTTCTACGATTCGCTGGTGGCATCAGCCATCATTTTTGGAGTGGTCTGCTGGGGCAGTGGCATCACAGCAGCCGATAGGAAGAGACTGAACAAACTGATCAAGAAAGCCAGCTCTGTCCTGGGGCAACGCCCTGACCCAGTGGAGGAGATAGGAGAGAGAAGGATAGTGGCTAAGCTGTCATCTCTGCTGGAGTCCGAGTTTCACCCTATGCAGGACATACTGAACGCACTGAGGAGCTCATTTAGCAGTAGGCTACATCATCCTAGGTGCGCGACCGAGAGGTTTCGCAGGTCCTTCCCACCTACGGCTGTCAGACTTTATAACCTAAGCAGGGTTGCTTGCAGAGATAGCAAAAAAAATGTGACCTAATAGTATTGAATGCAAAAGACGCAACAGACTTACACAAAATGGTCCCCTCCAGTGTACAACTAGGACAATATCAGTCGCTACGGAGGGTGACAATATGTATGGGTACATATTCATACTATGTGGGGTAACTAAATAGACAGTTATACTGTTTATTCCATCTAGCTACAATGCTCCGCACTGTGTATATATATTTATGTGTACATATGTATATTCACTGCTCTTATTTTCTTATCTTCTAAATTATTGCTCTGAGTGTTGCTATCCCTGTGCTGTTGCAATCCTGGAATTTCCCCATTGTGGGACTAATAAAGGCTTATCTTAGTACCGGAAGTTGCACACATAATTCACGTAAGACATCATGGGGGCTAAGAATAAGGTGGCTAATACAGCTTGCAAATATGGTACTGGCACTTATACAGTAAGTACAGTTTAATATACAAGAAAAACACAAGGTAAGTACAGTGGAAAACAGGGTCAGTTCACAGAGAGCATGGGGTAAGTACAAGGTCTCATGCAAGCTGTATAATTCTTCTACTCTGATCAGACATTATTCCTGTACAAAGATGAATTAAGTACAGAAAAAAATTGGGTTAAAGCAGTTTCTCCCCCTGTACTTACCCCTTAATAGAGAGCCTAAGTCACGCCCCCTCTACTGCATATGGGACTTGAAATCGGAAAAAATTTCCATTGGAATGAATGGCAAGGGAGAAGTTATCTTTCGATCCCAATTGAATTTTGCCACGAATTACACATACGATGTTTGTCAATTTAAAAGATAATTTTCCACGTAATTAAAGTTGTATGTTGCTGTATATTAAAAGAGTAATATTTAGGTATTTTTGAAACAGCTCAGTGGACTACACCTTGTCTCGGCCTATAAACGTTACAAAACACAGTTGTGAAGGTTCCCCTCTCAAAGCATACTACCCGTTTTTTGACCGATTAAAGAAGCATCCAAAGGGGAGAAAAACAACACAAATGTATTGTTTTGTATTTTGAGAGCTGCAGCTGACCCAGAAGACTGCTAGTTACTTCCCCCTCAGCACTATTTGAAAACGATGGCGTAACTTATGCGAGTCTGAGTATGTAGACTCTCAATTTATGTGTTTTCACAACCTTATACTTAAACAGTTAGAGGACAACCTACTGTGTCATTTTTGTGGAAAATATAACATATGTGTAACTCGTGGCAAAATTCGATTGGGATGAAAAGATCATTTTCCATCTTGCATTCACTTCAATGGAAATTTTTTCCAAAGTAGGTCCTGTGTGCAGAGGAGGCGTGACTTAAGCTCTCCTTTACCCCCTACACTGTCTGTACTTACCCTGTACTTACAAAGTAATTTCGTCTGTTCAGCTTTGAAGAATAATATAGCCTGTATCTCCAAACTTACCACGTTTTCTCCTTGATTTTACCCCATACTTTCCCCTTGTCCTGTTTTTAATTCCCCCCCACACACACTTTCCCTATACTTAACCGATACTTACTGCATTATACAGTAAGGTGCTAGCCTTTTAGATACACTTCTCCTTTGGTTAGATACACCTTGTGAATTCTGTCCTTTTATCAGACACTTCACACAGACTCAGATCCCTCTCACACTATTATCTAAAAGCATCTCACATAGCAGGCCACCTCTGAACATAACATTACCAGTCAAGTGGTTGCCCCGTTTTGTGAGATTTTCTCTCTCAAAGTAAACAGGGTCACAGCCAACATCATGTTCAATTTTCATCATGCAGACGAGGTGTTAAACCTTAGGGATTTGCACAAATAAAGCCAGGCCGTTTTTCGTGATCATGCAGTGGTTTGATAGAGGGAATTACTCTTTGATGCCCTGCCAAGTATTAAAGAAAAAGGAATCTAGTTTAAGAAACAGACTTGGTTTGCTGTCAAAGCTTGATTACATTTGACTTATTGTTGGCTATTGGGGTTTGCAAATGTCATCTTGGTCGAAAAGGGCACACTGAATATCTCACATCTCTGTCTTATCTTTATGTAACATGAGTTTCTGAAAGCAAAATAATGTCTGCATTAAAAAGGCATGACACATGGGTCTGAGGGATCACACTATATGTGCTGATAGAGTGAGAACGCTTATGTATGTAACACCGGACCAATATGTCACTTGGTGTCATGCAAAGTATAGTCCATGTCAGCAGTCTTCGCTGGAATGAAGTCTCAACTCGCATGCATGGTCCTAATCCTAGTTTCCACCCATTCTCATCATGTGAAGTCAGAGGCTCTCATATGGAAATGTGTAAGACTGCATGGCAGCATTTTAACAGTGTGATGGGACATGCTGGGATGGTATAATAATTTTCATATGTACTCTGCAAATGTTCGAGCTAAGCTAAATGGGATGTCAGGTGCGCCTCAAAGGAAATAACAATAATTCAGTATGATGGCACGAACAATATACCTGCATCATGTTTTTTTAGCCAAATCAACATTGAAATGTTGACTAAAACTACTTTTGAAATTACAAGCTTTACGTAATATGTGGACTCCATACACAAACAAAAAAGAGGATGTTTTTCTTTTCATGAATGAGGACAGGGACTGGCCATTAAAAAAAGAAAAAAACAAAAAACAAAACAGAGGCCGTTGCTAAGCAACAAGAGCTGGTGTTTTTCACTGTGAAAGGCATGCAGGATGGTATGATAGAAGCTTGTCAACTAGCAACAGTCCGTAGTCCAACCTTGTACAACAAAGGGTGGAAAATGTCTTTGAACTTTTCCCATCGCCAGTTTGTTATTTTGGAGAAATGATAATTATTAAATATTATGTTAATTTCCACCTTAACATTTTCTCTGTTGACTTCAAGAGTGGCTTTTCATGATTCACAGTTTTAACTAGGTCCTGATTTCTTTTTTGCCAGATCTTATTGATGCATTTCGGATGGTTGGCCTCATTCCTACATGTATATGTAGCCTTGTGGAGATGAAATAACCAGACCGAACTTTCCGAGCAGATGAACTTTATTTCACTCTCACATCTTCCAGAATCAGAACATTAAACTCGTGAAGCAGGGACTCTCTTTTATATCCCAAAACTCACACCTCCCTGCTACCTGAGGTCCTGCATTCACCATTCACTCTCCCCAGACAGTTCCCCTTACCCCCCAGCCCTTTGATCTCCATGCTCTCTCAGTCTGAGAGGAAAACTACTGAACTCTACAGCATAGGTCCTCCACACCGCCCCCCCCCCCAAAGTCTCAAACTGGGTGTTAACTCTTCCGTCCTTGTGGCTTGAGCCTCCGCCCATAGCTGCTGTAGCGGGGGGTCTTCGGCTCCGCAATGCTGCTGTGCCGGTGGGGGGTTCCTGGGGGTGTATCCATTTGTGGGGGGACAATGGAGGGGGGGAGAAACACGCAGCATGCTCGTGTGACTGCTGTGATGAATCATTTACCTGGGGAGTTCTCAGTGGGGGTCTTCCTCGCCGAGGAACTCGAGCCAACACCAGCTGCTTGTCTGCCATAACAAAGGCGGGCTTAAGCCTGTCTATACAGATTCTCTCCTGGTGACCCC
Source organism: Pholidichthys leucotaenia (assembly GCA_020510985.1). Taxonomy (NCBI): domain Eukaryota; kingdom Metazoa; phylum Chordata; class Actinopteri; order Cichliformes; family Pholidichthyidae; genus Pholidichthys; species Pholidichthys leucotaenia. The sequence goes on along the minus strand of CM035848.1, from coordinate 109,586,659 downwards.
CCAGGTCTAACACAAAATGTCTGTCCCCGGTTTCCAGCACTCTGAACGGGCCATCGTAGGGTGGGTGCAATGGGGTCCGGTAGGCATCGTGCCTGACAAACACGAACGCCGCATCCTTCAAGGTTTTTGGCACAAACGTGTGGGGAAAACAGTGGTGGGCCGGGCCAGGGAGCGTCCGTGTGTCTGCGCTATGCTGCGAACACGGGGACGGATGGGTGTTCGGTGTGGAGTTATCTGGTAAAAACTCCCCGGGGAGCGGCAGGGGCTGCGTAAAAACCAGCTCTGCTGGGGAAGCCGCTAAATCCTCCTTCGGTGCGGAACGCAACCCTAATAGAACCCACGGCAACCGGTCCACCCAATTTGCATCCGTAAACGAAGCCCTGAGCGCTGCTTTCAGTGACCTATGGAAACGCTCGCATAACCCATTGGCCTGTGGGTTGAACACAGCCGTGCGATGAATTGAGACGCCCAGGCTCCGGGCCATCGTGGACCAGAGGTCGGAAACAAACTGCGGGCCCCGAATGGACGTGATGTCCGAAGGGGTGCCAAAACGTGTCACCCATGTTGTTAAAAAGGCACGTGTCACGTCTGCGGACGCGGTGGAAGCTAGTGGGATTGCTTCGGGCGATCGCGTGGTGCGGTCCACCACTGTCAGGAGGTGTGTGAACCCCTGTGATGGTGGGAGGGGGCCGATGAGGTCCACGTGAACATGGTCGAACCTCTTAGCCGGGATATGGAACAGCTCAAGGGGGGCCTTTGTGTGCCTGTGCACTATGGCTCGTTGGCACGCTACACAGGCTGCAGCCCACTGTTTCACCTGTTTGCGCAGGCTCGGCCAGACAAACTTTGCTGCCACCATTTTGACTGACGCGCGTACACCTGGGTGTGCCAGGGAGTGAACCGACTCAAAAACGCGGCGTCGCCAAGTGCATGGTACCACGGGGCACGGGCGGCCCGTGGAGACGTCACAGATTGGGGAGGGCCCTCGTCTTGCATAACTCTGCTCTCCAGCCTTAACCCTGTTGGTCCAGACTGGAGCGCACAAATGTCGGCATCGCCGATCTGCTCTGTGGCCATAGCCGTGTAATCTATCCCCATGTAGACTAGGGCCACTAAGGCGCGCGAGAGAGTCAGCCACCACGTTGAGTTTACCGGCCACATGACGAATGTTGGTCGTAAACTCCGAGATCGCGGCCAGCTGTCTCTGCTGCCGGCCCGACCATGGTTCCGAAACCTTGGCCATCGCGTACGTTGTGGTCCACGAACGCAGTGAAGGCGTGCCCTTCCAGCCAGAACTGGAAGTGGCGTATGGCCAGGTGGAGAGCCAGCAACTCCCTGCCAAACGCGCTGTATTTACGCTCATTTTCGCGCAAAGACCTGCTAAAAATGGTGAGCGGCTGCCAAGGACCGGCGACACACTGCTCCACGACGGCCCCTATGGCCACGTCTGATGCATCTGTAGTGAGCGCAATCTGAGCCGCCGGGTCTGGGTGTGCCAGCAGTGCAGCGTTCGCCAGAGCTGTTTTAACCTCGGAAAATGCTTGCTCCCGCTCAGGACCCAACTCTGTCTGCCGGCTTCCGTTTCTTAAGTGCGGCGTACAACCGCTGCATGAGCTGGGCTGCACGGGGGAGGAAACGATTGTAGAAGTTCACCATCCCCAAAAACTCCTGCAGCGCCCTGACCGTCTGAAGCCGAGGAAAATTCGCCACTGCGCGCACCTTGTCCGGCAAGGGTATTGCTCCCTCCGGTGAGATGCGGTTTCCCAAAAAATCGATCCCTGTCACGCCGAACTGGCACTTCGCCGGGTTGATTATTAACCCGTGCTCCTCCAACCTTCGGAAGACCGTCCTGAGGTGGGCTATGTGTTCGTCCTCGGACGCGCTGGCCACCAGGATATCATCCAGGTAGACGAACACAAACGGCAGATCGCGCAACACCGCATCCATCATGCGTTGGAATGTCTGTGCCGTGCCTTTTAACCCGAAAGGCATGTGTAAAAACTCAAACAGACCAAACGGGGTTATTACAGCTGTTTTAGGTATGTCCTCCGCGCGCACCGGGACCTGGTGGTAACCACGGACCAGGTCTATCTTAGAAAAAATACGTGCCCCGGCGAGGTGAACGGAAAAATCCTGAATATGGGGAATCGGGTAGCGGTCGTGTGCTGTGGCGTTGTTTAATCTGCAGAAATCTCCGCAAGGTCGGCTGCACGGTGGCGCAGTGGTTTAGCACTGTGGCAGCACAGTTTTACCCTCGGCCGGGGGATCGCGGGGATCATGAGATCGTGGGTTCGATCCCAGCCCCCGACCAACAGTGAGCTGTGTGGAGTTTGCATGTTCTCCCCGTGTTGCGTGGGTTTACTCCGGGGTTTCTACGGTTTCCTCCCACATACCAAAAACATGTAGGTTTAGGGCGCTTGCGCACGCAGTGACCGGCAGCCGGTGGCTTGTCACCAGACTGCAAACCAAATCTACCTACGGGTACAAATAAGTACCAAAAAAAAAAAAAAAAAAAAAAGGTCGCCACGATCCCTTGGCCTTAGGGACCATATGTAGTGGGGATGCCCATAGACTGTTTGATCGTCTGATGATGCCCAGCCTTTCCAAGTTGGCAAACTTCTCGCACGCTATGGCCAGTTTAGCTGTGTCCAGGCGCTGAGGTCGTGCAAAAACGGGCTGCCCGGTGGTGGTAGTAAAGTGCTCCACCCCATGTTTAGTGATGGCCGCCAAAAACGTTGGGACCGTGAGTGCTGGGAGCTGGGTGAGCAGTGTGTGGGACTTACCACCTGGAGCTGTGACGTTGGCTAGCGTTGTTGGCCCAGCTCCTCGAGCTGTACAGGGGAGAGAATCAAAAGACATTGCATTAATCAGGCATCTGTTAGTAACATCGACTAGTAGTCCGTGTGCACACAAAAAATCAGCACCTAAGATTGGGAAATTGCATGCCGCTATGACGAATGTCCATTGGTACGTACGGCTGTGCAGGGATACAGTCAGTGTCCTCTCACCAAAAGTCTTAATGTCTGAACCGTTTGCGGCCGTCCGCTCGGGGCCACTAGTTCTCGCTAGCCGGTCGGCGTAGGGTGACAGGATGAGGCTCTTTTGGGAGCCGGAGTCTACGAGGAATCGTCTCCCCGAGCGTGAGTCTGTCACGTAGAGCAGCTTGTTTTCTTCACCGGCGGTCGCAGCTGCTATCGACTCCCGGTCCTGGCGTTTCCCGAACACTTGAATTGGCACGGTGGCACACATCTGCGTGCGTCCTCTCCAAAACGGCGGTGGTAGGAGCAGAGCGTGTCTCTCTGGCGCTTCCTGGCCCCTGCTGCCGCTACTATCGCTGGCTCCTCGCTTCTGCTGGCCGTCTTGCTGGGTTCCGATGCCGCTGCATTCACTGTGAGGGCTCTGGTGGTGAGGATGATCCGATCTGCCTCCTGGGCTAGCGCACGGTAGTCACGCGTGGCCAGCAACGGCGAGTTGGCAAGGACTGCTCTGGCCGGCGTTGGGAGGTTCTGGAGGAAAAGGTGGGCAAATAGAAAATGCCCATTGTCCGTACCTATCAACGCCAACATCTTCTACATCTGTTCGACCGCCAACCCGTCTCCCAACTCGGAGCGCCTCAGGAGCCCCTTCGCTCTCTCGCAGTCCGAAAGCGTGTAGCATCGGGTCAGCACGACTTTGAGAGCCCCGTATTTGTTGTGGGCTGTGGGCTGTTGGAGCAGGCTCGCTACTTGCTGAGTCATGCAAGCGTTCAGCGCTGCGACCACGTAGTAATACCTGGTGTCATCTTTCGTTATTCCCCGGAGCGTGAACTGGGCCTTGGTGTGGAGGAACCAAGACTTCGTGTCGTGCAGCCAAAAGTCCAGTAGTTTGACCGAAACGGCGCCGACATTGCTGGGGTTTCCCGTCTGGGTCGTCTCAGGGGTGTTCGCCTTGTGTTCCATTCTGCGTCAAGGGTCACCAGTGTGGAGATGAAATAACCAGACCGAACTTTCCGAGCAGATGAACTTTATTTCACTCTCACATCTTCCAGAATCAGAACATTAAACTCGTGAAGCAGGGACTCTCTCTCTTCTCTCAAAACTCACACCTCCCTGCTACTTGAGGTCCTACATTCACCATTCACTCTCCCCAGACGATTCCTCTTACCCCCCAGCCGTTTGATCTCCATGCTCTCTCAGTCTGAGAGGAAAACTACTGAACTCTACAGCAGGTTCAGGTTCAGGTTCAGGTTACTTTATTTGTACCCGTAGGTAGATTTGTTTTGCAGTTGGTGACATCCATATTTACAAGCCACAATTACATTCAACATAGACACAAACACAGGCACACATCTTACAAAATAGGTAAATATAAAATATGTACAATATAATTTTTATAGCTTGTTCAACTCTTTGACAGCAGCAGGGACAAAGCTGTTTTTGTAGCGCTGGGTTCTACTTTTTGGGACAGCAAACCTCCGTCTGGAGGGAAGAAGCTGAAAGTTGCAGTGCAAAGGGTGGGAGTCATCATTTAAAATCGAGTCGGCCATCCTCTGTACTTGTCTGGTGTACAGGGATGTCAGGCTCAGCTGTGACTCACCAAGCAAACGACTGGACCATCTGACTACCTGATCCAAGGATTTCCTGTGTTTCAGTTTTATCTGACCAAACCATGACATTAAAGAAAAGGATAAAACAGATTCAATAAAAGCCCGATAGAACATAGTCATTATGGTTCGGTCAATTTGGAAGCGTGCAAGTTTCCTCAAACAATGCAAATTTTGCTGACCCTTTTTGCACACCCTTTCACAGTTCACCTCAAAGTTCAATCCACTATCAATAATCGTCCCAAGATATTTGTACGATTGTACACATTCGGTGGTCTGGCCTTTTAGTATGGTGACTTTGTGCCTGGGAGTTTTCCTCCTAAAGTCAATAATCATATCTTTCGTTTTTGTTGTATTCAGCTGCAGGTAGGAATCCTCACACCAGTGAACAAAGTCATCAACTACTGGGCCGTGGCCACTCTCACCATCCTGGAGGAGACTGACAATGACTGAGTCATCAGCATACTTTATAATGTGTCTGTTGTCATGTCTGCTCCGACACATGTTTGTGTACAGGATGAAGAGTAGTGGTGACAACACACACCCCTGAGGAGAGCCAGTAGAAGAGCACTTTAGGTCCGACAATGTACCATTGACCCTTACTCTCTGCGTCCTGTTGGTTAAGAAATCCAGAATCCAACCCACCAGATTATTGCTTAAATCAAATTGTTGCAGGAGCCTTTCAACTAAAATATGAGGTTGGATTGTATTAAAGGCAGAAGAAAAGTCCACAAATAAAAGCCTGGCGTGTGTCCCATTAAAATCCAGATGTTTAAAAAGCATGTTAAACAGAGTGACAGTGGCGTCCTCCACTCCTCTGTGAGGCCTATAGGCAAACTGCAGAGGATCCAATGCATGTTCAGTCTGCTTTAGGACCTCACATCTGACCAGTTTTTCAAAAATTTTCATTAAAATTGAAGTCAAAGCAACTAGTCTAAAGTCATTTACCGTTTTAGGACAGCTGGATTTTGGAACGGGAACAACCACGGCATCTTTCCAGATCTTAGGCACATGTTGTGTCTGTAAGGACTTATTGAAAATGTAGTGAAATATAGGACTCAGTTCATGTGCACAGGACTTTACCAGGCGTCCACATATATTATCAGGGCCCTGACTTTTGTTCACTTTTACAGCGCGGAACTCCCTTTCAACATCCTGCATCTCAATATTAAAGTGCTGATTGTTTTTGAGTTTCTGTTTCAAATCTTGGATTTCTGTGCTAAAATCAAAGGAGTCAAAACGACCATAAAAACAATTAAGAGCATTAGCCAGCTCTGTGTCTGAACTAAAACCATCTAAAAACACACGATTACTGCGCTCTGTGCTCTGAAGGCCTGCAATTTTTTTCATACTGGCCCAGGCCGAACCAAGTTTATTTGCTGCCATCTTGCTTTCCAATTCTGATTTATAATTCTGTTTTGCTCTTAAAATTTCGGCCTTTAGCTCCTTAGTGGCAACCTGTAGCGCAGAAACAGACCCCTGTTTAAAGGCAAGTGCTTTCCTCTGTAAGCAGGATTTAACTAATTTAGTAACCCATGGTTTGTTGTTGGGATATATTTTGACACGTTTACGTGGAACAAACTTATTTTGACAGTGAGCCATGTATGAGCATGTGAGCTCAGCCAGAGAGTCCAAATCATCCCCGCAGGCCATTATGAACATCTTCCAGTCAGTACAGTCAAAGCATTCCTGGAGGCTGTGCTCTGAATCTTCTGTCCACACATCAATGTCTCTCATCTCCACCTTGCCTCTTCTGAGAGCAGTTTTATATGTGGGCAGCAAATGAACACAGTTGTGATCTGATGATCCTAAAGGAGGAAGGGGGAGTGATTTATAGGCCCTCTCTATGGATCCATAGCACAGGTCCAATGTCTTTTTTCGCCTGGTTGGGCAGGAGACATACTGATGAAAGTTTTTAAGTGTCTTCTTTAAAGAAACATGGTTAAAATCCCCAAGAATGAAGTTTGGCGCCTCTGGAGAAATTGACTGCAGCCGCTGGATCACATCAGAGATGGTGCTGGAGGCGGAGTCAGCGTCTGCCCTCGGATGAATGTACACAGTTGTGATGAAAAGTTGGGGAAACTCTCGAGGCAAATAAAAGGGGCGAAGCGACACAGACAGCAGCTCCACATGGGGTGTACAGATGCGCTCTCTGACCGTGACAGATGTGCAGTACTGCTTATTAATGTATAAACATACTCCGCCCCCCTGACGTTTCCCCGTTACCTCTTCCTGCCGATCCGAGCGCAGCGGAGCTCCAAAGCCGTCAATCCACAGGTCTGCGTCTCGATCATGCGCAGTAAGCCAAGATTCAGTGAAAGCCATGACGCAGCAGTTCTTAAAATCCTTCTGGTAACGTACGTTGCCTTGAATTTCCTCCACCTTGTTTCTCACAGACTGTGCATTCCCAAAAATGATCGAAGGAAGAGGAATGTTACCAAACTGACGTCTCCTAAGGCGCAATTTCACACCTCCACGTCTTCCACGCTTCCTCCTGCCGCTTCTCTTTTCACCGCTGTGTCCGTCTCTCAAAATAAAGTCCGGCAGCTGAAATCTGGGCGCAATCAGAGACTCTGCACCAGCTGTGTTAAAGCGCAGCAACACGTCCCTGGAATATTGTATTCTGCCCGCTATTCTGCTCGCCATGGAGCTGAACGCGTTTACCTCAGAGACAAAGAGCCACAGCACAGAAAGCAGCAGTGCGAGATATGACAGGAAATCCATGTTGCAGATACCAGGGAGCTGTTCGCCATATATTCCACCAACGCTCCAGGGCAGAAACGACACAGAGGATTTTCTAAAAACGTAAAAAAGTACAAAAAACACACACACGCACACACGCACTATATCACCAAGCTGCTGGTCGCTGCGTGCGCATGCGCCCAAAAAGCATGGGTCCCCCACAGCCTAAACAATGGCATCTCAGCATTAGGGGCCGGTGGGGATGGGCCCCACCAAATCTTGCTGTTGAGCAGTGCACACACAGCTAGTAAGTTACATTTTCAACAGTATATGCTTTTCTTCACAACTAATGAATAATATTGTGCAGTTATGACGATAACAGTAGCACTGTCATAAAGTCCAGTTATTTTGCTATATTTCTTACATCAAAGTCAGGATTTCTCGTAAATAGTGCTGTCTCATTACACATGGGGCCAGCCCTTCATCGCCTGTGAAAGTCATTCTGTGAATTAAAACTGCATTGTGCATGCTCCACCTGCTGTCTGTATTGCCCTGCGTGTTCAAGAATCCTGGTACCACAGCCAATCAAAAGTTACTAATGGATTTGTGGTAGTGTCAACTCTGTTCACTCCAATGGACCCCCCCCTTTTTTTTTTTACGCCAGTGGCAGATCACGGAATGCAAAATAGTTCTTGGATGTTAGCAACAAGCGTTAGCATCACCAAAGAGTTACAGTGCAATGGACCAGTTCTGAGCTACTTTCAAAGGGTAAGACATTTAAAGTTTATGATTTTATGTTATCAACCCACTGGAATCAAATCATCGGTTTAGTATGTTTTTACAATATTTACCACTAGATTAGTAAATTTAGGCAACATTAATACGTAAATAAAATATTAGGATAGGATACTGTTTAAAGTTAGCAACACTATATAAACCACCATCAGTTTACTATTTGCAGTTCTGTTTGTGTCGTTTCTTTAAAGGCTGTGAAATTATTAGAAAGTGATTTTAATTTTTCTCTTAAGGTGGGATAATGAAGCATTAATTACAATTAAAACTGTTCAGTAGTAGAGAGAGGAGGTGGTAATGCACAGATATCTATTTTGGAGCTAGTATAATAAAACCAGTGCTATAAAGGAAAACAGAAAACCATAGCTTTTGGAGTAGTGTTTGTAAATGTTGTGATTCTGTTGTTACTTATGGTTTTTCTCAAATACTCAAAATATGGCTTCAAATAGTTTCCTGTAATTATTAAGAGGTAATACTTGTGCTTTTGTCAGTTTTTATTTGAGACGGCACATGCTAGAAAAACACATACTGATGTCTGGCTGCTTGTTGTTAGGCAGCATTCAGAGAAAAGAAAAACTTTTTAAAAAGAAAAGCAATCTGTCATCTTTTCAAAGATCAGGCAAGGAGTTTGGTTCTGCAGCATCTCTGCCCATCATGTCAACCACAGCAGTTTCCATAACTGTGATTTGTTCTGTCAGTTCATTTTTGCCTCCGTTTGGCTAGGCTTCCATGTTTTTTGGACAGGTGTTGTTGCAGGATCAAGACAAATGCACACCACTAATATCATGTACACTGTAGGCATGAAACATTCAAGTAAAGTGAGCATGTGCTAGATTTTCTCAATGACATTTTAAAATGATTTCTCTCTGAGTCCAAATCTGAATCCCATACTAAACCCACAATATCACAACGGCACATACTGACTCTGTGCTTTAAAGGCATCACTGGCACCCTGTCCACATATACATTGCCTTTCCCTGGGCTAGTATGTGGTGACTCCAGCTCCTTTTTTGACCATGAATCCCATCCTCAGGGAGTGTAAAGTAATCTGAGTTGAGGGCTGGTTGGAGATGTGAAGCTGCAGCAGCAGGAAAGTCTTGTGGGGACATTTTGGTGGAGCAGCACGCCTCTTTGGTGGAGCTGTGCCTGACTCAGGTGGCCCCGTCACTCAGGAGAACGCTGGACTTGAACACTTAAACCCTCACCCAGCACAGCTGAGTATTTACACGGCTTATATTTATAACTGCAGCGACTGCTTGCAGATCAGTTAGCCCAATATTATTAAAAAAAAATGCACATTTTCTGTTTCGCAGGCACATTCTGCTACATTAGTCTCATGACTGCTGAAAGTGGCAACATCTCATTACAGCACAAAATTCATTTAAAACATTTAAGCTTTGTCACTTCATTGCTTCTCAGAATAGCTTATTTAAAGTTTGCAGCAGTTCTGGAGACTCTGCTTTAAGGGCAAAGCAGAAAAGAGCCAAAAACCATAATATTAGCCATGGGAATTCATTCTTTTCTACAAATAATTAACACAACATGTAGCACAAATCTGCATATTACACATATTACACTTTATGGAATGATGTCACCATCTATGCTTTGTCAACATGAATAACAAATCGGCCCATATTTTCCACATGAGTGTCTCCCATTTAAAGGGATCTGTTTAAATGGCTGTTTAAGTCCTGCTTTGGATCAGGGTTTGGAGCGTGGCTACGATAAACAGTAATGTTCCTCTCCAAATACAGCTATTGGGCATGGGGAAGCCCGTGGAGACTCATGGGCCATCTGCCAGAGCCAAGCGGCCATGACAAATCACTTTTTTGGATTTAAAGTTAATTGTTTGGCTCTGCGTCCCTGTTGAACGTGAGCTGTCTGGATATAACAGATTTTTCAGATCATTTCTTTGACTCTGTTTAAAGCAAAAAGACAAAACCCATATTATAGATTTAAAAAAAAACACCTGACAGCCGTCTTTTCTGTCTAAAGAATTTCCTGTATGTCTGGGTGGGTCAAACTTATTTAGAATATTCAGCACATGCCTCCACAGATGGATTCCCCTCAGGCATTTCACCTGCTTTTGGAATGGAGCTGCAGGGCAGACACTGTCTGGGATTCCCAAAAGTTGCCCACCACCATCAGTCACAAAATATTTTAGACGTTTCAGTGTAAATTTAGCCTCAGATGAGCATTAGTGAGATATTTGCTCTCCAGACAATCTTCAATGTTCTGAGAGGGTCGCCTCCCGTTCTGCAGCAGAGCGACTGTCACCACAATTCACTGAAATGTGACTCATTGCTTGTCAGCAATGGGTCAGCGCTGTTTACGTCTGTTTTATTCGATTACAGTCTGACTTTTCTGTGAACAGCTGTAAGAGCATTTCACATCATGAAGTGTTTATTTTGGGATATTCAAAGCAAGAGAAGCTGATGGTAAGACATCAGAATACACATGACCTGTAAACTGTGGTGGACAAAGTATAAACATCAGTCAATTAAAAGTAACTTTACCACACTGTAAACATCTTTATTTTATTACACATTAACTTTTTAACTGTTTTAAAGTTGGAATGTGTTTTTCTTCATTATCTGCAAATGTGGTATCACTCCTAATTAGTGGAAGTTCTGAGCCACTCAGCACCCTTTTGCCACCCCACTGAAACATATTTTCTGCTCCTATTTGCTATTCATTGTTGTAGTGTAGGGGTCACTGTCCTTGTCTCCTTGTTTGAGACCCGATCTCAGCATTGTTATGTTTGTTTTCTTTTTCAGGATATTTGATTTTGATATAGAGGTCAATAAGAAAACTCCAAATATCAAAGTACTGTACATTTCAAGTGCCAAAAATTACATTTTTAACAGTCTGACTTGAGGAAAACTTTAAACGTGGGAACTTTATCAAAAGTGGGGCAGTGTTTCCACCACCCTCATTAACCCTACTGTGGTGCCCTTGAGCAAGGCCCCCCAACTCCAACTGCTCCAGTGGAGCTGCTCAGTGGTCACAGGTCAGTCTGTGGTTGTAGTGGGCAGCTTCCAGGTATGAATGTGTAAATGTGTGAATGTTAACAGGGCAACCATGAAAAAAGACAGGTTGCCTCTCAGTGGACCAACCCTGTATAAATAAAATTTAAATAAAATAAATAAATACATTTTTAAAAACCTATTAAGAGGCACACATCATTACCACTACCCCTCCGTGGATCACCACCGTGATCGTGGTGAGTGGTTTGTGTGCCCTAATGATTCCAGGATCTATGTTGTCGGGGACAACTTGCCCTGGTAGGGTCTCCCAAAGTAAACCGGTCCTGGGTGAAGGGCCAGACCAAGAGTGGTCCAGTGGATCCCCATGAAAAAGTTACAACAAGGATTCAGTGTATGCCACCTAGTTTGAGGGCCCAAAGGAGCCCTCAAGATCCCCATGATCCAGGATCCAGGCACCTGTCTGGGGTTCTCTGCTTGGACTGCTGTACCAGCGACCTGTACCCCCTGATAAGAGGTAGAAGATGAATGGATGGATGGTTACCACTACATTAAAACCACAGGGTAAAAAGTTGTTAGTTTTATGTTTGTTGTTATTGTGTTCATACAAAAGTGAGTTTAGGTAAGCAAAACAAGACTGTGAAGAACAATTAAAGAATTCTCTGGGGTGAGCCAATATTGTCTGTTTTTTCCATTACCATGCTAAGTATTATACAACAATTTAAGAAGTGAAATTAAACCTTGCAGATGTACAGTGGTGTGAAAAAGTGTTTGCCCCCTTCCTGATTTCTCTTTTTTTTGTATGTTTGTCACACTTAAATATTTCAGATCATCAAACAAATTTAAATATTAGACAAATATAACACAAGTAAACACAAAATGCTGTTTTAAAATGAAAGTGTTTATTATTAAGGGTAAAAAAAAATCCAAATCTACGTGGCCCTGTGTGAAAAAGTGATTTGCACCCCCCCCCCCCCACCTTAAAACAAATTAACTGTGATTTATCACATCTTTGGAAAGCTGAGTTCAATTTCTCTAGCCACACCCAGGCCTGATTACTGCCACACCTGTTCTCAATCAAGAAATCACTTAAATAGGCCTTGCCTAAGTCCTATTTTTGGTCTACTTCACTTGCCAAAGTGAAGTAGACCAAAAGATCCTCAAAAGCTAGACATCATGCTGCAATCCACAGAAATTCAGGAACAAATGAGAAACAAAGTAATTGAGATCTATCAGCCTGGAAAAGGTTAAAATGCCATTTCTATAGCTTTGGGACTCCAGCGAACCACAGTGAGAGCCATTATCCACAAATGGCGAAAATATGGAACAGTGGTGAACCTTCCCAGGAGTGGCCGGCCGACTAAAATTACCCCAAGAGTGCAGCAACAACTCACAAAAGACCCTGCAACAACATCCAAAGAACTGCTGGTCTCACTTGTCTCAGTTAAGGTCAATGTTCATGACTCCACCATAAGAAAGACTCTGGGCAAACATGGCCTGCATGGCAGAGTTCCAAGATAAAAACCACTGCTGAGCAAAAAAACCATCAAGGCTCGTCTCAGTTTTGCCAGGAAACATCTTGATGATCCCCAAGATTTTTGGGAAAATACTCTGTGGACTGATGAGACAAAAGTTGAACTTTTTGGAAGGTGTGTGTCCAATTACATCCGGCGTAAAAGTAACAGCATTTCAGAAAAGGAACATCATAACAACAGTAAAATATGGTGGTGGTAGTGTGATGGTCTGGGGCTGTTTTGCTGCATCAAGACCTGGAAAACTTGCTGTGGTAAATTGAACCATGAATTCTGCTGTCTACCAAAAATCCTGAAGGAGAATGTCCGGCCATCTGTTCGTGACCTCAAGCTGAAGGACACTTGGGTTCTGCAGCAGGACAATGATCCAGAACACACCAGCAAGTTCAATCTCATTGAGATGCTATGGCATGACCTTAAAAAGGTGGTTCATGCTTGAAAAGCCTCCAGTGTGGCTGAATTACAACAATTCTGCAAAGATGAGTGGGCCAAAATTCCTCCACAGAGCTGTAAAAGACTCATTGCCAGTTATCACAAACGCTTGATTGCAGTTGTTGCTGCTAAGGGTGGCCCAACCAGTTATTAGGTTTAGGGGGTAATCACTTTTTCACACAGGGCCACGTAGGGTTGGATTTTTTCCCCCTTAATTATAAAGACCTTCATTTTACTTGTGTTATCTTTGTCTAATATCTATCTTTGTCTGAACAACTCATTCTCCTTGGAGACTTCAATGCCAGAGTGGGTGCTGACCACGACTCCTGGCCCTCCTGTCTTGGACCTTTTGGCGTGGGCAGAATGAACGACAACGGACAGCGGCTGCTCGAGTTCTGCACATATCACGATCTGTGCATCACAAACTCGTTCTTCAAGACCAAGCCCCAACACAAGGTTTCCTGGCAACATCCGCGCTCAAAGCACTGGCACCAGCTAGACTTGATCCTGACCAGGCGCACCTCACTGAAGAACGTGCTAATCACCCGTTCGTTCCAGAGTGCAGATTGCGACACAGACCATTCATTGGTGTGTTGCAAGGTCAAGCTGCAGCTGAAGAAATTCCATCGTGCTAGACAACCTGGAAAGGCATGGATTGACACCAGCAAGATGGCCCAACCAGAACTTGTTGAGCAGTTTGCCTCCACCTTTGAGAAGGAACTTGGTGTACCACAAGGAGGAGAATCTGCAGAGCAGAAGTGGGAAGAGCTGCGAAACACCATCTACCGCACAGCCTTGGCTACCTTTGGGAGGAAGACCTCGAAGTCACAGGACTGGTTTGATGCCAAGTTGACCGAGATGACCCCCGTCATTGAAGCCAAGCGCTCAGCACTTGCTGAGTACAAGAAGTACCCAAACGAGAAGAATCTCCAGATTCTCAGGGCTGCGAGAAGCAAAGTTCAGCAGACTGCTCGGCGCTGTGCCAACGAGTACTGGACTCAGCTCAGCCAAGACATTCAAACCGCTGCCATAACAGGGAACATCCGTGGTATGTACGATGGCATCAAGAAAGCACTTGGTCCGGCTCAGAGCAAGACGGCCCCCCTCAAATCTTCCACTGGGGAGATGATCACAGAGAAGAACAAGCAGATGGAGAGATGGGTGGAACACTACTCCGACCTCTACTCTAGACAGAACACCGTGACACCGTCAGCCCTTGATGCCATCGACTGCCTGCCATCCATGGACGAACTTGATGCCGAGCCAACCATCAACGAACTCAGTAAGGCCATTGATAGCTTGGCCGCTGGCAAGGCACCCGGCAACGACGGCATACCCCCTGACCTGATCAAGCACTGCAAGACCGCCCTACTGCTGCCATTGCATGACGTCCTCTGCCAGTGCTGGAAGGAAGGTGCCGTACCACAGGACATGAGGGATGCCAAGATCATCACCCTCTACAAAAACAAAGGGGAGAGAAGCGACTGCAACAACTACAGGGGCATTTCCCTCCTCAGCGTTGTTGGCAAAGTCTACGCACGAGTTGTTCTCGTTCGTCTACAGAAGCTTGCCGAACGTGTCTACCCCGAGTCTCAGTGTGGCTTCCGCGCTGAGCGATCGACGGTAGACATGATATTCTCCATCCGCCAACTCCAGGAGAAATGCAGAGAACAGAACATGCCTCTGTACGTCGCCTTCATCGACCTCACCAAAGCGTTCGATCTGGTCAGCAGAGAGGGCCTTTTCAAGATCCTGCCAAAGATAGGATGCCCACCAAAGTTGCAAAGCCTCATCAAATCGTTTCACACCAACATGCAGGGGATAGTGCAGCACGATGGCAACGTCTCAGAGCCATTCAACATACGCAGCGGAGTGAAACAGGGCTGTGTACTTGCGCCAACCCTCTTTGGGATTTTCTTTGCTATGCTCCTGAGGCATGCCTTCAGCACAGCAACAGAGGGAATCTACCTGCACACAAGATCTGACGGCAGGCTTTTCAACCTCGCCCGCCTGAAAGCCAGAACCAAAGTACGCGAGGCTCTAATCAGAGACATGCTGTTCGCAGACGACGCTGCAGTCGCAACCCACACACAGCAGGAGCTTCAGACCCTGATGGACCGCTTCTCCCAGGCATGCAAGGACTTTGGGCTTACCATCAGCCTGAAGAAGACTAACGTCTTGGCGCAAGGCACGGAAGCACCACCAACCATCACCATTGATGACTACAAGCTGGAGGTCGTGAATCAGTTCACGTACCTGGGGTCCACGATCAGCAACAACCTCTCCCTTGATACAGAGATCAACGAGGATTGGAAAATCAGCCTTCACACTCGCTCGCCTCACCACACGAGTGTGGGAGAATCCCAAACTCTCTGTCAAGACGAAGATGGCAGTGTACAACGCCTGCGTCATCAGCACACTGCTCTATGGGAGTGAGACGTGGACAACATACGCCCGGCAGGAAAAGAGACTGAACTCCTTCCACTTGCGCTGCATTCGCCACATCCTGGACATATCCTGGCAGGGCAAAGTGCCCAACACAGAAGTTCTGTCCCGCGCCGGCCTTCCCTCCATGTTCACTCTACTCAGGCAGCGCAGGCTCCGCTGGCTAGGCCACGTTCACCGTATGGAGGATGGCAGAATCCCCAAAGACGTCCTCTATGGAGAACTGGCAACTGGCAGGAGAGACGTTGGCCGCCCACAGCTGCGCTTTAGAGATGTCTGCAAGAGAGACATGAAGGCCCTGGATATCAACACAGAGCGCTGGGAGGACCTTGCAACGGACCGCTCCAAATGGAGAGGCACCCTGACCAGACAGCTCAAGGCGGGTGAAGAGAGACTGACTGCTGCAGCAGATGAAAAAAGGACCCGCAGGAAGAACCGCCACAGACCCAGCAGCACGGAGACCACCCACAAGTGTGACCTGTGTGACAGGGACTGTCATTCGCGCATCGGCCTGTTCAGCCACAGGCGGTGCTGTTCCAGCAGAGTAGATGTTTAGGATTCTCTTCCATGGTCATCATAGACCGACGGAGGCCGACGACCTTTGTCTAATATTTAAATTTGTTTGATGATCTGAAACTAAGTGTGGCAAACATACAAAAAAATGAGAAATCAGGAAGGGGGCAAACACTTTTTCACACCACTGTAAATAAGTTGTTCCATTTAACAAATAAATTGTTCAATTGTAACAACTCATAATTCATTTCACTTCCCAAAAATGTATCAAGATATACACTATGCATACATACAGAGATGTAAAAGAATTCTGTTGGCCAGGCCTGCTCTCTATATTTGTTGGTGAAGCCTAACGCGCTCCTTAGACAGCAGCTATTTGATTACCTAATATAGCAGGTCATCATGGGTATTACTAAAGGCATTTATTGAGTTTCTGTGCCATCAAAAGGCTTAGCAACACAAGTGTGTCGGCAATACAATTACTTACAGCTATGCAGCTATTGCCAGATGAGGCCAGACAGTTACTATGGAGGTGGTCAGGCTTAGATAATTACTGTCCTTTCATTGTGGTGGGTGGTGTTTTGTCATTGGTACCCTTTTTTCCCCCTTGGTAACAAATTGCTGTACACTTAATAGATAAAAATCACTCAGTCAAAGTATTAAACTGTCTAGCAGGGTTAAGCTGACTAAATTTTACTCAACCTCAGGTAGCCTTGAGTTTCAGTTTCCTCCCTTGGGATCAGCGTGCTCAGTCCCAAAATAGAAAACAACAAGTGTAAAAATATAATGCCATTGCTCCAGCAACCATCACACTACTCAACAGGTAATATATTGTATGTGATTTTATTTTTTGTTTATTTTGCATTTTTTTTATAAGCTTTAGTTTTTTTTTTTGTCTCTTTTGTGAAAATGTGTGTCATTATAATGTAATCCTATTATTATTATTATGCCTGCATGCCCACAGCTGTTAACATATAAAAAGTTTTATAATACAACCCTCAAATCATTAAAACAAAACCTACATTAGTTTCTGATACTAATATTTAATATTTGATTATAAAACTAATAAGAAGGCTATAATTCCAGTGTTCATTGCTCTGTTGCAACATGTCCGTGTGCAATGTAAATATCAAATAAATTTCTGACAGGAGTAGATGTTGCATGTAACTCTAGGAGGAACGTGTAACTCAAAAACATATGTCTCACAATGACCTGCCCAAAAAGTTCTGTCAGAGCATCCTGTATGTGTGAATGGTTATGCTGATGTCATTTGAAGGTGCCCAGTCAAGCGTCATTTTAAAAAAGGGTATGTATAAGCAACCAGCTGTTTATTTCAATATCTGCCAAATTCATCGGCAATTGTCTGCAAGTTCTGTAGCAGCTAATTTTCCTTGTAAAATCATCCAGTGGAAAACAGTTAGCCAACAGAATGTGTGACACCATTTCTTAAATGGTCTTTTGTTGATTTCTAATACACACTTTTAAAGGTGAAGATGACAATATTTTCATGAAAACAAATATTAAAAAATGCATCAGCAAAATGTTCAGAAAGATACACAATTTTTTTCTTTATATCTTCAGAAAAAACTATATTCATGAAAAAAACTTAAAAATTTTATGGGTTTGAAATAATCATATTTACATTTGAGCACTTGGATGGCAAGACTACTGTGGCTGGTAACAGATATATACAAACACTCGATAGGACATGGGTAAAATTTTCATGGCATGCCATAATCTGTAGGTAAATATAATGGTTGACAACACCTGCAGCATTATGATAACAGGATACACAAACAGTTGTTTGTTCTATTTATTGTAATCATATGTAAGCTCTGTATACAGAACGTGGCTAGCGTGGTGACTAGCCATGTCCTTTCTTGTGTGTGTGTGTGTGTGTGTGTGTGTGTGCACACACACTGCAGGGAAAATAAGTATTGAACACGTCAACATTTTTCTCATTAAACATACCCCCCACACACACCCTGTCAAGCAGCTAGGTAAGGAGAACAGAAATCTGCTTCCCTTATTGTGGCAAACAGATTTACTTTGCCAAAAGGAGCTTGAAACAGTACATATACTGTATATCTACTATATATTATTTAGAGACTCCTCTTGTAATAACTTTTAATACTGTATTTAAATTGTTTTACCCATGAAGGACCCGGCAGGGGGGGGGAATTGGGAAGGGGGAAAAAAAACAAGAAGAGCAAACAGAAAATTGCAAAAAATTCCTCCCCAGTTGGAGGAAGTCATTTGACACAGAGTGAGGATACTCAAACTCTGAAAATATACCATTATGCTGAACATAAACTACAAGAGATGGAAAATGATATTGATCCTGATAACCACTTTTTCAATAATATTCATAACCATTGTGAATATTACACTGAAAAGCAATTCAAAAGTCAAGTGCAACTAGATGGTAAACTATCAATAATACACTTCAACAGCAGAAGTCTTAACAAAAACTTTCCAGAGATTAAGGACTATTTAAAACAGCTAGACAGAAAATTTACAGCTATCGCAGTCTCTGAAACTTGGCTTAATGAAGAGCAGGCTCCCCTGATGGCAATAGAGGGATATCAGATGTTTCATATTAACAGACCTCAAAAAAAAGGGTGGTGGTGTTGCACTGTATATTGATGACCTGTATAGGTGTAAGCTTGTAAATGGAATGTCCTTTGCACTACCAGGGATTTTGGAATGTGTTACTGTTGACATTGA
Source organism: Pholidichthys leucotaenia (assembly GCA_020510985.1). Taxonomy (NCBI): domain Eukaryota; kingdom Metazoa; phylum Chordata; class Actinopteri; order Cichliformes; family Pholidichthyidae; genus Pholidichthys; species Pholidichthys leucotaenia. The sequence continues at coordinate 109,567,970 of CM035848.1, read as the reverse complement.
CCAAGATAAAACAAAAAATCTAATTATAAGTTGTATATATAGAACGCCGGGAACTTGCATTGAGACATTCAGAGATAAATTAGTCGAGCTGTACAATAATATTACTAGTAAGAAAATGGTAGTAATTTGTGGAGATTTCAATATTGATTTACTAAATCCATATCAACAAAATGTAGTTACAGAGTTCATGAATTCTATGTACAGCATGAGTCTATATCCCACAATAACACATCCCAGTAGAATCACAGTTCACACTGCTACACTTATTGACAACCTGTTTGTTAATATTATTGATAAGAAAATAGAAAGTGGATTATTGATAAATGATATAAGTGACCACTTGCCAACCTTCGCACTTATCCATGGCCACACGGGGGCCAAAACAGAAAAAATTTTAAAATCGTTCAGATACAAATCACCAAATGCAATCGGTTCTTTTAAAGAGGACTTGCTGAAGCAAGACTGGACAGAAGTCTATGTATCAGATGTAAATGAAGCCTATGACACATTTATAAACATTGTAACCACTCTTTATGAAAAAAATTGTCCATTAGTAAAAAAAAAAAGCTTAAACATAAATTTGCCGATAAGCCATGGTTAACCAAAGGATTACAAAAGGCATGTAAAAAGAAAAATTTATTATATAAAGCTTTCCTAAAGAAAAGGACAAAAGAAGCAGAGCAGCGGTATAAAACATAAAAAAATAAGTTAACATATATAATAAGATGTAGTAAGAGAGACTATTACAGTAAAGAACTGGAGAAAAACAGAGACAATATTAAAAATACATGGACAATACTTAACAGTATTCTTGGAAATAAAAGCAGAAATACAAGCTACCCAACCGATTTTTCAAAAAATAATAAAACGACTCAGTGTGAATGCAGCTTCACCTGCAGATGAATTTAATAACTTTTTTGTTAACATTGGTCCTAATTTGGCTCGAGAAATACCCATTACGGCGCCTACAGGTGATACAATAAGCAATAACACTGCTATAAATGACTCCATTTTCATAAAGAACACAGACAAGAGAGAGGTCATTGAAATTGTTAAATCGTTTAAAAGTAAAACATCTACGGACTGCGATGGTATTGACATGCTCTTAGTCAAAACTATTATTGAATGCTTAGTGAAACCACTGACGTATATCTGTAACCTGTCTCTCCAAACAGGTATATTTCCCAATGCAATGAAAATAGCTAAAGTAATTCCGATCTACAAGACGGGTGACAGAGGGGAATTCTCAAACTATAGACCAATTTCACTATTGCCGCAATTTTCCAAGATACTTGAAAAAATATTCTGTGAGAGAATTGACAACTTCATACTGAAGAATAATTTATTGTGTGAGCAGCAATATGGGTTCAGACACAAGAGGACAACTGCATTTGCTCTAATGGAATTTATAGAAAAAATATCAACTGCCATTGAAAATAAAGAGTATTCAGTTGGGGTATTCCTGGATCTTAAAAAAGCATTTGATACAGTGGATCATAATTTATTATTAAAGAAACTACAAAATTGTGGTATTAGGGGGGTAGCACTGTCCTGGTTAAGTAGTTACTTAAAGAATAGATATCAGTATGTATGTGTTGGTAACAAAAACTCACAGTTACTGAAGGTTACTTGTGGAGTCCCACAGGGTTCAGTTTTGGGGCCATTGTTATTCAATATGTATATAAATGATATATGTAAAGTTTCAGAAAAAATGGACTTAATATTGTTTGCCGATGACACTAATCTATTATGCAGTGGAAGCAATTTGGAACAACTTTTGGATACACTCGGAAAGGAATTAGGAAAGCTTAAACTGTGGTTTGATTCAAACAAATTAACGCTCAATTTAAGTAAGACAAAATTTATAGTCTTTAACAACCATCACAACAACTCAGTATCTAAACTCAGTGTAAATGGTGTAGAGATTGAAAGGGTATCTGAAACTAAATTTCTTGGAGTAATAATTGATAATAAACTGTGTTGGAAGTCACATATTAATTATATTAAAGGTAAAATATCCAAATCAATTGCAATACTACACAGAGTGAAATATTTGCTGAATCAACCCACACTATATACCTTGTATCATTCATTAATACTCCCATACATGACATATTGTACTGAAGTATGGGGAAATACATATAAAACAAACGTATATCCACTCTTTATGCTTCAGAAGAGAGCTATTAGAATAATAAACAAAGCAGCTTACAGGGAACCAACAAACCCACTTTTTCTTAAATTAAAAGCTCTCAAGTTGAAAGATCTGGTTGACTTTAAAACTGCAATAATAATGTTTAAAGTGAAGAATCTATCACTGCCCGCAAATATCCAAAAGTTGTTCCAAATAAGGGAGAAACGGTATCATTTCAGAGGAACATGTATATTTCAAAAACCTTCAGTGAGAACTACCACCAAGCAACACTGTGTTTCAGTGTAAGGAGTCAGATTATGGAACGATTTTGGACCTGAATTAAAATCATGTACAACGCTTGGACAATTTAAACAAAAACTAAAGGAAGAAATACTCCAAACATATATACAAGATGACATGTAAAATCACATAAGGATTGACATATCCAGCCTGTGTTGTGTTGTAGCTTAGATTTTTTTGTCACATTTTGTCTTAGCTTCATTCTGAATTGTAATCGCTCTTGTCTTGTTTTTTTTCTTTTGAATTCTTGGATGGAACATGGGTGGGCAATATAAGCTGCGGCTTCAGCCATCACCCATTTCAGATAACTTATGCTGACCTGTATAATCAGAGGAGTTATTGTCTAATTTGACCTTGTTGGATTTTCTTTCCCCCTTTGTTATATTATTCAGTTTCTTTTAACCTGTACTATCCGAAATAAAGATTCATTCATTCATTCATTCATTCAAAAAACAAACAGATTGACACAACTGAAACAAACAAGACAAACTGTTTCTTGTACTGAAAAGGTCTCATCACGAGTTTGGTATCTGCACCTGTTAAAGAACAGAGAGACATATGTGTGTGTGCATGTGCATGAGAGCGCGCGTAAAGCAAGTGTGTGAGTGGTTTGCTAGGAAACATAAAAAAAAGGTGGCAGGTCACAACAACACCCCTTCCCCCTGGAAACCCCAAGCAGACAAGAACCAAGCGACCAACCCCCACAGAGCACAATTGTCCCGAAGCCAACAAGGCCCTGGACAACCAGGCATCCACCCCAGGAGGGATGGCTGAGGGAGGCTGGGTCACCAAGCGGCCGGCGTGGCACCGCCCCCCCCCCCCCGCCCCCAGACCAGCCAGCCCCCGCACACCCCCTTCCCCGGTGGAGCCAACGCCAGTTCCCAGGCTGCAGGCACCGGAAGGCCAGCACCCAACCACCCCCCATCCTGGGCCAGTGACTGGCCCACGCCAGGCACACACTCACTCGCGCTCCGACTCACTCACATTTACTCGTGCTCTCCCCCTCACACTCACCCATACTCAATCATCCTTAACATATGGGGCAGCCGCGGCACAGATGGAGTGGGCATGAATGCGCATCAACACCCGGCAGCAGCCAAGGAGACGGCTGGCGTGGACCAGTGGCCACACCCCCACCAACCCACCCTGGGGCAGCTGCGGCCACAGAAGCAGACCACCACCATCAACGCCCACCAAACGGTCCACCGCAAGCACCCCGAGATGCTACCCGACATGCAAAGCGCCATACAAATCCGACCCACCACCACCATCGCCATCTCCACTCATCACTCCATCACTCTCATTTACTCACTTGCTCACTCACTCTCTCACTAGCTCATTCCCTTGCTCGCACCTATTCATTTGGCAGTGTGCCCAGGGATGACGACAACACGACAGGTCCTAAGACACCAGCCAGGCCCCTGGCAGAAGGAGGGCAGCAGGGGTGGGGGAAGACCCACCACCCCCTCACCTCCCATGGGTGAATCGTGATGAGTGAGTGTTAGTTGTGTGGTGTGACTGGGTGCAGATGTGTGAACTACCAAAGTGCAGTTAAAATTGGGGGGATAGTATAATAGTGCACTGCTACCCACTGCTGTGGGCAATGGAGCTCCCATCTCCCCAAGCCCTCAGCGTCTACAGTGCAATTAAAATTGAGGTGAGGGCGGCGTCACGGCGCAGTAGACAGAGGGATCTTGTTCACCGACACCGTACAGCACACCCTCACCCCTAAATCCTAAGTATAAGATGTATGATCCACCCAGAATTGGGGGGGGGGGGGGAGTGTAAGACTGGGAGGGAGGCGGTCCCAATACCCCCCCTCCCCAGAGCTCCCAAACTGGCTCTGGAGGCCACCCACTGCCCCCAGATCCCATCCCAGGGCGAGGGCTACCAGGCCATGCATCCTAGGATTCACCAGTGACACACCCTGGCGCTCACCAGCACCACAGGCATGATGGGGCAGCCACACTCACACCTACTCTCATGCATCTTGTACACACAAACATACATAATAATAATGAATAAATGGCCAGACCCATACAGTACTCCACATGCCAAGCGACATCCCAGAGCGCCCACTGCGAGCCCACAACCATCCACCCCAGACAGACATTAACATTGGCAGGCCACCCCTGCAGCCACAGCCGCCCGGGGGCAAACCGATGGAAATGCAGCCGCCAACCCGCGCCAACGGCCACCCCGACCACCACCAAGCACCCACACACACCCATTCCTAGTGTCAAGGACACCGGAGGCAAAGTGGGCTAAGTGCACTGCCCCGGGAACCAACGGCAGGACGGCCAGGGAGAGCAGGACCTGAACTGCCACCCCCCAGGCCACCAGATGGCCCGCCCTGGCTCCCGCCACCCAATGAGGTCTTCCCCCTCCACATACACACCCTCCACCCCAGCATGTCCACCCACAGGCACTCGCACCCACCCACACACACTCTCTCTCATGTGTACACACACATACTCACATCACATATGTCCACCCAGACCCACACACAACCTCGCACATTCACACACAACAGACATACCCACATGTTCACACACACATGCACACACCCACACACCCATACATGCAAACCCACTGACACCCACACTCGCGCGCACATACGCATACGCACACACATGTGCATGCATGCACACACATGCACACCCACATACATAGGCGGGGGCGACTGCCCCTTGGGATGCAGGCACCAGCCCCCAGAGCGTCACCAGGGCCCCAGGGAGGATGCGACCCTGCCATGCAGGGACGCGCCCAGGCCGGCCCACACTGCTGGCGCACACCCGACCCCGGCCCAGAGGGGGGACAGCCCTCCCCAGCACTAGGGGCCCAAGGCCAGATCCAGCCCCACTCAGGAGGCAAGGCCGACTGGCTCAGAGCCACGGCCCACCCCCTTGGCCCACACACAGCCACCCCGAGACAGGTGTCACAGACACCAGCTCTAGTGGGCCACAGAAGAGGTACCAAGGAGAGCGAGTTGCTCCCCGCCACTCCTCAGGTTATAGAATCAATAAGCAGAAACCAGAGAGAATTGAATTCAGCCAATTGGTTTTTAGAGGAGGCAGAGATTCTCTCCAGACTAACATAATCTAATAAGAGGTTCTTATAGTGAGTTTTACATAAATTATTTCTTGATTTCCAATTCATGAGGATAGTTTTCTTTGTGACATCTTTACCTCTGTATTTATTTCACTTAAATCACCCGGTATGCAAACTGTGGGAGAGGTTGGGATACGATACCCAAGCCATGCCGATAAGTCTTCACACGTCTTCTGCCAGAACTTTTGGACCGGTGCACAGGACCACATAGCGTGCATGTAACTGTCCGGGATGTTGCTGGTGCAATAGGAACAGATATTTGTGTGACTCAGGCCCATTTTGAACATCCTTTTTCCTGTGTAATGAGTTCTATGTAGAACTTTGTACAGTATGAGTTGTAAATTAGAATTTTTATTCATCTTAAAGGTGTTTAAGCATATTTGTGTCCATAGGCTTTCATCTTTATTGACTGATAGGTCTGTCTCCCATTTTAATTTTGGAAGAAATACTGACTCATCCAGTTTTGATAATAGTCCATATATTTTTTATATCAATTTAGGAAAATGAAGATTTAGAAACACTAAATCTATCTGGTTGAAACCGAATCTTGCTTTTATTATGGATTTAAGCTGTTGGTATTCGAGAAACTTTTTGTCACTGATGTACTGTGACACCAGTTCCTGAAATTGGATAAAGGTTCTACCTCGAGTAAGATGTTCTAAGTTTTTTTTATTCCTTTCTCATACCATAGTAGAACGTTTAGCATCCTCTTTTGTTGTAGGATATCAGGATTATTCCAAATGGGTGTGAGTTTCCTAGGGATAAGTGAAGACCCCGTTATTTAAAAAAAAATTAAACATATTTCTGATGGAGCCATTGACCTGAAGTAATGCACTCAACCGACATGGGCTCTATGCCTGCTCACCTCGCAAGACTCCATTGCTGAACAAAAAGCATGTCAAAGCTCATTTAAAGTTTGCTGCACAACATACTGTATGGGCAAGCCAGTAAAATACTGGGAGCATATAGTCTGGTCAGATGAGCCAAAAATTGAACTTTTTGGATGCCACAACACACAGCATGTTTGGAGGAGAAATGGCACTGCACATCCCATCATGGTGTGGGGGTATTTTTCAGCACACGGTACAGACTTCATAAAATTGAAGGAAAGATGAATGGACAGATGTACAGAGACATCCTTGATAAGAACCTGTTGCTATCTGACAAGATGATGAAGAAGAAACGAGGGTGGACATTTCAGCAAGACAATGATCCCAAACACACAGCCAAGAAAACTCAACTGGTTCCAGAGAAGGAAAATAAAGCTGCTAGAATGGCCCAGTCAGTCACATGACCTGAATCCAATTGAAAATCTATGGAATGAACTGAAGATCAGAGTTCATAGAAGACTACCCATGGAATCTTCAAGAGATGAAGATAGTTTGTGTGGAAGACAGGGTTAAAATCACTCCTGAGCAATGCCTGCGCCTAGTTTCACCATATACAGCCGTGGACAAAATTGTTGGTACCCCTCTGTTGATGAAAGAAAAACCCACAATGGTCACAGAAATAACTTGAATCTGACAAAAGTGGGAATAAATAAAAATTCTATGAAAATTAACCAATGAAAATCAGACAATCCTTTTGAATTGTGGTTCAACAGGATTACTTATAAAACAAACTCATGAAACAGGCCTGGACAAAAATGATGGTACCCCTAGAAAAGATTGAAAATAATGTGACCATAGGGACATGTTCAACCAAGATGTGTCCTCTAATTAACATCACAGGTGTCTACAAACTTGTAATCAGTCAGTTGGCCTATTTAAAGGGTGACAAGTAGTCACTGTGCTGTTTGGTGACAAGGTGTGTAGTACACTAAACATGGACCAGAGGAAGCAAAGGAGAGAGTTGTCTCAGGAGATTAGAAAAAAAATTATAGGCAAGCATGTTAGAGGTAAAGGCTATAAGACCATCTCCAAGCAGCTTGATGTTCCTGTGACTACAGTTGCACATATTCAGAAATTTAAGATCCACAGGACTGTAGCCAACCTCCCTGGATGTGGCCGCAGGAGGAGACAGATAATACAAATGGTAACAAAAGAGCACAGAACAACCTCTAAACACATTCATGGTGAACTCCAAGGTCAAGGTACGTCAGTGTCAGATCGCACCATCCGTCGTTGTTTGAGCCAAAGTGGACTTCATGGGAGACAACCAAGGAGGACACCACTGTTGAAAACAAATCATAAAAAAGCCAGACTGGAATTTGCCAAACTGCATGTTGACAAGCCACAAAGCTTCTGGGAGAATGTCCTATGGACAGACGAGACAAAACTGCAACTTTTTGGCAAGGCACATCAGCTCTATGTTCACAGACGCAAAAATGAAGCATACCAAGAAAAGAACACTGTCCCTACTGTGAAACTCTAGACTATCAAGGTATTCTAGAGAGAAATGTGCTGCCCACTGTCAGACAGCTTGGTCTCAGTCGCAGCTCATGGGTCTTGCAACAGGATAATGACCCAAAACACACAACTAAAAACACCCAAGAATGGCTAAGAGCGAAACATTGGACTATTCTAAAGTGGCCTTCTATGAGCTCTGATCTAAATCCTATTGAACATCTGTGGAAGGAGCTGAAACATGCTGTCTCATGAGTTTGTTTTTTCAAATAATTCTGTTGAACTACAATTCAAAAGCACTGTCTGATTTTCAGTGGTTAATTTTCATAGAATTTTTATTTATTACCACTTTTGTCAGATTCAAGTTATTCCTGTGACCATTGTGGGTTTTTCTTTCAGTAACAGAGGGGTACCAACAATTTTGTCCACGTGTGTAGGAGGCATCTGGAAGCTGCTATTTCCAACAAAGACTTTTCTACTAAATATTACATGAATTTCACCAAGCGTGTTCAATACTTATTCCCTGTGTCATTCTACTTTATTAAATATACTATAACTTGTTTTGTGAACACAGTTGCCTTGATTTCTTTGTATGTATGGATTACTTGGGTTGTTACTGATATCTGGTGAAAATCTCAGGTCAATGACTCCATCAGAAATGTGTTTAATGATAAAAATGTTGATGTGTTCAATACTTATTTTCCCCGTTGTATATATAAGGATATCACAGCCAATCGCAGCCAAGAGCATAACTGGGTTGATGTCTTGTGTCTCTACCATGCAGCTAGTGCAAGAATAAGTGCAACACCTACTGGCCTGGAGGTCAGAATGTTGTCTCTTTGATCTTTGTCTTACAGACATAAAGACATTTATGTCTAACAGACTGATATAGTTGCATTTCTACATTTCATCGTTGTTGCTTATTAAGATTATTCTTTCTCCTTTTGCCACTGCTATGTTTATACATTAAAAATATTTTGACAAAAGATAAAACGCAAGCTAATATTGTTTCACTATTGGCTAATCCTTCCTAAACAATGTTTCCATAGTCCAGTCAAACAGACTTCAAATAGTGTTCATATTAACCTGTATTTTACAGCTACACTTTATCACATTAGTAGAGGCCAAACACTGAAGGATGTGTTTTGTGTAATATGGGAAGTTCAGAGTCACATGACATGTCTAGTGATCCTGCATCAGGACCTCTATTCTTAGTAGCTGCATAAGCTACTGCATGAGCCAGGGGATGAAAGGCTCACTGGTGTGCAACTTTTATACAATATGTGCAGCCACACAGACAAGGTGGAACATGTTTTTCAGATTCAATGCAGTTTTGTCATCCACTTATAAAAAGTTATGGTCCAATTTTGGCTTACCTCCGGGCAGGCTGATGGGTCCGCAGCCATGCCCCTCCACGTAGTTTTCAGAGCTGATGTAGATGTGCTTCTTGCACAACCTCCATAAGCCGAAGTGGGCCGCTTCGCAAGTGTCATTGAGTTTCTCCACCTTTGGGCTAAGCACTGCCCAGTGGTCCGTTACCACCGCTGTGAACATGCACGCCATCCCCACCAGTAGAACAAAGATGGCGATCTTAATCTTTGTGCGCTTGTGCATGTTTCCAGGTGGTGAGATCACTGTTCAGAGACTGTTCTTCCCCTGATGAAACTATCTGTAAAACTGGATGTTCTGCAGTGTGGATGCACAAATCTGTGTCCTGGGGGCTTCTTTCTTCAGTGACTGCAGCAAGCTCCCCCCCCAAAAAAACCCCAAAAACAAACAAACAAAAAACAAAAAACTCCTTTCTGTTTCTCTGTCCACCTAAGTAATGGAGTCTTCTCTCCCCTTGTAGCAAATCAGTGCTTCTGGTTCAAAAGGAAAGGGGCCAGACTGCTCTGTCCTACTTTCAAGTCCCCCTTTCCCTACTGACTAGGAGTTGCTGCACAACTGCGAGGCTGCAAGTTTAGATAAACAGCTGTTGAGGTAGATCAGGGAAGGTGATGACCAAACTGTCTACTATGGTGGGTGATGGGTGTGAGGGAGGGGCTGCTGCATATGCTATTAGGGGCTTTTTCTGGGGGTGTCGGGCTCTATAAATGTGACCAGGGAGTCAAGTTGACAGGCTGTCTTCTTATCGGATTACTGACAGTGGGTGGAGGTATGTAACGTGCCACAATAAGTGGACTAACAGTTTTCTCTCTTCTTTATTTACACTCGAACTTTCTAAATGAATGTTTCCAGCATCATGAGAATAGTTTCCCCTCGCTTTTGATTTCCATTCATTGCAGTAGTTCTGCACACTGCCTCATTTTAGCGCTGCCTTGGTGTGGATTTGTCTTTGTAAAGTATTCATAAGCAGAGAGTGGATGTGTTTATAAAGACAAGCAACTAAGCTGCAGCTGACAAGAGAAGCTTTTCCCACAGGAGCAACACTGCTTTTAGTAATTCCTGCCAGGATGCCTCACTTAAAAACACTGACTCACGCTCCATGTTAATATTAGCATAACTACATTCACAGAGAATCTTGTATTGTCATATTTTTGATGTTCAGATGCATTTGCGCTATCATAACAGGTGTATACTTTGAATATTCATTTAGAGGCTGTGTCACATAACGGGGCCATAAAATGAGACAAGAAAAGAGAGAAACCTCACCTCAAATGACATCACAAAAGGTGTACAAATCCCTCACACCTCCCTTACAGTAAATCAAGATTTGGCCCACTTTATAAGCTCCTTTAGAAGATCTGTGGCCCACTTTTCCCTGGCATGAGCAGAAGTGTGGGTAAAAGTCAAAAAGTCATCACAGCAACAAAGAAGAGCCTTAAGAAATTGCTGAACACCAGCTCACATAAAGCCATCCGTGATAAATCTTTTTGTTAGGATTGCATTGCCTTGATCATCAAATCAGACTCTTTTCACACAATGCAATCAACAGTGTTCCTGTGCTGTTTCTTTGTTTCATTCGGTAGAGTTGTAAACTTTTTCATGACCAAACTAGAAAAGCACTCAGAGAGCACATACTTCCGCCAAGGCTCCTTTCATCCCCCATGGAATCACCTCCAAAATGTAATGGGTTTGTGTGCAGCCCAAGAGTCATTTCTGGTGAAAATTGTGTCAAAGTCTGTCCATTAGTTTTGGAGTATTGTTGCTAACATTCTGTGAGAAGATAAGAGCCTTGGCAGAGGTATGCATTCTCGGATCATCACCAAAATCTAATCATTTGTTCTGTGTGCCATTGCACATCTTTCCTGAAAATTTGAATGAAAGGCGCTAAATAAATGCAATCCATTATTATTATTATTATTATTATTATTATTATTATTATTAACAGACAGAGAAATGACAGAAAAAAACAATATGACTATAATAATAATAATTGGTCCAACATTGGTCGAACCTCAGATTCAGGAGGAGTAATGTGGTTCTCGTTCTGGCCACGGCACATCGGACCAACTCTTTACCCTCTCGAAAATCCTCGAAGGTTCGTGGGAGTTTGCCCAACCAGTTTACATGTGTTTTGTGGACTTGGAGAAGGCATTCGACCACGTCCCTCGTGGTTTTTTGTGGGGGGTGCTTTGGGAGTGTGGGGTATCGGGCTTGTTGTTATGAGCTATCTGGTCTCTATATGACCGTTGTGAGAGTTTGGTTTGTATTGCCAACACTCGCTTGGACTCATTCCCAGTGAGAGTTGGATTCTGTCAGGGCTGCCCTTCGTCACCAATCATGTTCATAATTTTTATGGACAGGATTTCTAGGCGCAGCCAGGGAATGGAGGGTGTCATGCTTGGTGACCACAGGATCTCATCTCTGTTGTTTGCAGATGATATTGTCCTGCTGGCTTCATCCAGCAATGACCTACAGGTCTTACTGGGACGGTTTGCTGTTGAGTGTGAAGTGGCTGGGATGAGAATCAGCACCTCCAAGTCCGAGTTCATGGTCCTCAGCCGGAAAAAGGTGGATTGTCCTCTCCGGGTTGGGGACAAGCTCCTGCCCCAAGTGAAGGAATTTAAGTATCTCGGGGTCTTATTCATGAGTGAGGGGAGAATGGAGCGACAGATTGACAGACGGATCGGAGCAGCATCTGCAGTGATGCGGACGTTGTACCGGTCCGTTGTGGTGAAGAGGGATCTAAGCTCTAAGGCAAAGCTGTCGATTTACCGGTCAATCTATGTTCCTACCCTCACCTATGGTCATGAGCTTTGGGTAATGACCGAAAGAATGAGATCGTGGATACAAGCGGCTGAAATGAGTTTTCTTTGTAGGATTGCTGGACTCACCCTTAGAGACAGGGTGAAGAGCTCAGTCATCCAGGAGAGGCTCAGAGCAGAACCGCTGCTCCTTCACATTGAAAGGAGCCAGTTGAGGTGGTATGGGCATCTGATCAAGATGCCTCCTGGACGCCTCCCACTTGAGGTGTTTTGGGCATGTCCCACTGGGAGGAGACCCCGGGGCAAATCCAGGACTCACTGGAGAGATTATGTCGCCCAGTTGGTCTGGGAATGCCTTGGTATCCTCTCTGAAGAGCTGGAGCAGGTGGCTGGGGAGAGGGAAGTCTGCGCTTCTCTGCTTGAACTGCTGCCTCCATGACCCGGACCTCCGGAACAGTGGTAGAAGATGGATGGATGGATGGAAAATAATAATAATAATAAGACTGTCATAATTGTATTGACCATACATTGAGGGTGGGCAATTCCACCTTAAATCAACATTATGGTTGAGTGAATCTTTCAGGTCAGTTTTCATTTTTTTTCCTCCTCTCTTCTCCCTTACAGTTTACTGACAAGGTTCATAATTATTAAGCAATATTACACAACAGTGCGGTGTCATTCCAGTTTTTTGCAGTTATTATCTACAAATTCACATACAGTCATGTGAAAAAATTAGGAAACCCTGTATAAGCCTGTGTGTGTGTTTTTTTTTAACATATTTGGACATATGGATATTTAATATCAATGTTAAAAATACTGGAAGATTCACATAATACAGCTAAACAATTAAAAATGAATTAAAGACTTTTAAATTTTCTGTCACAACTCGCCGCTCCCAGTCATCTACCTCAGCTGCGCGCACACCTGCGCCTCGTCAGTCACAGGCTATTTAACCCACTCGGCCCAGAGCATCAGTCTGGAGCCGTCTGTGTATCTACGCTCTCAAACTCTCCGCAGGATCGTCTCTTCCCGTCCTGCAGTTCCTCTCATCAGCACGTAAGCTGTATTGCCACTCACCTGTCTACCAGTCTCTCCCCTGTGCACAGGTGGATTCCCTGGCGGCGGATTCCTCCCGTCTTCGCCATTTCGTCTCCCCTCTTCTCCACTCCTCGTCGTGTGCGCAGCAGGGCGCTGTCTCCCAGGCAGGAGATCCTTTGCCAACGCCAGCCACCGTCCACCCTGCAAGTAAGCAATTCTCAGTAAATCTCTCCCGTATGGTGAAGCCCAGCTCATATCTCTGTCTCTGCTCTTCCCATAGGGTTGCCTGGCTGCACGGCGTGCTGTTCTGTTCCCGACACTCCTCGTTCACCCACAGTCCATACACATACCACATACATGCACTCAATCACCCTTGTTGTTGAATAAAGCTGTTGAATCTTACCTGAGCCTGCATGCGTGTTTCCTGGGCCGATAATTATGTCAGTACGGCTCCAGCAGGGCGGCCCAGCGGACAGCGGGCTCGCACGCTGTTTTTCCACCCTCGAGGCTCGGGTGGATTTGATAGCTCATCAACAGCAAGTGATATTAAACCAATTGACCACAATTACTCGCCGGTTGGACCGTCTTGACCCCCAGCAGGCGTTCCCCCCTGCTCATCATGGCGGATCAGCTCCGGCTATTTCCGCGGCTGGCCAGCCTAGCTCGGGAGCGCCAACCTGGCTCACTCCAATCCCCACTCCCGCTGGCTTTAACGGGAAGCTCGGTGAAGCGCGGGGATTTATCTTGCAATGTGAGTCGGTGTTTCAGCGCGTCCCCGGGGATTTTCCCTCAGACCACAGCCGAATTGGGTACATGGCTAATCTCTTGGAGGGGCGAGCCTTAGCTTGGGCTTATGCTGTCATGGCGAAGCCCAGCTACGCAAACCTCTCCTATGACCAGTTCGTGTGGGACTTTCTCGAGGTGTTCGACCACTCGCGTTGTGACAGCGTTCTCGCCGACTGGCTCCTTAGCCTTCAACAGGGTAGCCGGTCGGCGGCCGATTACGCTGTTGACTTCCGGGTGGCAGCATTGGAGGTTGGCTGGGGTGAGGCTTGTCTCTGCAGCATCTTCCTTCGCAGCCTCAGTTCTGGTCTGTGGGATGAGTTGGCCAGCCAGGACCTTCCGGGGCAGCTGTCCGAATTAATTTCCCTGACAATTAGTTTAGATAACAGGCTGCGAGAGCGGGCCGCCGAGTGGAAGTCCAACAGCCACCCACGCGGATTCTCCGCCCGCGTCTCTCAGTCTCGCCCCCTGGCGTTACTCGCTCCGGAGTCTGCCGATGAGCCAGAGGCGATGTTGGTCGGGCGAGCCAGGCTCCCCCTAGCGGAGAGACAACGCTGCAGGGAGCTGGGCCTCTGCATGTATTGCGAGGCGATCAGCATACCGTGGAGCAATGCCCGATCAAGCCAAACGGGGGGGGGGGGCCCGCGAGTCACTGTAGGGGGCCTCGTGGACACCAACCGGCCACATCCTCTCTCCAATTGTTCCTTGCCCATTAGGTTCTGCCACAACTCCACCGGGCACCTCACTCACACACTGGTGGACTCGGGGGCAGAACAAAGCTTCATTTCCAAGAGCCTGGCAACCCGTTTGGGCATCCCCTGTCAACCATTGTCAGCTCCCCTTAACCTCGTCACTCTCTCTCATTCGCCCCTGGGGGTAGTAACACATCGCACCAGGCCGGTGCCAATTATTGTCTCAGGCAACCACCGAGAGGACCTCAGCCTGTACGTCCTGTCATCCTCGGCACCCCCCGTCATCTTGGGTTACCCGTGGCTGTGCCTTCACAATCCCGTGCTTGATTGGCAATCTGGAAGTGTCCTCTCGTGGAGTTCGTTCTGCATGGGCACCTGTCTTCAGTCTGCGGCTTGCGCCCCATCCCCTCCTCTTCCTGCTCCTGTCTCCTCTCCTCCGGACCTCACCCTGGTGCCTCCGGAGTTCCACGACTTGGGACTCGTTTTCAGCAAGTCCAAGGCGATGTCTCTTCCTCCTCACCGCCCGTATGACTGTGCCATAAACCTCCGCCCGGGGGCGCCGTTACCATCTGGCCACCTCTACAGCCTTTCTGCCCCAGAACGTGAGGCCATGGACACATATATCAGGGAGTCGCTCAGCGCTGGGATTAGTCGCCCCTCCTCGTCTCCACTCGGAGCCGGCTTCTTTTTTGTCTCGAAGAAGGATGGGTCCCTGCGTCCGTGCATCGACTTCAGAGCCCTGAATGACATCACGGTGAAGGATAGATACACCCTGCCTCTCATGGACACCGCCTTCCACTCCCTCCAGGGGGCCACCTGGTTCACCAAGCTAGACCTCCGCAGCACATACCATCTCGTTCGGATCCGGGAGGGCGATGAGTGGAAGACGGCCTTTCGGATGCCCAGCGGCCACTTCGAATACCTGGTTATGCCGTTTGGGCTCACCAACGCCCCCGCCGTCTTCTAGCGGCTCATTAACGATGTCCTGCAAGATTTCCTAGGGGTCTTCGTCTTTGTGTACCTAGATGACATCCTGATCTTCTCCAGGTCTCGGGAGGAGCACCAAGCCCACGTGAGGTGGGTTTTGCAGCGGCTGTTAGAGAACAGACTTTATGTCAAAGCTGAGAAGTGTGAGTTCTTTGCCAAGACTACCTCTTTCCTGGGTTTTGTTATCTCCCACAATCAGATCCTCCCCGACCCCGCCAAGATTAAAGTGGTGGTTGAGTGGCCCACTCCTTCCTCCAGGAAACAGGTGCAGCAGTTCATCGGCTTTGCTAATTTCTACCGCCGCTTTGTGCCCAACTTCGGCGCCATCGTCACCCCTCTGACCCACCTCACCTCACCCAAAGTGCCCTTCCAGTGGACCAAGGAGGCAGCGGCCGCATTCGAGACCCTGAAGACAGAGTTCTCTTCCTCCCGGGTCCTGACCCAGGTTGACCCCGCGCTGCAATGCTTGGTGGAAGTGGACGCGTCTGATACGGGGGTGGGGGCGGTTCTGTCCCAGCGTTCACCGGTGGATGGAGTTAAGCGTCCCTGCGCCTTCTTCTCCTGGCGCCTGAGCGCAACTATGACGTCGGCGACAGGGAGCTTCTGGCTGTGAAGCTCGCGCTGCAGGAGTGGCGTCACTGGCTGGAGGGGGCAGCTCAGCCCTTCGTGGTCTGGACGGACCACAAGAACCTGGAGTATTTGAGGTCAGCCAGGCGTCTGAATGCCCGCCAGGCACGCTGGTCTCTGTTCTTTGCTCGGTTCCGGTTTACGATCACCTACCGTCCAGGCTCCAAGAATGGGTTGCTCGACGCCCTGTCCAGACAATTTGCCCCTGAGACCCCGGAGGAGCAGGACCACACCATCCTGCCCAGCTCGTGTGTTGTGGGGGCGGTTTCCTGGTCCATCAGGGACAAGATCCGAAGGGCGCAGGAGACCGAACCGGACCCTGGCGGCGGCCCGGTTGGGAGGCTTTTCGTTCCATTAGCAGTTCGGGAGGATGTCATTCACTTGGCCCACACGTCCAAGCTCGCCTGTCACCCTGGCGTCTCCCTACTGGTGGACCTCCTTCAGCGCTCTTTCTGGTGGCCCGGTCTACAGAAGGACGTCGCCAATTACGTCCGGGCCTGCCCCCAGTGTGCTACTAGCAAGACCCTGAATTCTCTCTCCCCCACCCCCCCCGTGGGTCTGCTCCAGCCCCTGCCGGTCCCAGGCAGGCCCTGGTCACACATCACTCTGGACTTCGTTACTGGTCTCCCCGTTTCTAATTCCTACGACACTGTTCTGACTATTGTGGACCGATTCTCCAAGGCCGCTCACTTTGTGCTTCTCCGGGGTCTCCCTTCGGCACGGGAAACGGCCGATCTCCTTGTCCAACATGTGGTCAGGCTGCACGGGATCCCAGTGGACGTCGTATCCGATCGGGGGCCCCAGTTCGTGTCCCAAGTGTGGAAGTCCTTTTGCAACGCCCTGGGGGCCACGGTGAGTCTCTCCTCCGGTCACCATCCCCAATCCAACGGCCAGTGTGAGCACGCCAACCAGGAGCTGGAAGCTGCCCTGCGCTGCGTCACCTCCTCCAACCCATCCTCCTGGAGCTCTTACCTGGCCTGGGTGGAATATGCCCACAACGCGACACTATCGTCGGCTATCGGGATGTCTCCCTTCCGGGCGTCGTTGGGCTACAATCCCCCCTTGTTCCCCGAGCAGGAGAGTGAGTTGGCCGTTCCTTCCATCCAGGCGCATCTGAGACGCTGCCGGAGCTTGTGGACCAGGGCGCGCGAGGCGCTTTTATGCACGGCGGCGCGCAACAGCACCACGGCTAATCGCCACAGGAAGCTGGCCCCCGGTTACCAGGTGGGCCAACAGGTCTGGCTATCAGCCCGGGACGTTAATCTTAAAGCCGAGAAGAAGAAGCTGGCACAACGCTTCATCAGTCCCTTCACCATCTCCAAGATTATCAACCCGGTGGCTGTGCATTTGGCCCTCCACCCCCTCCGTGTTTGCCCCACGTTTCACGTGTCCAAGATCAAACCCGTGATCTCCGACCCACTCTGTCCTCCTCCTAGGGCGCCGCCCCCTTCCATGATGATCGACGGCCACCCGGCATGGGGGGTTGCATCCATCCTGGACTCCCGGCGTCGAGGTCGTGGGCTGCAGTACCTGGTGGATTGGGAGGGGTATGGCCCGGAGTGGAGATCCTGGGTGCGCTCTTCTTTTGTGCTGGATGAAGATCTCATCACGGAGTTCCACCGGGCGCACCCGGATAAGCCAGCGCCAGGAGGCGCTGCTAGAGGGGGGAGTACTGTCACAACTCGCCACTCCCAGTCATCTACCTCAGCTGCGCGCACACCTGCGCCTCGTCAGTCACGGGCTATTTAACCCACTCGGCCCAGGGCATCAGTCTGGAGCCGTCTGTGTATCTACGCTCTCAAACTCTCCTCAGGATCGTCTCTTCCCGTCCTGCAGTTCCTCTCATCGGCACGTAAGCTGTATTGCCACTCACCTGTCTACCAGTCTCTCCCCTGTGCACAGGTGGATTCCCTGGCAGCGGATTCCTCCCGTCTTCGCCATTTCCTCTCCCCTCTTCTCCACTCCTCGTCATGTGCGCAGCAGGGCGCTGTCTCCCAGGCAGGAGATCCTTTGCCAACGCCAGCCACCGTCCACCCTGCAAGTAAGCAATTCTCAGTAAATCTCTCCCGTATGGTGAAGCCCAGCTCATATCTCTGTCTCTGCTCTTCCCATAGGGTTGCCTGGCTGCACGGCGTGCTGTTCTGTTCCCGACACTCCTCGTTCACCCACAGTCCATACACATACCACATACACGTACTCAGTCACCCTTGTTGTTGAATAAAGCTGTTGAATCTTACCTGAGCCTGCGTGCGTGTTTCCTGGGCCGATAATTATGTCATTTTCTGTAAAATGTAATTCTAAACAAATAGTGAGGAATAAATTAGGACACCCCTCATCTTTTTTAGGACACCCCCACATTCATTCCCACTTAAAATGGCTAAAATAAATGTAAAAAAATGCAAATAAAAACAAAAACGAGGTTAGACACAGATATGTGAACATTTCTTAATAAAGAACTGAATATTTAAAGAGGTGTCCAAATTTTTTCACGACTGTAGTATCCATATTATCTACCGCAACAAACTTGTAAAGCCTTATTCATGCTGCATTTCCCCTCTAGTGTGGAGAATGTGCACGAGGATGAGACTGAGTTATTCCTCAGGTTCAGCTTTATTCACAGATCACATACTCCAACAATCTCAAAGCAGGAAAAGAGGAAGTATAATCTCACATCCGACTTTTATACCCCGGACCTCGAAACAGCAGTCACATGGTGTTTAATCAAACATACAATCACATGGTACTTAATCCCAGTCACAATGTAACCCCTTTGATCTTCACACCATTGTCCTTTAGTCTCCGGTGGTCCGGGAATCTTTCCAGGTCGTCTCCCTGAAACAAAGGCCAAATCTCACACTCTTCCGTTGTCTCTCAGAGGCTCAGTCCTTTTGTTCCATGAGACGTGCAGCACACAATAAACACACAGCAATATATTTGTGGAGAATATGTAACCAACATATGTGCCCACACTAGTCCGCTTTGGTCCGCGTGCGCTTTGGACAAGCCCGGCACGCACGTGGCGCTGTTTATGCTCACTTTTTTCATCTACCCAGGCCAAGCGGTTGACACAAGCGCACAACCATCATTTGCAGTTTCACTCCGCCCGATAGGTAGTGCCAATGCGCTGATGCACCAGAATTTTCACCAACAAAGAAATGCTGCTTGCTTTCTGCTGCTTGACTTCCGGTTTTCACTCCTTTTCCATGAAGATGCTGCTGCTGCTTAAGTATTTATGTATGATTCATGTATGTTTATTCTCGTCTTCTGCTTCCTCGTTGTCTTCTTCGTCTACTTTGTCTTGGTATGCTGTGCCGACATCGCCACCTCGTGAATAGGACGTTCAGTCTTGCGCATGCGCTTTTCAACACATTCGGGTCGTGGGCAGGTGGCGCAGTCACAAAATTTGGGCTGCATGCGGTGGTCCGTGGTCGAGCACTGCGGACACTAGCGGAGTGGAGACGACGCCACACGAGGTTTCCTGTTACACGTACCTGGACAGCAGAGGTGCAGCATGAATGCAACTTAATATGACCATGACAAAGGCAGAAACGCTCATCTGGCACGGCGACAGATGTGGACATGTTCCTCCAAGCATTTGCTTTCAAATTTTGATCATGATCCTGTACCAGCATCTTATGTCCCGCCCTTCCTTAATTCTGATTGGCTGCCTAGAAAGGTCTGACATCGACGAGTGCAGCTGTACAGTAGTCTGTAAAGTTGAACTTCTTTCAGCCCCGGGCATCGCGACAAAAAGCAGACACCACTCAATGTTTCAGCATGAAAGGCGCTCAGCACTGTAAACGCTGGACTACATAGAGAATAAATAGATAATAGTCACTCACAGCAGAAAAAACAAATTTGGTGGACACGCCCCCTAATACTTTTTCTGCAGTGTTTGGCTTCCAGGTTGCCAAGGCACGTGGCCCTGTGGCCTGGTCACGCACGTAACCCAGTGGACACATCTTGAAGAGGCAGTGCATGGAAAGCGCTAGATTAATATATAAAATAATATTCAAAAAATTCCTGCATCCACATCGTGACCCGAATCACCACCAAAATCTAATCATCTGTTCCCTGTACCATTACACACCTTTCCTGAAAATTTCATCAAAATCTGTTCATAACCTTTAGAGCAGGGGTCACCAACTGGCGGACTCTGGTCCGGATCTGGACCCCGAAGCCTTTTAATACAATTCGGGGAAAAGGGAGTCTGTTTTATTTTGGTGGGGTAAAAAGCAGAAGTGAACTGCTGCATCCATCTGACAGATTATGGCAGGGCACGAGCCCTTGGGCGCTCTCCTCCTGAGTCCTGCTGCAGACTGCCCTCTTCACTGTACCACGAATGCCACTCTCTGCAGAAACTCTGCGGCTCCAACCGTTCCAGACAGCGGCTTGCAAAATCAGACAGGTTCGCTGCGGGTGCACCCCCCCCCCCCCCCCCCCACACACACACACACACACACACACACACACGGCCAACACGTAAAAACTCTGTAAAAGCTCTGTATGTTACTGAACATAAAAAGTTCCACCTCCAGTCTCCCTGTAACCAGGAGTTACAGCTCCATCCAACAGAGTTTACTGTTGGGATAAAAAAAAATGTTGAGGAATTCCATCGTGTGGAATTATAATTTGTGTCCGTTTTTTGTCTTAGTTTGAAACAGTTTTTTCTGCACTGAAAATATTGTATAGAGGTGAACTTTTTGTGAAATTTTGTTCTTTAGATATTAATCTTTTTTAAATGCAATACAATTTAGTTTGTGTTCTCCTGTAAAACATTTTGAGGATTTTAGTTGTAGATTTTAGAATTTTATTTGGAGTCAACAAACACATTTACTGTTCTCCTGTATTATAAAATTTTATATTACATTTTGTTTGACATTGAGCGAAGAATTCATTTTCATATTTTTTTAAAATTTAAAAATGAATATAAAGTGGCTTTATATAAATATAATATAAAGTGGCTAGTGTGGCTTTTTTCACCGTAAATGCCAAAAAGGACCGTCAGACAAGGGTACAGGCAGTGAGACGAAACACTCTGGAATAGTTCTGCAGCTTCTGGAGAGAGCCGAAGACGTGAGGATACAAACTAGGTCATATGTGACGGTAAGCTAATGTTGCTAATGCTATTTTGCTATAAGTACGTCGTACTACACTGTAATCTCTGCAAGTTATCACTGTTAGGTACTAAAATATGTACGCTGTGTGTGTTTCAGACGGCTCTGTTGTGGGAAAATTACCACTTCAAACGGTCAGTCTGGCGTTCAGCACAGCCTGTCAACTGATGTTAACACAGCTTCACAAACGATCAGTGGTTGTAGAGCTTAAGAATGTCTGGTTTATTTCCTGTGCAAAAAATTGCTCTGATCTAAGTAAAGTAACCCTATTTCACTGTTTATGGGAATGTAGAAAAATCAGAATGTTTTGGGAAGAGGTGAGGGTAACAATTGAAAAAATAATTTCAAAACAATTCACATTGAACCCTAAACTGTTTTTGTTGGGTCTGTATCCAGAAAAACATAACTTTAATAAGAGTGAAAGAACATTCATAGACCTCAGTTTGCTTAATGCCAAAAAATGTATTGGATTACTGAGGAAAAACTCATAGACCAGATGTGACTCAGTGGTTAAGACAGATGTTAACAACCTTCCACTAGAAAGAATAACATACATACTGAAATCAAAAGAAAATGTGTTTGAGAATATGTGGAGACCTTTCATTGATTATGTAAAGAAAGTAAACATAACTTCTGAAGAAGAAGGTGAATGATATGTGTGGACCTTGCAAATTCCAAGCTGGTGAATGTATATTATGTATTCTTATGTAATAGATTACCTAGACTAAACAGAGGAACATTGTTGTTGACTTGTTTTTGTTAATGGTTGTTGTTTTTATTACCCTTTTTTTGTTATTTTGTTATTGTTCTTTTTAGTTTTTAAATTACTTTTGTGTTAGTGTCTGACTGTGTGTGCTGTTTGTAAAAAAATAAATAAATAAAGGTTCAATAAAAATATTGTGGGAAAAAAAAATTGCTCTGATCTGCGTGAAAATCATGGACTGTTGAGACATCATGGACGTACCTGCTTCAGCTGCACTGAGTCTGAGATGTTGTCATAGCAAAAAATGATCAGCTGACACAACTTGATCGCCAGGTTAAGATAAGATAAGATAAGATAAGCCTTTATTAGTCCCATAACGGGGAAATTCCAGGATTGCAACAGCACAGGGATAGCAACACTCAGAGCAACAATCAGAAGGCAAGAAAAAAAAAAAGCAAGCAAGCAAGGGCAGTTAATATACATATGTACATATTACTATAAATATATATATATATACACACAGACACACAGTGCGGAGCATTGTAGCTAGATGGAATGAATATATAGATATATAAACATAAACATAACCACACCCAGTGCGGAGCATTGTAGCTAGATGGAATAAATTTGTAAATGTATAAACACACACAGTGCAGAGCATTGTTGCTAGATGGAATGAAACAGCACAACCGTCTACTTAGTTATCCTACATGGTATGATTATGTACCCATACATATTCTCACCCTCCATAGCGATTTTTCCTAGTTGTATGCCGGAGGGGACCATTGTGTAAGTCTATTGCATCTTTTGCATTCAAAAAACTATTAGGTTGTTACGTCTTTTTGCTATCTCTGCGAGCAGCCCTGCTTAGGTTGTACAGTCTGACTGCCGTTGGTAGGAAGGACCTGCGAAACCTCTCGGTTGTGCACCTGGGATGATGTAGTCTGCTGCTAAATGAGCTCCTCAGTGCATTCAGTATGTCCTGCATAGGGTGGAACTCGGACTCCAGCAGAGATGACAGTTTAGCCACCATCCTTCTCTCTCCTATCTCCTCCAATGGGTCAAGGCGCTGCCCCAGGACAGAGCTAGCTTTCTTGATCAGTTTGTTCAGTCTCTTCCTATCGGCTGCAGTAATGCCACTGCCCCAGCAGACCACTCCAAAAGTGATGGCTGATGCCACCACCGTGTCATAGAATGTCTTCAGCAGCGCCCTTTGTACACCAAAAGACCTGAGTCTCCTCAGTAGGAACAGCCTGCGCTGTCCCTTCTTGTAGAGTGCGTCAGTATTGTGTGACCAGTCTAGTTCATTATTCAGATGAACACCCATGTAGGGAGCTTGAAATGAAGAAGCGATGTGATTTTATAAATCAAGATTTATTATCAGCTTCACCTCCCAAACATGTCTCATCTCGATGCAGAAGCAGAAGGAAGAAGTCGAGCGCAGTCAGACCTTCATACTTATACCCACACTCAACAAAAGACATTGCATATCAAAGCTGACATCCCGCATTAACGTAATCCCCCTCCATTGTCCTCTATCTCCTCCACCTGACCCTGTGTGGTCAGGAAGTTCGATCCGGTCTCCACCGCTGCGACTCAGTCCGTTCTTTGATCTTCGCCGGTGGTCGAGACCTCTTGTCCTGTTCTGAGGCGTGAGGTCATTCCACATATGTAATCACTAAACATTCTAATATGTCTATACATATGTAGGTATGGAATATATGATTAATATAAGCCACAGCCCCCCCCCCCCAAACGACTAAGAAAAGGACAATCAAATTAAGTTTACAATTTAAGATAATCTCCATGACATATTATACTGTTAAACATCTTGACAGGGAAACCCAGAAAAAAATCTTTCCAGCAGTCATGTTACCCCTCAGGTTATGCAGCATGATCCTGTAGAAAATTCAGTGGTAACAACAACAGTATAGTAATGTCACAAATCAGCCTTAAAACTGTTATGGCACAATCTGACAACATAGTTAACAACTCTTTGTCAATTTTGCATCAGGCCCTGTGCCGTCTGGGTTTTAATCTTCTCCCGAATCTGCTGTAGGTCCGCTTTGGCATCCTGGTGGGACCATACTGTAAGGAATCTGCAGTTTGGGGAGGAGAGCGGTTATTTGTTCCCTGCAGGGGGGCTGAGTCTTTTCTCTTGGGGGGTCTACCCCGCCGAGGTGCTCTCGCCACCCGTGCAGGCTCGTCTCTCAACAAGAAGGCAGGTTTAAGTCTGTCAATGCTGACTGTTTCTTTTCTGTCCCCTAAATCAAGCACAGAATGCTTATCACCAGGTTCCAGCACTCTGAATGGTCCGTCGTATGGTGGACGGAGGGTTGATTTTAAGGCTTCGTGTCTAACAAAAGCGAACTCAGCGTTTTTCAAAGCTTGGGGGACAAAAACCCGTGGAAAAGAGTGATGTGCAGGTCCGGGGAGCGTGTCCGGTCCAGTGCTGCTTAAGGGCCTCAGGGCTGGAAGATGCCCGGGCTCTGGATGTTCTGGTAAGAACTCACCTGGGAGTCTGAGAGGTTGTGCAAAAACTAATTCTGCTGGGGAGGCGTCTAGATCCTCTTTAGGCGCAGAACGCAACCCTAATAAAACCCAGGGAAGTTTATTCACCCAATCTGTATCCGTTAGTGAAGCCCTGAGGGCAGCCTTTAAAGATCTGTGAAAACGCTCGCATAACCCATTAGCCTGAGGGTGATACGCGGTGGTGCGGTGAATTGTCGCTCCTAAGCTGCTGGCCATGGCTGACCACAGCTCTGAGACAAATTGAGGCCCCCTATCGGACGTGATGTCTGATGGGATGCCGAAACGTGCCACCCAGTTTGTAAAAAAAACGCGAGCGACTTCCGCGGCTGTGGTTGATGCCAAAGGGACCGCCTCCGGCCAGCGCGTAGTACGGTCTATCATTGTTAACAGGTGTGTGAACCCTTGAGACGAAGGTAGTGGTCCCACGAGGTCGACATGAACGTGGTCAAACCTCCTGGCTGGGATTCGAAAAGGCTCTAGAGGAGCTTTTGTGTGTTTGTGTATTTTGGCGCGTTGGCAAGACATGCAAGTCTTTGCCTATTCCTTTACATTTTTGCGCAGGCCCGGCCAAACAAACTTTTCCGCGACCATTTTAACCGAGGCGCGCACCCCTGGGTGCGCGAGGGAGTGAACCGAGTCAAAAATGCGGCAGCGCTATGTAGCTGGAACTACCGGGCGAGATCGGCCGGTTGACACGTCGCAGATTAGGGGGGGGTACACGGTCACGTAAACCCCTTTCCTCCAGTCTTAACCCTGTTGGTCCAGACAGGAGCGCGCGCACATCCGCGTCACTGCTTTGTTCCTCTGCCATGGCTGTCTAATCTATCCCTACGTGAATTGGGGCCGCGTACGCGTCTGCGTTGGCGAAGAGTTCTGCGGCTGAGGTAGTATAATCTGTCTCCTCGTGCTCTGGCGATGTCACAGTGCGAGAGAGGCAGTCTGCTACCACGTTAAGTTTGCCTGCCACATGTCGAATGTCTGTTGTGAACTCTGAAATTGCAGCTAGCTGTCTTTGTTGCCTGCCTGACCATGGTTCTGAAATTTTAGCCATCGCGAAAGTGAGTGGTTTATGGTCTACAAAAGCTGTGAAACGCCGCTCTTCCAGCCAGAACTGGAAGTGGCAGCTCCCTGTCAAAAGTGCTGTATTTGCGCTCGGTTTGGTTTAAAGATTTGTTAAAGAATGCTAACGGTTGCCAGGTTCCGCCAACGTGTTGCTCCACAACTGCCCCTATGGCCAGGTCTGAAGCGTCTGTGGTTAGCGCTATGCGGGCCGAGGGATCGGGGTGAACCAACAATGTGGCATTCGCTAGAGCGCTTTTTACTTCCGCGAAGGCGCTTTCGTGCTCCGGGGTCCATTCGACCGCGTTGGAAGGCTTTTGTTTTCTGAGCGCGGCATACAGGGGTTGCATGAGTTGAGCTGCGCGGGGGAGGAAACGGTTGTAGAAATTCACCATTCCCAAAAATTCTTGCAGCGATCTGACCGTTTGTGGTCGTGGAAATTTTTTTACCGCGCGGACTTTGTCTGGCAATGGGACTGCCCCCTTTGGTGAAACTCTGTGTCCCAAAAAATCAATTTGTGACACGCCGAATCGGCATTTGGCTGGGTTGATTATTAACCCGTGCTCTTCTAGTCTCTGAAAAACTGTAGTGAGGTGTTGTTCGTGTTCTTCCTCTGACGGGCTGGCTACCAGCATATCGTCGAGGTAGACGAACACGAAGGGGAGGTCGCGTAATACCACGTCCATCATACGCTGAAAGGTTTGAGCAGCGCCTTTGAGGCTAAACGGCATTCGCAAAAATTCAAAAAGACCAAAAGGGGTTATTACAGCCGTTTTAGGAATGTCTTCCGCTCGAACGGGGACTTGGTGATAGCCGCGGACCAGGTCTATTTTAGAAAAAATGCACGCACCCGCCAGATGTAGTGAAAAATCTTGGATGTGAGGAATTGGGTAGCGGTCATGCGCTGTCGCATTGTTTAATCTGCGGTAATCGCCGCAAGGTCTCCAAGAACCGTCGGTTTTCGGGACCATGTGTAGTGGTGATGCCCAAGGGCTTTTTGAGCGCCTAATAATGACTAACTTTTCCAGGCTGGCAAACTCGTCACGTGCTATGTCGAGCTTGGCCGCGTCTAAGCGCCGAGCTTTGGCAAACACGGGTGGGCCTGTTGTGGGGATGAAGTGTTCAACCCCGTGTTTCGCTACTGCTGCTGAAAATTTTGGAACTGTGAGTGCTGCAAATTGGGTGAGGAGTTGGTCAAACTTACCTCCTGCTGTAGTGACGCTGGTCTGCACGGGTGGTGGAGAAACTTGAGCTGAGCAGGGGATAGAAGAAAATGACTGCATTAACCAAGCGTCTATTTGCAAGATTGACTAACAACCCATGTGCACACAAAAAATCAGCACCTAACAAGTTAAAACTCACCGCCGCTATAATAAATGTCCATCTATAGTTGCGGCCGTGAATGCAAAGAGGCAGGTTCCTTTCACCGAAAGTGTCGATGGTCGAGCCGTTGGCTGCCATCGCTCCGTTTCCCCGGGGTCCCATGGCCCGGTCTGCTTTGGAAGGGGTGATGAAGCTCACCTGAGCTCCGGTGTCGATGAGGAACTGTCTCCCGGTGTGTCCGTCAGTCACATAAAGCAGCTTATTCGTCTCGCCGAGAGCCGCAGCTGTTAACAGTTCTCGGCTTTGGCGTTTCCCGAGTTTTTGAAATTGCAGGGGGGCACGTATTTGTACGCCCTCTCGGCGAAACGATGGTGGTAATAGCAGAGGTCATTCCACCTGCTGCGCCTTGGTCGTGTTGCTGCCATGGTGGGCGGGCTCTGCTCCGTTGTCTGCGGTTCTCCGCTGCTCTGGGCTTCCGCGCTGAGATCTGCAGATGCTGCTGTGGCCATCTGTTCGCCGCAGGCATTGATGAGCCGCTGCGCTTCTCGGGCCAGCGCGCGGAAGTCCTGCTGGGTGTTGCACCGCATGTTGGCCAGTGTCCCTCTCATGTGCGGAGGCAGAGTGCTGAGGAAGATGTGTTGGAAAAGGAAGTTGTCGTTGTCTGCTTCCTTAAGCTGCAGCATGTCCTCCATGAGGGCCTTTGGTCTGCATCCTCTGTGACCGTAGATCGCCAGAATCTTCTCTGCTCTCTCCTCGGCTGAGGGGACGAAGTTCTCGATGATGGCCGCCTTTAGTTCTCTGTATTTGTCGTGGGCGGGCGGTTGTTGAATTATGCTCCGCGTGCATCTTGACGTGGCGGCGTTGAGTTTGGCGACGATGTGGTAAAATTTCGTCTCATCCACCGTTATGCCCGCCAGTGTAAACTGAGCCTCAGCTTGCTGGAACCACGAGCTCGGGTCGTTTTGCCAGAACTCTGGCAGCTTGACGGTGACGGCGCTTGTGTGGGCTGTCTCTGATGTGTCCGCCGAGTGAGAACGCCTTTCTTCTGTCCTCACGGCGGAGCTGGGGATGGTGCTCGGTTGAGCCCTCTCTGTGGATTCTGCCGTGGGGGAATGTCTTCCATCTGTTCCCCTGTCTGCATGGGCGACGGCGCTTGCCTGGGTCGCCTCCGATGAGTTCGTCGCGGGAGAACGTCTCTGTTCCATCCTCACGTCTGGTCACCAGTGTAGGGAGCTTGAAATGAAGAAGCGATGTGATTTTATAAATCAAGATTTATTATCAGCTTCACCTCCCAAACATGTCTCATCTCGATGCAGAAGCAGAAGGAAGAGGTCGAGCGCAGTCAGACCTTCATACTTATACCCACACTCAACAAAAGACATTGCATATCAAAGCTGACATCCCGCATTAACGTAATCCCCCTCCATTGTCCTCTATCTCCTCCACCTGACCCTGTGTGGTCAGGAAGTTCGATCCGGTCTCCACCGCTGCGACTCAGTCCGTTCTTTGATCTTCGCCGGTGGTCGAGACCTCTTGTCCTGTTCTGAGGCGTGAGGTCATTCCACATATGTAATCACTAAACATTCTAATATGTCTATACATATGTAGGTATGGAATATATGATTAATATAAGCCACAACCCAGGTACTTGTAGGATGTCACCATCTCAATGTCTGTTCCCTGTATATTTACTGGTGCTGTGAGGGGATGTCCTTGCCTGCGGCAGTCCACCACCAGCTCCTTAGTTTTCCTCGCGTTGATCTGGAGGCAGTTCCGATGGCACCAGTCCACGAAGTCCTGGATAAGCCCTCTGTACTCAGCTTCATCTCCATTGGAGATGAGGCCAACGATCGCAGAGTCATCAGAGAACTTCTGTAGATGGCAGTGTGTTGTGTTGTGTGAGAAGTCCGCAGTATAAAGAGTGAACAGGAAGGGAGCCAACACCGTTCCCTGGGGGGCCCCCGTGCTACCGATGATCGTGTCGGACACACAGTCTCGGGTTCTCACAAACTGAGGCCGGTTTGTGAGGTAGTCCAAGATCCATGATGACAGGTGCTGGTCCACCCCTGCGCGCAGCAGCTTGTCCTTCAGGATCATCGGTTGGATGGTGTTGAAAGCACTGGAGAAGTCAAAGAACATGATCCTCACCACATTCCCGGGCTTCTCCAGGTGGGACAGAGAATGGTGAAGGAGGAAGATCACCGCATCCTCCACCCCAATGCCATGCTGGTAGGCGAACTGGAGTGGATCCATCGCTGGTTCCACCAGGGGGTGGAGGTGAGCAAGGAGCAGTCTCTCCAGGGTCTTCATCAAGTCAAGGCCACCGGTCTGTAGCTGTTCAGGTCTTTGGGGTGGGAAGTTTTTGGTACAGGTACCACACAAGATGTTTTCCACAGCTGTGGTACCCTCCCCAGCTTCAGGCTCAGGTTGAAGATGTATGTCACAATCTCACACAGCTGGTCTGCACAGGACTTGAGGAGCTTTGCGCTGATGCCGTCCGGTCCCGACGCCTTCCTCGCCTTGATCTTCCTCAGCTCCGTCCTCACCTGGGTCCTGGTCAGGGTCAGGATGGGGGGCTGTGTGTTGGGAGTGGGGGGGTGTTGGTGGAGTGGGGAGTGGGCAGCAGGACTTGATGTCTTTAGAGGCAGCAGTGGTTGTTGTGCAGTCAGGGGGGAGGGCGGTTGGTCAAACCTATTGAAAAACAGATTCAGATTGTTTGCCCACTCCCTGCCCCCCCGTGGCCTGGGGGGAGGTATTCTGGAGCCCAGAGATGGTTTTGAGGTTTCTCCAGACCCTGCTGATGTCGCTCTGTTGCAGCTTGTCCTCCATCTTCCTCCTGAAGCTGTCCTTGCCTTCTCTGATCTTTCTCCTCAGCTCCCTCTGTACGGACTTCAGCATCTCCCTGTTCCCCGACCTGAAGATCCTCTTCTTCTCTCTCAGAAGTGTTTTTATCTCAGGGTTGATCCAGGGTTTGTTGTTTGAGCAACACCGTATGGTCTTGGTGGGAACGGATTTGTCCACACAGAAGCTGAGGTAGCCCGTGAAGGTGTGAGTGAGGCCATCAATGTCCTCACCATGTGGATCGCAGAGCTGCTTCCAGGCGGTGGCTTCAAAACAGCCCTTTAGAGTGTCCATTGCCTCCTCAGACCATAACATCACTGTGCGCATGGCCGGAGGTTGTCTGTGCACTAGGGGTTTGTACACCGGCCGGAGATGAACCAAGTTGTGATCCAATCTCCCGAGTTGGGGGAGTTGTGATGAGGTGTACGCCTCCTTAGTGTTTTCGTAGAATAAGTCCAGTGTTTTATTGTCTCTAGTGTGGCATGTGACATACTGGGTAAACGTGGGTAGAATGGGAGATAGTGAAACATGGTTGAAATCGCCTGAGATGAGGAGAAGAGCATCTGGGTGTTCTGTCTGCAGCCTGCTGGTTACTGAATGGATGACGTCACGCGCTGTCCCAGCGTTCGCCGTCGGATTTGCATAAACAACAATGCAGATCACGTGTGAGTGTTCTCTCGGGAGATATGTAGGCCGCATGCTAACAGCTAACATCTCAATGTCTTTGCTGCAGTGACGTTGTTTAACAGTGATATGTCCCGGTCTGCACCAGTTGTTGTTAACGTACATTATCACTCCACCGCCCCTTGCTTTGCCACTGTCTGGTGTTCGGTCTGCCCGTATCATGTGGAAACCCTCCAGCTCAATGTTAGCATCTGCTGCTAGTTCAGTTAGCCACGTCTCAGAAAACAAAAGGAGAGAGCACTCCCGGTATGTGCTATCGTAACGGCAGATAGCCGCTAGCTCATCTACCTTTCCCAATATAGAGCGTACATTCCCCATAATAACGGATGGGAAGGTGGGTCTGTACCTTATACTCCTTGTCCGCCGTCTAACACCAGCCCGGCAACCACATTGTTTTCGCCTTATTTCTCTCGGTACGTCGAGTTTTTCCGTCAGCACCGAGTGGCGATTAAGTCCAAGCAGCTGTTCCCTGCTGTACCGTCTCCTGCTGTAAACAGTGGCTCCGTCCGCCGGCTCGGGAGGCATTTTGGGGCGATATGTGTGTCCGTGATGTATAAAGCGTTTAAAGAAAGAAAGAAAAAAACTCAGAATTGAGCCGCTGTTGCAAAAGGCAGCCGACTCGTGTGGCACCGGAGAGGGAAAAAAAAAAAGGTTAATAACTATATTAGCCACAAAATGTATATTCAAAAGTAAACAGTACTGAGTTCGGTATAATAAGATGTATTTGACAGTTATGATGCATTTTAGGCCAAAACAAACTTGATCTAGGATTAAAAGCAATTAAAATAATGCAGTCACAAGGTTACATGGAAAATGCTTGATTTACTAGATACATATACTGTAGAAATATATATTCTCTGCATCAACAATGTACTATACATGCATTCATGTAGTATTGCACTGACAAACCTCTGAAGTTTTTGCAGATGTCTCTTTTTTATATGTGAAGGTTACCACCATGTGACATAAATTTCTTAAAAATGAGCCATTATTTTCAAGGTCACCCATTAATGGTTTGTACTATTGACTCTTTTCCAACCAGTGTATTAACAGACAAAAATAGAAATCATAATGCAAACACATAAGTCACTAAATTGTTTATTACAATCCGCAGCAAATTCCAGATTATTCAGAATGTGCAAAACACAAACTGTAAGACTGGATCACTCAGCAGCTGGGATGTGCAGCTCACACTGGTCTCAGATCAGCAGATCTTAGGCCTGCATCTCTGTAAATAGTGGCGCAAGGTCCAGTTTGGGGTGGATCGATCGTTTACCTCTTGCCTAGACAAAAGACAGAAATGGGTGGTGGTTAAATAAAGGAAGTTTAAAACATATTTGGGAAATACACTTGTTGCTAAAAGCCAGTGGTGGAATGTGAATGAATGAATCTTTATTTCAGATAGATTAAAAGAAAATAGAATAATATAACAAAGGGGAAAAAAAATCTAATAAGGTTGAATTAAACAATAACTCCTCTGATTACACAGTTCAACATAGGTTATCTGAAATGGGTAGATGGCTGAAGCTGCAGCTTATATTGCCCACCCATATTCCATCCAAGAATTCAAAAGAAAAACAAAACAGCAGCGATTCCAATTCCAATGTGACAATAAAGTACTTCGTTGTTGTATTTAACCACAATTTTCATGTAGCTGCACTGAAGTAAAGTCGATTTTACAAGGGCTGGGTTACATTTAAAATCATCTGCTTTTACTGTGGCCTCAGCAATCAGAATGAATTAATACATTCACTTGAATGTATTAATTGAATTAATTAATCAGCTCCCTCATCAAAAAGGCCCAGCAGAGGATGTTCTTTCTGCGGCAGCTGAGGAAGCTCAAGCTACCCACCAAGATGTTAGTGCAGTTCTACACGGCCATCATCGAGTCCATCCTCACCTCCTCCATAACTGTGTGGTACGCAGGAGCCACTGCCAGGGACAGACTAAGGCTGCAGCGCGTCGTGCGCACTGCTGAGAAGGTGATAGGCTGCAAACTCCCATCTCTCCAGGACCTGTACATCTCCAGGACTCGGAGGCGTGCTGGCCGGATCATAGCCGATCCTTCACATCCTGGTCACGTGCTGTTTGCCCCCCTCCCCTCAGGTAGAAGGCTTCGGTCCATTCGGACTAAAACCTCCCGGCACATGAACAGCTTCTTCCCCTCTGCCATCAGACTGCTGAACACTAAGTGACTTTTGACTCTCGTGCACTATGTACAGCAGCTCAACCAGACTCATCAATCACCACTGTTTTTCTGTTGCATTATTGACTGCACTATGTGGTACTTCACATTATCTGCTACATGCTAATTTTTTAAACTGCCTTGACTAGTACTACTCATTATTACTAGTATTATTATTATTATTACTTATTATTACTTATTTTTCTACACTTATTGCACGTTTCCAGTCCTTTAGTTTTTTATTTTATCCCTTTTTCTCATTATGTTTTTAATGTTGCAGCATGGCACCGAGACAAATTCCTAGTTTGTGTATCACATGAACAATGGCAATAAATCTGATTCTGATTCTGAATGGAATATAGTATTTTAACTGAAGGTGTACATCACAGAGTGTGGAGTCGCTCAGTCAAAATATGGAGTTTTTATCAATAAAAGTTTGTCTGGAATGTAAAAGTGTCTCTTCTTGCCCTGGCTTCAAGTGTGGGTGGTGTTTTGTACTTTTATTGCTAAAATATAAAAGGAAGCACTACAATGGGTCTCAAATATTTGTAATGTGTCCTGTTACTGCATGAGTTTATTGATGATAGAGTATAAACTACACATATAAACTAAATTATATGGATGACTGAACAACTGCCATTCCCCAAAAGATACAGTTATGAACATAACTCACAAAGGATCACACAACTGATCTGACAAAAAAAATAAATACATTAACAAGTGGTTTATTTTACAGTTGATGCGCCAGTCTTTTTCAATTTTTCTGTAATTAATACTCACACAATCAAATAAATCTCAGTTCAGTCCCTTTTATATTAAGTGGAAATTGTGCTACTTTGGTTCTGACACTTTTACCTATAAAAGCAAAGGATTTCAGTACTTTCCACAGTGGCAACGTCCGTTGTTGAGCGGCTGATTCCCTCCTCCCTAGACGAACGACAGAAATGGATGGTATTTAGTTTCAAGCAAGTTCAACACTTATACAGGCACATCTCAAAAATTAGAATATCATGAAAAAGTTCAATATTTTTGTCACTCATTTCAGAAAGTGAAACCCATATATAGATTCATTACAGGGACAGTGATATATTGAAAGTGTTTATTTTAATATTGATGATGGCTGGCGTATCTGGAGAGCAGAATGGCTGAGATGGACCAGAGCGCTCGGGCGAACGACGTGATCATCACGGGGCTCCACATCAAACCCCGATCATACGCGAGAGCAGTGGCCGCAGACAGCAGTGGAAGTCAGCTGGATGAGGAATCCGCTGACCAACAAGTGGCGGCCTTCATGCAGGCCAAAGGAATCCAGCTGGACTGCAACAACATAGTCCTGCCACCCTCTGCCCAGGAAAAGCGGCGATAAACCGGCTGTGATCATGAGGTTTGTGAACAAAAAACACAAGACTGCGCTACTGAAACAAGGTAGGAAGCTAAAAGAAACAAACATTTACATTAACGAGCACCTCACGAAGGAAAACGCAGAAATAGCCAGGAAAGCAAGATACCTGAAAAGGCAGAAAAAGATTCAAAACACCTGGACATCAAACTGTAAAATATACATCAAATTAAACGGTTCACCTGAAGAAGCCAAGGTCATTAACATCCGTAATATTATGGAACTGGACAATTATCAATGAATATTATGAACTGGAGTCACAGCAACAATTCAGACAACTGTAGGACACTGAAGGATTTTACTCATCTGCAAAAAACATTCAACAACATGAATCAAAAAATCAACAAACAGGGACAACAGGAACTGAAAGTTTTTGAATACACAGATCACAACCCACAGGACATAGAATATGACATAGACCCTGATAATAATTTATTTAGCTCCATCAATAATGACTGTAATTACTACACAGATGAACAGGTTAACACAATGGTCACATCTGATTTCAGTATTTCTATGATCCACTTCAACAGCAGGAGTCTCTATGCAAACTTTAATAACATTAAAGATTATTTACACCAGTTTAAAGAGCCCTTCAATATTGTGGCAATATCAGAGACGTGGCTCAGTGAAGAGAAAGGAGTGGATTTTACCATGGATGGCTATGAACTAAATTATATGAATAGAAAAGTGAAAAAAGGAGGAGGAGTTGCAATTTTTGTTGACAAGAGCTTGAAATACAAGGTTGTTGAAAATCTGTCAGTAACTGTGGATGATTTATTTGAATGTATTACAATAGAAATCTGTCTGGACAATGTGAAGAATGTAGTAGTGAGCTGTGTATATAGAACACCTGGATCAAACATTGACTTATTTAAGGACTGGATGGAAAAAATGTATGCAAAACTAACTCATAAAGTTATGTTCATCTGTGGGGATTTCAATATAGATCTGATGAACTCAAAACAACATAGTTTGACAGAAGAATTTATCAACACAATGTACAGTATGGGTTTACATCCAACAATTACCGGACCTAGCAGAATCACGTCACACAGTGCCACACTAATAGATAACATATTCACAAACATTATGGAAAATAATATCAGGAGTGGGCTTTTATTGAATGATATCAGTGACCACCTGCCGATTTTTGTTGTCTATCAATGTGATTATAGGAAGAAAAAGTATACCAAAAATATTAAATATAAAAGAATAAGAACCGAAGAATCAATGCATTTACTGACAAAGGAATTATTAATACAAGATTGGAAGATAGTTTATGATGAAAATGACATAGAGCATATGATAATTTTTTACAAATATTTCAATCATTGTACAATAAATACTGTCCTATAAAACAATACAGTGACAGACAACAACAAAAAAATATTCCTTGGGTCACCAAGGGGTTAATAAATGCATGTAAAAAGAAGAATACATTATATAAACAATTCATTAAATGCAGAATGGTGGAAGCTGAGATCAAATATAAAAGATACAAAAATAAGCTTACTACTATAATGAGGACCTGTAAGAAAGAATATTACAACAGAATAGTAGAGGATAACAAAAATAACATAAAAGGAATATGGCAAGTACTCAATGGGATTATTACTAATCGTCCTAAGAATGCAAATTATCCAGAATATTTTATCGAAAATGGCAATTTGATAAATAATATGGAAGATGTGGTCAGTGGTTTCAATAAATTTTTTGTAAACGTTGGTCCTGAATTAGCAAAATCAATAGTGACACCAGAAACAAACTACAGTGGTTCTGTGAATGAAATAGAAGATAGAAATCCAAACACAATCTTTTTGGGTGCAGTTACTGAAAAGGAAATTATCGAGACTGTGAGTAAATTTAAGAACAAAAAATCAACGGACTGGAATGAAACTGACATGACAATAGTGAAAAAAGTAATTGAGGAAATTGTTAAGCCACTCACCCACATCTGTAACCTGTCATTTCAAACTGGTACATTTTCAGACAAAATGAAAATAGCAAAAGTAATACCTCTATACAAAACAGGAGACAGTCATCGCTTCACAAATTACAGGCCAGTCTCTTTACTCTCACAATTCTCCAAAATACTTGAAAAAATCTTCACTAAGAGACTGGATGATTTCACTGAAAAACACAACCTCCTTACAGATAGCCAGTATGGTTTTAGAGCAGATAAATCTACATCTTTGGCACTGATCGAACTTATAGAAGAAATTACTAGTTGTATAGATAAAAAAAATGTTGCTGTAGGAGTATTCATAGATTTAAAGAAAGCTTTTGACACCATTGACCACAGAATACTACTAAGGAAACTGGAAAGGTATGGGATAAGAGGGGTAGGACTGAGTTGGGTGGAAAGTTATTTAAGTAACAGACAACAATTTGTACAAATTGGAGAGCACAAATCACCCTTCATGGACATTACTTGTGGTGTGCCCCAGGGGTCAGTTTTGGGACCCAAACTCTTTATTTTATATATAAATGACATATGCCAAGTATCAAAAATTCTGAAATTTATTTTGTTTGCGGATGACACAAATATCCTCTGCACTGGTGAGAATTTGCAGCAGGTTTTAGAGGTGGTCACAACTGAAATGAAAAAATTAACGCAGTGGTTCATCAAAAATAAATTATCTCTAAATCTAAAAAAAACAAAGATTATGTTGTTTGGAAATTATAAAATAAATCATGAAATAATGGTAACGATAGATGATACCAGAATAGAAACAGTACAGGAAAATAAGTTCCTGGGGGTGACGCTT
Organism: Pholidichthys leucotaenia; assembly: GCA_020510985.1. NCBI lineage: Eukaryota > Metazoa > Chordata > Actinopteri > Cichliformes > Pholidichthyidae > Pholidichthys > Pholidichthys leucotaenia. The sequence goes on along the minus strand of CM035848.1, from coordinate 109,531,191 downwards.
GACAATAAAATCTGCTGGAAACCTCACATCAGTCACATCCGGGCCAAATTAGCAAAATGTATAGGCATACTGGGGAAGACAAGACACTTCTTGGACTATAAATCATTGGTCTTATTGTACAATTCACTGTTTTTACCTTATCTTAACTACTGTGTAGAAGTCTGGGGAAACACCTACAAAACCAACCTACAGTCAATATGCACATTACAAAAAAGAGCTATAAGGATAATAAACAATGCAGGATATAGAGACCATACCAATTCGTTGTTCTTAAAGTCACATGTCATAAAGTTCATCGATTTAGTTAAATTTAAGACAGCACAAGTAATGTACAGGGCAATTAATAATCAACTACCAACTAATATACAAAAAATATTTAAAAAAAGAGACAATGATCATAATTTGAGGGGAGACTTAAACTTTACAAAACCCAAGATACGTACTACCAAGAAAAGTATGTGCATATCTGTCTGTGGGGTGGATTTGTGGAACAGTCTAGAGCTGGAACTGAAACTATGTACAAACAGAAATCAATTCAAAAAGAGGTATAAGCATCATTTGCTGAAAGGGTATATGTTAGAAGGGTAGTAGTTATATGTACGATTCATTATGTTCACTCTGGGATATTATGGGACACTATGGAATGGTGGGTGGGACAGCACTGTGTATATCTGTGTTGTTTGAGGCTGGTTTTGTTGTATGGACATCATTGTATGTTAGAATGGATGGGTGTTAATGTTGATTTGTAAAAAATACAGTAAATTGTTTACTTGGGGTCTTAAAGGTGGTAATTTGTATAAAATTCACATGGGTGTATCTATGGAAAAGAGGAGATGGAATTAATAAGTGTTCACTTCTTCCTTCTCCCTTTCGAACAGTGTATAATGTTACTTTATTGCATTTGCCATTTGCTTGTATTTGTTATATTTTTGTGTTCGATGATTATGGCTACAGCCCATATTAACCAACACCTCAGCAGCCAACATTTCTATTTAAAAACTATTTTTTAAAGTTTATGTAATATTCTAATTTTTTGCCAAATTGAATTTGGGGTTTTCAGGGGCTGTAAGCCATAATCATCCAAATTAAAATAAATAAATGCTTGAAATATATCACTGTCTGTGTAATGAATGATATAATATATGGATTTCTCTTTCTGACGCTTTAGAAAATTATATGAATGACTTTATAAATCACTGGTTTGAAAAAGCACTTTTATATTGTTGAGATTTCTGCTCCTGTGGTCCATTTCACCAGTGTCCACTATAAACAGGGAGGCTAAACCCTGGCATGTGGAAACACATTCTAGCATTAAATTGCACACAATTTAATGCGCAGCACCAAAGTGCAATACAAAACAAAAACCAGGACTTTAACCAGGATTAACATATTTCATCGTTTTGCTCTCACAAGCGAATATTTAGGAGAAAACAAGCGCAAAACAGCAGTTGGTACTAGCTAGCTACTAGCCAAAACTCGTTAGCTAAAATGAGTTAGCCAGCAAAAAACGGCGCTGTATGGCTCAAAAAAAGTGAGCTTACCACCAACAGGATAAATAAGCGAACAGATGTACATTATTACAAATCACTCACCATTGATGGTTCTCTCACGTTGTCTTCAGCTTGTCAGTAGTACGGTTCTATTCTGCACAGCCATCTGTAGGGTCCGGATCACTCCTCTGACTGTGTATCAGCCACCAAGCAGAGAAAATTCCGCACCTCTTTGTTGGACCACGGTGTAGAGTTCCACAAAACCTACAACGCTGTCTGTATTAATATCGTATTTACTCCGTGACCGAGTTAGTCCGTGATTACAAATGGCGGTCGTAAAGATTTCAACGAAGACGGGCGCTTTCGTGTCGTTATGCCCTGACCAATCAGCAGCTAGCAGTCTATTGACGTCACATCTCGGATCGGTTTCGCACGGTTATACCCTGCCTCTTAACCGGCACGAGAATAGTGTTGGTTAAAGCATGCTGGGTATAGTGGAAATAGCGAGAAAGTGAAAGGAGTAGAACTAAGTAAGGCCAAGCCGATACTAATGGAAATGGCCTTTTAGAGTCAAATCTTCAAAATATTCCTGGTATAGATTCTATAAACTTAATATCTTCAAACTCCTTTTAGAACTTCAAATGCATTTGTCTTTTCATTAATCGCCGTTCCTTTTCAGAATAACACTAATTTTTCTTTTTATAAAATAGCTGAATCATCATTTTCTTCATAAAATTGCATCCATTTTCCTTCATTAATGCCATTTTTCAAGCTATGGTTTTCCTTGGTTCCACAAATGCTTGATAATACACTTTATGCTCAGTAATCCATTACCAGTCTAATCTGCTCATGATACATGTTGAATTCCCTGTCTTAAAGTCATCTGAATGTGTTAATCTATTCTGAAATTTCTTATTAAACTATCAAAAAGACATATGGGAGTTACTGTTTGATTTCATGTTCATCTTCTTGATTAAAGCAGACAAGAACTTGAGACTGAACTTTGAGACTGATTCATTATTGGTACAAATACAGAATTATTATTAAAATTGTCCATTCTCTTGGATTGGTGCCCCACAAGCTTATGTGTGTTGGTAATGAAAAGAAATCTACATTCCTACTCAAATTCATATTTACATTAAAGTGCTGATGACACGTTTTTGACATTTTTTAGCATGTTGTGTAAACCCAAAAGTCATTGTCTATGATCAATATAATATTTACAACAGCGCCTGCATAAACTAGTTATCATCAAAAAACTGCAGCCGCTGACTGGACTGTGGTGCTGCCCACTGAATTAAGGGTGGCACCCCAATGACATAATTGACAGAACGGACTCCGGTGTTATTGACTAGAATGACAGCAGCTTTGTAGCTCACAGTTTCTCTGGTTTCTTGTTTTAATTTTACGGCTATGCCTTCACGTTGTGTCTCAGTCTTAGATAAACACAGGACCACAACACACGCTTCAGCTCCAACTGTCATAAGCCTTCTGGTGTGCTTTTAGGCAGGAGGAGTGCATGAGGAGGGGAAGGATTAACCTCTTGCACTCCGGTGTACCGCGTACGGGCACGTCTCTGCGTCCCAGAGCGCACGAGGGCGCACGAGAGCACCCTCGTGCGCTCTAGGACGCACAAGAGCGCTGCGTCCAAGCGCGCACTGAAAAAAAAAAAGCTGCATTTCCGTTCTTCCACTACAGACACAGCCGCGAGCAGATCAGATATGATTGACCTCTCATTCGACTAATAAGAGCCTTGAATTGAGTTTCTGAAACCTTGAAGAACCAATGACTGAAAACCTAGCAAGAAGGACCCACCTACCAATGCTGTGAATGCAGCGAGCCAATTGAAGCACAGAAGTTCGCAAGCTGTTTTGTGTAAGGCTGGGTGAAGACAGACTGCTGCAGCAGATGAAAAAAAGGACCCGCAGGAAGAACCTGCCACAGACCCAGCAGCACGGAGACCATCCACAAGTGCGACCTGTGTGACAGGGACTGCCATTCGTGCATCGGCCTGTTCAGCCACAGGTGGTGCTTTTTTTTTTTTTATTCGAGCAGAATAGACGTTTAGGATTCTCTTCCATGGTCATCATAGACCGACAGAGGCTGATGACGAAGGTCGTAAATCATTCGCCAAAACCGCAATAATGGAATTATGTTTTGACCGGCTCGCGAGACCAGGACCACGAGTGGACCAGCGTCGCGTTCGTCTGACAATGAGGAAGAGAAGTTTGCCAGGACACTGCTGCTATGAAGAGGTAAGTGTTATAAGCTAAATTATTCTTTATCCCTGAAAATTGTAATCAAAAATGACTTTTGACTGATCGGTAAATTACAACTGTGCGGCGCATGAAGTCCGAAGTCCATGCGCCGCGGTACACGGTTCGTGCGCCGCATCAGGACTGCGAACGCCCCCCCCCCGCTACTCTTCTGTAGCGAGGGGGGGGGGGAAAGCTGCGGTGACTGCGCCGCGGTCGCCACATCGCCACATGAGTCTATTCCGTCATGTAGCAATGGCCGATGTCCGTCCTCTGTAGCGAGGGGGGGGCAACCCCCCCCCACACACACACAGCCCTGAGTGTCACCTTTCATTAGAGCCCAAGATGAAGCTTCTGTATTGAATCATTCAAAAGTTACAGACGTTTTTCCAAACTGTGCCATTTGGCACAATTTGGCACAGTTCAAAAACGCCTGGGAACTACCTGACAAAAAAGCTGTGTAATATATTCATTTTTTGTGGTATTGTTACAAAATTTTGACCTCAGCTGGATAACACTTGGTTCTACATTTCTGTTGCATTTTCCAGCGTGGAGCTGAAGCTGTGTGTTATTTGCAAGCATTTGTATCCAAAAAAACACCCAGGCCAAATTTATTTTCTTCAAGTTCAGTATGTTTAGATGACTGTAACTCAGTGGCTGGAGCACGTAGAGAAATTATGACTGTTTTGCCAAAAAATTCAAAGTGTTTTCTTTTAAATGAGACCAACCCCATGAAGATGCTGCAAAGGGTTGAAGAACAGCTTTCGATTTACTTTAGGCACGTTAAGGGGTTAATGGATTTACACGCAACTTTGACCTACTTTCTGTGATCGCATGCTTACATCTCACTGATCCGGACACGTCCCCTCTCTCATTATCACCAGCTGATTCAAACTCCCACTGATCATGTTTCCCAGTCCTCGCCCAGGTGCTTCTCATCACACCATCACCAGCAGTGCGTGAACATATTGGCGGCCGTTTGCCAGTAACGCACTGCTGGTCAATAGTATTGTCATCTGTGCTGTTAGTCTGTCAGTATTTTCAGCACTCTCACGACGTGTTAGTTGCTCCATGTTCCCCATGGTTCTCGTGCGTCTTTGAAGCGATGTCGGCTCTGGGGCGCACCTGTGGCTAACACGTCTCCTGTCATTCGTTCTGTGGGTGATGTCTGCCCCCGAACGCCATCAGTAAGTGTGTTTTTTGTACGTCTTCACTTTTTGGGAATTGTCTGTTGTTCTGTATTAAACGTGTTGTAGTGAACCCTACACGTAAATCCTTGTTATTTCATGCGCCTGCTCCCTGCCCTGCGTAAGAGCGCACGGAGAGGGAGGATTTACGCGTAAATAACGAGGATTTACACGAGGATTTAAGCGCAGGATTCACCACAGCACATGTATTGAACATAAAAACTGATCCCAAAAGGTGAAGACTTACAAAAAATACACAGAAACACAAACAATTGGTGTTCGGCGCTGACATTGCCCAGCGAACATGGTGAGGAGACGTGTTAACTATGGTTGCGCCCCAGAGCCAACATCGCTACAAGGGGCACAACAGAACCACGGCTGTGTGGAGTGGCTAACACGTCGTGACAGTGTTGGCAATATTGGCTGGCTGACAACACGGCAGATGATGCACACAAAACATGAACAGCTGACTGTCACTGAGTCTGACTCGCTAGGCACAGTGCCTGCTTGGCACGGTCAAACCTACATGGTTTGATGCCCCCAGATTCTTCATTGTCATCCCAATCTTTGGAACTATAATCGTCTGAAGACTGGATAACACAACGCTTCCATCCCGTGTGTACAAAGGGCAGCCAAGCGCTGTGTTCCGTCTATGACGTTACAACATGGCCGGGGTTTTTCAAGCCACTGATGCAATGGGTGACGTTGCGTTCATGAAAACGTTGGATGTTTGTGTGAAAAAAAGCCTGTTTGACTTAGAACTGCACAGACCAACCTATTTCGCCATATTGTATTATGTGTTGAAAAATTAGAGTAAGTCAAGAAGGTGTCATCAGCACTTTGATGCTTGTACCAACAATAAACTACTATATAAAACCCTACACCCCCCCTCAGAGCGTGTCTGCATGCAGCTACGCAAGAAGATCACATCATGGAAACATAATACTACTGCCACAATTATCAGCACTGTCAGTCCTGCATTTAATTCTTGATGACCAAGCCACACCGGTGTGAGTGGGACCCACAGAGCCACCCCTGCCACTGTGCTCCACCCAGGACCTTACCACACATTGCTGTACATACAATGGCGCCACAATCATTAACCACCGTGTCCTACCTACTGAAGTTTAGAATATGCTCAAAATTCTCCATACTCGATCACGCATGATAGGGATCCTGGTATGTTGTTAATACACTCCTGAAGACCTCACTAAGGCTGCATTCACACCAGGATAGTCCGGGGGTCTCGGTTCGATTGGGCAGGGAATGCCGAGAATTTTCGTACCTTCGTTTGGTTTGGTTCGCATTCGCACGGCACTTTACTCAAACGGACCAAACTGCCTGGACAATGTCATGCAGTTACAACAACTGCTCATTTGGGGCGCTGTAGCCAAAACCACCACTGACCAGAAAGAAAAAATCTCGGCAAAGAAGAAAAATCCAACTCGTTGATTGGTAAGGACTGAAAACCGAATCTGTTCCCTTCAGCCGGGTTGTCTGTCCACCACAAAGGAGACATTTTTTAACTTTTCTCCTCAGCTTTCTCCAGTAAAAGGATTTCTTAGATTCATGCAGTTGTCTTTATTGTTATTTTCTACCCAAAATGCACTGTGGGAAACGCCACTTCCTCTTCTCAGACTATATGTGTTGCTATGGTTACACAAACGTCAAGGGGCACTTCCACCCTTTAATCTGCTGGATAGTCTGTTTGCATTCACACCGCAAGCGAAGCGTGCCAGGGTTCACTTACAAGTGAACCAAGACCTTCAGTTTTCAGGCGGACCAGAGCTCGCTTATTTGGTGCACACCAGAGTTTGAATGCGCGTTCAGACTGCACCAAATGAACCGATCTATCCACGGAAGAGGACCAGAGTTCCTTTGGTCTGAACCAAACAGTGGCAATGTGAATGTGCCCTAAGACCCTGCAAAGACCTGCAAAGTTAAAAACATTTACACCTTAACAACATAAGAGATGCATAATAATTTGTTACTACACAGTAGGTTCCTGAAATCAGTGGCTTCTCGTAGTCGTTATAGACTTTTCCACTACAGATACGAAATGCCATATACAGTATGTATTTCAATTTAAAGCAGAAAATGAATTTTCAGTGTAAAAGAGGAAACAAGGCACATCCTTGGCCTTTTTTTTTGCATCGATAAATCTTCTCTATGATGGATTCAAACAATTTTTTATCCTTACTGCCAATGCATTAAATTGAGGAGCTGTGACTGGATGATTCTTGGTTCAGTATAACTAAGGGACAAGAGATGTTAGTTTGTTATACTTTATAGAGAATGGGCATTGATGTCATGCCATGCTGCAGTCGGGGCCGTCGTAGCCATTTTTGTGGTCTGGCTTCTTTGTTTGCCTGTAGTCTATGGCCACTGCTAACACGCGCAAACATACATTTGATGCAATGCAGCAAACAGAAAATTAAAATTCCTTATTCAGAGAAGCTGAATAAGGAAGAAAAGGAGCGCTACCTCCAAAAACTTAAAGAAATAAATGGGATTGATCCGTATGAGCACAAGAAATGGACCACAGATCTCAACCAACATGCCTCAAGTTACGTTGTCAGATGTGTTTGCCTACTTGGTTTGAGGGGTGAGCGCATACACCCATGAGCAATAACTATAAATCGTTAGAGGCTCATGTTCAGTTCACCAATGGATGGGTCCAGCTGCTTCAAATCTTCTGGGTGAATGACCCGAAAACCGTCATTTGCACAAAGGTAAGCAATCATTGTTTCTACATTGTTTTCTGCACTAGCATGTGTCTCTGCAGCTACAGGCATTTCTAAGTCCCAGCGGTAAAATGTTGGATTTATGTGCAAATTTGTCATATGATGCTTGATAAATATATAAACAGAACTGGACATGAAATACTAATCAAGTAATGTGATTTAATAAGCCTGACGCTCCCGTTGGCGCACTGAAAAATTACCAGTATAAGTAGTCACTATAAAAAGATAGTAAATCAGGACAGTAATTTTTTTTCAATTGTTGCTTAAAATGCTGATGACACGTTTTTAACCCCTTGCACTCCGGTCAATTTTCCTAAAAACGCCAAAAAAAATGTGCCCAAAGTAAATCGAAAGCTGTTCTTCAACCCTTTGCAGCATCTTCATGGGGTTGGTCTCATTTAAAAGAAAACACTGAATTTTTTGGCAAAAAAACCATGATCTCTCTAAGTGCTCCGGCCACTGAGTTACAGTCATCTAAACATAGTGAACTTGAAGAAAATAAATTTGGCCTGGGTGTTTTTTTGGATACAAATGCTTGCAAATAACACACAGCTTCAGATCCGGGCTGGAAAATGCAACAGAAATGTAGAACCAAGTGTTATCCAGCTGAGGTCCAAATTTTGTAACAATACCACAAAAAATGAATATATTACACAGCTTTGTTCTCAGGCTGTTCCCAGGCGTTTTGGAACTGTGCCAAATTGTGCCAAATGGCACAGTTTGGAAAAACGTCTGTAACTTTTGAATGATTCAACATAGAAGCTTCATCTTGGGCTCAAATGAAAGGTCACATTTAGGGCTGTGTCCGTTTGTGTGTGTGTGTGGGGGGGTGTCCACTCCCCACCGCTACAGAGGACGGAGATCCGCCCTCGCTACATGACGGATTACACTCGGATAAGGCATGTTTCCACAGCACCACTGTCACTGTGGCTCCCCCCACCCTCCCGCTACAGAATCGTAGCGGCGGGGGGGGGGGCGTTCACGGTTCAGAGGCGGCGAATGAACCGTGTAACGCGGCGCACGCACTTCGGACATCGTGCGCCGCACAGTTGTAATTTACCGATCGGTCAAAAGTCATTTTTGATTACAATTTTCAGGGATAAATAATGATTTAGCTTATAACACCTTACCTCTTCACAGCCACATTGTCCTGGCGAACTTCTCTTCCCCACTGACAGACGAACGCAACGCTGGTCCGCTCGTGGATCCCGGTCAAAACATAATTCCATTAGTGCGGTTTTGGCGAATGATTTACGACCTTTGTCGTCGGCCTCCGTCAGTCTGTGATGACGGAAGAGAATCCTAAACGTCTATTCTGCTGGAATGAGTGCAGGTCGCACTTGTGGGTGGTCTCCGTGCTGCTGGGTCTGTAGCAGGTTCTTCCAGCATCCTTTTTTTCATCTGTTGCAGCAGTAATGTCTCTCTTCACCCAGCCCGAACTTCTGTGCTTCAATTGGCTCCTGCATTCACAGTAGGCGGGTCCTCCTTCCTAGGTTTTCATTCATTGGTTCTTCAAGGTTTCAGAAACCCAATTCAAGGCTCTTATTAGTCGAATGAGAGGTCAATCAGATGAACTAATCTGTTCGCGGCTGTGTCTGCAGCTTTTATTTTCAGTGCGCGCTTGGACGCCATACACCACCTACATCACAATCTCCATCAGGATCTCCATCATGCGTCCGAGAGCGCACGAGGGCGCTCTCGTGCGCCCTAGGACGCAGAGACTTGCCCGCCCGCGGTACAACGGAGCGCAAGAGGTTAACTTCCTCTAATTTTTCATCACATAATACAATATGACGAAATAAGTTGGTCTGTGCAGTTCTAAGTCAAACAGGCTTTTTTTCACGCAAATATCCAACGTTTTCATGAGCGTAACATCACCCATTGCATCAGTGGCTCGAAAACCCCCCGGCCATGTTGTAACGTCATCGACGGAACACAGTGCTTGGCTGCCCTTTGTACACACGGGATGGAAGCGGTTGAAAACATTGATGATGGTTCCAGCACATGTAGTCTGGAATTGGTTTGTGTTGTCCAATATTCAGACAATTATAGTTCCGAAGAATGGGATGACAATGAAGAATCTGGGGGCATCAAACTGTATAGGTTTGAGCCGTGCCAAGCAGGCATTATGCCTAGCGAGTCAGACTCGGTGACAGTCAGCTGTTCATGTTTTGTGTGCATCATCTGCCGTGTTGTCAACCAGCCAATATTGCCAACACTATCACGATGTGTTAGCCACTCCACACAGCCATGGTTCTGCTGCGCCTCTTGTAGCAATGTCGGCTCTGGGGCGCAACCGTGGTTAACACGTCGCCTCTCCATGTTCGCTGGGCAATGTCGGCCCCGAACACCTACTGTTTGTGTTTCTGTGTATTTTTGTAAGTTTTCACCTTTTGGGATCAGTCTTTATGTTCAATACATGTGCTGTGGTGAATCCTCCCTCTTTGTGCGCTGTTACGCAGGGCACAGAGAGGGAGGATGAAATAACGAGGATTTACGTGCAGAGTTCACCACAGCACATTTAATATAGAACGACAGACAATTCCCAAAAAGGTGAAGACGTACAAAAAACACAAACACACTTACTGATGGCATTCAGGGACCGGCATCGCCAGAGAAAGAATGAGAGGAGACGTGTTAGCCACAGGTGCGCCCCAGAGCCGACATCGCTTCAAGGACGCACAAGAACCACGGCGAACATGGGGTGACTAGTGTCGTGAGAGTGCTGAAAATACTGGCAGACTAACAGCACAGATGACAATACTATTTACCAGCAGTGCATTACTGGCAAACGGCTGCTAATGTGTACACGCACTGCTGGTGATGGTGTGATGAGAAGCACCTGGGCGAGGACCGGGAAACATGATCAGCGGGAGTTTGAATCAGCTGGTGATAATGAGAGAGGGGATGTGGCTGGACCAGTGAGATGTCAGCATGGGATCACAGAAAGTAGGTCAAAGCTGTGCGTAAATCCATTAATCCTTCCCCTCCTCGTGCGCTCCTCCTGCCTAAAAGTGCACCAGAAGTGCACAAGGAGGCTTATGACAGTTGAAGCTGAAGCGTGTGATGTGGTCTTTCATGGCCTGCTGTTTATCTAAACCTTCGACACAGCGCGAAGGCATAGCCGTAAAATTAAAACAAGAAACCAGAGAAACTGTGAACTACAAAGCTGCTGTCATTCTAGTCAACAACATCGGAGTCCATTCTGTCGACTATGTCATTGGGGTGCAGCCCTTAATTCAGTGGGCAGCACCACAGTCCAGTCAGCGGCTGCGGTTTTTTGATAACTAGTTTATGCAGGCGCTGTTGTAAATATTATATTGATCATAGACAAGAACTTTTGGGTTTACACAACATGCTAAAAAATGTCAAAAACGTGTCATCAACACTTTAAAGTTTAGACCATAATGTTTACAAAACAAGAGCAAAAGTGTATTTTAGCGTAAACGTTAATGTTTAGAAATGATTTTTATCCTGTTTAGGCATTTAAACGGGATGTGGGACAAGATGAAAACAAGGAGTAAATACTGTCTTGACCTGGATGTTTTTATACTCACCTGAAAGAGGAGAAGCTTGTGAATCTAACGATACCAAACATTCTATGGACTTCAGTCCCCAGCTGATTTTAAATCCATGTGTAATGAAGGCACCGTGCACTCTGGGAATTCCCTTCCAGTGGCACAGAAGGAGAATCTCAACACCGCATGTAGCAGTTTGTGTCCAGGTTTTTTTTTGTTTTTGATGGTTTTATCAGATATATTTCTTTCCATCTTTAGACTCCACTCATTTTCATGTCCCATATCTGGCCTGTTGTCACTCACTAGTGAACCAATAGGCAGACTACCTTTCCCACAATTCCTTGCGGTTTTTCCATCGGGTGACGTCATGTGTCCATTCTCTATTAATAATCCCAGAGGGAAATTCAAGGGCATCCACCTGGATGAGGCACCACTCCCTTCACCATTTACACACACATTCAAACACAGGGCCACTTTAGATGCTCCATCTGACCTAACTTGCATGTTTTTCGAATGTGGGAAGAAACCAGAGCCCCCAGAGTAAACCCACGCAAGCATGGGGAAAACATGCAAACTCCACACAGAGAGGCCTGCTGGTGGATTTGAACCATGACGAGTTCACTAGGGGTTCTCATAAGAGCTAAAGTAAATCAATGTTTGATTACCCCTTTTTATGCAGATGTAGCCTGTTTTTCAAGAATATATTTCTATTCCAACACTCATCACATCATTTGGGATACCACTTCATATTACTACAGTTCTATTCTATTCTCCATTAGGTGAATCTAGATTAAATTAATGTTATTTCAAACCTAAATCACACAGGTGCACCTGTGAATACTTTTGAATGCCTGTTTCCCCCTGGGATGGTGGTAGAAATGTGTAGTTAAATTATATTGAAGTGTAGCACACTCAGACCCAAGTGGTAGGCAGGTGGGGACATTTTAAAAGTCGTTCCTGTAATTAACATGGTTCTATCCCAGCTGCATTGGCTGTGTCTCAGATGTCTAACTCATTACTATGTCACTACATGTTTATTACCTCCGCCAGGCCGCAGGAGGTTATGTTTTTGCCGGGGTTTGTCTGTTTGTCTGTCTGTCTGTCTGTTGGTTAGCAAGATAACTCAAAAAGTTTTGGACGGATTTTGATGAAACTTTCAGGCGCTGTTGGAAATGGTACAAGGAAGAACTGATTAAATTTTGGGGATGATCTGGATCACCGTCTGGATGCAGGAATTTTTTAAAGGATTCTTTAACATTGTGAGATAGGGCCATTTTCAACACACAGGATGCGGAGAATCACCGTGCTGCAGCGACACAAGAAATGCAGCGGCTCACGCGCTATTGAAGCTCGTCGAGCTTAGTTTTATTTTTTTGGGTTTTTATTGATTTTTTTTCTTATTACCTCCACCAGGAGGTTAGGTTTTTTTTTTTTAAAAGAAGATCTGCGCGATATTGCCAGTCATGCCTCGTTCAAAGTCTAAAAGTGTGAAACACAGAAGGCAACAGAGTGCAGAGTGCATGAGAAAGAAAAAAAGGCAGGGAGATAACACAGAGGATGCGGAGAATCACCGTGCTATTGCTAGTCATATGTTTTCATGGTCAAGGAATCTCAAAACGTACACACAAACACTGTATGGGGGGAACTGTGCCGCTTGGCGGAGGTCTGCGCTCTCCGAGTGCTTCTCTAGTTTATATATTATTTAGAAGTACAATAAAGTTAAAAAAGGTACAAAAGGAAAATTGTCTGCTTATCGGCTGGTATATAGTATATCTTTCCAAAGGAAACACACTTCCAGAAAAGCTTGTGGCAGTTGCAGTAGTGCTAATCTATAATTTCATTGAAGTAGGGGTTAAACTAGAGTAGGAAGAATAATTTCATTTTGATGATAAATCAAATCATAGGGCAGCACGGTGGAAGAGCGGTTAGCACTGCGGCAGCACAGCGACTCACTCTTGGGCGGGGGATCCTGGGTTCAATCCCAGCCCCCGACCAACAGTGATCTGTGTGGAGTTTGCCTGTTCTCCCCGTGTCTGCGTGGGTTGACTCCGGGATTTCTCCGGTTTCCTCCCACATGCCAAAAACATGCACGTTAGGTTAATTGGCATCAAAACTGGGGATTCTAAATTGTCCTTAGGCATGACTGTGAGAGTGAATGGTTGTCTGTCTCTCTGTGTTGGCCCTGCGATGGACTGGCGATCTGTCCAGGGTGTACCCTGCCTCTCGCCCAAAGATGCTGGGATAGGCTCCAGCCCTCCCGCGACCCGAAAAGGATTAAGCGGAAGAAGATGAATGAATGAATGAATGATAAATCAATTATAAGCCTATGGCAGTTTTTAGTGTAAGTGGTCTGACAGTACAACAATATAGCAGCATCTCTTGCTCTGTGATGTTGTGATGGGCTCTGTCCAGCCTCAAAAAAGCTTCACACCTGTGACAGTTTCTCTGACCAATCACAGGTCTCGTCAGGCAGAAGCTTTGCTACTGGCTGATGTTTGTCATAGTCATGCACTTTAGATGAGGAGTAGCTTAGGACTGGAAAGACATTTTTTTCTCACAATTCACAATTTTTAGGTTTCTTGCTACAATGGCATAAACTTGAAATAGGCACCATCATCACTATGAAAGTGTCAGAGATGGCCCTCGCGAGCCATCAATAAGACGCCACAGACCAGCCAGTGAGTTTGCACAGTTTATTAAAGGAAGGAGAAAATAATGAGCCACGGGAGGCTAAAACTCACTATAACTTTAACTCAGGCTATGGCAAGGAAGAACAGATTCACAATGAAACACACTTACAGAGAAAGGAGAAATCAGCACGGAGGTTGAACGACGGGATGTCTGATGATGTCAGACAAGGAAGGTCCAACGAGACTGCCGCAACGTTTAGCCCTCAGCTGCTCCCTTAAATAGGGCTCAGGATGGAACAACTGAAGAGGCAATCACCAATGCAGCTCAGCTGTCAGAGGCTCAGCTCTGACAGCCGGAAGCCCCTCCGAGTGCTGTCATAGTAAGAGCTTGGAGAGCCATCGGGAGCACACACACCAGATGGGAGGAAAATACTGCATGGCCCGAGCGCGGACGAAATTGGCGCTCAAACCACGAAAGAAAGCCCTTACACTGGCTACTGGGCTAGATCAAAAATATTGTAACATCAGGGCTGTGATAAGGGGGCAGGGATTCTTCTGGCATGCTTTGCGCCACAGAGGATTCAAACACTGTTATTATCCATGTGTTTTGTTATTGCTGTGCCATTATAACTGTGTAATAAGACCAGCTGTGATAGCGTTGTTTCCCCTGTATATGACAAATCATGTGTTTGTGTCACCATGAGTGAGATGAGGGTCTGTGTAAATGACCTCCCCTCCGTTCTGTGCTGTGAGTGCCTGTAGAATAAAATGTGCTGCGTCACAGTCATCTCTCCTTATTGTGTGAACCCCCTGCATGAAATGTCACAATGGTGTCAGAAGTGGGATATTTGAGAGATGGAAGCAAGGATCAAGGCAGAGATTCGGCGACTCGAGCAGCTCATCACCCAGATGAAGAAGGAGCTGAACTACAGAGCAGACACGCCAGCCCTCAGAGTTGCTCACCATGACAAATGGAGCAGTGGACCAGATGGGGCTAGCATACCCAGCCTTCTGCCTTTCTCAAGGCAGACGGGCCAAACAGAGCAAACCCGCCCCACTTTCCACCCTTTTCAGGGCAGGATGGGCCGGCAATTCCACTGTGACCGGGGGCAGCAATAGACCAAGAGGCAACCATCTCACCGACCCGCCAACAGGCCAAACTCCCCCGCTTTGGTGGCAAGACCCTGCTGGATGATTACCTAGTCCAGGTTGATCTGGCCGCTGTGCTGAATGGCTGGACACCTGGAGAGACTGCTGTGCAGGTCGCGCTGGCCCTGAAGGGCGGGGCTCTCTGTAAGCTGTCTGACTTCCGGCCTGAGGAACGTTGTAGCTGGCCAGCGCTACAAGGAGGGCTCTGGAGGCGGTTTGAGAGAGCAACCAACACTGAGCACGCCCGGGAACAGCTGGCCAACCGCCGGCAAGGCAGGCAAGACAGCCTGGGAGCCTACGCAGCAGACATACGGCTACTGACACAGCGTGGTTACCCGGATTTCGAGCAAGGGGCGGTGGAGAAGCTCACCCTCCAGCACTTCATCCATGGGCTCCACCCGGCCCAGCTCCAAGAACACATCTTGATTCAGGAAGCGAGCAGCTGGGAGATAGCCATGACAGAAGCGGAGTGGGTGAAGCTGATGATGGATTATGCAGCTGACTTGTCATCACAGAGGCAGAGAGCTTTTCAGGCCACAGCTGAGAGTGAGGACAAGGAGGAATGGGAATTATGCCAGCCCACAGCTGCGCGGTTGGCGAGAGTACAACAATGGTGGTGCGAGGAAGAATGCTTCTGCTGCGGGGAGACAGGATACATCGTGTGTTACTGCCCGGCACTCACCCCGTGGCAAACCGCCCTCTCACCGGCTTTAATCCGAGAGCGAGTTGGCACAGTTGGGGATCTGCCACCTCCCACAGACATTTTCCTCGATGGATGGCTGGGCTGACTTGGACAATCACCAGGGCTGTATCTACAGTGCAGCCTAGACAGCACACCAATCCGGGCCCTGATCGACACCGGTTCCACCATTTCCTTGGTGTGACCCGGGGCGCTGCCCGGCACAGATGGTCTTGGAACGCCAGGGTGGGAACTTACCCAGCACTGCATCCTCACAGCCACCGGTGAGCGTGCCAGGCTGGGGGGGGGGGGGGGGGTCCTTGGGGTGGGAGTGGATGGTCAGAACATGAACCACCCATTTTAGCTGGCTGACATCCAGGACCTGTGCATCATTGGACTAGATCTGCTCGCAGCATGGGGCGCAAAGATCGATACTGCCAGCTCTTCTCTTCTGCTGGGGGCTCAAACCATCATGCTCCGTGGCAACAGCCAGATGAGAAACCAGGGGGCCCACGTGATCGGAGGGCCGGTACTGTCAGCACAGGCCGAGGATCGTGACCCAGCAGTCTCACGGGCTCTCCAGACCGCTAGGGCCCGGGATAGTGCAGCGATTCACAGCTCTTCTTCAGATCACCGGACAGTTCTCCCCAGCGATGACGCCACGGAGGCCCTTGGCGTGCAGCAGCTTCGGAGCAAGCAAGATAGAGATCCTGTCATCTCCCGGGTACGGCAGTGGCTGGACACAGACCAGTGGCCCACCGGGAAGGCTGTGGCTGTGCTGGACCCAGAGACCAAGGCCCTGCATTCCCAGTGGTCCAACCTCTGCTGTCACGAGGATGTTGTTTATTGGAGATGCCAGTCTCCAGCTGGGCAGCGTCAAGTCTGGCAGCTGCTGATCCCCCGATGGCTCCACCCCAAGGTGCTCCAGTTGACCCATAGGCCAGTGGGGGCGGGCCACTTCGGAGTGAGGAAGACTCTGCAGCGGTTTCAGAATTGGTTCTACTGGCCGGGGTGTTGTCAGGATGTGGAGCACCATGTCCACCGCTGTGACACCTGCACAGCTCAGGGAGGATAGACACAGCAATCCCCCCCCGCAGCAGTATGAGATGGATGGCAAACCGGAGTTGGATTATTCGTTTTGCTTGAGAGGACGCCTGCACATGGTACCCGAACTGGCTCAGGAGACCCCAGTAGCGGCAGGTAGTCAACAGGGAAAGGGACTTTGCTGGACTTTTTCTGCCCAGAGAGGAAAGAGGGACTGTCACCAAAGCTGGTGAGCCACTGGTCAGGACCATGTGTGCTGGTCACGGACAACGGCGGCCGCCTCAACGTCTGGGTGGATTTGTATTGGACTTTTGAGTTGGACTTATTATTCTGGGGACAGAAACCAGTTCAGGGGAGGACAGTGTAACATCGGGGCTGTGATAAGGGGGCGGTGATTCTCCTGGCATGCTTTGTGCCGTGGAGGATTCAAGCACTGTTATTATCTGTGTGTTCTGTTATTGCTGTGCCATTATAACTGTGTAATAAGACCAGTTGTGATAGCGCTGTTTCCCCTGTATGTGACAAATCATGTGTCTGTGTCACCATGAGTGAGATGAGGGTTTGTGTAAATGACCTCCCCTCCGTTGTGTTGTGAGTGTGTAAAAAAAAAAATAAATGTATTGCATCACTGTCATCTCTCCTTATTGTGTGAACCCCCCGCATGAAACGTCACAATATCTTTACAATCCAATGGTATTGTAAGTGTTGTTGCATAAATAATTTATGTTCATAATATAAAAATTGATAAAATAAAAAACTAATTTGATGCAATATAAAGTTCATATGATATTAAGGTTAAAATTTATGACATTTGCTTACAGTAAATCCACTTTGTAATTGTTTGGGAAAGGGATACTGTTATCTCGCGAGAACACAAGTCAGTGAACTAAGGAGAAAAGCGGTGATCTCTCATGGAGTGCAGGTTAGCAGATACCTCTGTTAAGAGACAACAAGGTTCTGTTATATTTGATACTAAGTTACTCCAAGGACTGTTGTAACCTAAGGAGACTACCACAAGGGACTCTAATGGACTTAGAAACCTCCTTTTATTACAAGCAGCCAACGAGGTATTTCTTTAGATACGTAAATATTGTTATTTAGCATGCTAAGCTAGCGCCGTTTATATTGTTTACATGCAAAGCACACTGTAAGTTTTCTGAAGTGCTTTGTGTTTTTATTTGCATGTACAGTTCTCATGGCATGTCGGCTTCATGGCATGACGGCTTGGTGAAGTTATGGCATAAATTAACAGTTATAAACAAGGCAACGCTGCATTAAGAAGCAATAAACGCCCGTTTCAAGGAACCGCCCTGTGTCTGTGTTGTTGTAAAAGGAGCTACAATGAGAACTTGCCTGCTCAACACGGGTGAGAGAAAAGACAAGCCGACAGGTAACGAGGTGAGTGAAGATCCAGCACCAGAAGTGGTCCTCCTAATGCACTGGCGGCATGGCTGCAGTAGTGATTAGACTTTATTGAAGAAGCAATTCTCCAGATCAAAGCCAGGGGAAGGCCTACTACAGCCCTCAAGTTAAGATGGTTCAGTTTGAATGTTGTAAATGTGGACTCAGGTCTGTTAACTGCATATTGTCCCAAGCCTACATGTTTTGGGATAAATTTAATGTGCTGGTGTTTGTATTTGCTGTAAGGTTGATGCACGGTTTAAAGTTGAAATTTATAAATAAGTGTAATAAGGTTAAAGAGAATATTTCAACTTGACATTAAGTTTTGTAAATTGTGTGTTTCTATCTGCATTTCTGATAACTAACCAAGTTATCAAGGGAAAGCAGCTTCAAGAAGAAAGACTCAAAGGCTTACAGCGCCGGTACAAAATCATCTATGAGAAGTGGAAGTACCACGCTAGAATAGCCAAGGAAATATTAAGTGATGAGGCTTCTGAAGAAGAACTAAATGAGCTTATTGAGAACATCAAGGGCACATTTTCCAATATAAAGAGCATTTATGAAGCGATACATCGTGGGCAGACTCTTGAACCAGACTTGCTGTGCAAGATTGATACATGCATATCACTCTCAGGATTCATTATCCAAAAGGCAGAGAGACAATTTATAGGGTGTAAAGTAGATCAAGAATAAGAACCTTGGCCAGACATTGGCTTGGTCTTAGACTCAACAGGTTCTTTGTCAAGGCCACAGTCACATCAGTCAAGATGTAGTTCTGCCCACTCCAGGATCCACTCAGTCAAAAGAAAGGAGGCTGCAGCTGAAGCTGCTACATCTCAGGAAGTTTTGGCAGTGCTGGAAGAACAAGAAAGGGAAGCAAAAGAGATCCACAGATTAGAGGCTGAAAGTAAATGACTGGCACTATTTGAATCTGAGAACCTAGCTAGACAACAAGCAATACAATACAAATGTAGAAAACTTGAATGCCCAGAAGAAGTAAAGAAACTGAATGCTGCAAGAGCCCAAGTAAAGATTTATGATGAAGCTGAAGAAAATTTTGAAGCAGTCGATTTGCTGCAAGAAGCCAAACTGGCTAGAGAAGTTCCTCTTTCCACAAGCCCACCATTCATTCCATTTTCTCAGCCAGTCACAACCCAAACCATTCATGTTGCAAGTTCCCCATTCACAACAAGCATCCATTCCATTTTCCCAGCCAGTCATAACTCAAACTCTTTATACCACAAGTTCCCCACTCATTCCTTACACTGCATCAGCCGCAACTCAAGTTCTTAATGCTTCAAGCCCCTCATTTATTCCTAAAGCTCAACTGACATCAATGCCCCAATGTTTTAAAAAAATACAACCTATTGAGTTTTGAGAGTTTCACTGACCTCTGTTTTCTGAAATTAACGTTCAAATGTTTCCATAAATCAGCACCCGAGCCACTTGCTGGTTTCGTCCAAAGACAGGACAGCAGCAGAGCCACCAGGAGTTCTGTTAACAATAACTGTAAAATATTCCACCGCAGAACCACATTTGGACAAACAGCTTTCTCTATAAAGGGCAGTCACATCTGGAACACAATGCCAAATGTAATTAAAATAATAACGGACTTTAAAACATTCACTAAAAAGGTTAAAAACTGGCTGAAAAATAAACAAGAATGTACTCATGTATGAATTGATTGTCTGCAAAGTGAGAGTGAATGAAGGGAAGGAATGAATGTGTTTGTTTATAATGAGTGACGAAGGGAGGGAGGCCTGAAATAGGCAAATGTGAATCAGGTTGTTATATTTGTGTATTTATAATATTTATAATATTTATAATTGTGTATTTATAATCTTTTTGCATTGATGTATGTGGTTATTGAAGTACCGGAAGTACCGGACTTCACTTCCGGTACTTCCGGTGCTGCACTTGTAATGCTTGATATGAGCCGAGAATTTTAAGCAAAACCATCAAAATAAGGACTTCTGTTGGCTACCAACAAACGTGGGGAATACCCTTACGACCCAGTGCTGACCTGGTGAAGGTTCTGGCAGATCTGGCTCCGTTTCGCCCCGTTTCCGACCTCTAAAGGCTCGCCTCTGATGCTAACCCAGATGCTAACCCAGAGTAACTGCAGCAGTGAGAAGGTATTCTTTACATCTGGCCATCTGGAGCCGAGGAGAGAAGGATTTAAAAGGAGGACGAACCAACCGAGGCGGCGATTGGGAGCTCGGGCGCGGCGTTGGTGAGAGACGGGGGCCACCTGGATCCAGCAGGACAGTGGTCTGAACCGGTGCCCGATTGCGAGGCCCAGCCGAGGAACTACCAGACTGACGGCGGTCGGTGACCGGGCCTAGACGGGGCCCAGCGGAGAAGCCGCCTAGCCAGACGGCGACGAGTGGCTGTGATCGGTGGATTCCGGCTGCGCCGGCAGTGCACGACATAGCTGGCCAGGTAGACGGAGGCAGGCGCCGGCGATAGACGGCGGTGATCTGCGGAGCTGAGCAGCGTCACTCGGCGGAGAAGCTGCGCAGGAGCGGCGGGTCCAGTAGTGACCGAGCTAGTTGAAGCCTAGCCGGATTCTCTGCTTATTTCTATCCACAGGTCAGTAAAATGCCACCCAAAAAAGAGGAAATGGAAGAAATTAAAAAAACTCTGAACTTTGTGTTAGATGAACTGGCCAAAGTGACTAGCCAGCAGGACAAAATATTAGACCTAATACAGGAGGTACAAGCCCTACATTCAATAATAAAAGAAAAAGACAAAAAAATTATGGACCTGGAGCAACACGGGCATCTTTTGGAGCAACGCGTTGAGGATCTTGAACAAGGTTCTCGCATTGATGACATAGTTATAAGTGGACTAGACATCAGATATCAGTCGTACGCCCATGCCGCTACAGGACTGAGTGGTGAACATGCTTCCATAAGTGAATCAATGTCCTTAGAAAACCAAGTGCTTCAGTTCCTTAATGATAAAGACATTAAGGTAGAAGCCAATGCGATCTCAGCCTGTTATGCTTTACCGAAGAAAGATAACAAAACAAAGAAATCAATTGTGATGCGCTTTGTGAACAGGAGGGTGAAAAATGACATACTGAGGCAGGCCAAAAAACTAAAGGAAACTCAAGTTTACCTAAATGAACACCTGACAAAAAAAAACGCTGAATTAGCACGGCAGGCACGGATGCTAAAGAAACATAATAAGATACAGTCAACCTGGACAAGAAATTGTAGAATTTGGATTAAACTAAATGGAACACCTGAGCAAGCAAAAAGTATAATGATCAGAGATGCTACTGACTTAGATAAATACAAATGAACACTGACTATGAAACACAGAGTGAGGAAACTCAAACTCTAAAAATATGCCACTATGCTGAACATAAACCACAAGAGATGGAGAATGATATTGATCCTGATAACCACTTTTTCAATAATATTCATAACCACTGTGAATATTACACTGAAAAGCAATTCAAAAGTCAAGTGCAATTAGATGGTAAACTGTCAATAATACACTTCAATAGCAGAAGTCTTAACAAAAACTTCTCACAGATTCAGGACTATTTAAAACAGCTAAACAGAAAATTCACAGCTATAGCAGTCTCTGAAACCTGGCTTAATGCAGACCAAGCTCCCCTGATGGCAATAGAGGGATATCAGATGTTTAACATTAACAGATCTCAAAAAAAGGGTGGTGGTGTTGCACTGTATGTTGATGACCTATATAGATGTAAGCTTGTAAATGAAATGTCCTCAGCACTACCAGGGATTCTGGAATGTGTTACTGTTGAGATTGACCTAGACAAAACAAAAAATCTAATCATAAGCTGCATATACAGAACGCCGGGAACTTGCATTGAGACATTCAGAGATAAATTAGTCGAGCTGTACAATAATATTACTAGTAAGAAAATGGTAGCAATTTGTGGAGATTTCAATATTGATCTACTTAATCCACATCAACAAAATGTAGTTACAGAGTTCATGAACTCTATGTACAGCATGAGTCTATATCCCACAATAACACATCCCAGTAGAATCACAGCTCACTCTGCTACACTTATTGACAACCTGTTTGTCAATGTTCTCGACAAGAAAATAGAAAGTGGATTATTGATAAATGATATAAGCGACCACTTGCCAATCTTTGCACTTATCCATGGCCACACGGGGCCCAACCCAGAAAAAATCTCAAAATCGTTCAGACACAAATCACCAAACGCAATCAGTTCTTTTAAAGAGGACTTGCTGAAGCAAGACTGGACAGAAGTCTATGTATCAGATGTAAATGAAGCCTATGACACATTTACAAACATTGTAACCACTCTTTATGAAAAAAACTGCCCATTAGTTAAAAAAAAGCTTAAACACAAATTTACTGACAAACCATGGCTAACCAAAGGACTACAAAAGGCGTGTAAAAAGAAAAATTTATTATATAAAGCTTTCATAAAGAAAAGGACAAAAGAAGCAGAGCAGCGGTATAAAACATACAAAAATAAGTTAACATATATAATAAGATGTAGTAAAAGAGACTATTACAGTAAAGAACTGGAAAAAAACAAAGACAATATTAAAAATACATGGACAATAATCAACAGTATCCTTGGAAATAAAAGCAGAAATACCAGCTACCCAACTAACACTCCAAAAAATAATAAATCGACTCCGAATGTGAATATAGCTTCACCTGCAGATGAATTTAATAATTTTTTTGTTAACATTGGACCTAAACTGGCCCGAGAAATACCCACTACGGTGCCAACAGGTGATTCAATATGCAATAACACTGCTGTAAAAGACACCATCTTCATAAAGAACACAGACGAAAGAGAGGTCATTGAAATTGTTAAATCGTTCAAAAGTAAAACATCTACTGACTGCGATGGTATTGATATGCTACTAGTCAAAACTGTTATCGAATGCATAGTGAAACTAACTAACTAACTAACTAACCTGCATTTATATAGCGCTTTTCTAGTCACAAAGACCACTCAAAGCGCTTTCACTAGTACTAACCCTCTATTCTAAGGGCCTATAGGAAACAGATATCTAGGGACAATTTAGAACAACCAATTAACCTAACATGCATGTCTTTGGATTGTGGGAGGAAACCGGAGCCCCCGGAGTAAACCCACACAGCACAGGGAGAACATGCAAACTCCATACAGAAAGGTTCCAACCCCTGCCAGCCTGGGGATTCGAACCAGGAACTTTTTAGCTGTAAGGCAACAGTGCTAACCACTGCGCCACCGTGCTGCCGAAACCACTGACGTATATCTGTAACCTGTCTCTCCAATCAGGTATATTTCCCAATGCAATGAAAATAGCTAAAGTAATTCCAATTTACAAGACAGGCGACAGAGGGGAACTCTCCAACTACAGACCAATTTCACTATTACCGCAATTTTCCAAGATACTTGAAAAAATATTCTATGAGAGAATTGACAACTTCATACTGAAGAATGATTTATTGTGTGAGCAGCAATATGGGTTCAGACACAAAAGGACAACAGCATATGCCTTAATGGAATTTACAGAAAAATTTACATTTGATACAGTAGATCACAATCTATTATTAAAGAAACTACAAAATTGTGGTATCAGAGGGGTAGCACTGTCCTGGTTAAGAAGTTACTTAAAGAATAGATATCAGTTTGTATGTGTTAACAACAAAAACTCAGAGCTACTGAAGGTCACCTGTGGAGTCCCACAGGGTTCAGTTTTGGGACCATTATTATTCAATATGTATATAAATGATATATGTAAAGTTTCAGAAAAAATGGACTTAATATTGTTTGCTGATGACACTAACCTGCTATGCAGTGGAAACAACTTGGAACAACTTCTGGATACACTCGGAAAGGAATTAGGAAAGCTGAAACTGTGGTTTGATTCAAACAAATTAACGCTCAATTTAAGCAAGACAAAATTTATAGTCTTTAACAACCATCACAACTACCCAGTACCCAAACTCAGTGTAAATGGTGTAGAGATTGAAAGGGTATCCGAAACTAAATTCCTTGGAGTAATAATTGATAACAAACTGTGTTGGAAGCCACATATTAATTATATAAAAGGTAAAGTATCCAAATCAATTGCAATATTACACAGAGTGAAAAATTTGCTGAATCAACCCACACTATACACCTTGTATCATTCATTAATACTCCCATACATGACATATTGTAATGAAGTATGGGGAAATACATATAAAACAAACATATATCCACTCTTTATGCTTCAAAAGAGAGCTATTAGAATAATCAACAAAGCAGCTTACAGGGAACCAACAAACCCACTTTTTCTTAAACAAAAAACTCTCAAGTTGAAAGATCTGATCGACTTTAAAACCGCAATAATAATGTTCAAAGTGAAGAATCTATCACTGCCCGCAAATATTCAAAAGTTGTTCCAAACAAGGGAGAAACGATATCACTTCAGAGGAACATGTATATTTCAAAAGCCTACAGTGAGAACAACTACCAAGCAACACTGTATTTCAGTGCAAGGTGTCAGATTATGGAACGATTTTGGACCTGAATTAAAATCATGTACAAAGCTTGGACAATTTAAACAAAAACTAAAGGAAGAAATACTCCAAACATATTTACAAGACGACATGTAAACTCACATAAGGATTGACATTTCCAGCCTGTGTTGTGTTATAGCTTAGTTTTTCTTTTTTCTCTGTGACACTATGTCTTAGATTTGTTTTTGAATAGTAACCGCTTAACTTAGACTAGCTCAGTTTTCTTTTTCTCTCAGTCATATTTTGTCTTAACCTTGTTTTAAATTGTAATCGCTCTTGTCTTGTTTTCTCTTTTTTCTCCTTTGAATTCTTGGATGGAATATGGGTGGGCAATATAAGCTGCGGCTTCAGCCATCACCCATTTCGGATAACTCACGTGGAATTGTATAGTAGAAGGAGTCTTTGTCTAATTTGACCTTGTTGTTATATTATACAGTTTCTTTTAACCTGTAATGTACTATCCGAAATAAATTCATTCATTCATTCATTCATTGTGTATTTTCTTTTTCTTTTTTTTACTTGATTCTCTTTTCTAAAGCCCATCCAGGGACAAGAGTTTCAAATTAGCTAATAGCTATACACTCTATGTGCAACACATCAGATTGATTGTCATTGATTAATTGTCTATGTTTATTGCACTGTCCCTGTCAAATAAACTAATCTATCTATCTAACTACCACACAGCCCTGACTTGGTCAATGTGCCAGCAGAAGCTATTAGTGCCAATCACCTTCCAATACCAGAACCTGCACTATTTGCTGGAGATCCTTTAAAATTCAGAGACTGGCAACTATCATTTGAGACATTAATAGAAAGGAAAAACATTCCAAAGAATGGAAGACTATTACCTAAGAAAGTACTTAGGTGGTGCTGCAAAGAAGGCTGTTGAAGGATTCCTCCTATGAGGCACTGATGCAGCATATGACAGCCTGGCAGTTGTTAAAAAAATGTTTCAGAGACCCATTCATAACTGGGAAGTCCTTCAGAGACAAGCTGCATGGATGGCCAAGAATAAGTTCAAAGGATAGCTGCGAACTGAGAGACTGCAATGCACCACATTAAGACACTAGAAGTTCTTAAGCAAATGCCGGGTACCCACCATTTAAGGAACTTGTAGGCTTCATATCAAACAAGCAGATCTTGCTTGTGATCCAATATCCTCTATACAAGCACTTAAGAGTGTGGAAGGTGAGAAACCAAGGCATCTACGAAACCAAATCATTCAAGCAAAGACATTGTCAATAAGTGCAAGCCAGAGCACCATCCCATCATGCACCTTCTGCAAAAGAACTGGGAACATCCTCGACAAGTGCAGAAAGTTTGGTGAAAGAACAGTTCAAGACCATGTCAAGTTTGTGCAGGCAGAGAAACTCGACTTTGGATGTTTAAGGTCTGGTCATCATTCCCGAAGGTGTGACAACAGAAGTACATGTGAAAGGTGTCAGAAGAGACACTCAACATGTTTGCATGACGACAAGTTTAAGGATCGTCAAAGGTCAACACCTCCAAAGGAAGACAACAGTCTCCAAGACGAGGCAAACACCCATGATAGGGTCACAACAGCAACTACTAACAAGGTTTTACAAGAAGAACCAACTATGCAAACATCCTTCATCTTACCAGTCTGGGCCTCATCCACAAGTCAGCCAGATCAAGAAGTTCTTGTCTATGCACTATTAGACATGCAAAGTGATACTACTTTCATCCTAGATGAAGGGGCACAAGACCTCAGCACAAATAAAGAGAATGTTAGTTTGCGTCTGTCTACAATGTCTGCTAGGTCCACAGCTGCACCTTGTCAGAAGTTGACAGATCTGCAAGTGAGAAGGTATAACATTGAGAATAGAATTATATTGCCACCAACATTCACAAGAGACTTCATTCCAGCAAACAGGCTGCACATTCCAACTTCTGAAACGGCTCTAAAATGGGCTCATCTGGAACAGCTAGCAAACAAGATTCCACCACCATTTAAATGTAAAGTTGGCCTTCTTATTGGATATAACTGTCAACAAGCACTTCTCCCACGAGAGATCTTAGCTAGTGGAGAAAATCACCCTTATGTGCAGCAAACTGATCTTGACTGGAGCATCTTCGGCTACTCAAACCCAGCAAGTGACCACATTGATGCAATAAGAACTAGTCACAGAGTCATAGTGAAACAAGTAATACCTGTTACAAGGTCATCAGCTGAAATGAGAAAGGAAGTACACTTTGTCTGTAGAATCCAAGTTAAAGAAGCAAACCTCATCCAGCGTATAAGATCCAGCACAAACCCTGAACAATGGCGACATGTCAGTTCAGAGAATAACCCAGCTGACTGTGCCTCAAGAGGACTAAGTGCCACTCAGCTAAAAAAGCCCAACTGGCTTAAAGGACCTGATTTTCTTAGGCAACAAAATCTTCCACTGGAAGAAAAAATGGTGGGAGAAGTAGAAGCAACTGACCCTGAGCTTCGCAAAACTCATGTCCTTACAGCTCAGACAAAGGAAGTGTCCTCAATGGTGAACTATCTCACTAAATTTTCTGACTGGTCTAGAGCAGTCAGAGTTATTGCTAGACTGAAAAGGTTTGTCAGAGAATTCAAGGGCCTTCAGCGAAGAACAAACCAGACAACCAATCTTGAAGAAAGAAGAGAAGCATGAATCTTCATCATTAAGTTTGTGCAAGAGGAAGCCTTTGGTGACGATATTAAGAAAATCAAACTCCAGAAAGAAAACACCTTGAACAAGCAGAACAACTTACGTGGGTTGAACACCTTCTTGGACAAGAACAATGTCATCAGGGTGGGATGAAGGCTTTCTCAATCAGCCTTACACTATGACGTAAAACATCCTGCAATTCTTCCCAAAACATCTCATGATTCTGCCCTGCTTGTCAAACACCACCATGAACGCATACACCACCAAGGAAGAGGCATGACCATGAATGAGCTGTATGCAAATGGGTAATGGATCATAGGGTGTGGACATGCAGCCTCCTCACACATCTATGTGTATAAAATGTATGCGATATAGGAGAATTACCGAGGCTCGGCAAATGGCAGACTTGCCTGAAGTGAGAACGGAGACATACCCTCCCTTTACTTACTGTGGTCTTGATTGTTTTGGCCCCTTCATTGTAAAGGAAGGAAGGAAAGAGCTGAAAAGATATGGATTATTGTTCACGTGCTTATGTTCCAAAGCAGTGCATATACAGTGGTATGAAAAAGTGTTTGCCCCTTCCTGATTTCTCATTTTTTTGTATGTTTGTCACACTTAAATGTTTCAGATCATCAAACAAATTTAAATATTAGACAAAAATAACACAAGTAAACACAAAATGCAGTTTTTAAATGAAGGTGTTTATTATTGAGGGAAAAAAATCCAAACCTATTAGGCCCTGTGTGGAAAAAGTGACTGCCCCCTAAACCCAATAACTGGCTGTGCCGCCCTTAGCAGCAACAACTGCAATCAAGCATTTGCGATAACTGGCAATGAGTCTTTTACAGCACTGTGGAGGAATTTTGGCCCACTCATCTTTGCAGAATTGTTGTAATTAAGCTATATTGGATGGTTTTCAAGCATGACTCGTCTTTTTAAGGTCATGCCACAGCATCTTAATCAGATTCAGGTGAGGATTTTGACTAGGCCACTCCAAAGTCTTCATTTTGTTTTTCTTAAGCCATTCAGAGGTGGACTTGCTGGTGTGTTCTGGATCATTGTCCTGCTGCAGAACCCAAGTGCGCTTCAGCTTGAGGTCACAAACAGGTGGCCAGACATTCTCCTTCAGGATTTTTTGGTAAACAGCAGAATTCATGGTTCCATTTACCACAGCAAGTCTTCCAGGTCCTGAAGCAGCAAAACAGCCCCAAACCACCACACTACCACCACCATATTTTACTGTTGGTATAATGTTCCTTTTCTGAAATACTGTTACTTTTACGCCAGATGTAATGGGACACACACCTTCCAAAAAGTTCAACTTTTGTCTCATCAGTCCACAGAGTATTTTCCCAAAAGTCTTGGGGATCGTCAATATGCTTTCTGGCAAAACTGAGACGAGCCTTTATGTTCTTTTTGCTCAGCAGTGGTTTTTGTTTTGGAACTCTGCCATGTAAGCCATTTTTGCCCAGTTTCTTACTTATGGTGGAATCATGAACACTGACCTTAACTGAGGCAAGTGAGGCCTGCAGTTCTTTGGATGCTGTTGTGGGGTCTTTTGTGACTTCTTGGATGAGTCATCACTGCCCTCTTGGGGTAATTTTAGTCGGCCGGCTACTCCTGGGAAGGCTCACCACTGTTCCATGTTTTCGCCATTTGTGGATAATGGCTGTCACTGTGGTTTGCTGGAGTCCCAAAGCTTTAAAAATGGCTTTATAACCTTTTCCAGACTGATAGATTTCAATTATTTTGTTTCTCATTTGTTCCTGAATTTCTTTCGATCACAGCATGATGTCTAGCTTTTGAGGATCTTTTTGTCTACTTCACTTTATCAGTCAGGTCCTATTTAAGTGATTTCTTGATTGAGAACAGATGTGGCAGTAATCAGGCCTTGGTGTGGCTAGAGAAACTGAACTCAGCTTTCCAAAGATGTGATAAACCACAGTTTATTTATGTTTTAACGGGGGGGAGGGGTCACTTTTTCACACAGGGCCATGTAGGTTTGGATTTTTTTACCCTGAATAATAAACACCTTCATTTAAAAATTGCATTTTGTGTTTACTTGTATTATCTTTGTCTAATATTTAAATTTGTTTGATGATCTGGAACATTTAAGTGTGACACAAATATACAAAAAAAAAGAGAAATCAAGAAGGGGCAAACACTTTTTCACACCACTGTAGAAACCCTCGATGACTTAACCACAGATGCATTCATGAATGCGCTTCGAACTCTTGTCGCTATTAGAGGACCTATACGGCAATTATGATGTGATCAAGGAATAAATTTCATGGGCACCAGGAGAGAGTTTTCGGAGTTGCTTAACCTCTTGCACTCCGGTGTACCGCAGACGGGCACGTCTCTGCGTCCCAGAGTGCACGAGGGCGCACGAGAGTGCCCTCGTGCGCTCTAGGACGCACAAGGGCACTGCGTCCAAGCGCGCACTGAAAAAAAAAAAGCTGCATTTCCGTTCTTCCACTACAGACACAGCTGCGAACAGATCAGATAGGAATGACCTCTCATTCGACTAATAAGAGCCTTGAATTGGGTTTCTGAAACCTTGAAGAACCAATGACTGAAAACCTAGCAAGAAGGACCCGCCTACCAATGCTGTGAATGCAGCGAGCCAATTGAAGCACAGAAGTTCGCAAGCTGTTTTGTGTAAGGCTGGTTGAAGACAGACTGCTGCAGCAGATGAAAAAAAGGACCCGCAGGAAGAACCTGCCACAGACCCAGCAGCATGGAGACCACCCACAAGTGCGACCTGTGTGACAGGGACTGCCATTCGACATTGGCCTGTTCAGCCACAGGCGGTGCTTTTTTTTTTTTTTTTAATTCTAGCAGAATAGACGTTTAGGATTCTCTTCCATGGTCATCATAGACTGACGGAGGCCGACGACGAAGGTCGTAAATCATTCGCCAAAACCGCAATCATGGAAGCGCAAAACCGCAATAATGGAATTATAATATAATGGAACCGGGTCGCGAGACCAGAATCACGAGTCCATAACAAGGGACCAGCGTCGCGTTCGTCTGACAATGAGGAAGAGAAGTTCGCCAGGACACTGCTGCTGTGAAGAGGTAAGTGTTATAAGCTAAATTATTCTTTATCCCTGAAAATTGTAAACAAAAAATGATTTTTGACCGATCGGTAAATTACAACTGTGCGGCGTCCGAAGTCCGTGCGCCGCGGTACATGGTTCGTGCGCCACGTCCGGACCGTGAACGCCCCCCCCGCTACTCTTCTGTAGCGAGGGGGGGGGGAGCCGCGGTGACTGCGCCGCGGTCGCCACATGGCCACATGAGTCTATTCCGTCATGTAGCGATGGCCGATGTCCGTCCTCTGTAGCGAGGGGGGGGGCAACCCCCCCCCCACACACACACAGCCCTGAGTGTCACCTTTCATTGGAGCCCAAGATGAAGCTTCTATATTGAATCATTCAAAAGTTACAGACGTTTTTCCAAACTGTGCCATTTGGCACAGTTTGGCACAGTTCAAAAATGCCTGGGAACTACCTGAGGAAAAAGCTGTGTAATATATTCATTTTTTGTGGTATTGTTACAAAATTTGGACCTCAGCTAGATAACACTTGGTTCTACATTTCTGTTGCATTTTCCAGCCCAGATCTGAAGCTGTGTGTTATTTGCAAGCATTTGTTTCCCAGAAAACACCCAGGCCAAATTTATTTTCTTCAAGTTCACTATGTTTAGATGACTGTAACTCAGTGGCCGGAGCACTTAGAGAGATTATGACTGTTTTGCCAAAACATTCAAAGTGTTTTCTTTTAAATGAGACCAACCCCATGAAGATGCTGCAAAGGGTTGAAGAACAGCTTTCGATTTACTTTGGGCACGTTAGTTTTAGGCGTTTTTAGGGAAATTGACCGGAGTGCAAGGGGTTAAAGGACTGGATCAAGAACGCCAACGAGCAATCGACTGTGAATTTGTAATGTCCGTACCAGCAGCCAGCCATATGGGCGGTGTTTGGGAATGCCAAATTCAAACAATTCGAAGCATCTTGACTGCTATGCTCGACAAGTCCGCAAGCAGACTTGACACAACAACTCTCAGGACATTTCTTTATGAAACCATGGCTGTAATCAACAGCAGGCCATTAAGTGTTGAACATCTTCATTATCCTACTGGCCCACAACCTCTAACGCCAACCATTTAGTGATGATGAAATCATTTGTTTTTCTGCCCCCTCCTCGTCAGTTCTGCAAAGAAGATCTCTATTTGACTGTTGTTGTGAAATGGCACCATATAAATAAAGTTGAGTTGAAATGAAGTGAATTATTTGCGCAAAAGGTAGAGAAAGGTGCAGTTTTTAGGAGATGAGTTTTGACAAAGATTGAGGCGGGAACAGCTGCTAAATCAACAACGACAGAAAAGGCAGGGAACATCACGAAATTCCCAAGTTGACCATATTGTGATCCTATAAGATGACAACGCACCAAGAAATGAATGGAAGCTCGCCAGGGTTGGAGAAGTTTATTCCAGTGCAGATGGCATGGTGCAAAAGATGAAGCTGCTTGTCGGTGACACAACACATGACAAAGGAAAAGCACACTGTAAACCAGTTCACATAGAGAGACCTATTCACAAAGTGGTTACTTTACTTGAAACTAACTAATCATACACATAGTACATTTGTCCGATTGTCACATTTGTTTAGTCATTAAACCTTTCTACCTTATTTAGAGAAAAATCCCACATTTTTGTGTTAGTAAGTGATTTTTGGAGGGGGCGTAAGTGTTTTTGCATAAATAATTTATGTTCATAATATAAAAATTGATACAAAAAATATCTAATTTGATGCAATATAAAGTTCATATGATATTAAGATTAAAATTTATGACATTTGTTTACAGGTAATCCACTTTGTAATTGTTCAAGAAAGGGATGCTGTTATCTCGCGAGAACACAAGTCTGTGAACTAAGGAGAAAAGTGGTGATCTGTCATAGACTGCAGGTTAGTAGATACCTCTGCTAAGAGACCACAAGGTTCTGTTATATTTAATACTAAGTTACTCCAAGGACTGTTGTAACGAGACTGCCACAAGGGGCTCTAATGGACTTAGAAACCTCCTTTTATGACAAGCGGCCAATGAGGTGTTTCTTTAGATATGTAAATAATGTTATTTAGCATGCTAAGTTAGCACCGTTTATATTGTTTACATGCCAAGTGCACTGTAAGTTTTCTGAAGTGTTCTGTGCTGTAATTTGCATGTACAGTTCTCACGGCATGTCAGCTTCATGGCATGACGGCTTGGTGAAGTTATGGCATAAACAACCATAAACAAGGCAAAGCTGCATTAAGAAGCAATAAATGCCCGTTTCAAAGAATCGCCCTGTGTCTGTGTTGCTGTAAAAGGAGATACAGCTAGTTTATTTTGGTTTTCACTGTCATGCCTTTCAATTGCCCAGTCAGTCTGATTTATAGTGACAGTATGTCACAATCCTTGTTAAACTTGAGTTCAAATGAGTTGAAGCAGGAAAGCATGGAGGCAAAGTTTAGAGTGCTGTAGCTTGTAGACAGAATAGTTTCTAGATTATTCCTTAGTTTGTTATGTGATATTTATTATAGATTGATTATTAACCCCTTGCACTCTGGTCAATTTCCCTAAAAACGCCTAAAAATAACGTACCCAAAGTAAATCAAAAGCTGTTCTTCAACCCTTTGCAGCATCTTCATGGTGTTGGTCTCATTTAAAAGAAAACACTTTGAATGTTTTGGCAAAACAGTCATAATCTCTCTAAGTGCTCCTGCCACTGAGTAACAGTCATCTAAACATACTGAATTTGAAGAAAATAAACTTGGCCTGGGTGTTTTTTTGGAAGCTTGATCTTGGGCTCTAATGAAAGGTGACACTCAGGGCTGTGTGTGTGTGTGTGTGTGTGGGGGGGTTGTTTATTCATTCATGAATGAATGAATGAACAAACAAGCTCCCACACACAAAGAAGCATGCCACGTAAAAAATGTGTGGCTTTTTTTTTTTACAAGAAAAAAATAACCTACAGTGCACTAAAAATTATACTAAAATATCTGTAATGTAGAAGATAACAACTCCCACCCCCCCACCCCACCCCCGCTACAGAGGATGGACATCGCCCATCGCTACATGACGGACCGCGGGGACGGTGCGCCGCGGTCTACTACGCACAGTTGTACTAAAATATCTGCAATAATATCTGCAATCCGCTACAGAAGAGTAGCGGGGGGGGAGGGGCGCGTTCACGGTCCGGACGCGGCGCACGGACCGTGTCCAGTCATGTTGCGATGACACACAGTTGTAATTTACCGATCGGTCAAAAGTCATTTTGATTACAATTTTCAGGGATAAAGAATAATTTAGCTTATAACACTTACCTGTCCACAACAGCAGTGTCGCTGGCGAACTTCTCTTCCTCATTGTCAGACGAACATGATGCTGGTCCGCTTGTTACGGACTCGTGGTTCTGGTCACGCGATCCGGTCAAACCATGATTCCATTATTGCAGTTTTGCGCTTCCATGATTGCGGTTTTGGCGAACGATTTTTCAAAACAAATAAGAACAGTAGTAAGAAAAAAAGACTGGCGAACGCGTGTGTGTCACCCAGCGGCTTACACAAAACAGATTTTATGCACGGGACGTATGCTTTCAATTGTCGAAGTTCTCTGTTTCAATTGGCTCTCTGTATTCGCCTTGGTAGGTGGGTCCTTCTTGCTAGGTTTTCAGTCATTGGTTCTTCAAGGTTTCAGAAACCCAATTCAAGGCTCTTATTAGTCGAATGAGAGGTCAATCAAATCTAAACCAATCAAAGCACTCCTTTGGCTTTCTGTTCGCGGCTGTGTCTGCAGCTTTTTTTTTTCAGTGCGCCCTAGGACGCAGAGACGTGACCGCCCGCAGTATCCCGGAGTGCAAGAGGTTAATCCCCAGTTAATTTTAAATGAATGAGTTTGGAACAAAAATAAATTCAACAATTACAGTTTCACCACCATTAACATTATTAAAGTGCATTTTGCACAGTTTTGTGACACTTTAGGACAATGGAGAGGAGAAAACAAAACAATATCATGTGAGAAATCCAAAAGTATTTTGAACAGAAGTGCTTAAAAAAGGCAAAAATATCTGACAAAAATTAATTATTGAGCTTAAAGGTACCTCAAAGTGATTTAATGTATTCTATAATTATGGCATATTACATGAGAGGGAGTGTGGGATGAATACAGCGAGCACCGTAGTGATTTGGAGAGGATTGAGGACATCACTGTGGTTCTATGTTCATGAAATCACTCAACTTTGAGTGCAATATTGCTTTCATACCACAGTTAGCTGCAAACTCCAGCTAATGAGGATGAATATTAGCCTGAACCTTGAACACAAAAATACAATTTATGTGTTGAGAAGTTTTTTTTTCAAACAGCGCCTCTTGGAGAAAACAAGATGCACAACACAATACAAGAAGCCACTGATGATTACTGCAATTAAAGATTATCAGAAGACCACAGAGGAAGAGTGATGCATATCCAGTGAGGCATCTAAGTGTGGTTATCAGCAGGGTTGGCCAAGTTGCTGAAAACTGCTCATTACAGTTACTCATTACTTCTTTTCGAAAGTAACTAAGTTACTTTACAATTACTATATGATTAAAGTAATTAGTTAATCTGGAAAGTACTTTCAAATGTGTACTGAAATTATCTTGCACACATACTGTATTTTTTATATTGCTGAGCATGTATGACTGTATGGGATGCAAAAACTGTTCATGTTTATCCTACCTCTATGATATGGATTAGTCTGAAGTGCAGTGATCCAAAGAAAAGTTTTATTATCCACAGTCCAAATGTCTGCTGTGGTAGAGACATCGTCTAGTCTGTCAAATGTCTTTTTGAAATCAAAATCCTTTTTTGAATATTCTTTGTCCTGGTAGCAGGAAAATGTTTTTGGTTTTTTTTTACTGCAGTTGCTCACATTCTTTAGTTGTCACAGATATTTTACGACTCATCTGTCTGAAAGCAACTGACTCAACTATTGACAATGACAGCATGTCTTCAACCACATACACACGTGGACAAAATTGTTGGTACCCCTCTGTTAATGAAAGAAAAACCCACAATGGTCACAGAAATAACTTGAATCTGACAAAAGTGGTAATAAATGAAAAGTCTATGAAAATTAACCAATGAAAATCGGACAATGCTTTTGAATTGTGGTTCAACAGAATTATTTTAAAAAACAAACTCATGAAACAGGCCTGGACAAAAATGATGGTACCCTTAACTTAATATTTTGTTGCACAACCTTTTTGAGGCAATCACTGCAATCAAACGATTTCTGTAACTGTCAATGAGACTTCTGCACCTCTCAGCAGGTATTTTGGACCACTCCTCATGAGCAAACCACTCCAGTTGTCTCAGGTTTGAAGGGTGCCTTCTCCAGACGGCATGTTTCAGCTCCTTCCACAGATGTTCAATAGGATTTAGATCAGGGCTCATAGAAGGCCACTTTAGAATAGTCCAATGTTTTGCTCTTAGCCATTCTTGGGTGTTTTTAGTTGTGTGTTTTGGGTCATTATCCTGTTGCAAGACCCATGACCTGCGACTGAGACCAAGCTGTCTGACACTGGGCAGCACATTTCTTTCTAGAATACCTTGATAGTCTTGAGATTTCATTGTACCCTGCACAGATTCAAGACACCCTGTGCCAGATGCAGCAAAGCAGCCCCAGAACATAACAGAACCTCCTCCATGTTTCACAGTAGGGACAGTGTTCTTTTCTTGGTATGCTTCATTTTTGCGTCTGTGAACATAGAGCTGATGTGCCTTGCCAAAAAGTTCCAGTTTTGTCTCGTCTGTCCATAGGATATTCTCCCAGAAGCTTTGTGGCTTGTCAACATACAGTTTGGCAAATTCCAGTCTGGCTTTTTTATGATTTGTTTTCAACAGTGGTGTCCTCCTTGGTCGTCTCCCATGAAGTCCACTTTGGCTCAAACAACGACGGATGGTGCAATCTGACACTGATGTACCTTGACCTTGGAGTTCACCTTGAATGTGTTTAGAGGTTGTTCTGGGCTCTTTTGTTACCATTCGTATTATCAGTCTCTTCCATTTTTCATCAGGTTTCCTCCTGCGGCCACATCCAGGGAGGTTGGCTACAGTCCCGTGGATCTTAAATTTCTGAATATGTGTAACTGTAGTCACAGGAACATCAAGCTGCTTGGAGATTGTCTTATAGCCTTTACCTTTAACATGCTTGTCTATAATTTTCTTTCTAATCTCCTGAGACAACTCTCTCCTTTGCTTCCTCTGGTCCATGTTTAGTGTGGGACACACCATGTCACCAAACAGCACAGTGACAATAAATTATTCTTTATCCCTGAAAATTGTAATCAAAATGACTTTTGACCGATCGATAAATTACAGCTGTGCGTCATCGCTGCATGACGGACCGCGGCGCAACGGGGGATGTCCGTCCTCTGTAGCGAGGGGGGGGGACAAACCCCCCCCCACACACACACAGCCCTGAGTGTCACCTTTCATTAGAGCCCAAGATGAAGCTTCTATATTGAATCATTCAAAAGTTACAGACGTTTTTCCAAACTGTGCCATTTGGCACAATTTGGCACAGTTCAAAAACGTCTGGGAACTACCTGAGGAAAAAGCTGTGTAATATATTCATTTTTTGTGGTATTGTTACAAAATTTGGACCTCAGCTGGATACCACTTGGCTCTACATTTCTGTTGCATTTTCCAGCCCGGATATGAAGCTGTGTGTTATTTGCAAGCATTTGTATCCAAAAAAACACCCAGGCGAAATTTATCTTCTTCAAGTTCACTATGTTTAGATGATTGTAACTCAGTGGCCGGAGCACTTAGAGAGACTATGACTATTTTGCCAAAAAATTCAAAGTGTTTTCTTTTAAATGAGACCAACCCCATGAAGATGCTGCAAAGGGTTGAAGATCAGCTTTCGATTTACTTTGGGCATGTTATTTTTTGGCATTTTTAGGGAAATTGACCAGAGTGCAAGGGGTTAAACAGGCTTGTCTATAATTTTCTTTTTAATCTCCTGAGACAACTCTCTCCTTTGCTTCCTCTGGTCCATGTTAAGTGTGGTACACACCATGTCACCAAACAGCACAGTGACTACTCGTCACCCTTTAAATAGACCGATTGACTGATTACAAGTTTATAGACACCTGTGACGTTAATTAGAGGACACATCTTGGTTGAATATGTCCCTGTGCTCACATTATTTTCAATCTTTTCTAGGGGTACCATCATTTTTGTCCAGGCCTGTTTCATGAGTTTGTTTTTTAAAGTAATTCTGTTGAACCACAATTCAAAAGCATTGTCTGATTTTCATTGGTTAATTTTCATAGAATTTTTATTTATTACCACTTTTGTCAGATTCAAGTTATTTCTGTGACCATTGTGGGTTTTTTCTTTCATTAACAAAGGGGTACCAACAATTTTGTCCACATGTGTATCTGGCAATCAGTCGGTTTAATTCTGGCTGAGTAACACACTGTCCAGATGCACACTGGGTTTCAATCCAGCCAGCTGTTTAGGTGAAGTGAATTCATCATCAGCCGTGCCAGTGTAGCGAGCCTCTCCTTAGCGACTAGCCTTATCGGAGCATGTTGCTTAATCAGGCGCTTCTAAAGACTTGAGTTACTATTTTTTTTTGAGGTGGAGTAGGTCTTCACACCAGCACATAGTTTGGAACTCACCATTGTATTGCTGTCCTAAACACTGAGAAAGAAAAAAGTAATATTTCCATGTCGGCATATGGTGGGGTGAGTTTGTGCATTTGTTTGTGCCAGGTAAAGTAAAAATAACGAATAACAAACTTGTTAAAATTTCAGTAACTGTCACATCATATCAAAAAAGTAATTTTGTCACACGGCAATTACTGCAAAAGTAGTGGTGTTACAGTAACACGTTACGTTTTAACATTTTACTCCCAACACTGGTTATCAGGGAATAAACTAATTGTCCAATAAACAATCTGAATGAAAAAAATTGTTGTGTAATAAAATTAACTGTGCGGCGGCATGAAATAATGCGGCGTTGTTGGAGGTTTTAAGTAGAGTTTTATTATTATACCGCCGTCACGAGCTCCACTCCCGGCACCGTGCATGAGCACCGAGAGCGAGCCCACGGCTCTCAGTGAAGAGGGGACACAATGTCTGTGTCCTGCAGCAGAGGCTGAAGTCAGATTGAGAGAGAGAGCATGGTTACAATGCAGTATATATACACCCAACTACAACAATACATCAAAGCATTCACAGCAGTTGGTCTGATCAAACAGATAACAGGACAGGCATGAGACATTTGCATGAAAGGCAACATTAACATTACAGAGGTGAGCCAGACGAAACGAGTCTGCCTGTAGACATTAATACACATTTCCTATTCTGTTATTTGCTCTAGCCGAGCGCTGTGTTTGACCAGTCTGTTTGTGGGGATTTACATCAAAGCACATTTACATATGTAAGATGCTCAGAAGAAGCACAGCAAGGACAAGACGCATGAACACTATACGAGAATGGCGCATTACATCACAATACATGCATGTTTGCATCACAAATACATGAATGGCACATTGCATCTCAGTAGTGCAGCGGGAAAGACAGAGACAAGAGAGCTGAGTGTCCTTATCTGTTGTGGGGGTTAACCGAACCGCCACACGCTCCCCCCCAGAGGGCACGGCAGGGGGCCGAGACCTCGATAATCCATCTGTGTGAGCGAGCTGTGGGAGAAGCTCGCTGCAGGCGGAGGGGGAGGGAGGGGAGGGGTAGTAAGTGCCGGCAGGGGCTGTAAAATCGTCCCGAGCCGCGCAAAAATTGCTTGCTGCTCCGCGACGTCGAGGGGCTGTCCCGTTGCACGTGCGGAGATCACAAGAAGAAAAATTAGTCTCTGACTCCTCTCGTGGCCATGAAGAAAAGCAGGAGGGGCTGCAAGAAAAAATAAACAAAAGCAGAGGGACTGGCGTGTTGGCTTTAGGTGCAGGAGCAACCCCAAAGCCCCCGGGAACAGCTGACGGCTGAAATCCCTTTGTGCTGTTGCTGAGACCATTAAAAAAAAATCCAGTGGCGAGCTGCGTGCTTGCTTCAGGTGAACGAGCAGCCCTGAAGGTTCTGTGAGCAGCGGCGGAGGACGATGGCGGTCTCTGGAGCCGTTACTTGTCCCGTGCGTGATGCGTCGTCCTCGTAACTCCCCGGTGCATGCGCGGGGGTTCCGTGCGTGGGTGGGCCGCTGGAGTGGCGAGTCAGGGTGCAGAAACTTGGTGGAGATTGGCGCAGACGGCGCCGATAAAAATCCAGGTTGAGCTGTGGCTGTAGATTGGCCATGGTGCGTTGGAGCGGTGAGAGGAAATAGACGATCTTTTGTCCCTCAGGCTCGTGCAGATGCGTTGGAGCGGTGGGAGGGAATAGACGATCTTTGTTCCTCAGGCTCGGGTGGATGAGTAGGATCGCTGAGAGGGAGGCGTAGCGGTGAGAGGGAGAAAACGTTCTGTGTCCCTCGGCTGGTCCAGCGTGGACGTCCCGATCTCAGGCGAGGGTCGCGCCATGACGTTTTCTGCAGTTTTCCCGGTCGTGGGTGATGTCCGGAGAACAGCTCGCCTGTGTTGGCTCCGCGTCGAGGTCTCCCTGAAGCCGCAGGGAGGGCGGACCAGTCAGGCCGCTGCGACGGAGCATTCATGCCCGAGTGCTGCGTTCGCTGGCCGCTCATTTTTTTCAGCGTCGGTTCGCCAGCGTGGCCGTCCAAATCAGAAGGCTGCGTCGCACAAAACGTGTGCGTCTTCTCGGGGTCACCAGTGCGGCGGCATGAAATAATGCGGCGTTGTTGGAGGTTTTAAGTAGAGTTTTATTATTATACCGCCGTCATGAGCTCCGCTCCCGGCGCCGTGCATGAGCGCCGAGAGCGAGCCCACGGCTCTCAGTGAAGAGGGGACACAATGTCTGTGTCCTGCAGCAGAGGTTGAAGTCAGATTGAGAGAGAGAGCATGGTTACAATGCAGTATATATACACCCAACTACAACAATACATCAAAGCATTCACAGCAGGTGGTCTGATCAAACAGATAACAGGACAGGCATGAGACATTTGCATGAAAGGCAACATTAACATTACAGAGGTGAGCCAGACGAAACGAGTCTGCCTGTAGACATTAATACACATTTCCTATTCTGTTATTTGCTCTAGCCGAGCGCTGTGTTTGACCAGTCTGTTTGTGGGGATTTACATCAAAGCACATCTACATATGTAAGATGCTCAGAAGAAGCACAGTAAGGACAAGACGCATGAACACTATACGAGAATGGCGCATTACATCACAATACATGCATGTTTGCATCACAAATACATGAATGGCACATTGCATCTCAGTAGTGCAGCGGGAAAGACAGAGACAAGAGAGCTGAGTGTCCTTATCTGTTGTGGGGGTTAACCGAACCGCCACAACTGTATATTTATTGTAATTGCTATTAAATCAGTGTCAATATATTAATTAAAACTGACTGTGTATCTGCAAATACTTTTATTATGTAAGTGAAAAAAAATGTGTGCTTATGTGGATGTCACTTACAGAAACACACATTCAGCATGTGGACTTATCCGGATAACTTACAGTATCACTCTTTCAGTCCTCAGTAAACCATTAAATCATTAAATCCTTTAGTCCTTCTAACATCTCACCATTCTTTTAATTGAACTCACTGACAAAACCAGTTGATGAGCCCTGCAACGTGTGACCTCGAAGACATTAGCTGCTCCACCCTTTGACCTCTGCCAAGCTCAAAAAGGCACACTGGAAAGGTAAGTGTCAGTCTGATTACTCATGGGAAGCTTTCGGCTCATCAAATATCTTCCAGGGGGAAATAACCCCATCCTGTGGACTAATTGGACAAAACCTGGACCATTAAGTCCTATTGATTGTAATCACAGATGACACGAGGATGCATTGATTATGGCTTATCATGACTTCTTCTCATTTGCAGGAATAAACTCTGACGCTATGGGCCAAGGAGCAATAGATGATTTCCTAAGGAGGGGTGGGAAAAAGAGCAATTTCTAGGCAGTCAGCTTTAGTCTCGGATGATTAAGGCCAGTTTTGTTTTGCATTTGCAAGTTAGAAACGTGCTGATGCAGGTCCAGGTCAAATCTGTCTTCAGACTTGCATTCCAGTCAGATCTGATTTATAAACAGTGCAAATGTATGAAGCCAAGTGTACATGCAAGGTCTAATATGGTAATGTAAGTGACAAATACAAATGTGTACATGAGATACTACTGTATATACACAATGAATAACTTCAAGACACTGTGGACAGGACTTGTTTCAGGCTTATTTTTGAATAAAAATTATTACGGGTTGAATTTTCTGAACATTTATAGAAAAAAGTAAAGCATGAACTGTGTTTGCGTAATTTCTTCAGCACAGCGTATGGCACATTCTTTTGCCAAGTTTAAATGTACAGATCAGAATAACAGCAATCCCTCTTGTGTGACGTTGTATATGTATAGTCAGTCATTCAGCTGTTCTACATTTTCTCTGCTTGTATATAATTGCATTTTCCTTGTTTATTGTCCAGAATGTCTATTCCATTACAATGACATTTTTAGGCCCATTGTGCATCCAGGTTGGTTTGAGAACATGGGACTTTTTTCCTGACCACACCTACTAACATCTCTATATCTATTTGACCCTACAATTCCATATATTGCAAACAGCTACAAATCTCTATTTTGTGGTTACCGACTATAGCATCTGTGGCAATAAGTGGCCCACAAACCATTTACTCTTTAATTTATAAATCTTACGCAATATTTTACTCTGGATTTTTTTGTTGTTTTCTTCTTCTTCTTTTAGATTTGATTGGCGATTGGCAATCAGCTTATTTTTGTTGTTGATCTTCTGTCTCCCTCTGTTAAAATAAACCTGCCGTAAACATAATGGACTGTTCATTTCTTTGTAAGGGGGTAAACTGGCAAATTCACTGGGGGATCAGATGCTTATTTCCCCCACTGTACACCTCATCTTTTATCTACTACAGCAGCAGACTTCAATTTCCTCTCTATTTATTCTTCTCTTTAATTAATCCCATGTACAGTAGCAATGTACTTAGAAGCAATTTTGCCTGTCAGGATCTGTCTTTGTAATGCCTCCTGGCATGTATTTGATCAGTTATTTTGACTTTCTCTTTCAAAATTAAATTTCATGTTTTAAATTAACTGTTTTGCATCCTTTCACAAAATTAATGTTTAAAAAGCCCTCTCACAAATTTAACTTCTAAAAAGACTAAAGGTATGATGAGACCAAAAGTGACGCAAAAATCCACCTTGCTCTACTTGTGTGCATGCAGCCACTAGACTTGCATGCAAAAAGAGAAAATTCACCAAGAGGGGTTACCTTCATATCTTCTATTCCTTCCTTGTACCATATGTGGAAATCCCAAAAACTCCACAGTGTTTAGGTTTACACAGTTGGGAAAATGTCACTGCCTCTTCCAGAAACTGCATCTTGTTGAAGGCTGCGTGGGTTTAGTCCGGGATTTCTCCGGTTTCCTCCCACATGCCAAAACCATGCAAGTTAGGTTAATTGGCCTCAACCTGGGGATTCTAAATTGTCCTTAGGTATGACTGTGAGAATGAATGGTTGTCTGTCTCTCTGTGTTGGCCCTGCGATGGACTGGCAATCTGTCCAGGGTGTACCCTGCCTCTCGCCCAAAGATGCTGGGATAGGCTTCAGCCCCCACCCCCACCCCCGCGACCCGAAAAGGATTAAGCGGAAGAAGATGGATGGATAGAACCCCCCCCCCCCCCTCAATCCTCACAGTGGTTTAGTCCAATCTGATTCTCCCCCATGGATGGGGCTGCTGCAGCTTCTTACACACACACTGACAGAGAGGCAGAGAGCAGTTAGGAGTAAGTGCATCGAAAGCTTAATGAGTGAATGGTTAAGTTATTTATCAGTCCATGTTTTCAACAGTCACACACAGAGCATGAAAAGTGATATTTCATTTCATTTGTCCAAATTCTGCCGGCATGTTTTACATAAACTCAGCATATAGCATGTTAAGCTAATTAGTAGGGATGTAATGTAACGATGCATCACGACACGGATGCACTGTTATATCTTGAAATGAGGGAGCAGGAGGCGAGTCTTCATGCAGCTAACAAGTGAGCTTTATTATATGAACTTGGGTTTATATGGAAGTGGGCCATGCCAACCTCATGTCACCCCAGGGGTGGGCACTACCTCTCATACACACACAGTCATACACAACATTCCCTCCCCCCTTAGAAAATTGGAAATCACACACACCATTGAAAACCTCCCAAATTTAGAACCCGAATTACGCATTAAGAACATGGGGAATAATAAACTGCAATAAAACAACCTATCACATTCACACAAAGAGCAACTGAAATTGGACTATGTCTCTTTAAAATACAGAATAATCCCATATTATACATACATTCACTCATTCCCATACACATCGGCATCAAATATATACAAAGTGCACATTTTCACAAATATGTACACAGATATTTACATTAAATTCATGTTTCAAGTGACCACAATGTCTCTGGCCAGCCACCATCTTCTAGTCTGCCACGGAGGACCTGGGCAGCCCCATGGCATATGTGCCTCCGACCGCTGACTACCCCCAGGGTTGAAGCCTGCCATTTTCCGGTGCACCGTCTCTTTGCGCCCGCCGAACTGTTCATGACTGTCTTCCTCACCGCCACCCCACTGGCTGCACTTCGGGAAGAGCCGAAACTTGTTCCTCGGCATTGTCCGCTGCCTCGGGTGCCTTGTCACCACACCCAGCACCCTCCTCCAGGGTGCTCCGCTGCGCTATTGCCAAGTCTGGCTGTGGCTGTTCTCCCTCTGGGTTCTCTGCACTGCTCACGTCGGTAACATCCTCCGACACGGATGCCTTGTCGCTGCAGTTGGGTACCCTCGCTCCGGGTGTCCTGCTGCGCCGTCTCTGCATCCTGCGGCTGCTGCTCTTCCCCGGGGCCTTCAGCCTGCATGGTCTCGCTCACCCGCCGTGTAGCTCTCCAGCAGCGGGGCCGACTCCTGCTGTACCTCCTCTCCGTCGTCTTTGCGTACCGCACCGTCCGACCCGTCAGCGCTGTGGTCCTGTGCCAAGCTGAGCTTCATGTCTGGCTCGCTGTCTTCAGTGACCAGGGACTCTTCTACCCGTGGTCCCGGTTCTGCCTCGAGGTCCAGTTTGGCGCCCTTAGCCTCGTCTTGGCACGAAGTTAGCTCCTCAGCTAGCCCATCCATAGATTTAGAATGAGCCGTTAGCTTCCTGAGGCTAACTAGCTCAGATGCTCCTGGCACCATTATTGCCAGCACCTGCAGCTTCACAGACCACGTATGCTCTTTGAAGTATGCGCCCAGTCGCTCGACAGCATCCTCATAACTCTCCGTTGCGCCCAGAGCACCGAGGATTCTCCGGCCTTCTGCGCCGAGGTTGTGAGCCAGGAGTGCCCGCCGTTGTCTCCTGTCAAGCCCATGCAGGCCCAGCACCCTAATGTAATCCTCGAACTGAGCTCTCCATTTCGGCCACAAGTTCATCGGCTGTCCAGGTCATTCCAGAAACAGCAGCAGTCGTGGAGGTTGCCAGCACACTCCCATTCTTTAAAATATCTCCAATTTTCCTTGTCGCCAA
This sequence comes from Pholidichthys leucotaenia, assembly GCA_020510985.1. Taxonomy (NCBI): domain Eukaryota; kingdom Metazoa; phylum Chordata; class Actinopteri; order Cichliformes; family Pholidichthyidae; genus Pholidichthys; species Pholidichthys leucotaenia. Next base: position 109,486,251 of record CM035848.1, on the reverse strand, counting down.
ATGTTATGTCTTGAAATGAGGGAGCAGGAGGCGAGTCTTCATGCAGCTAACAAGTGAACTTTATTATATGAACTTGGGTTTATAGACAAGTGGGCCGTGCCAACCTCACGTCACCCTGGGGGTGGGCAATCCCTCTCATACACACACACAGTCATACACAACACACTGTGTTATGAAATTTAGACTGGACCATAAATCTGAATCTAAAGTCATGTGTTTTATACTGGATATTTAGTTTAGTGTTCTGGACTTGTAGCCTACACATTTATGCCAAAACTTTTTTGTTTTACTTAAGGAAAAATAAATCTAGGCTAATTATGCACATTATCTGTAGTTAGGTGTTGCATCTGTCCTAAATCTGAAAATAACTTGGGTGTTTGTGCTTGTCCAGTTATGGCAGAGAAAAGAAAAGTAACAGACATCCGGTCATTTTTCAATTCACCGAAACGACAAGTAGAAAGATCCCAGTAATAAGGCAATTTGTTGAAAAATGTCCATATAAAGGAATGAGGAGTTTATGGAGATGTTTAATAATTGTTTCATTAGGGACAGCAAAGTCAGGGCAGAGAGCTGGGCACAGAGAGACACAGTAAGTCAACCAGAGATATAGAGTCTCAGGTAAATCTCTTGAGCTTTTGTTTAGTGTGATGAAATAAGGAGAACTCTCTTATTTAGACTACTGAAAAAAACAGTGCCTTGCAAAAGTATTTCCCCCTTTTTCTTTTTACCTATTTTGTTACATTACAACCTGCAATTTATATGTATTTAATTCGGATTTTATATAATAATTTGTGAAATAAAATGAGAGAAATATGAAATTACAAAAAAATTAAACATATATTGGCATGTGCATATGTACAGTATTCACCCCTTTGCTATGAAGCCCCTAAAAGTTCTGGTGCAACCATTTACCTTCAGAAGTCACAAGAATAGCAAAATCCACCTGTGTCCAATCTAAGTGTCACGCTATAATGTTGAATGAATTGATAAGGCACTGTATATGTGTATTGGGTAGTTGCGAGTTTAAGATAAGATAAGATAAGATAAGATAAGCCTTTATTAGTCCCACAATGGGGAAATTCCAGGATTGCAACAGCACAGGGATAGCAACACTCAGAGCAACAATCAGAAGGCAAGAAAAAAAAAACAAGAGCAGCGAGTATACAGATGTACATACAAATATAAATATATAGACACACAGTGCGGAGCATTGTAGCTAGATGGAATAAATGTATGAGTATATAAACACACAGTGCGGAGCACTGTAGCTAGATGGAATAAATATGTAAATATATAAACACACACAGTGCGGAGCATTGTAGCTAGATGGAATAAATATGTAAATATATAAACACACAGTGCGGACCATTGTAGCTAGATGGAATAAATATGTAAATATATAAACACACACAGTGTGGAGCATTGTAGCTAGATGGAATGAAACAGCATAACTGTCTACTTAGTTATCCTACATGGTATGATTATGTACCCATACAGATTCTCACCCTCCGTAGCGACCGGTATTTTCCTAGTTGTATACCGGAGGGGACCATTGTGTAAGTCTATTGCGTCTTTTGCATTCAGTACTATTAGGTTGTCACGTCTTTTTGCTATCTCTGCGAGAAGCCCTGCTCGGGTTGTACAGTCTGACAGCCGTAGGTAGGAAGGACCTGCGAAACCTCTCGGTTGTGCACCGAGGATGATGTAGTCTGCTGCTAAATGAGCTCCTCAGTGCATTCAGTATGTCCTGCATAGGGTGGAACTCGGACTCCAGCAGAGATGACAGTTTAGCCACCATCCTTCTCTCTCCCATCTCCTCCACTGGGTCAAGGCGCTGCCCCAGGACAGAGCTAGCTTTCTTAATCAGTTTGTTCAGTCTCTTCCTATCGGCTGCTGTAATGCCACTGCCCCAGCAGACCACTCCAAAAGTGATGGCTGATGCCACCACCGTGTTGTAGAATGACTTCAGCAGCGCCCCTTGTACACCAAAAGACCTGAGTCTCCTCAGTAGGAACAGCCTGCGCTGTCCCTTCTTGTAGAGTGCGTCAGTATTGTGTGACCAGTCTAGTTTATTGTTCAGATGAACACCCAGGTATTTGTAGGATGTCACCATCTTGATGTCTGTTCCCTGTATATTTACTGGTGCTGTGAGGGGTTGTCCTTGCCCGCGACAGTCCACCACCAGCTCCTTAGTTTTCCTCGCGTTGATCTGGAGGCAGTTCCGATGGCACCAGTCCACAAAGTCCTGGATAAGCCCTCTGTACTCAGCTTCATCTCTGTTGGAGATGAGGCCAACGATCGCAGAGTCGTCAGAGAACTTCTGTAGATGGCAGTGTGTTGTGTTGTGTGAGAAGTCCGCAGTATAAAGGGTGAACAGGAAGGGAGCCAAAACCGTTCCCTGGGGGGCCCCCGTGCTACCGATGATCGTGTCAGACACACAGTCCTGGGTTCTCACAAACTGTGGCCGGTTAGTGAGGTAGTCCAGGATTCATGATGACAGGTGCTGGTCCACCCCTGCGCACAGCAGCTTGTCCTTCAGGATCATCCGTTGGATGGTGTTGAAAGCACTGGAGAAGTCAAAGAACATGATCCTCACCGCATTCCCGGGCTTCTCCAGGTGGGACACAGAACGGTGAAGGAGGAAGATCACCGCATCCTCCACCCCAATGCCATGCTGGTAGGCGAACTGGAGTGGATCCATCGCTGGTCCCACCAGGGGGCGGAGGTGAGCAAGGAGCAGTCTCTCCAGGGTCTTCATCCTGTGGGACGTCAGGGCCACTGGTCTGTAGCTGTTCAGATCTTTGGGGTGGGAAGTCTTTGGTACAGGTACCACACAAGATGTTTTCCACAACTGTGGTACCCTCCCCAGCTTCAGGCTCAGGTTGAAGATGTACTCCACAATCCCACACAGCTGGTCTGCACAGGACTTGAGGAGCTTTGCGCTGATGCCATCCGGTCCCGACGCCTTCTTCGCCTTGATCTTCCTCAGCTCCGTCCTCACCTGGGTCTTAGTGAGGGTCAGGTTGGGGGGCTGTGTGTTGGGAGTGGGGGGGTGTTGGTGGAGTGGGGAGTGGGCAGCAGGACTTGATGTCTTCAGAGGCAGCAGTGGTTGTTGTGCAGATGGGGGGGAGGGCGGTTGGTCAAACCTATTGAAAAACAGATTCAGATTGTTCACCCACTCCCTGCCCCCGTGGCCTGGGGGGAGGTATTCTGGAGCCCAGAGATGGTTTTAAGGTTTCTCCAGACCCCACCGATGTCGCTCTGTTGCAGCTTGTCCTCCATCTTCTTCCTGAAGCTGTCCTTGCCTTCTCTGATCTTCCTCCTCAGCTCCCTCTGTACGGACTTCAGCATCTCCCTGTTCCCCGACCTGAAGATCCTCTTCTTCTCTCTCAGAAGTGTTTTAATCTCAGTGTTGATCCAGGGTTTGTTGTTTGAGCAACACCGTATGGTCTTGGTGGGTACGGTGTTGTCCACACAGAAGCTGATGTAGTCCGTGATGGTGTGAGTGAGGCCATCGATGTCCTCACCATGTGGATCACAGAGCTGCTCCCAGGCAGTGGTTTCAAAACAGTCCTTTAGAGCGTCCATTGCCTCCTCAGACCATAACTTCACTGTGCGCATGACCGGAGGTTGTCTGTGCACTAGGGGTTTGTACACCGGCCGGAGATGAACCAAGTTGTGATCCGATCTCCCGAGTGGGGGGAGTGGTGATGAGGTGTACGCCTCCTTAGTGTTTGCATAGAATAAGTCCAGTGTTTTATTGTCTCTAGTGTGTCATGTGGCATACTGGGTAAACGTGGGTAGAATGGGAGACAGTGAAACATGGTTGAAATCGCCTGAGATGAGGAGAAGAGCATCTGGGTGTTCTGTCTGCAGCCTGCCAGTTACTGAGTGGATGACATCATGCGCTGTCCCAGCGTTCGCGTTTCTCTCTGTTATCATTATCTTTGCTGTTCTGTGTGTATATTTTGGTTTGTTTTTATTCTGAGCCCTTCCCTCTTGCCAGTTACACTCACTCACTACCCAGGTTGTCACTCTGCCAGCTCAGCTGCATGTTATTGATTAATCAGGTCACTTGCTCACTCTGCTCCTCGCACCTGTGCCTCATTTGATTACTTGTTATTTAAACACTGCCGGCTCATTGTTTCTCTGTGGCAGTCATACTTGGACATACTGGACTTTCCTCTGGTTTCTCCTACCTGCACTCGCAGGGCGATTTCGGCTCCGGAGTGCTTGTCTGTAAGTTTTCCTTATTTTGCATTTTTTTGTATGTCATGCGCTGTTTGTGTTTTGTTAATTAAATATCACATTGCAGTCCAGCACGTGGACTTGTCTTTTTCTGCCCCGGAGGGGCGCGTTCATGACAGATGACTGCCGCCATAATAAGGTCCAGCGGTTGTAGTGTGCATTTTTTCCTTTTTCGCCTTTTTCCTTTTTCACTTACCTGTCCGGTGGAGCAGTCATGTTTCCAGCAGGCAGACCAGACTGGAGATGGAAGAGGTGGTGTCGGAAAGAGTTGGAGGTGGTAGCCATGATCGAGGATATGGCGGCTGGCGCATGCTCCCCTGAGCTCTCTCCACCTGCTGTAGCCATCCTTAACTTATCAGCTCTCTACGTGTCTCCTCCTGTCCTTCCTGAGTGTCTGCCAGACCCGGAACTGAGCCGCTGGACGAAGGAGGAGCCTGTGGCCCTAGAAGACCCTACTCCAGTGCCAGTACGGAGCCGACCCCCAGCCGCCTCACCGGGCGAGCCACCAGCGAGGGTCTCTTCGTCTGGGGACATTAGGACTGCTATCACCATCATTCCTGCTGCAGAGGCCGCCACAGCAGAGTGGGACCCTGAGCTGGACCTCCTGGAGGCCGGACCCCAGGCGTCATTGCTAGGCTCGACAGAGTCCTTGACAGCGGTGGAGCTTGAGTTCAGGCAAGTGATCTCTTTTGTTTTTCTCATGTCTGTTTTGGAGAGATCTTGTCTGGCTCTTGGTGAGGAGAGTCGGGTGCAGCCCTCAGCTGCATCTGAACTCGCCTCGCCGGGCTCTGCCGCTGCCAGTGACCCTAACCACGTTCTCCTCCCTGTCCCTCCTGAGCCTTCTCCTAGGGTCGCCGGGGAAGAACCACCACTACCTGATGTCTCAGAGAATCCAGGCTTACCTTTGAATAATGTCGTGGGTCCAGCTTCCCCCGCTGAGGATATTCCGGATCCAGGTCCTCCTCTGCCAGAGGCTGTTGTGTGGGTTACTCCGCAGGCTGAGTCTCTGTGGGTGCTGCGTTCTAGCCAGGGACCCTCATGGAGGCTGCGCCCCAGCTTCAACCCAACTTGAGTGCTACCCCCCAGCTCGGGGCCCACCGTGGGTGCAGCGTTGGCCCAGCCGGGGCCCACTGCGGGTGCTGCAGATCCTCCACTGCCAGATGCCGTCATGGTCTCTCTCCTTCCACCACTACCTGACGCTGTCATGGTCCCCCTCCTTCCTCCACTACCTGACGCTGTCGTGGTTCCTCCTCCTTGGCTCACCCCTCCTTTATTGGGTCTCCCGGTGGGGGAGCCACCTCCCGGGCCGCCTCTGCTGTTCAGGTGGCTGAAGCACTCGGGCTGGCCGCCTGAAAGGCTAAGCCACTGGGTCGGATGGTCCATATTTTCTGTCAGGCCACCCAACTCATACCATCTGGCCGTCCGGCTGGCCTGGGACTTCGGTCGGCCCCCTGAACTCTTGTTTCTCTGGTCGGGGTCCAGGGGGTTGGTTTAGCGCTGGTGCATGTCATGTACTGTATTGTGTTTTCCCTCCTTAGCCTGTTCCCCCACCTCCCTCCCTGGTTAGTGTTTTGTTGTTCTCCTTCTCTGGGGGTGGGGTGGGGTGTCCTTTTTGCTGTTACTTGGGGTGCCTGGTATCCACCCCTTGGGTGGGGGGTGGGGAGTGGGGGCTCTGTCATGTGTCTGAGCATGTTCTCAGCACTCAGACTTCCTTTTGTAGTTTTGAGTATTTTTCTGTTATTATTGTTTGCTGTTCTGTGTGTTTATTTTGGTTTGTTTTTATTCTGAGCCCTTCCCTCTTGCCAGTCACACTCACTCACTACCCAGGCTGTCACTCTGTCAGCTCAGCTGCATGTTATTGATTAATTAGGTCACTTGCTCACTCTGCTTCCCGCACCTGTGCCTCATTTGATTACTTGTTTAAACACTGCCAGCTCATTCTTTCTCTGCGGCAGTCATACTTTGACGTACCGGACTTTCCTTTTGGTTTCTCCTACCTGCACTCACGGGGCGATTTTGGCTCCGGAGTGCTTGTCTGTAAGTTTTCTTTATTTTGCATTTTTTTGTATGTCATGCACTGTTTGTCTTTTTGTTAATTAAATGTCACACTACAGTCCAGCGTGTGGACCTGTATTTTTCTGCCCTGGAGGGGCACGTTCATGACATCTGGCAAATTAAAAATTGAGAAAATATGGCGATACAATGATACAAGCCTTTAGTTGCACTTAATTTTGACTGTGCGAGCTGAAAAGCTGGTAACAGACAGACAGATACAACCAACCACTCACACACACACACACACACACATTGATTAACGTATGTGCTGTGTATGGGATTTGGGTGTCTGGGATGCCATGCCCACCCACAGGATGATGTCAGGCAGGCACGGCCCATTCTGTATATAGTTGAGTGTTCTCCCTAATAAAGTTCAGTTAGATGTCCCTCAAGAAGCTTTCTGTCTGGTGTCATTTTCCCAACATAACATTTGGCGACGAGGAGACCAATGGGAGCATGCTGGTTTAATCAGCAGCTGTTGCCATTTCTGGAGAGCCCGGGTGAGCCATTAATTTTTGTGGCCGCAGTGGAGACTGGAATTCGAGGAGTACGTTGACTCGCTGGGTTTTCCTCGGCTTGACGGGAGACAGTGGTGGGCTCTCCTGGCCTGTAACCTCAGCGCAGAGGGCTGAAGGATTCTCGACTTGCTGGGCACGAGTGAAGGATATGTGGAGGCAGTCGGGCACATGGAGGCGCACTTCGCGAAGCGGACAAGGGCCAGAGAGTTGTGGGCGAAGAGGCTGGTGGCGCTAGACACGCCGGAGCTGGTTAGCTTGGGAGAGCTAACGGCTCAGTCGGAGCCTATGGACAGGCTAGCTGACAGGCTAGTTTCATGCCGAAACAGGGCTAAGGGCCCGAAACTGGGCCTCGAGGCAGAACTGGGGCCAAGTGTGGAGGAGCCCCTGGCCACTGTCGACGGCGGACAAGGTGTTAACATCGCGCGACCCGAAGGATGGTCTGGACCACAACGGGTGGTGAAAGTGGACGGTGTGAGGGTGCCCATGCTGTTAGCCACCGCCGTCCCGCGCTCCATCGTGAGTGAGGCCTGGGTTTGGAGGCTCACACCCTGGCATCTGGATGTGGCTCAACTGCCGGACGATGAGGACCCCGGGAACAGCAGGTGTATCACGCTGGCGGTGCAGTATGGTGAGAAGACCATTCCCACGTTCAGGTTCCAGGTGGCATGCCAGGGCAAGAATGTGATGGGGTGGGACCTGTTTGATGAGCTGGGTTTCACTTTTGAAATTGGTGGACAGACAGTCAGCGGCCCAGGACCGGTTTACATGGGTTTTGTGGACGTGGGTGTGGCCGAAGAGCTTATTGTGAGTGAAACGGAGAGTGAATGGGACTCAGAGAGTGACTACAGCTTGGATGATGATGATGAGATGGAGGATGAGCAGGACCCAGAATTGCCCTCACCCCTCAAGCAGCCAGAGCCAAAGCAAAGATAGAGAGAGCCCGAGTTAGGCGTGACCAACACAGGCAGAGAGGTGGCGCAGCAGGAGTTAGCCCCGCAGCTGGAGGCCATGCAGTGGGAGGCTGGACAACGGTTAGGTGAGACCAGAGAGGCTGACGGGCCAAGGGAGGAGCAGCAGCCGCAGGACACAGTGACAGCGCAGCAGAGCGCGGACACCAAGAGCCGACACCTGGCCCTCATAGTGTGTGAGTCGGGTGACAAATTAGGGTGGGTTGTTTGTGTGACTGACATTTTTTTTTAAAGGGGCGGGAAATGTTGTGTATGGGATTTGGGTGTCTGGGATACCATGCCCACCCACAGGATGACGTCAGGCGGACACGGCCCATTCTGTATATAGTTGAGTGTTCTCCCTAATAAAGTTCAGTTAGATGTCCCTCAAGAAGCTCTCCGTCTCGTGTCATTTTCGCAACATAACAGTAAGCCTCTGTTTTCACCGAGGCATGATAACGCTACTCCTAGTAGCACTGTTAGCTCTGAAGCTATGGTACATCTATACATTTGCAGACATACAGCTAGGCTGGCCAATAATAGAGCAGGGGGAAGGTATCAAGGCTGGGCTTATCTTTTCTTGATAAAATGGTAAGAGACAGAAACGATGTAAAGGCTGTGCTTTTTTTTTTTTTTGTGCAGAGAAGTGTGTTTTGATATTTTTCAATAATCACATAACCAACAGACATATTTCAGAATTTTAAAACCCACAAAAACAATTTTTCAGTCAATGACCCCTTTAAAGTCATAAGTCGTACATCATTTATTTATTATTTTTGTAGAAAAACAAAGTTGGTTCAGGATTCAGCGGTTATGACAAATTATGTAAAAAGCATATCCAGTGGTTAACTTATTCACAATGTTGCGGTAAATAATGTTTCATTCACACCAATTAAGCTGTTTTTAAGGTACTGTAAAATAACTGAATATGTAACATTATGCCACATTCCTGTTTCTTTCTTTTTTTTGTGTCATATGAAAAGAGTGAAGCTCCCTTTGCTGCTGTGGCTAAATCCAACTCTAAATCGTAAATCCAGTGACAGATGCTACCCTAAATGGGAGCATGTGCTTCTGAATTGACAGTATAGTGGCAATATCAACAGGGAGCAAGAAACCATGGCCCCTGTGGGTAATATTGCCAACTATTTTAAACTGTCAAATAGAACGTAGGAGATGAAAGAAAACTAGAGGAACTGAGGTATTTAGGAAATCACGCCTTTTACATTCATTCCCCATGCTCATACTGCACATTCTACTGTGAAACAAAATGAACACGTCTAACTTATAGCAAAGAGTTTGTAGAAAAACTATAATTCAGACAGCATTTTTAGTCAAATGCAGATGTCAGATCGAGCAGTCTTTTTTTCTTGGAAAGTTTCTTCATTCATTTTCTTAAAGGCTTTTCCACATTATAGATAAGACTGGAGCTTATCTCCAATTCCCCACTACACATAAAGGAAAATGTTGGGACATCACAACCGAAAGTGGAGCTATTAAATTGTTGTCTGCAGTGCAGGCCAGTGTCAGTGTTTCCCTCATGGTGGACTCAGGAGTAAGTACTGCCAATGTGAAAGCAGATACTGACTTACTGTGGTTTTCATTTTAAACTCCTAAAATACAGTACAACCAGACTGTCACCTTGGTCTGGGATTGATCATTAAAACTTGACCATTGTGTGAAGGGTAACAGTCATTAGTTTTCTTGTCTGACTGTTGATTGGTGAAATCTAAAAATAATATGCAATGGTTTAAAATATATATATGAATGAATGAATGAATGAATCTTTATTTCGGACAGCTTGAAAGTAAAGATTAAAAGAAAGGAACAGAATAATATAACAATGGGGGGGAAAAAAAGTCTAACAAGGTCAGATTAAACAATAACTCCTCTGATTATACAGTTCAATATAAGTTATCCGAAATCGGTGATGGCTGAAGCTGCAGTTTATATTGCCCACCCATGTTCCATCTAAGAATTCAAAAGAAAAACAAAACAAGAGTGATTACAATTCAGAACAAAGCTAAGACAAAATGTGACAAAAAAAAACCTAAGCAACAACACAACACAGACTGAATATGATAATTCTTATGTGATTTTACATGTCATCTTGTATATATTTTCTTCCTTTAGGTTTTGTTTAAATTGTCCAAGCGTTGTACATGATTTTAATTCAGGTCCAAAAGCGTTCCACAATCTGACTCCTTGCACTGAGATACAGTGTTGCTTGGTGGAAGTTCTCACTGAAGGTTTTTGAAATATACTGTACATGTTCCTCTGAAATGATACTGTTTCTCCCTTATTTGGAACAACTTTTGGATATTTGTGGGCAGTGATAGATTCTTTACTTGAAACATTATTACTGCAGTTTTAAAGTCAACCAGATCTTTCAACTAGAGAGCTTTTAATTTAAGAAAAAGTGGGTTTGTTGGTTTCCTGTAAGCAGCTTTGTTTATTATTACCTCCGCCAAGGAGGTTATGTTTTCATCGGCGTTGGTTTGTCTGTCTGTCTGTCTGTCTGTCTGTTTGTTAGCAAGATAACTCAAAAAGTTATGGACGAATTTTCATGAAATTTTCACAGATTGTCAGAAATGGGGTATCCTACAGATGATTAGATTTTGGTGGTGATCCGGATCACCGTCCACAAGAAAACCGCCATTATGCAAAATGCCATTTTCATGAATAACTACTAAACCACTAATCCTATCATTGTGAATCCAATTGCTAGTCATATGTTTTCATGGTCAAGGAATCTGAAAACGTACACACAAACACTGTATGGGGGGAACTGTGGCGCTTGGCGGAGGTCTGCGCTCTCCGAGTGCTTTTCTAGTTCTAATAGCTCTCTTCTGAAGCATAACAATTGGATATATGTTTGTTTTATATGTATTTCCTCATACTTCAGTACAATATGTCATGTATGGGAGTATTAATGAATGATACAAAGTATATGGTGTTGGTAGATTCAGCAAATATTTCACTCTGTGTAGTAATGCGATTGATTTGGATATTTTGTGGACTGTGTGAAATCAGAAGCAGATTCATTTCAGATGATTTATTGCACACTCACATCTCAGGAGCACAGAACAGACTGAATGGTCACATTCAACATCCCTCTCTCTAAATCAAGTTACACTTCACAAGATTCAAGGCACTTCCTCATAACAGCAGGACATCTACACCACACTTCATTCAACCCCCTCTCCCACTGTTCTCCCATGTGTATTCATTGTCTCTGTCTAAGGTGTGAAATAATCTGAGGCTCACATAACCTGAGGCCCACAATTTTACCTTTAATATAATTAATATGTGACGTCCAACACAGTTTATTATCAATTATAACTCCAAGAAATTTAATTTTGGATACCCTTTCAATCTCTACACCATTTACACTGAGTTTAGCTACTGAGTTGTTGTGATGGTTGTTAAAAATTATAAATTTTGTCTTACTTAAATTGAGTGTTAATTTTTTTGAATCAAACCACAGCTTAAGCTTTCCTAATTCCTTTCCGAGTGTATCCAAAAGTTGTTCCAAATTGCTTCCACTGCATAATAAATTAGTGTCATCTGCAAACAATATTAAATCCATTTTTTCCTAAACTTTACATATGTCATTTATATAGATATTGAATAACAATGGCCCCAAAACTAAACCCTGTGGGACTCCGTAAGTAACCTTCAGTAACTGTGAGTTTTTGCTACCAACACATACATACTGATATCTGTTCTTTAAGTAACTACATAACCAGGACAGTGCTACCCCCCAATACCATAATTTTGTAGTTTCTTTAATAATAATTTATGATCCACTGCATCAAATGCTTTTTTAAGATCCAGGAATACCCCAACTGAATACTCTTTATTTTCAACGGCAGTTGATACTTTTTCTATAAATTCCATTAGAGCAAATGCAGTTGTCCTCTTGTGTCTGAACCAATATTGCTGCTCACATAATAAATTATTCTTCATTATGAAGTTGTCAGTTGTCTCACAGAATATTTTTTCAAGTATCTTGGAAAATTGCGGCAATAGTGAAATAGGTCTATAGCTTGAAAATTCCCCTCTGTCACCCGTCTTGTATATTGGAATTACTTTAGCTATTTTCATTGCACTGGGAAATATACCTGTTTGGAGAGACAGGTTACAAATATACGTCAGTGGCTTCACTAAGCATTCAATGATAGTTTTGACTAAAAGCTTGTCAATACCATCACAATCCATAGATGTTTTACTTTTAAATGATTTAACAATTTAAATGACTTCTCTCATCTGTGTTCTTTATGAAAATGGAATCTTTTATAGCAACGTTTTTACTTATTGTATCACCTGTAGATGCCGTAACGGGTATTTCTCGAGCCAAATTAGGACCAATGTTAACAAAAAATGTATTAAATTCATCTGCAGGTGAGACTGCATTCACACTGAATCTTTTTTTTTTTTTTTGAAAGATTGGTTGGGTAGCTTGTATTTCTGTTTTTATTTCCAAGAATATTGTTAAGTATTGACCATGTATTTTTAATGTTATCTCTGTTTTTCTCCAGTTCTTTACTGTAATAGTCTCTTTTACTACATCTCATTGTATATTAACTTATTTTTGTATGTTTTATACTGCTGCTCTGCTTCTTTTGTCCTTTTCTTTAGAAAAGCTTTATATAATGAATTTTTCTTTTTACACGCTTTTTGTAATCCTTTGGTCAACCATGGCTTGTTGACAAATTTCTGTTTAAGCTTTTTCTTTACTAATGGACAATTTTTTTCATAAAGGGTGGTTACAATGTTCATGAATGTGTCATAGGCTTCATTTACATCTGATACATAGACTTTTGTCCAGTCTTGCTTCAGCAGGTCTTCTTTAAAAGAACTGATTGCATTTTGTGATTTGTATCTGAAAGATTTTAAAGTTTTTTTTGTATTGGAGCCCGTGTGACCAATGATAAGAGCAAAGACTGGCAAATGGTCACTTATGTGGGCTATATTAATCATATATTCCATAACCTACATATGTTGAAGCATGTGAGAATGTTTGGTGATTACATATGTAAGGCGACTTCACACCTCTGAAAGGACAAAGACTCTCAACCGCCAGTGAAGAACAGAGACGTTCCCAGACACTGCGGTGGAGACCGGAGGAGCTACCCTCACCCCCCCAGGGCGAAGAGAGGAAGTACCAAGACAATGGGGGGATTATGATAATGAGGGATATCAGCCTTTGATATGCATGTCTTTTGTTATGTGCAAGTATAAAGTCAGAGAGCCGGAGTTATTTGGTCTCTTTTTCCTTCTGCTGCCTCTGCACTAGATGAGACTTGTTAGGAGAGCTGATAAATAAACTTTGGTTTATATATCAAATTGCCTCATCATTTCAAGCTCTTCTACAACTTATGTCATTTATCAATAATCCGCTTTCTATTTTCTTATCAATAATATTAACAAACAGGTTATCAATAAGTGTAGCAGTGTGAACTGTGATTCTACTGGGATGTGTTATTGTGGGATATAGACTCATACTGTACATAGAATTCATGAACTCTGTAATTACATTTTGTTGAAATGGATTTAGGGCGGCGCGGTGGAAGAGTGGTTAGCACTGCGGCAGCACAGCAACTCACCCTTGACCGGAGGATCCTGGGTTCGATCCCAGCCCCCGACCAACAGTGATCTGTGTGGAGTTTGCATGCTCTCCCCGTGTCTGCGTGGGTTTACTCTGGGATTTCTCCGGTTTCCTCCCACATGCCAAAAACATGCAAGTTAGGTTAATTGGCATCAAAAACTGGGGATTCTAAATTGTCCTTAGGTATGACTGTGAGAGTGAATGGTTGTCTGTCTCTCTGTGTTGGCCCTGCGATGGACTGGCAATCTGTCCAGGGTGTACCCTGCCTCTCGCCCAAAAGATGCTGGGATAGGCTCCAGCCCCCCCCGCGACCCGAAAAGGATTAAGCGGAAGAAGATGAATGAATGAATGAATGAATGAATGAAATGGATTTAGTAAATCAATATTAAAGTCTCCACAGATTACAACCATTTTCTTACTAGTTATATTATTGTACAGCTCGACTAACTTATCTCTGAATGTCTCAACGCAAGTTCCCGGCATTCTATATATACAACTTATACCATATTTTTCAGACTATAAGGCGCACTTAAAATCCTTTAATTTTCTCAAAAATCGACAGTGCGCCTTATAATCCGGTGCACCTTATATATTAATTCTGGTTGTGCTTACTGACCTCAAACCGATTTTATGTGGTACACGGTGCTCAAAAATCTGTCAAAATGTTTTAGTACGACTTTGGTAAACTATGAAGCCGCACCGCTTGATGGATTGTCGGCACATTACAGCTAGTATTACTCCGTAGTCAGGAGCCTCGCGGAGTAATACGTACTGTGCTTCAACATAATATTACGGTGTGTGTATAAGGACCCCAAAATGGCACCTGTTAAGAGACATGCTTACGAAGCAGATTTAAAACTCAAGGCTATCAGTCACGCAGTAGTACATGGGAATAGAGCATTGGGAGCATTGAATGGCAGAAGGCGAACACACATTCACCAAGACAGGGAGGCAACGCCGGGCGAGTTACGCCATTATCTGCCAATGGATCGTGGATGCCTGGGTTAAGGTATCAGTCTCAAGTGTCGTCCGAGCTTTCACGAAGGCCGGAATCATCACTGAACAGCTAAGTAACAGTAACAAGACTGACTCGGATAATGACGAGAGGGATCCGGGCATGCTTGATGCTGAAATCGCCCAACTGTTAAACTCAGACACTGAAGATGAAGAATTTGATGGATTTGTGGAAGAGGAATGAACTGAAAAAGTGAGTGTATTGTTTTGTATTTTATGTGTTACAACTGAACAATGTTGAGAGTTATTGTGAATGAATTGAATAAAGTTTGACTTATCTGACTGTTTTGGTTTGCTTAATGTGCCTTATAATCCGGTGCGCCTTATGTATGAAAATAGACCCGTTCATTGATATTGCGCCTTATAATCCAGTGCGCCTTATAGTCCGAAAAATACGGTAATTAGATTTTTTGTTTTATCTTGGTCAATCTCAACAGTAACGCATTCCAGAATCCCTGGTAGTGCAAAGGACATTTCATTTACAAGTTTACACCTATACAGGTCATCAATATGCAGTGCAACACCACCACCCTTTTTTTGAGATCTATTAATATAAAACATCTGATATCCCTCTATTGCCATCAGAGAAGCCTGCTCTTCATTGAGCCAAATTTCAGAGACTGCGATAGCTGTAAATCTTCTATCTAGCTGTTTTAAATAGTCCTGAATCTGTGGAAAGTTTTTGTTAAGACTTCTGCTGTTGAAGTGTATTATTGATAGCTTACCATCTAATTGCACTTGACTTTTGAATTGCTTTTCAGAATAATATTCACAGTGATTATGAATATTATTGAAGAAGTGGTTATCAGGATCAATATCATTCTCCATCTCTTGTAGTTTATGTTCAGCATAATGGCATATTTTCACAGTCTGAATTTCCTCACTCTGTGTCAAATGACTTCCTCCAACTGGGGATGAATGATGTCTACTAAAGTCAGTCATAAGTTTTTTGTTTTGTTTTGTTTTTTAAAGTACATTGACATGGTATGTCACAAAAGAACTGTTCTTGCCATGTGTGTGGATATGGATTATCGTAGTCTCTTAATTTTCTTAATCAGTGTTCATCTATATTTATTTAAGTCAGTGAGATCTCTCATTATTATGGCCTTTGCTTCCTCAGGTGTTCCATTTAGTTTGATCCAAACTCTACAGTTTCTTGTCCATGTTGCTTGTATCTTGCTTTGTCTTTTCAGCATCTGTGCTTGCCATGCTATTTCAGCATTAGTCTTTGTTAAATGTTCATTTAGGTAAACTTCTGTTCCCCGTAGCTTTCTGGCCTGCCTCAGTATGTCATTCTTTACCCTTCTGTTCACAGAGCACATCACAATTGATTTCTTTGTTTTATTATCCTTTCTGGGTTAAAGTATGACAGGCTGAAATTGCATTTACTTCAACCTTTATGTTTCTGCTTTCAAGGAACTGAAGCACCTGGTTTCCCAGGGAGATTCATTTAGGGGAGCCTCCTCACCTCTCATTCCTGCTGTAGCATTGGCATATGATTGGTATTTAATGTCTAGTCCACTAATAATTAAATCATCCATACGAGAATATTATTCTAGATCCTCAGTGCGTCACTCCAAGTCTGCAATTTTTTTGTCTCTTTCCTTAATTGTTAATTTCAATTCTCGGACTTCCTCCATTAGCCCTAATAGTTTAGACTGTTGATTGGCCACTTTGGTCAGTTCTTCTGACATGAAGTTCAGAGATTTTTTAATCTCTTCCATTTCCTCCTTCTTTGGTTGCATTTTTTTACTGGCCCGATGATAATAAAACAATCTCTGCAGGTGTCACTGGTATCCGATCCAGCCGACCTCGAATCCAGTTGGGGCCTCAGCTAACCCCCTCCGCTGCTAGTCCCGCTGCTTACCGCCGCTGTAATTGAGCTCTGATCCGGCTCCTGTCCAGCCGGGGCGCCGGCAGCTCCTCCACCGAGCCCCGCCACCTACCGCCGTCTTCCTCAGTAGTTCCTCCGCCGAGCCCCGCTGCTGTAATTGAACTCTGATCCGGCTCCTATCCAGCTGGGGCCCCGGCAGCTCCTCCACTGATCTCCGCCTCCTACCAACGCTGTAGTTGAGCTCTGATCCAGCTCCTGTCCAGCTGTGGCCTCGGTTATATCAAATTTTTTTTCTGACTTTGGCATGCCTGTATTTGAGGAATGTAACACCACTGTCATAAAAACAAATCTCCATTTCAGCCCTGGCAATGAACATCAATAAACAAGTGAATTTGCTGACGGAACTGTGCATGTGAAGGCAAGTTGGAAAATGCTGAAAGGCAAAAGGACCACCAAAAGACACCAATAATATCCAGCAAAAAGGAAGGGTTATGTCACAAGACCCAATGAGAATCATTTTCTTTCGGCTGCTTCCTAAGGCAAGGCAAGGCAAGTTTAATTGAATAGCACATTTCGTGTACAAGACGATTCAGAGTGCTTTAGGTTCAGGTTCAGGTTCAGGTTACTTCATTTGTACCCGTAGGTAGATTTGTTTTGCAGTCAGGTGACATCCATATTTACAAACCACAATTACATTCAACATGAACACAAACACAGGCACACATGAAGCTGACTATAAACGTGATAAAAATACTCAAGGCTCCATCAATCAGGACATAAGACAAAGAGATAAGAGAGAAGGGTCATATTAAAAAGTTAAAGACTAGTCAAAGAGGTTAAAAACTCAAAAGTCTAAAACCCAATAAAAGATTTAGAATCCAAATAAAAAAACAACAAAAATAAGTAAATATAAAATGAAATTAATAAATAGGTAACTTGTGGGTGACCCCCACAGCCTACGGGTGCTCAGCTGGAGCAATTAGCAGAACAGTGAGATGTATGGACTGATATCAATAGGCAGCCTCTCTTTGTCTAATCCCGGCGCCAGTAATCCTGCTATTGATATGTGTGACTCTAATGCAAATGTCCATGCCTTCCTGCTGTTTACTGTGATGCTAATGTGCCATGCATGCATTGTCTAGCTGGGTATATAAGTCCACTGTATATCGCTTGTTCTCTCTCTTACTCACTTTTTGATCACTCGCATTGCCTGTTTGCTGACTAGTGACACAGGGCTCGCTCCAGCGCGCTCCTACAGCGCTGGGGTGAACCCTCGTGCTGGAGGATGAAATAAACACCCTTTTAAACTTCAGTTCGCCGTGTCTGCCTGCACTTATTCTGTGCCTCCAAGCTGATGACCCTTATCTTATCCTCCACACTGGTGACCCCGTCCGAAGACAAGAACACCCTGACGTCGAACGAACGCAGCCCCCAGCGGTGACTCCGATGACGAATGAACGCAGCAGCCTGACGCGAATGGACTGCCCTCCCTTCTGCCACAGGGAGACCTCGACGCAGAACCAACACCAGGCGAACTCCCCCAGAGATCATCCACGACCGGGAGAGCTGCAGAAAGCATCATGGTGCGACCCTCGCCTGAGATCTGGACATCCACGCTGGGACCGGCCGAGGGACAAAGAACGTCTACTCCCTCTCACCGCTCCTCCACATCCACACGAGCGTGCACGCACCTCGTCCTCTCTCCACGACGGTGACCTCCAGGGCCGGACGGAGAATGCAGCACGTGGACCAGAACGCACCATGACCCAGCACGAGCGAACGACAGCAACAGCCCAAACAGGGAAGACCATCGGCGCCGACGACGCTGATCTCCATCAAGCTCCCTGACCCTGACTCGCCTCGCGACAGCGGACCTGCCATGCACCGAACCCCCGCACGCACACCGGGGGGTTATGAGGACAGCGCACCACGCACGGGACAATACCAGCTCCACAGACTGCCATCGTCCTCCGCCGCTGCACATACCCGAGAAACACGGCTGACCGCCATCCTCGGAACCTTCAGGGCTGCCCACGCACCTGAAGCAGACTCACAGCCCGCACACAGGACTTTGTATGGATCTCAGCCATGGCGCACAATGGGAATCCAGCCGTCAGCTGTCCCCGAGGGCTTTAGGGCTGCACGCGCACCTAAAGCCAACACACCAAGTCCCTCACACAGCTTCAGCTCCTGTTTTTCTTCATGGCCGCTACGCATCCTCGCAGGACTTAGCCGCGACAGGAGTCAGAGACAAATGTTTCTTCTCACAGCCACTGTGGACCTCCGCCACGTTTAACAGGACAGCCCCTGAACATCGTGGATCCACATGCAATTTTTGCGCGGCCCAGACAACTTCGCCGTCCCGGGCTGGCACTTGCTACCCTCACCCCCCTCCCTCCCCCTCCTCCGGCACAGAGCTTTTCCCGCAGCTCGCTTCCAAAGCTGGACGATCAACGCCTCAGCCCCCTGCTGAGCCCTCTGGGGGGGAGTGGTGTGGGTGACCCCCACAGCCTACGGGTGCTCAGCTGGAGCAATTAGCAGAACAGTGAGATGTATGGACTGATATCAATAGGCAGCCTCTCTTTGTCTAATCCCGGCGCCAGTAATCCTGCTATTGATATGTGTGACTCTAATGCAAATGTCCATGCCTTCCTGCTGTTTACTGTGATGCTAATGTGCCATGCATGCATTGTCTAGCTGGGTATATAAGTCCACTGTATATCGCTTGCTCTCTCTCTTGCTCACTTTTTGATCATTCGCATTGCCTGTTTGCTGACTAGTGACACAGGGCTCGCTCCAGCGCGCTCCCACAGCGCTGGGGTGAACCCTCGTGCTGGAGGATGAAATAAACACCCTTTTAAACTTCAGTTCGCCGTGCCTGCCTGCACTTATTCCGTGCCTCCACACTGGTGACCCTTATTTGATCCTCCACAAACTAAATTATGTGCAATATATTGTTACAACTTGTTCAACTCTTTGACAGCAGCAGGAACAAAGCTGTTTTTGTAGTGCTGGGTTTTACTTTTTGGGACAGCAAACCTCTGTCTGGAGGGAAGAAGCTGAAAGTGGCAGTGCAAAGGGTGGGAGTCATCATTTAAAATGGAGGTAGCAATCCTCTGTACCTGTCTGGTGTACAGGGATGTCAGGCTCAACTGTGGCTCACCAAGCAAACGACTGGACCATCTAACAACCTGATCCAAGGATTTCCTCTGTTTCAGTTTTATCTGACCAAACCATGCCACTAAAGAAAAGGATAAAACAGATTCAATAAAAGCCCGATAAAACATTGTCATTATGGTTTGGTCAATTTGGAAGTGTACAAGTTTCCTTAAACAATGCAAATGTTGCCGACCCTTTTTGCACACCCTTTCACAGTTCTCTTCAAAGTTTAAATTACTTTCAATAATCGTCCCAAGATATTTGTAGGATTGTACACATTCATTGGTCTGGCCTTTTAGTACAGTGACTTCGTGCCTGGGAGTTTTCCTCCTAAAGTCAGTAATCATATCTTTAGTTTTTGTTGTATTCAGCTGCAGGTAGGAATCCTCACACCAGTGAACAAAATCATCAACTACTGGGCCGTGGCCACTCTCACCATCCTGGAGGAGACTGACAATAACTGAATCATCAGCATACTTTATAATGTGTCTGTTGTCATGTCTGCTCTGACACATGTTTGTGTACAGGATGAAGAATAGTGGTGACAACACACACCCCTACGGAGAGCCAGTAGAAGAACACTTTTGGTCAGACCTGTCCTGTTGGTTAAAAAATCCAGAATCCAACCCACCAGATTATTACTCAAATCAAATTGTTGCAGGAGCCTTTCAACTAAAATATGAGGTTGGATTGTATTAAAGGCGGAAGAAAAGTCCACAAATAAAAGCCTGGCATGTGTCCCATTAAAATCCAGATGTTTAAAAAGCATGTTAAGCAGAGTGACAGTGGCGTCCTCCACTCCTCTGTGAGGCCTATAGGCAAACTGCAGAGGATCCAATGCATGCTCAGTCTGCTTTAGGACCCCAAATCTGACCAGTTTTTCAAAAATTTTCATTAAAATTGAAGTCAAAGCAACTGGTCTAAAATCATTTACCGTTTTAAGACAACTGGATTTTGGAACGGGGACAACCACAGCATCTTTCCAGATCTTAGGCACATTGTTGTGTCTGTAAGGACTTATTAAAAATATAGTGAAACACAGGACTCAGTTCATGTGCACAGGACTTTACCAAGCACCCACATATATTATCAGGGCCCTGACTTTTGTTCACTTTTACAGCACAGAACGCCCTTTTAATATCCTACACCTCAATATTAAAGTGCTGATTGTCTTTGAGTTTCTGTTTCAAATCTTGGGTTTCTGTGCTAAAATCAAAGGAATCAAAACAACCATAAAAACAATTAAGAGCATTAGCCAGCTCTGTGTCTGAATTAAAACCATCTAAAGACACACGATTACTGCGCTCTGTGCTCTGAAGGCCTGCAATAGTTTTCATACTGGCCCAGTCTGAACCAAGTTTCTTTGTTGCCATCTTGCTTTCCAATTCTGATTTATAATTCTGTTTTGCTCTTAAAATTTTGGCCTTCAGCTCTTTTGTGGCAACCTGTAGCTCAGAAACAACCCCCTGTTTAAAGGCAAGTGCTTTCCTCTGTAAGCAGGATTTAACTGGTTTTGTAACCCATGGCTTGTTGTTGGGATATATTTTGACACGTTTACATGGAACGATCATGTCTCTACAGAAAGCCATGTATGAGCATGTGACATCCACCAAAGAGTCCAAATCTTCTCTGCAGGCCAGTGTGAACATCTCTCAGTCTGTACAGTTAAAGCATTCCTGGAGGCAGTGCACTGAATCCTCTGTCCACACATCTATGTCTCTGGTCTTCGCCTTGTCTCTTCTGAGAGCAGTTTTATATGTGGGCAGCAAATGTACACAGTTGTGATCTGAGGATCCTAAAGGAGGAAGGGGAAGTGATTTATAGGCCCTCTCTATGGAGCCGTAGCACAGGTCCAATGTCTTTTTACGCCTGGTTGGGCAGGAGACATACTGATAAAAGTTTTTAAGTGTCTTCTTTAAAGAAACATGGTTAAAATCCCCAAGAATAAAGTTTGGAGCCTCTGGGGAAATCGACTGCAACCGCTGTACCACATCAAAGGCAGTGCTGGAGGCGGAGTAAGCATTCGCCCTCGGGTGAATGTACACAGTCGTTATGAAAAGTTGGGGGAACTCGCGGGGCAGATAAAAGGGGCGTAGCGATATGGACAGAAGCGCCACATGTGGTGTACAGATGCGCTCTCTGACCGTGACAGATGTGCAGTACTGTTTATTAATGTATAAACATACGCCGCCCCCCTGACGTTTCCCTGTTACCTCTTCCTGCCGATCCGAGCGAAGTGGGGCTCCAAAGCCGTCAATACACAGGTCCACTTCCTGGTCATGCACCGTATGCCACGTCTCCATGTAGGCCATGACACAGCAGTTCTTGAAGTCCTTCTGATATCGTACATTCCCTTGAATTTCATCCACTTTATTTCTCAGGGATTGTACGCTCCCCATAATAATGGAAGGAAGAGGAATGCGGTTAAACTGACGCCTCCTCATGTCCTGTTCTTTAGTTGAACGAAATAACGTGGGACAACTGCGTGCTGTTGAACGTGAACTTTACTTGGCAGCTTGCATGAGAAAAAGAGACAGCGCATATAAATTACGTCACGACGTCAGGTGCGTGACCAAAGATCACTAGTTACAGACAAGATAATACTGTGTCGTTTGTTTACACCACATCTCCCTTTTTACCCTTTTTTTTGAGAGTATGCATACATGTAACTAGTATTCAAGTATACATTTTCTCTAAACTTAGCATGTACTTTTAAAACTTCACTTATTATTTTCCAAACATTAACAATACCACAGCTAAGAACATTCTGTGTTTGTACATTTTACCATTCTTTAGAGATCTAACTTTTTAGGTTTGACAATAGTTCTTCCCGATCTAGTTCTCACAACATCAGACTTTATAGGAGTAACAGGAGGTACAATAGGCGTTTGTTTCACCTGCTCTGAAGGTTCATCTGACCCACTCTGCTGTTTGGTACACTGTTGCAAAGGTGAGTGTAGAGGAATCAAATGCATGCGATTGCGTCTCACTGTCCCCTGTGGTAAGTCCACTGTATAAGATCTCGGTGTTGAGTGACTTTGGATAACAGTGCCTGGTGTTTTAGCATCTGTCACCCACACTTGTTCTCCTGGTGACAAGTTACACAAGGGTTTTGCTCGGTGACGTCTGTTGTAGTTTGAAATGTCCGACATCCTCTTCTCCCTTTCCTTATGAGCAAGAGTGACGCTGTCCGGCAGTGTCGGATCCAACTGAGAGGGTAGTGTCGTCCTCAGGCGGCGGCCCATGAGGAGTTCAGCAGGGCTGTAACCATTTTGGAGAGGAGTAGCTCTATAGGCAAAAAGAGCTAAATATGGATCAGCAGCCTTTTTCAGTAAGTTTTTCACAGTCTGTACAGCACGTTCCGCCTCTCCGTTACTTTGCGGGAACCTTGGGCTGCTTGTGATGTGTTTAAAGCCACAGGCAGCCGCAAAGTCTGTGAAAGTCCGACCAGAGAACTGGGGCCCATTATCAGACATCAGGACCTCAGGGATGCCATGACGGGCAAAGAAAGACTTCAGGTGAGTAATGACGTCGTTGGATTTTGTTTTGTTCAGCAGGGCAATCTCAACGAACCTGGAAAAATAGTCCACAGCAAGAAGGTAAGTTTTCCCTCCCAGCTTGAACAGATCTGTACCCACTCTTTGCCACGGGCATTCAGGGCATTCGGTTGGCATTAATGGCTCACTGTGGTTGTGTCTCTCTTGTATGCATGTTCTGCACTTTAACACCATTTCACTTATCTGTTGGCTGAGACCAGGCCACCATACTGACTGGCGAGCTCGGGCTTTACATTTTACAACTCCTTGGTGTCCGTCATGTAGTTTTGTTAAGACATCGTTTCGCATTGCTGAAGGGATAACAAGTCTTGAATCCTTCAACAGCAAGCCGTCTTTCACAGTAAGTGTGGCTCGGTCGGGCCAGTAGTTTCTCAACAGAGGTTCTTGTTTTGCATGTTCAGGCCAACCTTGACTGCACATGACCATTACACGAGCACACACACTGTCCATTTTCAGTTGTTCCTTGAGTGTTTGCATATATGATGAACTGACAGGCATATTTTCAGTGATGCTGTCCACATATATGTCTGTGCTCTCCATGAGTTCCTCGTCTGATTTTGTCAGTTTTGTTTTCAATGGTGAGCGAGACAAAGTGTCTGCTGTCCAGAGCGATTTACCTGGGGCATACTGTACATTGTACGAGTAACGCATGAGTCTCATCCTGAAGCGCTGGATCCTCGGTGGCAGTAGATCCAAGGCTTGAGCTCCTAAAAGTGACACAAGAGGTTTATGATCAGTTTCCAGACAGAAGTGTTTGCCTATTAGAAAATCACGGAATCGCTCGCATGCCCATGTGGATGCTAAGGCTTCTTTTTCCACTTGTGCATAGCGCTGTTCTGTTGGAGACAGTGACCTTGAAGCGTAGGCGACTGGTCTCCATCCTTCTTCCCACTGCTGCAGGAGAACACCACCTAGACCATAAGAAGAAGCATCAGCCGATACTTTAGTGTCTCTGTTTGGGTCATACATAGCAAGCACTGGGGGTGAAGTTAGAGCATCTTTGAGCGTTTTGAATGCTTTAGCTTGGTCTACACCCCAATACCAGCTGTTCTTCTTGGACAAAAGATCTCTCAGAGCTTTGTCTTTCTCTGCTAAATGGGGGATAAACTTTCCCACCTGATTGACCATGCCCAGAAAACTTCTTAGCTCTGTCACGTTTGATGGCTCATTCATCTCTGTGATGGACTCTGTTTTCTTTGGGTCAGGACTTATGCCAGTGTCCGTAATGATGTGGCCAAGGAAAGTCACTTTGGTCTGTGACAGATCACATTTTTCCACATTCAGAGTTATACCTGCTTTTTCCAGTCTTTGCAGGGTGGTATGGAGTCGGGCGTCGTGCTCCTCTTGGTCATGTCCCCATACCAGCACATCATCAACGTGACAGACCACTCCTTCAACTCCTTCGATAACCTCCGACATTTTGCGCTGAAAGTGCTCGGGCGCAGAGCTGATGCCAAAGGGGAGGCGGTTAAAGTGGAACCGCCCGAAGGGTGTTATGAATGTGGTCAGTTTGGCAGATTCCTCCGACAAGGGAATTTGCCAGAAGCCCATGTTGGCGTCCAGCTTGCTGAACACTTTGGCTCCTGCTAGCATCCCAAGACTTTGTTCGACAGAAGGCAGCACAAACTTTTCTCTGCACACATACTCATTTAGTCCGGTAAAATCCACGCACAGTCTCAGCCTCGGACTGTTTTTCTTCGGAACAATGACCATGCCGGCGCACCAGTCTGTAGGTTCCTCCACTCGGGTGATGACTCCAAGCTGTTCCATCCTTTGGAGTTCCTCCTTGACTTTACCCAATAGAGGTATTGGAATCCTCCTTGGGGTTTTCAATGAGTATGGCACAGCGTTTGATTTGAGTTTTATGTGGTAGGGCTGCTGCACTTCACCCAGACCGCTGCACAGTTTGGGGTAGGATGTTTTCAGAGTGTCCATTGAAATAACATCAACTCGCACAAGAAGGCCTAGAGCTATGATGGCAGGAAGGCCTAACAGTGGCGTGCTGAGATTTTTGACAATGTAGAACTTTTCTGTTGTCTGTTTTGTCCCGTAGTTGAGCTGAAGCTTTGTGAAACCTGCGACCTCCAGTGGTTTCCTTTCAGGACCCAACAATGGTTTCTCCGGATGCTGGAGAACAGGCATTTTTGCTCTTGGAAATGTTTGCTTGTTCCAAGTCTGACTCCACTATTGCAGTGACATCGGCTCCAGTGTCGAGTTTGAAAGACATTTTAGTGTCCCTCACCAGAATATCAGCTGTCCATACCTGGTGGCCTGTTGTGACTGAGCCGAGGAAAAAACTTCGCTCCTCTTCCTCCTCAATACTTTGGACATTCTTACTTTGCCTGCAGACCCGTTGATAGTGGCCTTTCTTTCCACATGCATGACATTTAGCATCATTTGCAGGGCACTCGTATTTAGGGTGAGGAG
This sequence comes from Pholidichthys leucotaenia, assembly GCA_020510985.1. NCBI lineage: Eukaryota > Metazoa > Chordata > Actinopteri > Cichliformes > Pholidichthyidae > Pholidichthys > Pholidichthys leucotaenia. The sequence goes on along the minus strand of CM035848.1, from coordinate 109,460,884 downwards.
AACCACCACATTTATAGCACCATGCGTTTGGTGTACTTTTGCTTTTACTTTTAGACAGCTGGCGTGCGTTCACTGTTTCGCTTTTGAACTTAAACTTTGTCTTGTCGTATTTGGCTTTAGTAATTCTATCCACAGAGTTCACGTTCATCTGCATCACGTTTCCTTCATTCCTCAAAGTTGTTTGTTGCTTTTTGATCTCTTCTGATTGCCTTGCCATATTTATGGCTTTCTCCAAGTCCAAGTCTTTTTCCATTTGCATGCGCTCTGACAGCCTTGTGTCGGCCAAGCCCACTACTATTCTGTCTCTTATGAGCTCATCGTGAAGCTGACCGTAGTTGCAGTGCTCCGCTAATGCATGCAGGGCCGTTACAAATGCGTCTACGGTTTCATTTGGCTCTTGTTTGCACATATTGAAACGTGCACGTTCATAACAACATTTTTCTTTACAATGAAAAAACTGTGGAAGCCGTCTCTCACTTTGCTATATTCGAGCTGCTCTGCTTCGGTTAACTTTAAGCCTCTCAGGACATCATCCGCTTCATCTCCCATGCAGTATATTAATGTATTGACTTGATTTTCATTTGAACTTGAAGACAAATTGCTTGCCTGGCGAAATCTTTCGAAGCGCCGAATCCACTTGGTCCATTCATGTGGTTTGGAGAAATCAAAGGGCTCCGGTGGCTGGATGCTAAACGTGGCGCTGGGCGTGCTAGCCACGATGCTAACTCCTGCTCTCGCCGGTTCATCATCTCTATCTTCGGGCATCTTAGCTCACCTCTCTCCCTCTTCCCACTAGAATGACTTTTAGTGTCTGTCTTCACAGCTACGCAGCACTTCTGACACCATGTCGTGTTCTTTAGTTGAACGAAATAACGTGGGACAACTGCGTGCTGTTGAACGTGAACTTTACTTGGCAGCTTGCATGAGAAAAAGAGACAGCGCATATAAATTACGTCACGACGTCAGGTGCGTGACCAAAGATCACTAGTTACAGACAAGATAATACTGTGTCGTTTGTTTACACCACACCTCAGACTTAATTTTACGCCTCCACGCTTTCCGCGTTTCCTCCTCTTGTCTCTCTTTTCATCGCTGTGTCCATGAAAGTCTCTTAAAATAAAGTCCGGCAGTGGCGGCACGGACTCAAACACAGATGCTGCATTTCCCATGTTTAAATGCAGTAACATTTACATAAAAACATTAAAGTATTACAGCAAGGTGCAAAAGGAATCTACACATTAGAAGGCCTCGAACCTCCTTTCCTTTCCTTTTATTTTTTTATATGTGAAAAAAAAAACACGGACAATGTTTTGACTAATCCAAATTGCCTTAGGTTTTGTCAATCCCTTCAAAGAGCCTCAAACTCCTTTTATTAGGGGGACCTCTAACCCACTCCTTTTCTTTTATGAGGGGGGCCTCAAACCCTCCCTTAAAGTTTAAACATACAGTATTTTACAAAAACAAGAATTTAAAAGCAAACTAAAAAGTAAATTAAAGAGAAACAAAAACAGGCTAAAATAGAATACGGCAGAAATAAAAGTTACAGTACATTGTAGGCTACTGAAGGTCCGCGCAAATAGGAAAGTTTTTGACCTTGATTTAAAGCAGCTGAGAGTTTCAGCAGCTCTGATGCTTTCTGGGAGTTTGTTCCATATGTGAGAGGCATAAAAACTAAACGCTGCCTCACTATGTTTGGTTCTAACTCTGGGCACAGATAGTAGGCCTGACCCTGATGATCTGAAGGCTCTGGGTGGTTCATAATGGACTAGCAGATCTGAAATTTATTTTGGCCCTAAACCATTCAGAGCTTTATAAACCAACAGCAGTATTTTGAAATATATTCTTTCACAGACAGGAAGCCAGTGTAAAGATCTGAGAACTGGAGTTATATGATCCACTTTCTTGGTCTTAGTGAGGACTCAGGCTGCAGCGTTCTGAATTAATTGCAGCTGTCTGATGGACTTTTTAGGGAGACCTGTGAGGGCAGCATTACAGTAATCAGTCTATGTAAATTCATTTTGAAACATCCAGGTGCCAGATAAACTTTCAAAAGGAGTTTTATTTAAAAAACACTGGACTAAAAACTAATTAAAATACAAAACGTTTCAGTGTTCATCCGAACACCATCATCAGTTGTCAGACTGCAGCAGGAAGTGTCTCTAGCCAGGTAATTTGCAACTTTGGTTGGCGGCGCAAGATGGTGGCCAGCGAAGACGTGGGATTTTGTGCTTAAAACCAAGTTTTCAGCTTTCAGCCCTCTCGACTGCTTTTTGAACTGTTTGTGAGTCAGGAATGTTTGGAAGGTGTTTGTCTTGTCTCCATGCCTAGTCCTGGAGGAGGATACATTATCAAATCTGTGATTTTTGTGGAAAACATTGCGCACTGCAGCAAAAAGGCCTTGTGATGTCTTGCTAACTAGCTCAAGACGACATACCTAAATTGCTGTCACCATGCCCTCGCCTGAATAAGGTGTCAAACTTAAAGATAAAGAGAAGAACCTCCCAATAAAGGATACTACTGTAGGAGTCAAGAATTGAGGAGACTGGATGATTTTCCAGTATCTGCTTTAATTCTCATTCATCCTACGTCCTCTCTCGATCGGAGTGAAAAGAGACAGGACGCAGTCACACACATACATTTATACACTCATCTCGAACAATACATCACACAAAAGTCACAATCCTCAGTCACATCCTTTCATCTGTAATAGAACACCCAGAGTCCTTCTGTTCTTCTCTCTGACCCCCAAAAGGTCAGGCCGGGTAATCTTCACCTCTCTCCTGAGTCCTCCTGAGTCCCCCAGGGGGTGCAGACACATCGTCCTCTTGAGGTGTGAAGTCAATACACATGGCTAGCTCAAAGTCTCTCTTGGCTGAATTCAGCCAGCCACATGTGAGTCACATAAGTTATAATTATGGGCTCCACACTACGAGACTTTCACCAAAAGGTACCAAAGCTGTGCTGACTAATGCCCAAACCTGCTCTTCACCCGCACCCCACTCCATCTCTGACCACGCTTATAGCAGCTCCAGTGGGCGTAGCCGGAGCCCCGTTCTTCAGTCCATGCCAGAGTCTGACCCCAATACTCCGGTCAAACCAAATGAGAAGAGAATGAAAGGTGACTTAACACTCACCGAGCTACAAAACAACATTGCTGCCTTAATTAATGAGCGCGCTGACAACCTGGAGAGCATGATTACGCACAATACTGTTAGAAGCGAGCTCTTAAAAAATCAGTTGACTTTGTATTTGCTGAAATTGAAACCCTGAAACCCGACATGAAGTCAAAATCCACAGGTGAAAAAAAAATGCTCTGAGGCTGTCAGAGGTGGAAATGAAAATTAATGAAGCGGAAAAGTACCAGCGCAGATGGAACCTGAAGCTCCATGGCACCCCTGAAAACAAAGAGGAAAATATCAAAGCTTAAGTCACCGATATCTGCTGTGCTGTCGTGGGGGAACTTCACACAAAAATCAGCAAAGCTATTGACATCATCCATCGCCTGGGTAGCTTCAACAACATGCAGAAGATGAGACCGAGGGCGACCATCATCCATTTTTCCAACGGAAAAGAGCTGCAGCTTTCTCCGAGAGAACAACCTGAAATTCACAGAAGATCTCACTGCTGCTGACAGAGCACTGCGAGCCAAGCTCTGGCCTCTCATCAACGCTGCAAAAAAGAAGGGAAAAGAGCACACTTTGCTGGAGTTCGTGTGATAATAGAGGGAAAAGAGGTCCAGCCTTAGCTGTCTTCTACTGACACCCATCCTACACCCATAATCACCTTATATCCCCCATAATGTACTAAAGTAACATAACTTTTCAGTATTTACACTCACTGCTCGTTGCATATAATTTTTATAGGTAAAATGGTTTAATGTTCTGAAATTTGGGAGATTTCTATTATGTTAATTCCTGTGTTGGATTTAAGAAGAGGGTTAAAACTGTTCCCTTTGTTTACTCTTTACAGTGTCTTTATCTGTTTTTTCACTTAATGCCAGGGGACTAAGAGAAAATATCAAGCGTAAAGCCTTATTTTTATTTGCAAAGCAGCAGAAAACTGATTTTCATTTTTTTCAGGAATCTCGCTCAACAGCAAATGACTCTTCATTTTGGAAATCCCAGTGGGGGAATAACATTTGGTTCTCACATGGTACAGAAAGATCTGCAGGGGTTACAGTCTTAAAAGATCATTTCAAAGACAATGTTTTACATTCAGATCGTGACCCTAAAGGCCACTATTTGTTATTAATTGGTGTAATAAAGCTTGCACCTCTGTCTCGTGCAGAAGACTGGTTAGTTTCTGGCTGTCTAGACAAAAATAACATTTCTGTCAATATAATAACAACCTCATTAACAGACCACAGGGCCGTATCACTTCAAATTCTTTTCAAACCTGACTGTATCTTTAGAAGCACTTATTGGAGACTAAATAACTCAATTCTAAAACATGAGAGAGAGATCATAAAGGTTCACAGACTAATAAAATGTTTTTGGAAGAAACCCCTTTTTGATAAATGCTTCTGCAAAAATTGGGAGCTCTTTAAATTTAAGGTGAGCCAGTTCTTAAGAGATTATAATTCCTCTCTATGTAAATCTAGAAAAAAAAGGAGGAAACAGAATTAATCTCAAAATAACACCTCTCTCTCAAGTTTCACCTGAAAATTTATCCGAAAATGAGAAAGAAGAATTAGTTATACTGCAAAATAAACTAAACAAAATATACAGAACAAAAGCTGAGGGAGCTTTCATTAGATCAAGGAAAAAATGGCGGGAAGAAGGGGAAAAGAATACTGCATATTTCTTCCAATTAGAAAAATCTAGGAGTAAAAAAATATCCAAAAACCAAATATTGATGGAGCTATTACTGTAGACCCTACTAAGTTGTCTAATTACTGTTGTACTTTTTATAGGAAGATATATGACTCACAATATAATAAGGAAGCCACTAATATATTTATTTTTTTTTTACCTGCCTTAATAAAACACAGCCCATTAAAAATAACCAAAAAGAGCTCTGTGACAATCAAATAAGTCTGAAGGAAGTCCTGGTTGCCATCCAGCACCTAAAACTTAACAAGTCTCCAGGGGTGGATGGGCTAACCTCAGAATTTTATATTTCTTTCGCAGACCAGTTAGCCCCCTTTCTCCAAGGTGTATATACCATCTCGCAAAATGCTAAGATTGATGATAAAGTTACCCGCTGCATCAGCAAGGCTAGCGCATCCTATGGACGCCTACAGCATCGTCTATGGTCGAAGCGTGGAATTCGTCTAAGCACCAAGATCAAGGTCTATTGCACCGTTGTTCTATCTACACTTCTCTATGGGTGCGAGTCGTGGACAACCTATCACCCCTATGTGAAGAAACTTGAACAGTTTCACATGCGGTGTTTAAGGAAGCTGTGTGGAATCATGTGGTGAGACAAAGTTGCCAATACAGAAGTCCTCCGCCGGTGCAATATCACCAGCATTGAGTCATTCATCATACGTTCCCAGTTGCGCTGGACCGGCCACGTTGTTCGGATGATAGATCAGCGTATTCCTAAAATCCTGTTATTTGGCCAGTTGGACGAAGGGCGGAGGTCACGGGGCGGTCAGTGGAAGCGGTATAAAGACGTGCTCAAAGCCTCACTCAAGTCGTGTGGGATTGATCCTATGACATGGGAGATGCAGGCCAAGAACCGTCCCCTTTGGCGAAAGATCTGCCATGAAGATGTTGACCTCTTCTAGAGAGAGAGAACTGCCCGTTTGGATGCCTGCCATAAAGCACGTCATGGTGCCGCCCAGCAACAGAGACGTCTACAGCAGTCGGTGTCATCCACTCAGCCAATTATGTTCATCTGTCCCGATTGCGATATGCTATGTGCCTCACACATCGGCCTCATCGGTCATTGCCGTTACAAGCACCCCCTTACAATTTAATGCAGCCAGAAGGCAGGAAATCTGTCGTTGGTGATGGCTCAATCCATCATCATCCTATACAGAAAGCATAGAAAACCAAATTCTGCCCCCCACGCTATCTCAGGGTGTCATGGTGTGGTCCTGGCGGACCACTAATAAGACGCTATAGGCAACCAGTGAGTTTGCGTATTTATTAAAGGACTGATACAATGTACAAAATAATGAGCCTCGTGGGGCAAAACACAAATAAAGACTAGGACATACTATAATATACTGAGAACTAGGGAGACTGACGGGAGACATGAATACAACACTTACATGAAAATAGGACGCTGAAAGGAACTGGCTTCGGACGTAGGGAAACCATCCTGGAAAATGCAAGGTCGCAACCTCGAGTGACAGGAGCTGCTCCCTTAAATAGGGCATAATAATTAATCAGCTGATGAGGGTGTCAACAGCTGAATCAGCACCAGCTGTGCTGCTTGGCTCTGACAGCCGGAAGCCCCGCAGAGACACTGTCAGGATAAGAGCTCAGAGCCCACCAGGACTAAATACAGAATGGGAGGAAAATACTGCATGACCCGAGCGCAGACGAGATCGGCGCTCAGACCATGACACAGGGATTCTTAACCCATATTCCAAAGCCCCAAAAAGATCTTCTCAATCTTGACAACTGGCAACCAATCTGCCTTCTTAATAACTATTATAAAATTCTAGCCAAAATCTTTGCAAAGAGAGTAAAAGCTGTTCTGGATAATATCATTGATGAAACCCAAGTGGGCTTTATGAGGAATAGACATACACTACCGTTCAAAAGTTTGGGGTCACCCAGACAATTATTTTGTGTTTTCCATGAAAAGTCACACTTATTTACCACCATGAGTTGTAAAATGAATAGAAAATATAGTCAAGACATTGACAAGGTTAGAAATAATGATTTGTATTTGAAATAATAATTTTTTCCTTCAAATTTTGCTTTCGTCAAAGAATCCTCCATTTGCAGCAATTACAGCACAAGGGTTTTCTAATCATCCATTAGCCTTCTGACGCAATGAGCAAACACAGTGTACCATTAGAACACTGGAGTGATAGTTGCTGGAAATGGGCCTCTATACACCTATGTAGATATTGCACCAAAAACCAGACATTTGCAGCTATAATAGTCATTTACCACATTAGCAATGTATAGAGTGTATTTCTGATTAGTTTAAAGTTATCTTCATTGAAAAAAAGTGCTTTTCTTTCAAAAATAAGGAAATTCTAAGTGACCCCAAACTTTTGAACGGTAGTGTATATCTAATAACATCAGGCTCATACTTGATCTTATTGACTATGCTGACCTCTGCAATGATAGTCTAATTTTATTCATAGATTTTTGCAAGGCATTCAATACAATCGAGCATAAGTTTATTTTTCAAACCTTAGAGAAGTTTGGATTTGGCCCATATTGTTGTACCGCTATCAAAATTACATGCAGGCACCTCTCCTAGATTTAGCGTGAATCGTGGAGTCACACAGGGCTGTCCACTGCCACCATATCTGTTTCTGGTCTGTGCTCAACTACTCTCTGATTTTATTAAACTTAGCCCATTAAAAGGCATCTCAATAGCTGGAAATGAGACCATAATCATTCAGCTGGCAGACGATACAGCCTTATTTTTAAGGGATGCTTCACAGGTCTCAGTTGCCATTGATACAATTAAAACATTTTTTAATGCATCTGGACTTTGCTTGAACATCGGTAAATGTGAACTACTTGTCCTCAAAAACTGCAATATTTCCTCTATTTCTAATATTCCTATGAAAGACACAGTCACCTACCTTGGAATTACCATTAACAAAAAACAAGACACAAGATGCTTTTTGAATTTTAGTTCCATCATAGAAAAAGGTGACAAAAGATTTAATTCATGGCTCCAAAGGGACTTATCTCTCAAAGGTAGGATTTTGTTAACAAAGGCAAAGGGCATTTCCCAACTCATCTATGCAGCTCTACCTCTAGAGATGAACAAGCAGACCTCTAAAACTATTGATGTTATGCTTTATAATTTTGTATGGAAAAATAAAACACACTTCATTAGAAAATCAATATTGATGAACTCCAATGAACATGGCGGCTTAAATTTCCTTGACTTCAATACCCTCAACAATACGTTTAAAATTAACTGGATTAAACAGTTTCTTAGAAATCCAACATCAATCTGGAATCTTATCCCCAACTACCTTTTTTCTAAAGTCGGAGGCCTAAAATTTTTTACTCTGCAATTACAACGTTGAAAAAATCCCCTTAAAATTATCCAGTTTCCACAAACAGATGCTTCTCTCCTGGACTTTAATATATAAACACAACTTCTCCCCTCATCGATATTACATATGGAACAATAGAGACTTAATATACAAGCATAAATCTCTATTTTTTGAAAAATTGGTTTGACAGTGGTATTTTTCTTGTTGCTCAACTCCTTAACTCCAGTGGTATGTTAATGTCATATTCAGAATTTCTAAACAAATATGGTCTCCCAGTATTACCAAAGGAATATGCAGTAGTTTTTGATGCAGTCCTTTCTGGTGCCATTATGCTTCTTAAAAGCTTCAGTTCAATTCAACTTTATTCATATAGTGCCATTTCACAACAACAGTCATCTCATAGCACTTTCAACTGTAGGGGGAACCCCCACAATTGCAGAAAGACCCCAGCAATCAGGCAATCCCCTGTGAGCAAGCACCTGGTGATGATGGAGAGGAAAAATTCCCTTTTAACAGAAAGAAACCTCCAGCAGAACCAGGCTCAGGGAGGGGCAGTCATCTGCTGCAACTGGCTGGGGGGGGGTGGGAATAGAGAAGATGAAAAGAACAGACATGTAGAGGGCAAACAGCACGATGGGGACTCAATCTATGGGCAAGAACAAACAAATGTTAATGACCAGCAATAAAAAAAAAAAAATCATTGAGAGTGAAGAAAAGAGTGAAGCCCAGTGCATTATTGGAGGTCCCCTGACTGTCTAAACCTATTAGCTGCATAACTAAGGGAGGGTTCAGACACACGATCCCTCCCCAATTGTAGGCTATATCAAAAAGGAAGTTTTTAACCCTATTCTTAAAAACAGAGATCAAGTCTGACTCCTGAATCCAGATTGGCAGCTGGTTCCACAGGAGAGGAGCTTGATAACTGAAGGCTCTGCCTCCCATTGTCCTTTTGGAGATTCTAGGTATTACAAGTAATCCAGCATTTTGGGAGTGCAGTGCTCTGTTAGGATAATAGGGTAGTATCAGATGTTTTAAATAAAAAGGGGCCTGATTGTTTAGAGCTTTGTAAGAAGAAGGATTTTAAACTTAATTCTAAAGTCTATGGGAAGACAATGAAGGGAGGCCAGAACCGGAGAGATATGATCTCTCTTTCTAGTACCTGTTAAAACTTTTGCTGCAGCATTTTGGATCAGCTGAAGACTTTTTAAAGATATTTTAGGACAACCTGATAAAGAGTTATAATAATCTAATCTAGAGCTAAAAAAAGCGTGGATCAGTTTCTCAGCATCACTCTGAGACAAGATGCTCATAATCTTGGCAATATTATGCAAATGATAGAAGGCAGTCCTAGAAACAAATTTAATATGTGAATTGAAAAACAGATCTTGATCAAAAATAACTCCAAGGTTCCTCACAGAACTATTAAGAGAGAGAGTAACCGCATCCAAACTAAGAGTTTGATTTGGAAAGGTATTTCTAAGGTTTTTTGGACCAACAAGAATGACTTCAGTCTTATCTGAATTTAATAGCAAGAAATTACAAGTCATCCAAGCTTTGATTTCCTTAAGACAGGCTTCTAACTTGGCTAATTGATTACCATCATCTGGCTTCATTGACAGATATAATTGTGTGTCATCATAACAATGAAAATGTATACAGTGCTTTCTAAAAATGTTGCCTAACAGAAGCATATATAAACTAAAAAGAATAGGGCCAAGCGAAACAAACTGGAACCTGTCAGATAAATAAGATCTAAACCACTGCAATGAAGATCCATTAAGTCCAACATAGTGTTCTAATCTATAAGTAGAATATTATGATAAGCCTTTAGCCTTTATTAGTCCAACAATGGAGAAATTCCAGGATTGCAACAGCACAGGGATAGCAACACTCAGAGCAACAATCAGAAGGCAAGAGAAAAACAATCGATATTATCAAAAGCTGCACTAAGGTCTAAATACCTTCTTCCGGCTTTCAGAGAGAGCAGACGCTTTTCTCCTCCTCTCCCTCCTAATCCTACTCCCTTCTGATCCCAACTTGCAATGTTGCGTTTTTGTCTGTGTTTTTGTCGCTCTTCTTCTGGCTGAATCTTAATCCAAACGGAAATTATGGATCTGGAAAGCAGCTTAAATGCGATTGACACCACTTTAAAAGAAGATCGGGCTAGGGGGAACCCAAGGGGGGAGACTCATGGACATTGGGAACTCATGTGTCTGTGTGATTCGACTGGAGATGCAGAAGACATCTATTGGCTATGATCACAGGACTTCTACTTTGGCTTTGGAGTTTCCTGATGTATCAGAAATTGAGGAAGGTGGGAGAGCTGATCAAAATGCGGACCCGGCAAAGCTCTTTCATCAAATTCGACCAGTTGGGGAGTGCACGAACAGCAGCATGGTGAACTGAATGGTAGCTGATTCAGATGGTGGAATACATCTCGAGTCGCTAGTGCTCTCCAGGGAATGTTTTTAAGCCTGTATATGGAAATTATGAAGCACAGAATCGCATGAGAGGGGAAAATTTTATGCTCTGAGTGCACTGTGCAGATTTGACCTTGTTTTCGGTGTCCTGTTTACATTCCTCCTGGATGAAGATAAGGCAGGAGAGAGTCTGGCTTGCTTCTCTTAACCCAAACAATCGACAAACAATTGCTGCTGTTCAGCAGACTGAGCTCTTCAAGGACAGCGTTATCATGTGTCTTACAGAACTTTGCCATCTGCATGCATGAGGAGAGACAGACTCTGGACATGCTTATCTGTGTTAGAATACATGATCATAACATCCATCCGTTGCCAGGGGGTGCCCTCTGCTGTTCACCAGCAACTGACACATCCACACTGCATCATACTGATCATATGCTGACTACACACACTGGTCTCTCTCGCTGCTTTGTTATTGTGTGATCTATATTGTCTGCTAATTGTGCATTAGAGAGTTTTTTTCTATGTAATCACAATTTTGGTCATAAAATGAGCTTTATTTTGATTAACAATGCTTTTTTCTCTCTGCCCATTGTGTCACTCCCCTCCCCCTCATTCCCTTCTTTACCCTCCACTGTTATGACTGGCGCCTTCAAGGCTGCCGCGGCACTGGGATGCGCTTACAGAGCGCGCACAATGTCAAGTCAAATTTCAATTCTCCTGTATGTCCTGCATGTACGGTAGTATTGACAATAAAATCTTTGAATCTTGAAAAGGACAAGTACAGAAACAAGTGTCATGGATGGTCCTCACGAGCCATCATAAGACGTCACAAATCACCGGTGAGTTTGCACAGTTTTATTAAAGGAACAGAAAAGGAACAAAATAACAAGCCACGGGGGGCTAAAACACACTACAACGAAATACAGTCAATGACAACGGAAAATGGATACTCAAGGAGACACACTTACGAGTATAGATGAAGGATAGTCTACGTCTGAACAACGGGATGCTCAATAACGTCTGACCAAGGAGAAGTTTTTGACGAGACTGCCGCACATTTCGCTCCCAGGAGCAGCTGATGAGGCAAAATGTGGCTCAGCTGACAGCTCTGACAGCCGGAAGCCCCTCCGAGCACTATCACAATAAAAGCTCGGAGAGCCAAAAGGGGCACACAGCCGTCAGATGGGCGAAGATAGTGCATGGCTCGAGCGCGGACGGGATCGGCGCTTGAACCATGACAACAAGTCCATTATCAGATGCAATAAGGAGGTCATTAGTGACCTTCACTAAGGCTGTTTCAGTACTATGATGGATTCTAAACCCAGATTGAAACTCTTCAAATAAACCATTTCCCTGCAAGTGGTCAAATAATTGCGTAGCAACAACTCTTTCTAAGATTTTTGAAATGAAAGGGAGATTAGAGATTGGTCTATAGTTAGCTAAAACTCCTGGATCCAGCATTGGCTTTTTGAGTAAGGGTGTGGCGGTTTGGGAAAACCCCCACAAACAGACTAAGGACAGACAACTCGCTACTCCTGGTTTTTTCCGCTACACTACTGTGATAATGTCACCTTTCATGCATTGTGTTCATGCGTCCTGTCCTTACTGTGACCTAGAGACTCAGATCAATATGTAGATGTGCCTGTTAACCTCTTTGTTCTGCAGCTAGAGCAGAGTCTAGCAAATCTGCCTATTGTGATGTATGTCTCACAAATGCAAATATCTCATGCCTGTCCTGCAGTCCCTTTGATCAGACCAACCGTTGTGAATCTGCTTTGATGTATTGTTTGGGTTGGGTATAAATATTGCACAGGTTCTGTAACACTTCCTCTCACTCACACTTCACCCTCTGCTGCAGACACGCACTCTGTGTCCTCTTCTCTGAGAGCCAGAGGATCCCCATCCAGCCTACACACACTTGGGCTGGAGAGGGGATCCCGTGACGGCGGTATGATAATAAAACTCTACTTAAAACCTCCAACAACGCCGCTTTATTTCATGCCGCCGCACTGGTGACCCGACGCTGAAACGAACACGCTGCCAGCGAACGCAACGCCCAGCGGTGATTCTCCGACGACCAGCAAACGCGGCAGCCTGACTGATCTGCCCTCCCTTCTGCTTCAGGGAGACCTCAACGCGGAGCTTCCAGGCGAAACTCCCCGGAGAACACCCACGACCGGGAAAGCTGAGCAGCGTTTCATGGTGAGATCTGCACGCCTAGATCGGCACATCCACGCTGGACCGGCCGCGCTCACAGCTCCTCCACTCGAGAGCGCATGCACCTCATCCTTTCTCCACGACGACGATCCCCATGGCCGACGGAGCACACGTGGACCTGAACGCACCATGACCGAGCGAGTGACAGAGCGTCTACTTTCCTTCACCGCTCCAACAGACAACAGGGATGATCTCCAGCAAGCTCCCTGACCCTGGTTCTCCTCTCCAGTGGCCCGCCCACGCACGGGACCCCAGCACACGCACCGGGGAGTTACGAGAACGGCGCACACCACGCATGGGACAAATACGGCTTTTCTGACCGCCTTCCTTCTGCTGCACACTGGCCCTTCAGGCTTGCTCGTTCACCTGAGGCACGCAGCTTGCTCACTGGATTTTATGGTCTTAGCCACGGCACACAAGGGGAATTCAGCGGTTTGCGGTTCCCGAGAGCTTTAAGGTTGTGCTCGCACCTAAAGCCAACATGCCAGTCCCTCTGCTCTCATCACAGCCGCCACGCAGCCTTGTCTTTTCTTCATGGCCGCTATTAATCCTTGCAGGACTTAATCGCGGGAGGAGCCAGTGACTAATTTTTCTTCTTGTGGACCTCTGCACCTTCAACGGGACCAGCCCTTCGACATCGTGGACCCACAAGCAATTTTTGCGCGGCCCGGATGTTTTCATCGTCTCCGGCCGGCTTTTACTACCCCCACCCCCCTCCACCCCCTCCTGCACAGAGCTTTTCCCTGCTCGCTGCCCAAGCTGCACTATCGAGGTCTTGACCACCTGCCGAGCCCTCTGGGGGGGAGCTGTGGCGGTTTGGGAAAACCCCCACAAACAGACTAAGGACAGACAACTTGCTACTCCTGGTTTTTCCGCTACACTACTGTGATAATGTCACCTTTCATGCATTGTGTTCATGCGTCCTGTCCTTACTGTGACCTAGAGACTCAGATCAATATGTAGATGTGCCTGTTAACCTCTTTGTTCTGCAGCTAGAGCAGAGTCTAGCAAATCTGCCTATTGTGATGTATGTCTCACAAATGCAAATATCTCATGCCTGTCCTGCAGTCCCTTTGATCAGACCAACCGTTGTGAATCTGCTTTGATGTATTGTTTGGGTTGGGTATAAATACTGCACAGGTTCTGTAACACTTCCTCTCACTCACACTTCACCCTCTGCTGCAGACACGCACTCTGTGTCCTCTTCTCTGAGAGCCAGAGGATCCCCATCCAGCCTGCACACACTTGGGCTGGAGAGGGGATCCCGTGACGGCGGTATGATAATAAAACTCTACTTAAAACCTCCAACAACGCCGCTTTATTTCATGCCGCCGCAAAGGGTTTAATTACAGCAGTTTTAAAAGCCTGCGTTACATGGCCTAATGTTAATGAAGAATTGATTATTTGAAGAATAGAGCTACCAATAAATGGGAAGACTTCTTTAAATAACCTGGAAGGAATAGAGTCTAAAAGACAAGACAAAAGACCCCAGCAATCAGGCGATCCCCTGTGAGCAAGCACTTGGCGACGGTGGAGAGGAAAAACTCCCTTTTAACAGGAAGAAACCTCCAGCAGAACCAGGCTCAGGGAGGGGCAGTCATCTGCTGCAACTGGCTGGGGGGTGAGGGGACAGAGAAGATGAAAAGAACAGACATGTAGAGAGCAAACAGCACGATGGGGACTCAATCTATGGGAGAGAACAAACAGATGTTAATGACCAGCAAAAAAATATTTCATTGAGAGTGAAGAAAGGAGTAAAGCCCAGTGCATTATTGGAGGTCCCCCGGCTGTCTAAACCTATTAGCAGCATAACTAAGGGAGGGTTCAGAAACACAAGATCCCTCCCTAATTGTAGGCTAAATCAAAAAGGAAGGTTTTAACCCTATTCTTAAAAACAGAGATCGAGTCTGACTCCCGAATCCAGATTGGCAGCTGATTCCACAGTAGAGGAGCTTGATAACTGAAGGCTCTGCCTCCCATTGTACTTTTAGAGATTCTGGGTATTACAAGTAATCCTGCATTTTGGGAGCGTAGTGCTCTATTAGGATAATACGGTAGTATCAGATCTTTTAAATAAAAAGGGGCCTGATTGTTTAGAGCCTTGTAAGTAAGAAAAAGGATTTTAAACTTAATTCTAAACTCTATGGGAAACCAATGAAGGGAGGCCAGAACCGGAGAGATATGATCTCTCTTTCTAGTACCTGTTAAAACTCTTGCTTCAGCATTTTGGATCAGCTGAAGACTTTTTAAAGATGTTTTAGGACAACCTGATAATAAAGAATTACAATAATCTAACCTAGAGCTAACAAAAGCGTGGATCAGTTTCTCAGCATCACTCTGAGACAAGATGCTCCTAATCTTGGCAATATTACACAAATGATAGAAGGCAGTCTTAGAAACGAATTTAATATGTGAATTGAAGGACAGATCTTGATCAAAAATAATTCCAAGGTTCCTCACAGAGCTATTAAGAGAAAGAGTAATCGCATCCAAACTGAAAGTTTGATATGGAAAGGTATTTCTAAGGTTTTTTGGACCAACAAGAATGACTTCAGTCTTCTCTGAATTTAACAGCAGGAAATTACAAGTCATCCAAGCTTTGATTTCCTTAAGACAGGCTTCTAACTTGACTAATTGATTACTATCATCTGGCTTCATTGACAGGTATAATTGTGTGTCATCTGCATAACAATGAAAATGTATACAGTGTTTTCTAATAATGTTGCCTAGCGGAAGCATATATAAACTAAAAAGAGTAGGGCCTAGCACAGATCCCTGTGGAACTCCATAACTAAGCTTTGAGTTGAAAGAAAATTCATTATTGACATGAACAAACTGGAGCCTATCAGATAAATAAGATCTAAACCACTGCAATGAAGTTCCATTAAGTCCAACATAATGTTCTACTCTATCAAGTAGAATATTATGATCGCACTCCAATGATATGATATGATTATGATATGATTATGATAGCACTCCAAAAGAGTGAGTTGGCAATACTCGATAAAGCTGTCAATGTTTCTTACCTTTATGATATGGATTTAATCCAATGTGCAGTGATCCAGAGAAAATGTCCATTATCCACAGTCCAAATGTCTGCTGTGACAGAGACATGATCGAGTCCCTTAAATTCCTTTTGGAGATCAAATCCATTTTTGAATAATCTTTATCCAGGTAGCAAGTAAATGTGTTTTAACTTCAGTGGATCACAGTCTCAGCTGTCTGATGGGAAATTACTGTTATCAGATCTTCATTCTGTAAGGACGTATCTGGCAATCAGTCGGTTTAATTCTTGCTGGGTCACAAACTATCCAGATGCATACCAGTGCTTGAAATCCAGCTGTGGGTGTTCAGATAGTATAACACAGTGTTGTTAGCATAGCGCTAGCTTTGTCGGACCTTGTTGCTGTAGGCGCTTCTGAAGACTGCAGTCAGTCTCAACCGCACTATAGCTTGCAACCCACCAATATTCTTTTGTCTTTAACCATGACAAAGGAAAAATAATCTGTTTATTTCCACAAAAACATAGCAGCTTCATCTTTTCCTCCGCTCAGTAGTGAACAGGCTCTTTGCAACAGGTTACTGATGGCTGCGTCAGCTACGTAGGGTCAGTTTGTATTTATCTGCACTAAAAATATCTATCCATATTAACAAAACGAGTAACGTGAATAATGCATCTGATCAAATTTCAATAATTGTAATGCATTACTGAATTTTTAAACAGTAATTTTGTTATACAGCACATTACTGCAAAAGTAGTGGTGTTCCTCCCAACACTGCTTTTAAATAGGACTCAAACCAATTAAGTGCTGTACCAGAGAGTCCCACCCAGTTTTTTTTAGCCAGTCTAGTAAGATGTTATGGTCGACCGTGTTGAATGCAGAACTGAGGTCCAGTAGAACCAAGACTGAAATGTTGCCATTATCTGTATTGGAGTGGATGTCATTACGGACCTTAACTAGAGCTGTCTCAGTGCTGTAGTGTGGCCGAAAACCTGACTGGAAGACATCAAAACAGTTATTTAATGTCAGGAAGTTGTACAATTGTTGTTGTTTTTCAACAATTGTTGTACAATTGTTGAAAAACAACTTCATCTATTATTTTACTAAGAAAGGGAAGGTTTGATATGGGCCTATAGCTGCTCATGAGTGAGGTGCCTAGGTTGCTCTTTTCTAGAAGTGGCTTGATAACAGCTGTTTTAAAGCACTGAGAGAAGACACCTGAATGCAGAGACATATTTATGATCTGTAGTAGATCTGAGGCCATACAATATGAAACGTTTTTATAAACCCTGTTGGGAGAGTATCAAGGCAGCAGGTAGTGGATTTCAGGTGGCATATGATGTCATCCAAGATTTTATGATTGATTGGAAAAAAATTAGCCATGGTGTTTATGTCTTTTCTATGTGGACACAGAGGAAGCACATGTCCAGCACCTGCATAGGCGCACTGACTGACTGTCTAATTGTCTGAATTTTGTCAGTAAAGAAAAAGGCAAAGTCATTGCAGGCAGGGTTGGATAGAAGTTCAGGAGCTACTGACACGGGGGATTTGTTAGCCTGTCAACAGTTGTGAACAAGGTGCGTGCATTATAGTTGTTTTTAGCAATGATGTCAGAAAAATATGCTTACCTTGCATTTCTCAGCTCCAAATTATAAATGCTCAATCTCTCATTCTAGATTTCATAATGAACCTGTAATTTAGTTTTTCGTCACCTGCCTTCAGCTTTTCAACACTTTCTTTATTCAGTTCTTACTAGCTTGGTATTTCTCCATGGAGGTTTCTTTTTAATAGTGGCCACCTTCACCTTGTTGGGAGCAATGGCATTGATAGTATTTGTAATTTTACGATTGAAATTTTCTGCAAGCTCATTTACTGAAAGGGGGGGGGGTGAGACAGACAAAGCTTGGATGAATGTTTCACTGGTATTATCACTGATGAACCGTGTTTTGATGACCTCTGTCTGGATATTTCTGTTGACATTAATAACACTCTCAAAGAAAACACAAGAATGGTTGGACAGAGCAACATCCATCACCATAACCTTAGAGATGTTCAGACCTTTGGAGATGACCAAGTCCAGACTGTATCCTCTGTTGTGTGTTTTTTCCATTACATGCTGAGTCAATCCAAAGTTATCAAGGACACAACACAATTATTTGGTCCCTCTGTCCTGAGGGTTGTCAACATGGATGTTAAAATCACCAAAAATAACTACACAATCAAAGTCAGCACAGATAATAGACAGCAGTTTTGTAAAATCATCAAAAAAGTTTGCATGGTATTTAGGTGGTCTGTAAACATTAAGAAACAACACACGGGAGGAGGAATTCAGCTGAAGAGCCACATATTCAAAGGAAGTAACATGACTTAACAAGAATAATACTATACCTACTGTATTTTTGTATATCAGTGATGAAGAAACACACTTAAAGCAAAACATTTTTTTGATTTTTTTTTTGATTTTGTATACTTTATTGATCCCCAGAGGGGAAATTGAGGGCATCCACCTGGATGGATGAAGCAGCCACGGTATGGCGCTATCCCTTTACCATTCACACACACATTCACACCTAGGGCCAATTTAGAGTCTCCAATTAGCCTAACCTGCATGTTTTTGGCCTGTGGGAGGAAACCGGAGAAATCCCGGAGTAAACCGACGCAGATATGGGGAGAACATGCAGACTCTACACAGATCACTGTTGGTCAGGGGCTGGGATCGAACCAGGGATCCCATGGCTAAGGGTGAGTTGCTGTGCTGCCACAGTGCTAACCACTGCGCCACCGCACTGCCCTAACATTATGGAACATCTGTGATAGGACATTATGATAGCAATTGTAAATAATCCGACATAGCGGGTGGAAGTGCTGTTGAAGAACTAAGAGAGTGCATACATCCACCAAGGCCCTATCTCGCAATGTTAAAGAAAGTGGAAAAAGTGACAGATTCTGTCACCTGGCCTGAATGACCTCCAAAATCTAATGGTTTCAAAAATCCATCAAGTAGTTTTTGCATAATTCTGCTAACAAACAAACAAAATATGAAAAAAACATTACCTCCATGGCAGAGGTAATAATTGATCATCCACACATATGCAACTGTTTCTCCTGTCTGAGCATCGCTTTTCAATCATTCTCCTTGGGATCTAATGTGACCAGGGCTGTTGGCAGCAGCAGTGTTGAGACCAGAAACCAGGGCCAAGACCAGTCCATCCTGAGACCCCTGGGGTGACACGTCAGTTATGCCCAGGACAGTGTCCCTGTTGGGCCCTCACAAACATGTGGCTCGGCTAGGTGTAGTTGCTGGTAGATGTACACAGATCCTCCAAAGTCTTCCCTCCTGAATGTGAAATATGTGACACACAGTCCCTGTTCGTCCATTAAATAAAAACATATTAAATAATGCATAATCTATAAACTATGCTTGTCCTGTAAGCTTATGATTAAATTTATGGTGTTCTAAAGCAAAACACAATTCGTGAGATGTTATCAGATGCAAAACCTAAGTTTTGAAGTGCAGTTTTTGAGCTCCCAGGTGGAATAGGACTACATGTCTGACTGCCACCAGGGCAGCTGAGCCTGTGATTCATGGAAGAACTGAATAAGATAAGATAAGCCTTTATTAGTCCCACAACGGGGAAATTACAGCATTGCAGCAGCAAAGGGATAGCAGCACTCAGAGCAATAATAAATAAGATAATAAGATAAGACTATGTTAGCCAAAGCAGTAAATAAATATACATATGTACATAGTTAAATACACAGTGCAGGAGCATTGCAGCTAGATGGTATTAACAGCATTACAGTTAGTTACACTACCAGCAATACATAAATATAATAAATACAGACCCAGACAATATATTTCACAGTTAAATGAACAGTGTTGTTGCCACCCTCAGTAATAATTGTAATTGTCTTAGTTGTGTATTGGAAGGGATGATCTCTATTGTGCATGAGCAGCACTGGTTAGATTGTAAAGTCTGTCAGCAGCAGGTAAGAAGGACCTGTGGAACTTCTCCCTCGAGCACCCACCTTGGATAACACAGCCTACCGCCAAATGAGCTCCTCAGTGCATTCAGCGTGTCCTGCATGAGGTGAGACTCAGACTCCAGCAGAGATAACAGTTTAGTCACCATCCTCCTCTCTCCTTCACTGGGTTGAGGCGTTGCATCAGAACAGAGCTGGCTTTTTTTGATCAGTCTGTTCAGTCTCTTGCTGTCGGCTGCCGTGATGCTGCTGCCCCAGCAGACTACTCCAAATGTGATGGCTGATGCCATCACAGGATCGTAGAAGGTCTTCTGGAGTACCCCCCACACTCGAAAGGACCTGAATCTCCTCAGGAGGAACAGCCTGCGCTGCCCCTTCTTGTAGAACGCGTTGGTGTTGTGTGACCAGTCCAGTTTATTGTTCAGGTGAACACCCAGGTACCTGTAAGATGTCACCATCTCAATGTCGGTTCCCTGGTTGTTTACCAGTGTTGTGGGGGGTTGTTCACGCCTGCAGCAGCCCACCACAAATTCCTTGGTTTTCCTTGCATTGATCTGGAGGCAGTTCCGCAGGCACCAATACACAAAGTCCTGGATCAGTCTTCTGTACTCTGAGTCATCCCCATCAGAAATGAAGCTGACGATTGCAGAATCATCACAGAACTTCTGTAGATGGCAGGGTTGTGTGTTGTGTGAAAAGTCAGCAGTGCAGAGGGTGAACAAGAAGGGAGCCAGAACTGTTCCCTGGGGGGCCCCCGTACTACAGATGATGGTGTCAGACCCACAGTCTTGGGTTCTTACAAACTGTGGTCGGTCTGTGAGGTAGTCCAAGATCCATGATGACAGGTGCTGGTCCACCTCTGCACACAGCAGTTTGTCCCTCAGGATCACAGGTTGGATGGTGCTGAAAGCACTGGAGAAATCAAAGAACATGATCCTCACAGTGCTCCCAGGCTTCTCCAGGTGGGACAGGGAATGATGTAGGAGGAAGATCACTGCATCCTCCAACCCGATACCATGCTGGTAAGCAAACTAAAGTGGGTCCATCGTCAGGCCCACCAAGGGGCGGAGGTGGGCGAGGAGCAGCCTCTCCAGGGTCTTCATCAGGTGTGATGTGAGGGCCACTGTTCTGTAGCTGTTCAGGTCCTTGGGGTGCAGAGTCTTCGGTACGGGTACCACGCAGGATGTTTTCTACAGCTGTGGTACCCTCCCCAGCTTCAGGCTCAGGCTAAAGATGTGCTCCATGATCCCACACAGCTGGTCTGCACAGGACTTGATAAGCCTCAAGCTGTTGCTGGCTGGATCTGCAGCCTTCCTCGCCTTGATCTTCTTCAGCTCAGCTCTCACTAGAGTCTTATGGCCCTTTTCCACTAGCCCAGCACACCTCGCCACGTCTCGATTCACTTCGACACGGTTCGGCTTGGTTGTGTCTCCATTACAACCGTGTTAAGCTGGGGTGGGTGGGATTTCTATAACAGCGAGGCGGCGCCACACTCCCGTGACGTAAAACATGCAACCCAAGCAAAACATAACACATGCATCATGGCGGCTGTACAAGACGACTCCTCGGTCTGTGGCTTTTTTCACCGTAAATGCCAAAAAGGACCGCCAGACACGGGTACAGGCAGTGAGATGAAACACTCTGGAATAGTTCTGCAGCTTCTGGGAGAGCCAAGGACGTGAGGATACAAACTAGGTCATATATGACGGTAAGCTAATGGTTGCTAATGCTAGTTTGCTATAAGTACGTCGTACTACACTGTAACGTCTGCAAGTTATCGCTGTTAGGTACTAAAATATGTATGCTGTGTGTGTTTCAGATGGCTCTGTTGTGGGGAAATTACCGCTTCAAACGGTCGGTCTGGGCGTTCAACACAGCCTGTCACTGATGTCAACAGCCTGTCACTGATGTCAGCACAGCTTCACAAACAATCAGTGGGCTGCACGGTGGCGCAGTGGTTAGCACTGTGGCAGCACAGTTTACCCTTGGCCGGGGGATTGTGGGGATCGTGGGTTCGATCCCAGCCCCCGACCAACAGTGATCTGTGTGGAGTTTGCATGTTCTCCCCGTGTTGCGTGGGTTTACTCCGGGATTTCTCCGGTTTCCTCCCACATGCCAAAAACATGCATGTTAGGTTAATTGGCTGTTCTAAATTGTCCCTAGATATCTGTTTCCTATAGGCCCTTAGAATAGAGGGTTAGTACTAATGAAAGCGCTTTGAGTGGTCTTTGTGACTAGAAAAGCGCTATATAAGTGCAGGTTAGTTAGTAGTTAGTTAGTTATAGAGCTTAAGAATGCCTGTAGAAATGTTTATTTCCTGTGCAACAAATTGCTCTGATCTGCGTGAAAATCATGGAGAGACTGTTGAGACATCATGGACATACCTGCTTCTGCAGCACTGAGTCTGAGGTGGTGTCAGCAAAAAATGATCAGCTGACAACTTGATCGCCATGTTAATAACTATATTAGCCACAAAATATATATTCAAAAAGTAAACAGTACTGAGTTACGTATAATAAGATATATTTGACAGTTATGATGCATTTTAGGCCAAAACAAACTTGATCTAGGATTAAAAGCAATTAAAATAATGCAGTCACAAGGTTACATGGAAAATACTTGATTTACTAGATACGTGTACTGTAGAAATATATATTCTCTGCATCAACAATGTACTATACATGCATTCATGTAGTATTGCACTGGGAAATGCACTGACAATAAACCTCTGAAGTTTTTGCAGATGTCAGATGATTTTTTTATATGTGAAGGTTACCACCATGTGGCACAAATTAAATACTGAAAGATTGGAAAAGCTGTCTAAGAACAATTCAGCAGTTTGAGAAATCACTTTTGGTTTGGTGTAAGTCTGTCAACAGAATTATGAACCATAAAGCAGTTTGTGTTAAAATGTTAAATCCAATCCCATTAAACCTAATCCGGGGGCTTCCAATCATGTGTTATGGGGGGCCAAGACCCTGCAGGTTCTCTCTTCTACCCAGTCTCTTCAGCAGGTGTTCTCACTGATCAGCAGTCAGTGGAAGAAGTTCAGTGGAATCTGTTGTTGAAGACACTGGTTGGAGGTAAAGCCTGCAGGGTCTTGGCCCTCCATGGCACATGATTAGACACCCCCGCCCAAACCCATTATGATGAAGAGCAGATGCTAATATGACCCAGAATTCCTCCATATACTGGTACTGTCACTAAAGTATGCAGGGGCTTCTGCGGTGGCACATCCAATAATACAGTCTTCAGTTAATAAAATAATTGTTTTGGTTACTTTTTTCTTAAAAATGAGCCATTATTTTCAAGGTCACGATAAATCCTTTGTACAGTTTACTCTTTTCCCACCGGTGTCTTAACAGACAAAATAGAAAATCATGATGCAAACACATAAGTCACTAAATTGTTTATTACAATCAGCAGCAAATTCCAGATTATTCAGAATGTGCAAAATTCAAACTGTAAAAAAAAAAAAAAAAAACTGGAATGGGTCACACACGCCAGCCACGCTGCCTCACTGAGAAGCAACTGGATCGGCCTCTCGTACTGGTCCTGGTTCAGCAGATCTTCAGCCTGCATCTCTGTAAATAGTGAGGCAAGGTCCAGTTGGGGTGGACAGTTTCCCTTTTGCCTAGACAAAAGACAAATGGGTGGTGGTTAATTAAAGCAAGTGTAAAACATATTTGGGAAATACACTTGTTGCTAAAAGCCAGTGGTGGAATGTGAATTAATGAATGAATCTTTATTTCGGATTGATTAAAAGTAAAGATTAAAAGAAAATAGAATAATATAACAAAGGGGAAAAATCTAACAAGGTCAAATTAAACAATAACTCCTCTGATTATACAGTTCAACATAGGTTATCCGAAATGAGTGATGGCTGAAACCGCAGCTTATATTGCCCACCCATATTCCATCCAAGAATACAAAAGAAAAACAAAACAGGAGCGACTACAATTTGAATGTGACAATAAAGTACTTTGTTGTTGTATTTAACCACAATTCTCATGTAGCTGCGCTTCAGTAGATTTTACAAGGGCTGGGTTACATTTAAAATCATCTGTTTTTACTGTGGTCTCAGCAATCAGAATGAATTAACACATCCACTTGAATGAAATATAGTGCTTTAACTGAAGGTGTGCATCACCGAGTATGGAGTCGCTCAGTCAAAATATGAAGTTTTTATCAATAAAAGTTTGTCTTGTCTGTAAAAGTGTCTCTTCTTGCCCTGGCTTCAAGTGTGGGCAGTGTTTTGTACTTGTATTGCTAAAATATAAAAGGAAGCACTACAATGGGTCTCAAATATTTGTAATGTGTCCTGTTACTGCATGAGTTTATTGATGATGGAATATAAACTACACATATAAAGTAAATTATATTGACGACTGAACATCTCACATTCGCCAAAACATACAGTTATGAACATAACTCACAAAGGATCACACAAGTGATCTGACAAAAAAATAAATACATTAACAAGCGGTTTATTTTACAGTTGAAGTTCCAGTCATTTTCAATTATTCTGTAATTAATATTCACACAATCAAATAAATCTCAGTTCAGTCCCTTTTATATTAAGTGGAAATTGTGCTACTTTGGTTTTGACACTTTACCTATAAAAGCAAAGGATTTCAGTACATTCCACAGTGGCGAGGTCCGTTGTGGGGCGGCTGCTTTCCTCTTGCCTAGATGAACGACAGAAATGGATGGTGGTTAGGTTCAACCAAGTTCAACACATACAGGCACATCTCAAAAATTAGAATACCATGAAAAAATTCAATATTTTTGTCGCTCATTTCAGGAAGTGAAACCCATATATAGATTCATTACAGGGACAGTGATATATTGAAAGTGTTTATTTTAATATTGATGATTACGGCTACAGCCCATATTAACCAACACCTCAGCGGCCAACATTTATATTTAAAAACTATTTTTTAAAGTTAATTTTATGTAATATTCTAATTTTTTGCCAAATTGAATTTGGGGTTTTCAGGGGCTGTAAGCCGTAATCATCCAAATTAAAATAAATAAACGCTTGAAATATATCACTGTCTGTGTAATGAATCTATATAGTACAGTGGGGCAAAAAAGTATTTAGTCAGCCACCAATTGTGCAAGTTCTCCCACTTAAAAGATGAGAGAGGTCTCCAATTTTCATCATAGGTATACCTCAACTATGAGAGACAAAATGGGGAAAAAAACCCCAGAAAATCACATTGAAGGATTTTTAATGAATTAATTGGTAAATTCCTCGGTAAAATAAGTATTTGGTCACCTACAAACAAGCAAGATTTCTGGCTCTCACAAACCTGTAACTTCTTCTTTAAGAGGCTCCTCTGTCCTCCACTCGTTACCTGTATTAATGGCACCTGTTTGAACTTGTTATCAGTATAAAAGACACCTGTCCACAACCTCAAACAGTCAGACTCCAAACTCCACTGTGGCCAAGACTAAAGAGCTGTCAAAGGACACCAAAAACAAAATTGTAGACCTGCACCAGGCTGGGAAGACTGAATCTGCAATAGGTAAGCAGCTTGGTGTCAAGAAATCAACTGTGGGAGCAATTATTAGAAAATGGAAGACATACAAGACCACTGATAATCTCCCTCGATCTGGGGCTCCACGCAAGATCTCACCCCGTGGGGTCAAAATGATCAAGAGAATGGTGAGCAAAAATCCCAGAACTACACTGGGGGACCTAGTGAATGACCTGCAGAGAGCTGGGACCAAAGTAACAAAGGCTACATCAGTAACACACTACGCCGCCAGGGACTCAAATCCTGCAGTGCCAGACGTGTCCCCCTGCTTAAGTCAGTACATGTCCAGGCCCGTCTGAAGTTTGCTAGAGAGCATTTGGATGATCCAGAAGAGGATTGGGAGAATGTCATATAAGATAAGATAAGATAAGATAAGATAAGCCTTTATTAGTCCCACAACGGGGAAATTCCAGGATTGCAACAGCACAGGGATAGCAACACTCAGAGCAACAATCAGAAGGCAAGAAAAAACAAGCAAGCAAGAGCAGCTAATATACATATGTACATATTACTATAAAATATATATATACACACACACACACACACAGACACACAGTGCAGAGCATTGTAGCTGGATGGAATAAATATATGAATATATGAACACAGTGCAGAGCATTGTAGCTAGATGGAATAAATATGTAAATATATAAACACCCACAGTATGGAGCATTGCAGCTAGGTGGAATAAATATGCAAGTATATAAACACACACAGTGCGGAGCAATGTAGCTAGATGGAATAATATGTAGATATATAAAAACACAGTGCGGAGCATTGTAGCTAGATGGAATAAATATATAGATATATAAATATAAACACACCCAGTGCAGAGCATTGTAGCTAGATGGAATAAATATGTAAATATATAAACACACACAGTGCAGAGCATTGTTGCTAGGTGGGATGAAACAGCATAACCGTCTATTTAGTTATCCTACATGGTATGATTATGTGCCCATACATATTCTCACCCTCCATAGCGACCGGTATGTTCCTAGTTGTATGCCGGAGAGGACCATTGTGTAAGTCTATTGCATCTTTTGCATTCAAAAAAAAAAAAAAAAAAAAAAAAAAAAAAAAAAAAAAAATATTAGTTTGTTACGTCTTTTTGCTATCTCTGCGAGCAGCCCTGCTTAGGTTGTACAGTCTGACAGCCGTTGGTAGGAAGGACCTACGAAACCTCTCGGTTGTGCACCTGGGATGATGTAGTCTGCTGCTAAATGAGCTCCTCAGTGCATCCAGTATGTCCTGCATAGGGTGGAACTCGGACTCCAGCAGAGATGACAGTTTAGCCACCGTCCTTCTCTCTCCTATCTCCTCCATCGGATCAAGGCGTTGCCCCAGGACAGAGCTAGCTTTCTTAATCAGTTTGTTCAGTCTCTTCCTATCGGCTGCAGTAATGCCACTGCCCCAGCAGACCACTCCAAAAGTGATGGCTGATGCCACCACCGTGTCATAGAATGACTTCAGCAGCGCCCCTTGTACACCAAAAGACCTGAGTCTCCTCAGCAGGAACAGCCTGCGCTGTCCCTTCTTGTAGAGTGCGTCAGTATTGTGTGACCAGTCTAGTTTATTGTTCAGATGAATACCCAGGTACTTGTAGGATGTCACCATCTCGATGTCTGTTCCCTGTATACTTTATATGGTCAGATGAAACCAAAATACAACTTTTTGGTAAAAACTCAACTTGTCATGTTTGGAGGAGAAAGAACACCATACCTACTGTGAAGCATGAGGGTGAAAACATCATGCTTTGGGGTTGTTTTTCTGCAAAGGGACCAGGGCAACTGATTCGTGTAAAGGAAAGAATGAATGGGGCCATGTATCGTGAGACTTTGAGTGAAAACCTCCTTCCATCAGCAAGGGCATTGAAGATGAAACGTGGCTGGATCTTTCAGCATGACAATGATCCCAAACACACCGCCCGGGCAACGAAGGAGTGGCTTCGTAAGAAGCATTTCAAGGTCCTGGAGTGGCCTAGCCAGTCTCCAGATCTCAACCCCATAGAAAATCTTTGGAGGGAGTTGAAAGTCTGTGTTGCCCAGTGACAGCCCCAAAACATCATTGCTCTAGAGGAGCTCTGCATGGGGAATGGGCCAAAATACCAGCAACAGTGTGTGAAAACCTTGTGAAGACTTACAGAAAACGTTTGACCTCTGTCATTGCCAACGAAGGGTACATAAAGTATTGAGATGAACTTTTGTTATTGACCAAATACTTATTTTACTAAGGAATTTACCAATTAATTCATTAAAAATCATTCAATGTGATTTTCTGGATTTTTTTTTCTCATTTTGTCTCTCATAGTTGAGGTATACCTATGATGAAAATTGGAAACCTCTCTCATCTTTTAAGTGGGAGAACTTGCACAACTGGTGGCTGACTAAATACTTTTTTGCCCCACTGTATATGGATTTCTCTTTCTGAAATGAGTGACAAAAAATATTGAAGTTCTTCATGACATTCTAATTTTTGGAGATGTACCTGTATTAGGGAAATACACCTGTGAAAGTCAGTGGTGGGATGTGACAAAAATGCTTCGTTTCCCTGACAAGCACTGTAGGATCCACAGAATAGGTGTGTGGGTCTATTCTGATGCTTTAGAAAATTATATCAATGACTTTATAAATCACTGGTTTGAAAAAGCAATTTTAATATGACGGGATTTCGGCTCCTGTGGTCCATTTCACCAGTATCCACAATATAAACACTGAGGGAGGCTAACCCCTGGCATGTGGAAACACATTCTAGCATTAAATTGCACACAATTTAATGTACAGCACCAAAGTACAATACGTACACAAACCAGGACTTTAACCAGGATTAACATATTTCATTGTTTTGCTCTCACAAGCGAATACTTAGGAGAAAACAAGCGCGAATCAGCAGTTGGTACTAGCTAGCTACTAGCTAAAACTCATTAGCCAGCACAGAATGGCACTGTATGGCTCAAAAAAAAGTGAGCTTACCACCAACAGGATAAATAAGCGAATAGATGCACATTATTACAAATCACTCACCATCGATGGTTCTCTCATGTTCGTCTTCAGCTTGTCCATAGTCCGGTTCTATGCTGGGTTGCATCTGTATCGGTGCGGGTCGCTCCTCTCACTGTGGATCTGCCACCACACCACGGTGTAGAGTTCTGCAAAACCTACAACGCTGTCCGTTTCTTCTTCCGGCTCTGAGAGAGAGCAGTCTCATTTTTTCTTCTCTCCTCCTGTCTGTCTGCCTTCCTGACCTATTCCCAGCTATGCAATGTTGTGTTTTTGTCTGTGTTTAGTCGCTCTTCTTCTGCTGAATCTTAATCTAAACGGAAATTATGGATTTGGAAGCGGCTTAAACGTGCTATTGTCACTATTTTTTCAACAAGAATCGGGCCAAGGGGGAACCCAAGAATTGGAACCTGCTATGATTCCACTGGAGATGCAGAAGACATCTATTGGCTACGACACAGGATTCTATTTTTGGCTCTGGAGTTTGCTGGTGTTTGTTTCAGAAATTGAGAAGGTGGAGAGCTGTTCAAATGTGGATCCAGGCAAGCTCCTTCACCAATTCGACCAGTTGGGGAGTGCACGAGGCGGCATGGTGAACTGAATGGAGATTCAGATGGTGGAATACATCTTGAAGTCGCCAGTGCGCTCCAGAGTATGTTAAAGTTTAAGCCTGCACATGGAAATTCTGAAGCATAGAATTGCATGGGTGAGGAAATTCTATTCTCTGAGTGCACTGTGCAGATTTGACCTTCTTTGGTGCCCTGTATTTACATTCCTCCAGATGAAGATAAGCGGAAGGAGCGGCTCTTAACCCAAACAATCGACAGACAGCTGCTGTCTTCAGTGGATGAACTTCTCAAGGACAGTCCATGTGCCTTTATCTGCAAGCAAAGAGACAGACTCCGGATTTGTTTATAAGTCACATGACTATAACATCTATCTACTGCCTGGAGGTGCCCTCTGCTGTTCACTAGCAACTGTCACACCTACACTACACAAATGCACACAACATTACACGAACTGATACATATATACTGACTCATACATACACTGCCTCTCTCAACTCTTGTTTGTGTGATCTATATTGTCTGCTAATTGTGCATAGAGGGTTTTTTTTCTGTGTAGTCAAAATTTAGCTCATTTGAGCTTTATATGAGCTTATACGAGCGTTATTCTGATTAACTATGTTTTTTTCTCTCTCCTATTGTGTTTTCCTCCCCCTCCCTTCCCCTCTTTACCTCCACTGTATGACAGGCGCCTTGCATGGCGCCGCGTCATTGGATGCGCCTAACGTGCGCGTCCAATGTCAAGTCAAATTCCTCGTATGTTTACTTGTAAATATACTTGGCAATAAAGCTGATTCTGATTCTGAAATATTGCAAATGGCGGTCGTGTAGATTCATCAGAAGACGGTCGCTTTCGTGACGTTACGACCTGACCAATCAGTGGCGACCAGGCTGTTGACGTCACATCTCGGCACGACTCAGCACGGTTGTACCCTGCCCTCGAGCAGGCACGAAAATATTGCCTGTTAAACCATGTTGGGGCAAGTGGAAAGAGCTACAAAGCATGCTGAGCTGTGCCGTGTTGGGCTAAGCGGGGCTAGTGGAAAAGGGCCTTTAGTGAGAGTGAGGCTGGGGCAGGGGGGCTGTGTACACTGGGCGGAGATATTCTAGTGCCCAGATGGTTTTGAGGCCTCTCCAGACACCGCTGACGTCACTCTGCTGCAGCTTGTCCCCCATCTTCTTCCTGTAGCTGTCCTTCCCCTCTCTAATCTTCCTCCTTAGCTCCCTCTGTACAGACTTCAGTTCCTCCATGTTTCCCGACCTGAAGATCCTTTTCTTCTCCTTCAGCAGTGACTTTGTCTCAGGGTTGATCCAGGGTTTGTTGTTTGAGAAACAACGTATGGTCTTGGTGGGTATGGTGTTCTCTACACAGAATTTGATGTAATCTGTCATGGTGTGTGTGAGGCTGTCGATGTCCTCACCATGTGGATCCCAGAGCTGCTCCCACACAGTGGATTCAAAACAGTCCTTCTGAGCATCCTCCGCCTCCTCGGACCATATCTTCACTGTGTGGGTAACAGGAGGTTGTCTGTGTACCAGGGGTTTGTACACAGGCAGGAGGTGAACCAGGTTGTGATCAGATCTTCTGGGGGGCGGGGGTGATGAGGTGTATGCCTCCTTGGTGTTTGCATAAAGTAAGTCCAGTGTTTTATTGTCGCTGGTGTAGCACGTGACATACTGGGTGAAAGTGGGCAGAGTGGAGGGCAGGGAAGCATGGTTAAAATCACAAGAAATGAGCCAGAGAGCATGTGGATGCTGAGTCTGCAGGCTGCTGCTGACTATGTGTGGATGATGTCACATGCTGCCTCTGCGCTTGCGGAAGGGGGTGCATAAATGGTGAATAAGATGATGTGTGAGAACTCTTTGGGAAGGTTGGCCGGTCACATGCTAATGGCTAGCAACTCAGTGTCCTTACTACAGTGCTGTTCTTTAATAGTGATGTGCCCAGGATTACACCATCTGTTGTTCACAAATACTGCCAGCCCCTGCCTTTGCTCTTGCTGTTATTTAGTGTCCGATCTGCTCGTAGTAAGTGGAAACCCTCCAGTCCGATGTTGGCGTCTGTTGTTAGCTCAGTAAGCCACGTTTCAGTGAATAGCATGATGCTAACCTCTCTAAAGGCACTCTCATACCAGGACAAAGCCACTAACTCGTCCGTCTTGCTAAACAGCAATTTCACATTTCCCATGATAACAGATGGTAGAACAGGCTTGTACCTTGTCTTCCTCATGCATCACTTCACTCCAGCTTGCATCCACATCATTTTTGCCTGATTTCTCATGGAATATCTGGTCTCAGTTAGCACCATAGAGCTGTGCAATGCTAACAATTGACTCCTATTGTAAACAGTGGCTCCGTCACTCACCAGGTCAGCAGGCACTGATAATATGAGTAGAAAGATGGCTAATATCAACGCCAGTACAGCAATATTAGCGTTCATGGTGTCCGTGGTGGATGTGGGGTAACAAGATGAGAAAAACTGCAGCAAAGAAAAACGGATAGTAAACAAAAACAAGAAAGAAAAACTCAGAACTGAGCCACTGCTGCAAAAAGGCTGTCGACCAGTGTGGCGCCAGAAGTACTTGGTAACCACTTTAGAGCACCACTTTATTCTACTACCACAAGATATCATTAAAACTCAAATTTTCAGAAGTTCAACACTAAATTTCAAGACCCCAAATTTTGTTCATGCCATGACTTATTTTCACATGTAGTGAAGATCCGATTTTATTATTACAGTATTGAGGAGAAAGGAGGCAGGTGAGGCAACTAGCTGGATGACACAGAAACTTTATTCTTCCTCCAACATAACTTACAGCAAAAGAGAATCCCGGGTCTTTGTGCATTCCTCTTTTATATCTTGATTTCCATGCATTGAGACCCGGAACTTCCAATCATAATACACTGTTATTTGAACAAAGGATTGTGTGGGACATTAACATGACATAACCCAGGCGCCGCTCCAACACCCTTCTTCACTCAGTGGCTTCGGCATCTCATAGACCCAACAGTCCCGTCTGATACCCCCCGGTGACACCTCCTCCTCCGGTCCATTGTTCTCCCCTTCCCCCTGCCTTCTCTGGGTGGAGAACCCCCCACACAATGCCCCCACACAGCCCCCCCCCCCGAACACCCAGAAGGGGCATTATTCCCCCCTCCCCCCCGTCTTTTGGGCTTGAGCCAGCGCCCATAGCGGCTGTAGCAGGGGGTTGCCAATCCAGTCGAACCACCCTGCTGGTGAGGTGTATCGGAGGGCATGTCAGTCTGTGAAGGGAAAGAGGGAGAGGGGGAAAACACATTAGCTTCACGAGCACAGGTCCCTGCTGAGGGATCACCACTTTGCGGCGCCACCAACGGTGGGCGTCCGCGCCAGGGAGCTTGGGCCGACACCATGTGCTCGTCTGCCAACACAAAAGCAGGCTTCAGCCTGTCGATGCAGACGGTCTCCTTACGCTCCCCCAACACAAAATGCTTCTCCCCAGGTTCCAACACCCTGAATGGGCCATCGTACTGTGGGCACAGCGGGGTCCGGTGCGCATCGTGCCTGACAAAAAAAAAAAAAACTGGCGTTCTGCAAGCTTTTTGGGACAAATGTGCAGGGAAAACAATGGTGGGCCAGGCCCAGTATGCTCACAGCCTCCGTACTATGTAAAAATTGCACAGGCAGATCAGCCTGGGGCGTGGGGTTTTCTGGTAAAAACTCTCCGGGGATCTGCAGCAGCTGAGAAAAAATGAGTTCTGCTGGGAGGCTGCCAAATCCTCCTTAGGTGCGGAACACAACCCTAAAAGAACCCAAGGCAGGCGGTTGACCCAATTTGTGTCTGTGAGTGAAGCTCTGAGCGCTGCTTTACACGACCCATGAAAACGCTTGCATAACCCATTAGCCTGGGGGTTGTAGGCGGTAATGCGGTAAATTTTGACCCCCAGGCTCTGGGCAATAGCGGAGCAGAGTTCTGAAATAAATTGTGGACCCCTGTCGGACGTGATATCCGATGGAGATCCGTAACATGCAACCCAAGCCGACAAAAAAGCGTGAGCCACTTCTGTGGACGTGGTAGTAGCCAGCGGGACCACTTCAGGCCAGCGCGTGGTGTGGTCCACGATTGTTAAGAGATGCATAAAACCTTGCGATGGCGGGAGGGGTCCCACCAAATCCATGTGAACGTGGTCGAACCTCCTGGCCGGGATTTGGAATGGCTCGAGGGAGGCACTGGTGTGCTTGTGCACTTTGGCATGTTGGCACGCAGCTGCAGCCCACTCTTTCATGTCTTTGCGTAAGCGCGGCCAGTCGAATTTTGCCCCCACTAGCTTCACCGAAGCGCACACTCCCGGATACGAAAAGGAGTGGATCAACTCAAAAACGCAACGGTGCCAAGAACTCGGAGACATCGCAGAGCAAGGGAGGGCACCCTTCTTGCACCACCCTGTTCTCCAGCCTTAACCCAGTTGGCGCAGACTGGAGCACGCAAATGTCCATGTTCCCGACTTGTTCCGTGGCCATGGCAGGGAAATCAATTCCCATATAGTAGACCGGGTGATTATTGCACGTGACAGGCAATCAGCCACAACACTGAGTTTACCGGCAACATGTTGAATGTCGGTAGTAAACTCTGAAATTGCGGCCAAATGCCGTTGCTGCTGGGCTGACCACAGTTCCGAGACCTTGGCCATTGCGTGCATCAGTGGCTTATGGTCCATGAATGCGGTGAACTCGCACCCCTCCAGCCAAAACTGGAAATGGCGTGTTGCCAGGTGGAGAGCCAGCAATTTTCTATCGAACATGCTGTATTTGTGTTCGTTGTTGCACAAAGTTCGGTTAAAAAATGCTAGCGGCTGCCACAGACCTGAGACACACTGCTCCACCACTGCCCCTATGGCAACATCAGACGCAGCCGTAGTAAGCGCTACCCGTGCAGATGGATCCAGGTGGGTTAGCAATGCGGCATCCGCCAGTACTGTTTTGGCGTTTGCAAAAGCCTGGTCTCGCTCGGGAGTCCAGTTGGTGGTTTCTGCAGGCTTCTTTTTTTTTTTTTTTAAGCACAGGCATACATCAGCTGGGATGCACGGGGAAGGAAACAGTTATAAAAATTAACCATTCCCAAAAACTCCTGTAGTGCTCTCACGGTCTGCGGACGTGGAAAATCCGACACCGTGCTCACCTTATCTGGTAACGGGATCGCACCCTCCAGCGAAATGCGGTGGCCCAAAAAATCAATCACTGGCACACCAAACTGGCACTTCGCCAGGTTGACTATCAGCTCATGCACTTCCAACATCTGGAAAACTGCCTTGAGATGGGCGCTCCTCCATGGACGTGCTGGCTACCAGAACGTCTTCTAAGTAGACAAAAATGAAGAACAGGTCACGAAGCACTGTGTCCATCATCCTCTGGAAAGTCTGTGCCGCGCCTTTTAATCCGAACGGCATGCGTAAAAACTTGAAAAGGCTGAAAGGAGTTATTACCGCTGGTTTTGGAACGTCTTCTGCGCTTGCCGGGACCTGATGGTATCCGCGGACCAGATCCACTTTTGAAAAAACACATGCCCCAGCCAGGTGCACAGAAAAGTCCTGGATGTGTGGAATGAGATAACGATCGTGTTCCGTGGTGTTATTCAAGTGCCAGAAATTGCTGCACGGTCCCCACAACCCATCAGATTTAGGCACCATGTGTAGCAGGTACGCCCACAGGCTGTTGGAGCGCCTGACAATGCCCAACTGCTCTAAGTTGGCAAACTCCTCTCGTGCGCTGGCCAGTTTAGCTGCGTACAAATGCCAAGGTCGTGCGAACACCGGCGGGCCTTTTATTGTTATAAAGTGCTCAACCCCGTGTTTCGTAACTGTAGCCAAAAAAGTTGAGACCGTGAGTGCTGGGAACTGTGCAAGTAACTGTTGGTACTTACCCCTTGGAGCTGTAACGTTAGCCAGTGTTGTTGACCCAGCTCCCCAAGCTATGCAGGACAGTGAGGTAAAAGAGACAGCATCCACTAATCGCCTATTAGCAACATCAACTAACAACCCATAAGCACATAAAAAAGCTGTGCCTAAAATGGGGCCGGAACATGCAGCTATCACGAAGTCCCACTGAAAGTTGTGTCCGTGTAAGCATATCGTCAGTGTCTGCTTGCAAAATGTCCTGATGGTGAATCCGTTGGTGGCCGTGAACTCAGGACCGCTGCATCCTGCCACCCTGTCTGCGTTGACTGGCAGGACGAGGCTCTTCTGGGAGCCGGAGTCCACCAAAAACCATCTCCCCGAACGTGTGTCCGTGACATAAAGCAGTCTGTTCCTGTCGCCATCAGTTGCCGCTGCCACTGAATTCTGATCGTGCCGACTTCTCAGCTTCTTGAATTGGAATGGCAACAGGCAGCATTGGTCGTTTGAGCCGAAACGGTGATGATAAAAACAGATTGCCCCATTCCTTTGTCTTCTGGTGTCCATCCCGGCTACCACGAATGACTCCTTGACCTCGCTGAAGTCTCTCATGGATGCTGGTGCCACTGTCTGCACGCTGAGAGTTCTGGTCACCAAAATGATGCGGTCCGCTTCCTATGCCAGGGTGCAGTAGTCCTTGGCAACCAGCCGCGGCGAGTTGGCCAGGATCGCCCTCGCTGTAGCCAGTAGGTTCCTGAGGAACAAGTGGGCAAACAGAAAGGATTCGTTGTCCTTCCTCCTCAGTGCCAACATGCTCTCCATTAGCTCCACTGCTGATCTGTCCCCTAACTCCGAACGCGTTAGGAGTCTCTCTGCCCTCTCACTGTCAGAAAGGGTATAGTGGTGGAGAAGCATCCTCTTCAGCGCTTCATATTTTCCTTGGGCCAGCGGCTCCTGGAGCAGGCTCGTCACCTGTTGTTTGGCATGCGCATCCAGCACACCGACCACGTAGTAATACCTGGTATTGTCTGTTGTTATCCCACGGAGTGCGAACTGGGCTTCTATATGCAAGAACCACGCAGTCGGGTTGTGAAGCCAGAAGTCCGGGAGCTCGACTGATACTACGCACGCGACGCTGGTGCTCTCCCTCCAGGCGATCTCCGGGGCGGTGCTTGGCTCGCTTTCCATGGCACGTCTTAAGGGTCGCCAATGTGGAGAAAGGAGGCAGGCGAGGCAACGAGCTGGACGACACAGAAACTTTATTTTTCCTCCAACATAAGAATCCCGGGTCTCTGTGCATTCCTCTTTTATATCTTTATTTCCATGCATTGAGACCCGGAACTTCCAACCATAATACATTGTTGTTTGAACAAAGGATTGTGTGGCACATTAACATAATGCCGGCACCGCTCCAACACCCTTCTTCACTCAGCGGCTTTGGCATCTCTTACTCTCCCTGGGGGGCGCATAGACCCAACAGTCCCGCCTGATACCTCCCGGTGACACCTCCTCCTTCGGTCCATTGTTCTCCCCTTCCCCCTGCCTCCTCTGGGTGGAGAAACCCCCCACACCATGCCCCCACAGATAATGTAATTTCTATAAACTTTCAGTAACCACCATATATGAATGTATTCGTTCTCCAAACACAAATATTGTGTTGCTGTCAATAGTGGTGACTGGTTGAAAACAAGAGATCATGAGCTTACCTTTTGTTTTATAAACACAAACAAACTTATTTTCTCTATATAATGTGTTATATTTATTATTTGTGAAGACCTGGAATTAGAATTTAGTCTTCATTAAATGATAAACAGCTATGTTTCTAAATATGTACACAGATTGCAACAAATAATTGGTGGACACATTGGTTTTCCAAGTGAAATAACCACTGCATGCTGTCAATGCTTTGCTAAGTCATGAATGTGTCAAACGAATGAATGAACTGCTGTGTCTTCTAGCATTACAAAGACATGAAGGTTGCATGATCCTCTAAAGTGTTATTTTATCTGTCTGCACAGCAAGGAACCGATGCTAACAAGTATGTTGGCTGATTCTGTGACTGCACACAGAGGTGACTGCCATTTTGCTCTCAATTACTGGAGTAGATATTTTGCTTGGCACAACACCACAGGAAGGAAAATGGAAGGGGGTTCGTGTGGGGGGCAGCAGGATGATTTATCGTGGATCAAAATATCAGTGAGGGTCCATGGCATTCACAGGGCTTAACAGCTATGGTGACAGACAGAAGAAAGGCTGAAGAAGAATTGCTCAAATTCAGGACTGGGATATAAAACAAGGTCATCAAGCCAGTTTGACATAAGATGCACCACATGCATGCAGAATGGAAAATAAGTCTATTATAATTCAAAGCATAGTCGTGTCTGTCTCAATGATCTGAATGATGATATCTGAGGGGGGCCTTCACACAGACTACAGACCCTCTACTCTCATGACCCTACATGGTTTACTGAATCAGTGTCACAGTGACTGCCAAGCAGCCATTGTGACACTGATTCACAAAACAACTGAATTAAACCAATTTCAGCTTCTGCTAAAAATGTCTGACTGGTAAACAAACCATGAAGCCATTCAAGCACATACCAAGAATGAATAATCGGAAGTTATACAAGAGCTAGACAAACACATGCATGCACACAAACACACGCTCCAGGTCCTGTTTGGAGAGAAGCTTCTCAAAGTCTGGATGAGCATTTAGGAGCCTGTTAGTTCTGTCAAGCGTTAAGATGGCTGATGCCTATTTCCTTTAACACCCTGTAGTTGCCCACCTGTCTGCCAAGCAGTTTCATAGCAGAACATAACAGGCCTATCAACCCTGCGTTATTACTTAAACATTCCCTCCATGAGGAAAAGCAAAAGCTGTGAAAAATAACAGCATGTTGCCTCTTCAGGGTAATTTTCAGTTGAAATTTAGCCTCAAACCTCAAATGAAGTCAGATTCTGAAAAAATGAGAAATTATCAAAAAAAAGTTTGGAATGATGATGATTATCATTTATAGCTTATGAAAGCCAGAAATGTGTTATCTCAATTAAAAAATTTGTTTTGAATTTGAGCAAATTACTTTTTAAACAGTATGAATCCCATATCTCCGTGACCAGTCCAGTAGACACAGCCACAATCATCAGCACTGGTTCCATAGGCACTAATGCACCCCCAAACCATCAGAAATGTAAGCTTGAACTGAGTACTGATAACCAGCCAGATGGTCCTTACCTTATGAGTCCAGATGATGCGGCTTCCACGAGTTCCAAAAACAATTAAAAATTTCAATTTTTCTGGCCACACAATAGTTTTCCATGTTGTCTCAGTCCATTTTAGGGGTTTTAGCCCAGAGAAAACACCAACACTTCTGGATCATGTCCACATATGACTTTTTCTATATATGAAAGAGTTTTAACATACATTAGTGGGTGTCATGATGAAATGTGTTGACAGAAGGTGATTTCTGGAAGCTTTCCTGAGCCCATGCAGTGATTTTCATGGCAGAATCATGTCTGATTTTAATGCAGT
This sequence comes from Pholidichthys leucotaenia, assembly GCA_020510985.1. Classification (NCBI taxonomy): domain Eukaryota; kingdom Metazoa; phylum Chordata; class Actinopteri; order Cichliformes; family Pholidichthyidae; genus Pholidichthys; species Pholidichthys leucotaenia. The sequence continues at coordinate 109,422,604 of CM035848.1, read as the reverse complement.
CCTGCCTGAGACCTTGATAACTGATTTTCAACCTTGTCCCTTGCATACAAAGATGTGCAAGTGACAATTCTCAAAATCATTTGATGATGTACTGTAGATGTTGGAATTTTCAGTCTTTGCAAATTTGTGCTGAGGAACATTATTCTGATATTGCTCCACAATTTGCAGTTTTTTTGTTTTTTTTTGCAGATTGCTGCACCTTTGTCCATCTTTATCTCTGAGAGACTCTGTCACTTATAAAAAGGTGCTCTTTTTTATACCCAGTTATGTTACTGGCCTGGTGTCTATTAATTCAATGAGTTGCAACATGTTCCTCATATTTAACATGTTCTTTTTATTAACACCTACTTATCCATTATTTTGTGGCCCCTGTTCCAACTCTTTTTTGCTGCCATCAAACTTAAGTTAAGCTAATATTTTTCATAAAAATGTCTCACTTTCAACATTTGTTTTGTTTTCGGTGTTCTGCTACAAATAAAATAGTGGTTTATGAGAATTGTAAATAATTGCATTAGATTTTATACAGCATCGAAACCTTTTTAGAACTGGGGTTTTCTTTCAAGGGGTTATTGTAGTATTTATTGAGTTAAAACAGTGATTTCCCCCTTCTTTTAGCATGCTGATAGAAAAAGTGTGACTAAATCTATAATAAAAATGATCGACACTACAGCAGTTGTTGAAAATATTATATACCCATAACATTCTTTTCTTTTTACTCAGAAAACATGAACTACTGCTAATACATAAGAGTTCTAGTTCACAACAAACTTCACCAGTTGATGAAAGCCTTGCTCAGTTTTTTTGACATTAAAAATGTGTGTGTGTGTGTGTGTGTGTGTGTGTGTGTGTGTGTGTGTGTGTGTGTGTGTGTGTGTGTTTTACAAAGTTATTTGGATATCTGTTTTTTTTTATTTTAAATATTAGTCACAAGCCTTGGTTTTGTGAATAAAATATTCTAGAAATCAGTCTGACTGGTAAACAAAAACCTGTAAGAAAACCCTTGGTGTGCTGTTGATGCAGAGATTTATGCAGTTTTATTATTTTAGAATTTATTGCTGTTAAAAGAAATGAAACTACATTTTGGTAAGTTTCTAAAATTTCACATTTGAATAATTAAATATTGTTTTGGCTTATTAAAATGCAGAAAATGTACTGATGTATATAAAGACTCAGAAGGTAATGTAGAACAAAATAAAATTTTAAATGCTTTATGGACAGTGCTATTAAAGAGAAATGTCAATTGACTAGTGCAAATAGTAAATGAATTTTTCTTCCTCCTGTAGTGTTTTGCCTTTAATCCAAAATGGATGTTTAAGTTATTGTAGCATAAGTCACATAACCACATCCTAAATAGCACAACATTATTTATTTTTTCTTTTAAATTAATAATTTCCCAAACAGCTGTTATTGAAATTTAGCAGAAACAAGATGGAAACAGCTCAAATATGAGCTTGTAGGCTTTTCCTGAACAGCATGATCAGACCAAAACATTTATAACACAAAGGCAGAAATGGCTGAAAACAAGACTCATGTTCTATAAAAAGCAACACACAGAGCATGATCTAACTTCTGTACTTACATACACTAACTATAACAGTCTGTCTGGCTTAGGTAAGGAATTCAATTGTTCCAAATATCCTCCCTGAGTGAACTTAGAGCAAACTACACAGGCAACCTGTATAAATAACTTCACATGATACATACACAAACTGAGCTTGACACTTGTGTTAATATACAGCATATCTACAGAAGTCCATATTCATAGCATGGTGTGGTGGTATTTCAGGGCCATAACACACACACACACACACACACACACACACACACACATTGTGAGACACATTTTATCACATGACTCACATAAACGCTCGAGAAGGATTACTAAGATACAGTAAAAGATTTTTAAGCAGGAATTAAGAAGGATTAAGACTACAAAAGGTGTACAGATAAAGTTAGCACCATTTGTGTTAAGTTACAAACAATACAATACTTTTTATCACACAAATTACCGAAAATTTACAAACAATTCTTGAGACACATTTTGTCTCAAAATACAACAGATCAATCTTTTAAATCTTAGAAGAAATCACTACCATTCTAACATTCTAATTTTTAAATATGCTGACCATTAAGCCTATAAAATTTAAGAGACTGTCTTCCAACACAAAATGCCCTATACGACTGTTTTCCCAGCAGGTCTTTTTACCTCTAGACTTACAGCTAACATACATGCATGTTTTGACATTAAGTGACCTCTAGTGGTCATGGGAATAAAGACATGGAGTGAAATGGCAGAAGGTTACAGTTGCATTATGTGTAAAATAGACTACCACCTATCCTGACCCTAATTAGGAATTCCTCATTCACTTCACATACCCTCCATTGAACACTTCTTCCTCGATTTGGACACTATCCAAAAGGAGGCCCAGGATGCCATAACTCACAGATTGGTGGTGGTGGTGGTGGTGGGGGGGGGGGGTCGTAAAAAAGTTGAACATTTTTCCACCGTTGCCCTGGTTTTGTCCACAAGTTCCTAGGTCCCATACATTGAGGTATGTTTTTTCAAAGTTTGTGTTTTTTTCTGTAATATCTCCACAATGCACCACATGGCTGTTTTGCACTCCCAAGTGGACATAGTATTGTCACTGGACTATATAGGAGGGGTATTGCAAGTGGCCTCTTTTGGACATGGTCAATGGACAAATATCCCAATTTGTACAGTTGTGATACCTTAACACAGGGTGGGTGCCCTTGATACCCTCAGACGTCCAATGGCAATACTCTAAAATGTCATTGCAGGGTATCTGATTTGGACTCATCTGGGCTGCTGGGCCAGTGTCCAGTTGGTGGAACTGGACATCATACTGACGCTGCCAGAGTCTATATGCCCAGGCCGGCTAGTTTTTTTTTCCAGTGGCAATATTTTCCCATGTATTAACATTAGCATTTTCTTCTGTAAAATATCAGGGTTCCTTACCCCAACTATTTACCTAAGCTTAATCAGATGTTTTTCCCCTAGCCCCAACCATTACAATAACTTAAACTTCAATAAATGTGTATTTAATGCCTAAAATAAGTTAAATGTGAAACTATAAGTTATTTGCAAAGGAGGAAGTGAAACTAAACATAGATGGCGCTGACAAACGGCCAAGTCAGGAAGTAAACTTACATCTGTGAGGTGGGAATGCTACAGTATGTTTAGTGCTGTCCCCCTATCACCAACCTACCTCTTGATGTGGATTTACCCTGAGTTCTTTTAAAACAAGAAAAAGCCTTGAAAGTCAGTGGTGTCACTATCTTTGAGTTGGTACATATGGTTATATCCTAAGATAAGGAATTTATGATCAGTTTAGTGTGTTAGTTGGAGACTTAAACATTAAACCTTTAAGAAGCTGACATCTTGAACAGATATCTTCATAATGTAAATGTTATATTTTAAAATTAAACTCTTCAAATATTGCTACAAATCTGCTCCAACCATAAGAAAAAGTTATATACTGTGATTATAAGCTTGTTTTGACTAAATTAAACACTGGTACTTTATTGTAACTTTCAGCATCAATTCAGTCTGGACAGTCGTGAGAAGAAATCATTGTTTCATCAAATGTGTAACATGTTCTATTAGGCGTAACCTCTAACACAGCAATATCTGAACTCATACTGGTGTGGTCCTCCTGTTTACTCCATCCTTCACGTCTTTCTGGAAACAGTTGTGGACTTGTAAAAACCCAGAGTCCCTCTCGGAGCTGTAAGTTCCTGCTGTGCCACTGCCGCCCTTCAAAGGGTCCCTACTGAGGGCGTACAGCGATATATCCCCCAGAGGCAAACCCATCCCCAACCCTCCGCTTCCTCCACCAATCTTCATTCCCAGAGGAGAGTGCTCACGAGACGGGTTGCTTGACCTTGAGCTGGACCGTGAACGCCTCCGTCGATAGCGGTAACTCGGTATGCGAGAGTAGGGTGAAGAAGATGAGGTTGTCTTGATAAAGTCACGTTTGGCCCGGAAACGCGTCTCCTTGTTTTTCTCGATATATATGTTGATTGCAAGGACGCCCACTGACTCGGCCACGATGAAGGAGAGTGCACCAAAGTAGAAGGACCAGCCGTAGTTGTACTGGTTCTTCTTGTCCTCACCTTTTTTGTCACTAGGATCCCCAGTGTTGCTAGAGATGTACACAATAATCCCAATGATGTTGCTCAGGCCTGGACAGAGGATGAGTGACAGAGGGAAAGATGTAGATTTGTTAACGCTAAAATGCTACAAGGCAAAAAAAACCCAAAACATTGTAGCCTACAGCATCAAACAGGGATATTAAGAGCACTTGCTATTTGTGTTTGTGTTTGAATAAAACTGAAAATAGGCATAACAATCTCCTACAAAAAAATAGGGATGCTGGAACGTTATACAATTTGCCAAAAGCCATTCTACCGACTGTCCAGTGTTGATTTTGCATACCAAATAAGTGATCCTATTCATGAAAACAAGCCCAAAAGAAGCTGATAAATCCATTATACATATGACAAAATAACAATAATAACAATAATATTAATCACTTATAAAACTTATATAACTTAAGTATTAACAATATAGTGATAAACCATATTCACAAATTGATAAGTAAAAAAGGTCTACAGGTACTAAATTGGGAAGGTGAACTTATTGGACTTAATTTAACCTATCGTCATCCTCTCCCTAAAACAAGCAAACACTGGAAACAAAATCATTAACTCACTTGACAACTGAAATATTCTGAAGACAACTACATAGTTTCACTTTCAGTTTTCTTCCTCTTAAATCCCAAATAAAAATGTTTCACTAACAGAATAACAGATGCTGACAAGAAGAAATTGTACTCGAAGTAAATAGTCATGTGAAAAAATTACGACACCCCATGAAATATTCAGTTCTTTATTAAGAAATGTTCACATATCTATGTCTAACCTTGTTTTTGTTTTTATTTACACTTTTTAACATTTATTTTAACCATTTTAAGTGGGAATGAATGTGGGGGTGTCCTAAAAAAGATGGGAGTGTCCTAATCTATTCCTCACTATTTGTTTAGAATTACATTTTACAGAAAATTTGAAAAAGTATTTAATTAATTTTTAATTGTTTAGTTGGATTACATGTATTTCCCAGTATTTATAACATGGATATTAAATAGCCATATGTCCAAATATGTTAAAAAAAAACACACAGGCTTATACAGGATGTCCTAATGTTTTCACATGACTGTATAACTAACTTACGCTACTGACAAAAAGCTAGGGATATTTGGCTTTCGGGTGAAATTTATGGAAAATGTAAATAAAAAGTTCACACCACAGTGATATTATATCATGAAAGTAGGGCATTTAAGTAGAAGCATGCAATGATTTCTTCATCTCAAACAATTTACTGACACAAAAGCCAACAACAGTGGCGGGTATACCACAACAAAAAATGTCAGTGTCTCAATAACTTGTCATGTGCCCTTGAGCATCAATTACAGCTTGACGACGACGTCTCATGCTGTTCTCAAGTCGACTTATTAGCTACGTTCCGATCCACAGTGTACTTCAACTGTATTCCCAACTCCCTGCTCTGTTCTCAGGTAATATCAGTTAAATTAACTGCCCTTCACAAAATTTCTCCATTTGAAACACCCTGAAACCGTCGGCTCCCTCCTCCGTGCGTTACCACAGTAACCATAAACACGTACTGATACTATGGTGGATAATTTATATTTCTTAAATAAAATATTAATACAAATATATTTTTATTACAGTCAGTTGATATAAACAATAACCAACATCAATTTAGCTTGTTAATAACGTTAGCAACAATAGTTTATTTTACTCGTATTTGAGGCGCAATGGCTTATGGGTAATCTTGTCAACTTCCAGTGAAGTGATGTACCGTTGTTCACTTCTTCCTTGCTCAGTTCTCAGTTCCCTTTGAACTGAAGCCTGTTCGCTCCCTTCGGTTTGGAATCTCAGTTAATATGGCAGAGTACCCTGTGCAGTCCACTTCGGAGTATACTATTGGGTGATCGGAATGCACCTATTGTCTGCTGAGGCATGGCATTTCACTCTTGAAGGGTGGCCCTCGGGTCGTTGAGGTTGTGGGGTGCAGGGTTACGAGCTTCTACAAGGTGACTCAGCTGATCCTATAGGTTTTTTATGGGATTCAGGTGCAGGCCGATCCATTTGAGGTACCCCAGCCTCCAGCAGCCATTCTCTAATGGTGTAACCTGGATGAAATGGAGCATTATCATCCATGAAGATGAAATTAGGCCTGTGTTGTTCACAGTGTAGGGCAAGTTACTAAAAACAGTAACTAATTACAGTTACTAGTTACTTCTTTTCAAAAGAAATTGAGGTACTTTACCAATTTCACCTGTTACGACCCCCAGTTGCTCCTGGTGGGTCAGGCCAGCGCCGGTGCATGGCAGCTCTGCCGCCATCAGTGTGCGAATGTGTGTGTGGGTGGATAGCAGGATCTGTAAAGCGCTTTGGTCATCTAGTGATGAGAAAAAGTGCTATATAAGTGAATGCTCTTTACCATTTACCTTAACTAGTTACTTGGAAAAGTAACTTTCACGTTACTTTTAAATGCATACTTAAATCCTCTTGCACACATAGTAAGATAATTTAATTAACTGATTACATTACAGGCTTACTGGAGTGGTGGCCTAGAGGTAGAGCATCTGCTCCACAACTGGGAGGTCGGGGTTCAAGTCCCGGCTGGGTCATGCCAAAGACCATATAAAAGTGGAACTTCCTGCCATCCAGCTTGGTGCTTGGCAAAAGTGGAACAGAGGAGGGAAATGTGAGCAGCAGGGGCTGAGGAGGTAGAGCGGGTTGTCCAATAACCAGAGCATTGGTGGCTTGAATCCCACTCTCCCCAGCCATCCTGTTGTTGTGTCCCTGGGCAAGACACTTCACCCTCCTTGGTTCCAGTGTCCATGACACTGGGTATGAATGTGTATAAATGTTCGATAGCGGTCGGAGAGGCCGTTGGCACAGATTGGCAGCCACGTTTTCGTCAGTCTGCCCCAGGGCAGCTGTGGCTACAGTAGTAGCTTACTGCTACCATTGTCTGTCTGTGGAGTGAATAAATAATGGATTTTCATTATAAAGCACTTTGGGTTTCTTGAAAGGCGCTATATAAATGCAAACCATTATTAATATTGGCAGGCTGAAAACAGACTGTTTCAGACAGAGCTTTTAGAACTGGTTCAGTCTGCTTTGTCCTGCCTAGAGACCTCTTATTGTGGGAAAAAGCTGAAGAAAATCAACATGATATTGCCAGCAATTTCCTCATTTTGGAGTGAGAGTGGCAACACTGCATAAAGCTGTCCATGTTTATCTTAGTTAAGTTAATCCCTTCCACATCACGTGGTGTATGAGGCGGCGCCTATCTCCGTTTCACTGACCCTCATGTTTATCTTACCTTCACTGCACATCGGATTAAATCCGATGTGCAGTGATCCAAAGAAAATGTCCATTATCCACAGTCCAAATATCTGCTGTGACAGAGACATGAGTCAGTCCTTCAAATTCCTTTTGGAGATCAAAATCCATTTTTGAATAATCTTTATCCAGGTAGCAAGTAAATGTATTTTAACTTCAGTGGATCACAGTCCAGCTGTCTGATGGAAAGTCACTGTTTATATTACATCTTCAGTCTGTAACGACGTATCTGGCAATCAGGTTTAATTCTTTCTGGGTCACAAACTGTCCAGATGCATACCTATGCTTGAAATCCAGCCATGGCTGTTGAGACACACTTTACATCCAACCGTGGCTGTTCAGATAGCATAGATCCACTAACACGGTGTTGTTAGCATAGCTAGCCGTTTCTTAGTACTAGCTTTGTTAGAGCTTTGTTGCTGTTTTCAGGCACTTCTGAAAATTGCAGTAGGTTTCAACCGACACTTTAGCTTGCAACCCACCAATAGGCTTTTATCCTTAACCGTGACAAAGGAAAAATAATCTATTTCCACAAAAGTAAAGTTGCTTAATCTTTTCCTCCACTCAGTAGTGAAGACTCAGCTCTCTGCAACAGGTCACGTCGACTGACGGCTACGTCTCAGCTATGGTAGGGTCAGTTTGTTTATTCATTTATTTGTGCTAAAAATATCTATCCATATTAATAAAATGAGTAATGAGTAATGCATCTGATCAAACTTCAGTAACTAATGCATTACTGAATTTTTAAACAGTAATTTTGTTACACAGCACATTACTGCAAAAGTAGTGGCGTTACAGTAATGCGTTACTTTGTAACTTTGTAACGTTACTTTGTAACGCGTTATTCCCAACACTGGTTGTTCATGCAGGGGCACAATGACTGGATTAATGATGTTATTCAGGTAGTATCAGCTTGTCACTGTACCATTCACAAGGTGTAGGGCAGTTCTGTATTGACTAGACACACATGCAAGACTGTAACACCACCACCACCAAAGGCTTGTCTGGTGACAACAGCGGCTGATGCATAGCACTCTCCTTGACATCTCCAACATTGTTGGCGGCCATCATTTCTGCTCAATGTGAATTGACTTTCATCAGAGAACAGCACTGAGGCCCACTGGTCCCTTGTCCAGTACAAATGCTCCCTGGTCCATGCAAATGATGCCTGTTCTTGGTAGTGTGGTCAGGTACCCTTACAGGTCGGCTAGCACACAGACCATGCTGATGTAAACGGTTTTGAATGGTCTGACGTGACACTTGGGTGCCTCTCACCTCCCTTAAATGTGCCTGGAGTTGAGTGGCATTCATCATCCGGTTCCGCAGGGTACTGTTCACAATGAAGCGGTCATCAGTGTGGGATGTGGCCAAAGGACGTCCACTTCTATACCTTTCTGTGACTCTTCCAGTCTCTCTGTATCTCTGTTGCAACTTGCTGATGACACTCTGTGACACTCTAAGCTCAGTGGCCACTTCCCTCTGAGAACGTCCTGTTTGAAGCCCCACAATGGTGGGGTACTGCTGGTCAATTGTTAGGTGTTGTCTTGGTCTCATGATGTCAAAATGTGAACAGCATGATGAAGGGGACTGTTTAAATACTAATTCTAATTGAACCAGAAAATTTATTGGTCGCTTCATGGATCTCAAACACCTGTTGTGAATTTTGCCGTTAAGCACCTTGTTAGAGAACAGCAAGTTACGCAAAAAGTCCTGAAACACCGAACAGTTGGACATGTGCATTCAAACGATTACAGAAGGTCAAATTAAGTTCACCTGTAAAGGTTATAGTGCATTTTAGGTGCATCCTGAAATTTCACCTGAAAGCCGAATACCCCTAACTTTTTGTGAGTAGTGTATATAACTTAAATATCTTTCTGATTATTTTGTATTAAGCTTGTTTTCTTTTTAATTGTCCCTGTTAAATTAGAAAAAGACAATAAAACACATAAGATTTATAGATGTAAATCATGATGATTAGCAGTATGCACTACAGGAAAACGACAAATAACCGTCACAGTACAACTTGACTAAAAGCCATAAAATATCTTCTATTAAACAGAAAATTCAACAGTGAAGAGTCCTTTTTTCTTTCATGTGTTCACACTAAAATGAGTGTTTAAGAGGTATGTGTATATTATTGATAGACATATTCATAGGGAGCGGGCACCCAGAGAGCACCCTTTAGATACGTCCCAGAAGAGGAGACTCAAAACAATTAGCTTACTTAAAAAATACTAAATCAGAGTGTGCTCAAGTATCCAATTCAAATCAACTTTATATAGTGCCATTTCACAACAACAGTCATCTCATAGCACTTTCAACTGTAGGGGAAACCCCCACAACTGCAGAGAGACCCCAGCAATCAGGCGATCCCCTGTGAGCAAGCGCTTGGCGACGGTGGAGAGGAAAAACTCCCTTTTAACAGGAAGAAACCTCCAGTGAAACTCAAGAGACACATTATATAAACTCAAGAGAGCTTATATAATGTTTTATATATTGTTTCCATCTTCCCCAGGCAAGTAGTAATACACAGGCAGGTGTGCCCACATGTGCGTGTTGTGCTGGAAAACTTCATTGACTGGACTTGAGTCTGTCAGGTTGTTTCAACTGGTTTACATTACCTGAGCTGTTTGCTGGATCGTCTCAGAAGCAACTGTTTATTATTAGTAGTAATAAACGGTGCAACTGATGTTACAGCCATGTGTAATTGCACACATCTTTGGATCATACTCTATGTTCTACTGAGCAATACACAGTGAGAACAGTGGTGGGCAGTGGGTGACTGGAGAAAATATTGCTTGTTTTATTTTATTTTTTTAGTTCCTCTACCTGAAGGCAAATAATGAAATAAATAATTGGAAAAACTGCTATTCATGCCATTCTGAATGCTGGATTTGGATTTGGGAACACCCCTAAGAGCCACCCAAGACTCTTTTGCTCCCAACCCGTTTCCCCGTGGCTTTGAGGAAAAAAAAAAAAAGTTTACCAGAAAAAAGTTGCAGATTTACAAAAACAAACCAAACTTGTGATTAAACAAGTCAAATATATGCAAGAAAGAATTACAAACACTGAAGAAAAAAGTTGCACATTCACAGGTAGAAAGTTGCACGTTTATAAGAAAAGTCACACATTTATATGTGAAATGTAAATATATGACTGCAGATTTACAGTATAAGAAAAAAAAGTTTAACACTGTATTTAAGAAGAAAAACTGACATTACTAACAGGACTTTATACATAAGACTCAGATGTTTTCCTTTATCTTAAGGCTTTGATTTATTTTGCAGCTCCATGCATATTTTTTTGGCTAAAAATGTCTCCTTCTTTAGTAGACGTCACTGAGCCCCGCTTTTTTGCTGTTTGTTTACCCTAGAATGCACTGCTTTCTTGTCAGTCCTTATCTGTAGTTCACCATCAGTCTTGTCCTACCTGCAGCCACAAACAGAATGCCCGCACTCAGCAGAATGTTGTTCTTGCCGCTGTAGATCCGTCCAACACCGACACACAAACCACCCAGCATGAGAAGGATGGTGCTGAGAATTGGAAAGAGGCTTGATGCACGTACTATACCTGTTCACAGGAGACAAGCATTAAAATGTTTTCACCAATAAAAATGTGAACAAAATTAGTCAACAGATATTTTGGTAGAAGTAAAAAAAAAATTAGAGTATATCTAATTTGAGTGTGTGGTTATCTGTCTCTCTGTGTTGGCACTGCAGTGAAATGTGTGTTCAGGGTGTACCCAGCTTCTTACCCAAAAGATAGTGACGACGGGCTCCAGCACTAGTGACCCTGAACAGGATAAACAGACATTTTGCCCCTACAAATGAGGCTGCTAATAACAGATGGTCAACAGTGATCAGTGTGTATACTGTATGTATATACCTAGCATACAGTATCCAGATTTTCGTACCACTGCTCCCTACTTTCACTGCAGATCACAGTGTCATCTGCAAACACCACAGTCCACGGAGACTCCTGCCTGACCCCGTCTGTCAGCCTGTCCATCACTGGGCAAACAAGAAGAGATTCAGAGCTGATCCCTGAGGTAATCCTAACCCCACTTTAAATCCATCTGTCACTCCTACAGCACACCTCACCACTATCTCGCTGTTCTCATACATGTCCTGGATCACCCTCACCTACAGTACTTCTCTGCCACTCCTGACATGTTTGCCCTGCAGTGGAATGCCTGTTCAGGGTGCACCCAACCTCTTCCCCAAAAGACAGCTGGGCTAGGCTTCAGCCCCCTGTCGCCCTGAACGGGTTAGTCAATAGACTCTTGGCCCTTAGAAATGAGGCTGCTGATAGCAGATGTTCAACAATGATTAGGACACATAGCATCATTCGCTATCCTGAAGAAAACAAACATGTTCATTTTACATGTTGATTTTCTTAATGTGGGACGATGCAGATGAAATAATATGATCAAGTCCCATGTTTGTTTTTTTCTAGAAACCCTGGCAAGGTCTTACCACCATGTGTAAAACCTTTAAAAACATATACCCCCCCCCCCAACACACACACAAAAAAAACACAAGAAACCAGAAAAAGCCCACAAACATGTATACTAAAAATATTAAGACAGTTTATCTAAAATGAGATTTGAGAAAAACAAAAAAGGTGCAATTAAATTATGTAATTAGTTAAACAAGAAGTGCTAAAAGGAGCTTGTTTCCATTTTTAAAATATCCATCTAAAAGGTCTGGTCACAACCATTTAAAATGAAATTTAGTAGGTTTTATCAAATGTTTTCTAAAATCTTCCTCAATATTATAATTAATCTTTTTAAAAGCATGCAGGTAAACTTTTCCCCATATTTCAGAAATACAACATTGTCAAAAGTCTGACATGAAAATAGTTTTCTTGTCTTCTTTTCACTGATACCATTAAGATAAGATAAGATAAGCCTTTATTAGTCCCACAACGGGGAAATTCCAGGATTGCAACAGCACAGGGATAGCAACACTCAGAGCAACAATCAGAAGGCAAGAAAAAAAAAAAAAAAAAAAAAAAAAAAAAGCAAGAGCAGCTAATATACATATGTACATATTACTATAAAATATATATACACACACACACACACACACAGACACACAGTGCAGAGCATTGTAGCTGGATGGAATAAATATATGAATATATGAACACACAGTGCAGAGCATTGTAGCTAGATGGAATAAATATGTAAATATATAAACACCCACAGTACGGAGCATTGCAGCTAGGTGGAATAAATATGCAAGTATACAAACACACACAGTGCGGAGCAATGTAGCTAGATGGAATAATATGTAGATATATAAAAACACAGTGCGGAGCATTGTAGCTAGATGGAATAAATATATAGATATATAAATATAAACACACCCAGTGCTGAGCATTGTAGCTAGATGGAATAAATATATAGATATATAAATATAAACACACCCAGTGCAGAGCATTGTAGCTAGATGGAATAAATATGTAAATATATAAACACACACAGTGCAGAGCATTGTTGCTAGGTGGGATGAAACAGCATAACCGTCTATTTAGTTATCCTACATGGTATGATTATGTGCCCATACATATTCTCACCCTCCATAGCGACCGGTATGTTCCTAGTTGTATGCCGGAGAGGACCATTGTGTAAGTCTATTGCATCTTTTGCATTCAAAAAAAAAAAAAAAAAAAAAAAAAACTATTAGTTTGTTACGTCTTTTTACTATCTCTGCGAGCAGCCCTGCTTAGGTTGTACAGTCTGACAGCCGTTGGTAGGAAGGACCTACGAAACCTCTCGGTTGTGCACCTAGGATGATGTAGTCTGCTGCTAAATGAGCTCCTCAGTGCATTCAGTATGTCCTGCATAGGGTGGAACTCGGACTCCAGCAGAGATGACAGTTTAGCCACCGTCCTTCTCTCTCCTATCTCCTCCATCGGATCAAGGCGTTGCCCCAGGACAGAGCTAGCTTTCTTAATCAGTTTGTTCAGTCTCTTCCTATCGGCTGCAGTAATGCCACTGCCCCAGCAGACCACTCCAAAAGTGATGGCTGATGCCACCACCGTGTCATAGAATGACTTCAGCAGCGCCCCTTGTACACCAAAAGACCTGAGTCTCCTCAGCAGGAACAGCCTGCGCTGTCCCTTCTTGTAGAGTGCATCAGTATTGTGTGACCAGTCTAGTTTATTGTTCAGATGAATACCCAGGTACTTGTAGGATGTCACCATCTCGATGTCTGTTCCCTGTATATTTACTGGTGCTGTGAGGGGCTGCCCATGCCTGCGGCAGTCCACCACCAGCTCCTTAGTTTTCCTCGCGTTAATCTGGAGGCAGTTCCGATGGCACCAGTCCACAAAGTCCTGGATAAGCCCTCTGTACTCAGCTTCATCTCCGCTGGAGATGAGACCAACGATCGCAGAGTCATCAGAGAACTTCTGTAGATGACAATGTGTTGTGTTGTGTGAGAAGTCCGCAGTATAAAGAGTGAACAGGAAGGGAGCCAGCACCGTTCCCTGGGGGGCCCCCGTGCTACTGATGATCGTGTCGGAAACACAGTCCCGGGTTCTCACAAACTGAGGCCGGTTCGTGAGGTAGTCCAGGATCCATGATGACAGGTGCTGGTCCACCCCTGCGCGCAGCAGCTTGTCCTTCAGGATCATCGGTTGGATGGTGTTGAAAGCACTGGAGAAGTCAAAGAACATGATCCTCACCATATTCCCGGGCTTCTCCAGGTGGGACAGAGAACGGTGAAGGAGGAAGATCACCGCATCCTCCACCCCAATGCCATGCTGGTAGGCGAACTGGAGTGGATCCATCGCTGGTTCCACCAGGGGGCGGAGATGAGCAAGGAGCAGTCTCTCCAGGGTCTTCATCAAGTGGGACGTCAAGGCCACCGGTCTGAAGCTGTTCAGGTCTTTGGGGTGGGAAGTTTTTGGTACAGGTACCACACAAGATGTTTTCCACAGCTGTGGTACCCTCCCCAGTTTCAGGCTCATGTTGAAGATATACGTCACAATCCCACACAGCTGGTCTGCACAGGACTTGAGGAGCTTTGCGCTGATGCCGTCCGGTCCCGACGCCTTCCTCGCCTTGATCTTCCTCAGCTCCGTCCTCACCTGGATCTTGGTCAGGGTCAGGATGGGGGGCTGTGTGTTGGGAGTGGGGGGGGTGTCGGTGGAGTGGGGAGTGGGTAGCAGGACTTGATTTCTTAGAGGCAGCAGTGGTTGTTGTGCAGACAGGGGGGAGGGCGGTTGGTCAAACCTATTGAAAAACAGATTCAGGTTGTTCGCCCACTCCCTGCCCCCCGTGGCCTGGGGGGAGGTATTCTGGAGCCCCGAGATGGTTTTGAGGTTTCTCCAGACCCCGCTGATGTCGCTCTGTTGCAGCTTGTCCTCCATCTTCTTCCTGAAGCTGTCCTTGCCTTCTCTGATCTTTCTCCTCAGCTCCCTCTGTACGGACTTCAGCATCTCCCTGTTCCCCGACCTGAAGATCCTCTTCTTCTCTCTCAGAAGTGTTTTTATCTCAGGGTTGATCCAGGGTTTGTTGTTTGAGTGACGCCGTATGGTCTTGGTGGGAACGGATTTGTCCACACAGAAGCTGAGGTAGCCCGTGAAGGTGTGAATGAGGCCATCGATGTCCTCACCATGTGGATCGCAGAGCTGCTTCCAGGCAGTGGCTTCAAAACAGTCCTTTAGAGTGTCCATTGTCTCCTCAGACCATAACTCCACAGTGTGCATGGCCGGAGGTTGTCTGTGCACTAGGGGTTTGTACACCGGTCGGAGATGAACCAAGTTGTGATCCGATCTCCCAAGTGGGGGGAGTTGTGATGAGGTGTACGCCTCCTTAGTGTTTGCGTAGAACAAATCCAGTGTTTTATTGTCTCTAGTGTGGCATGTGACATACTGGGTGAAAGTGGGCAGAATGGGAGACAGTGAAACGTGGTTGAAATCGCCTGAGATGAGGAGAAGAGCATCTGGGTGTTCTGTCTGCAGCCTGCTGGTTACTGAATGGATGACGTCACGCGCTGTCCCAGCGTTCGCCGTCGGATTTGCATAAACAACAATGCAGATCACGTGTGAGTGTTCTCTCGGGAGATATGTAGGCCTCATGCTAACAGCTAGCAACTCAATGTCTTTGCTGCAGTGTTGTTGTTTAACAGTGATATGTCCCGGTCTGCACCAGTTGTTGTTAACATACATTATCACTCCACCGCCCCTAGTTTTGCCACTCTCTGGTGTTCGGTCAGCTCGTATCATGTGAAAACCCTCCAGCTCAATGTTAGCATCTGCTGCTAGTTCAGTTAGCCACGTCTCAGTAAACAAAAGGAGAGAGCACTCCCGGTAAGTGCTATCATAACGGGAGATAGCCGCTAGCTCATCTAACTTTCCCAGTATCGACCGTACATTTCCCATGACAACAGATGGAAGGGAGGGTCTGTACCTTATATTTTTTGTCCTCCGCCTTACTCCAGCCCGGCAGCCGCGGCGTTTTCGCCTCAGTTCTCTCGGTATGTCGAGTTTTTCCAGTGGGACCGGGTGGCGGTTAAATGCTAGCAGCTCTTCCCTGTTATATCGTATCCTGCTATAAACAGTGGCTCCGTCCACCGGCTCAGGAGACATTTGGGACGATCTGTGTGTCCGTGATATAAGTGGGGTGAAAAAAAAAAAGTGATCAAAAGAGAGAGGAAGGGAAAAAAAAAAACTCGGAATCGAGCCGCTGTTGCAAAAGGCAGCCGACTGGTGTGGCGCCGAGTGTGGCGTGTGTGTGTGTGTGGCATTACTGTTGAACCTCCAGCGTTCTCCATCGATGATGAGCAGAACCATCTGTCTATTTCAGTAACAGATAGTTCTGCTTAAGTGTATTATGAATTTTTTTTTATTATGATTGTCCGTTCATCCTGTAATCATAAATTACAATAAATTACATTCAGTACCTTTCCCATGAGACACAACCAACCTTTAACATTGTACACAGTATCTCTGCGATATACTGTAGCTCTGATCACTGCACACTCAGCTTCCCCAAAACGATCTTTATCCGTCTCACGAGTTAAGTTTTCTGCTCTACGCTGTAACTTTGAATTCTCTCGTGGCACTCACCTGTGAGCCGATGCATACAAGATTGTTCAATTCTTGGCTAAGATGTAATAATAAATATACTAAATAGGCATCTTTTGACTACAGGTAAGGCTTCACCTCACATCATTTCACATTAACCTAATTTGCAGTCATTTAAGTTGCATAATTTAGTTGTAGTTTATCAACACGTTTTACAATGCTACACTGTATTTTCAATGATGGCAAACATTTGATTTGCACTGTTTTGCCATTGAGTTACGCAAGTTGCGTTAATATTTTTCTCTATTTTTTGAGTTACCTGCTGGTCCACTCCTTCCTGCCTGTGTCATATACACCCCTTCAGGGCAGGACAGACTCAGGTGCTGGATCACACTCATGACATTTATTAACAGAACAAAACATAAGTCCAAAACTGTGCAAATATACAAGAAATTAAAAAACTTACAGCTGGCGTTCCTGGGCCAGCATCGCCCAGTGAGCGCAGGAGTTAACAGGGAGAATGCAGATACGAGTCCACATTGGCATTCAATAGTGCAGCAATGATTGCACAAACAGGCAGTCCTTAAATAGCAGTATGCCAATTAGCATGACTGATCACCGGTGTGGGTTTATGTGAGCAGGAGAAGGGAACAAAAACTAGTGATTGAGATCAGCGGGCGAGTGAGAGGGAGACCGATCAAAAACTGACAACTGACAGGATACGCCCACACGAGGCTACACGCCTCCTGATGGCTGTCAACAGGAAAGGGGACAATATAGAGATATAAAGGAATAAAATATCACACCCCAGTATAATTATAAATAAGTACAGAAAAATAAAAATATAACAAAAACAGAAAAATGACAGGCAGAACATAAATACATGAACCCAAAGGCACAAAATACAAGAGATGAGTGATAAACAGGAAAAAAGCCATGAAACTGAATGTGGAGGAAATCTCCAGCCCTCGGTTCATGACAGAGCCCACCTCTCAAGGGGTGGGACCCAGACACCCCATGGTAACATCAGAAGAAAAAGAAAAACCTGCCCCCCCCCTCCCCAGCAGGAACCCGGGTGGTGGGGGGAACATGCTAGGAGGGAACAAAACAACCCTGCTGAGGACCCACACTAGAAAACACAGAATAAAGGCCCCCAGCCCACGGAGCTCTAAAGTTCAGGGAGCCGCCCAAAGTCCCAGGCCTGGTGGATGGCAAAGTGAACCAAGTCAGGTAGCCTGCGGAAGTCCCAGGCCAGCTGGACAACCAGGTGGTACAAGTTGGGTGGCTTGCTGGAGAACATGGACCACCCGACCTGGCAGCTCAGTCTCTTTGGCGGCCGGCCCAAATGCTTGAGGACAGAGAGCTGAAGATCTGCAGCACCCGCAGTGGCTCCGGGCTGGAGCACTGCAGCACCCCCGGTGGCTCAGGGCTGAAGCACTGCAGCACCCCCGGTGGCTCCGGGCTGGGCCAACATTGCATCCTTGGTGGGCCTCGGGTTGGAGCACAGTGCCCATAGCGGACCCAAACTGGAGCGCAGCACCCACGTTGGGCTGATGCTGGGGCACAGCACCCATGGAGACCCAGACCGAGGAGGAACCCAGATGACTGCCTCGGACAGAGGTGGAGCTGCACCCACGGAGGTCCCGGGCTGGGACTGGGCACCCGCGAAGACCTCCTCAGCAACGAAGGCTGGACCCTGAACGACCTTGGGTGGCGCACCTGGACCCACGGAGACCTCTGGTTGTGCTGGATCGTCTCCGGTGACCCTGGGAAGAAGCTCAGAGGAGACAGATGGAGAAGGGGGGTCAGGGTCACCAGCAGCGGCGGAGCTGGGTGAGGCGCGCTCAGGTGGAGCGGGTGGCTACACCTGGCTCTCTTCACCAAGAGTCAGGCAAGATTATTCTATAACAGAGAGAAGGAAGACAAAAGAGAGCACTTGCTTGATCTTGAGCTCCACCACTGTTCAGGACTCCGACGATCCAGACGATGGCGATGTTTCAGGCTTGGCCCTCAGGAGGTCCAGCTCAGCTGCTGACTCTGTTGCGGCAGCCCCCGCAGCAGACATGATGGTGGTTGCAGTCATAGTGGACCCAGATGAAACAGTCCATGCTGGTGGCTCTTCCAGCGTGGCAGCTGGGGTTCGGCTCCGTGCTGGCACTGGGTTTGGATCTTCCAGGGCCACGGGCTCCACCATCATACGGCGACTCGGTTCTGAGGCTGGCGGACACTCAGGAATAATCAGAGGAGACACGGAGAGGACAGGTGAGGAACAATTGGCTGCAGCAGGTGGGGAGAGCTCAGGGGACTGCATTCACAGAGCTTCCCTACCAGGGATCAGGCAAGACATATCATCAGGAATTGAAACTGAATGAAATGTTACTTGCTTGTTCTCCTGGTGAACGATGTTGACTGCTGCCGCTGGAATTGCATCATCCCTCTCCGCATTTATGGCAAGAGTGGACCCATCTGAGGAGTGTGGAGGAGCCGCTCCTGTTATCACGGAGGGAGACGTAGCCGGAGGAATAGTGGAGGACCTCTTGCCCGCAGAAGGACACGCCAAGATGATGGGGGTTGCAGCAGTGATGGGAAAAGATTGGGCTGTCGGGACAGCTGACGAAAAACGGAGAGAACGAGGCTCCACTGCTGGAGCTGTCAGGCTCGGTGTCTGGGAAGAGGCTGGCAAGGAGGCAGGAGGAATTCTCTGGCGACGTGCCTGCTGGAGCTGGAGGGGAATCGGGTGAAATGGGAAGGCAGAATATGGCGAGGAGTATGTCTGTGGCCTCCGAGTGATTCCACAGGCTGGGGAATGCCTTCATCACTCGCACCGCGCCATCCCAACTCTCTTGGACTGTCTTGAGAGAACGGGAGGCCTGTGTAAGCGACCAAAAGCCCTCCAGAAAACTCACCGCCTGCCGCTCCATGTCGTCCAGGTTGGACATGGCGAGCTCCGACACACAGGTGGATGAAAAAGCAAAAAGGAAAAAATGCCCAAGTGTGACAGCTGAGTCTTAATTTGGCTGGGCTATTCTGTCATATACGCCCCTTTGGGGCAGAAGAACAGACTCAGGCGCTAGATCACACTCATGACATTTATTAACAGAACAAAACATAAGTCCAAAACTGTGCAAATATACAAGAAATTAAAAAAAATACAGCTGGCGTTCCTGGGCCGGCATCACCCAGTGAACGCAGGAGTTAACAGGGAGAATGCAGATACGAGTCCACGTTGACATTCAATAATGCAGCAATGATTGCTCAAATAGGCAGTCCTTAAATAGCAGTATGCCAATTAGCATGACTGATCACCGGTGTGGGTTCACGTGAGCAGAAGAAGGGAACAAAAACTAGTGATTGAGATCAGCTGGCGAGTGAGAGGGAGACCGATCAAAAACTGACAACTGACAGAATACGCCCACACGAGACTACACGCCTCCTGACAGCTGTCAACAGGAAAGGGGACAATATAGAGATATAAAGGAATAAAATATCATACCCCAGTATAATTATAAATAAGTACAGAAAAATAAAACTATAACACTAACAAACAGAAAAATGACAAGCAGAATATAAATACATGAACCCAAAGGCACAAAATACAACAGATGAGTGATAAACAGGAAAAAAGCCATGAAACTGAGTCTGGAGAAAATCTCCAGCCCTCAGTTCATGACAGCCTGGTGTCAAAGAGGAGGCTGAGGGTGGAGCTGGTTTAAATGCAGAAGTCAGCAAAATGGAGTAAACCATCTGCTGTGACAGCATGGGGGGGTGTTTGTAGTTTGTAAAGCTTTATTTTTGAGTAGAGTTCTTTTTAGTTGACCTCTTTTAACCAAACGGTCCATTTATGTTCCTACGTATTTTTGACCTTTTTGTCCTTTGGGGTATAATAAAACCCATATTTTGAGAATTACACCTGTGTCTGCATGTCCTTTAACCTCTTGCACTCCGGTGTACCGCGGACGGGCACGTCTCTGCGTCCTAGAGCGCACGAGGGTGCACGAGGGCGCTGCGTCCAAGAGCGCACTGAAAAAAAAAGCTGCATTTCCGTTCTTCCACTACAGACACAGCCGCGAACAGATTAGATATGATTGACCTCTCATTCGACTAATAAGAGCCTTGAATTGGGTTTCTGAAACCTTGAAGAACCAATGACTGAAAACCTAGCAAGAAGGATCCGCCTACCAACGCTGCGAATGCAGCGAGCCAATTGAAGCACAGAAGTTCGAAAGCTGTTTTGTGTAAGGCTGGGTGAAGAGAGACTGCTGCAGCAGATGAAAAAAGGACCCGCAGGAAGAACCGCCACAGACCCAACAGCACGGAGACCACCCACAAGTGCGACCTGTGTGACAGGGACTGCCATTCGCGCATCGGCCTGTTCAGCTACAGGCGGTGCTTTTTATTTTTATTCCAGCAGAATAGACGTTTAGGATTCTCTTCCATAGTCATCATAGACTGACGGAGGCCGACGACGAAGGCTGGGTGACACACACGCGTTCGCCAGTCTTTTTTTCTTACTACTGTTATTTGTTTTGAAAAATCGTTCACTAAAACCGCAATTATGGAAGCGCAAAACCGCAATAAGGGAATTATGTTTTGACCGGGTCACGAGACCAGAACCACGAGTCCGTAATAAGCGGACCAGCTTCATGTTCGTCTGACAATGAGGAAGAGAAGTTCGCCAGCTATGCTGCTGCTGTGAACAGGTAAGTGTTATAAGCTAAATTATTCTTTATCCCTGAAAATTGTAATCAAAAATGACTTTTGACCGATCGGTAAATTACAACTGTGCGGCGCACGAAGTCCGAAGTCCGTGCGCCGCGGTACATGGTTTGTGTGCCGCGTCCGGACCGTGAACGCCCCCACCCCCCCCGCTACTCTTCTGTAGCGTAGGGGGGGCGGTGACCGCGGTGACTGTGCGCAGCGGTCGCCACATCGCCACATGACTATTCCGTCATGTAGCGATGGCCGATGTCCGTCCTCTGTAGCGGGGGGGTGGGGGGGGTGGGAGTTGTTATCTTCTACATTACAAATATTTTAGAATAATTTTTAGTGCACTGTAGGTTATTTTTTCTTGTAAAAAAAAAAAGCCACACATTTTTTACGTGGCATGCTTCTTTGTGTGTGGGGGCTTGTTTGTTCATTCATTCATGAATGAATGAATAAACAACCCCCCCCACACACACACACAGCCCTGAGTGTCGTGTCACCTTTCATTAGAGCCCAAGATGAAGCTTCTATATTGAATCATTCAAAAGTTACAGACGTTTTTCCAAACTGTGCCATTTGGCACAATTTGGCACAGTTCAAAAACGCCTGGGAACTACCTGAGAACAAAGCTGTGTAATATATTCATTTTTTGTGGTATTGTTACAAAATTTTGGCCTCAGCTGGATAACACTTGGTTCTACATTTCTGTTGCATTTTCCAGCCCGGATCTGAAGCTGTGTGTTATTTGCAAGCATTTGTATCCAAAAAAACACCCAGGCCAAATTAATTTTCTTCAAGTTCAGTATGTTTAGATGACTGTTACTCAGTGGCCGGAGCACTTAGAGAGATTATGACTGTTTTGCCAAAAAATTCAAAGTGTTTTCTTTTAAATGAGACCAACTCCATGAAGATGCTGCAAAGGGTTGAATAACAGCTTTTGATTTACTTTGGGCACGTTATTTTTTGGCGTTTTTAGGGAAATTGACCAGAGTGCAAGGGGTTAACTGCTTGGTCCCTTACAAACTGCAAATGGTACAATAAATCATTGTGGAATATGATGTGCATTTTTATTCCGTCGATCTTAAACAATAATTAGTTTTTTATGTTGCAGATAAAAACACCATATTGCATCAAGGGAAATAATCATTCAAGTGAATCAACTAACAATGAATGAAAAAGTTGATAACTTGCATTCCTGACATTATTTATTACTCTTCTCAGTAGGTAACAGTGTAATATATCAAATTACCTACAGTTGCAATCAAAATTATTCAACCTCCACTGCAAATTAGGTTTATTGGCAAAATATATAAACTAGCAGCTGTTTGCAATAAACAAATCAAACAAGAACACTTTAAATAGCTCAACACAGCTAATTATTGCAAGTGTTTTTCCCAATTCAACACAAAATGTCCCTCGACTACTGCAGTCTCAAAATTATTCAACGTCCTCTGTAGAAAAGAAGAACCTATGAACGGCTGCCACCAGGGTCCTGAGGAGGCAGGTGGCCAAAAACCCTCAACTGATTGCAAAAGACCTGCAGCTACTGAGGTTTTAGTTTCCACAGCAAGGCACACACTAAACACTGAAGGACTCAAGGAACAAACTCCAAGAAACACCAGTACTGACCCAAAAGCACAAGAAAAGCTGGCTCCAGTTTGCTCAAAAGTACATAAATAAGCCAACGAGGCTTTAGGATTCTGTTCTGTGGAGCAATGAAACAAAACAAACTTTTTGGGTATATGGATCAGCGGTATGTCTGGAGAAGGAAGAATGAAGCATACGCTGAAAAGAATACCCATGGCGGTGGCTCAGTGATGATGTGAGGCTGCCTCACTTCCTCTGGCACTGGAAACCTGCAGTGTGTGGAGGGCAAGATGGATTCAATCAAGTATCAGGATATCCTGGGAGAAAATGTCATGCTGTCTGTGAGGAAGCTGAAGTTTGGGCGTCATTGGACCTTCAACAAGACAATGATCCCAAGCATACCTCAAAGTCCACCAAGGCTTGGCTTCAGAAGAAGGCCTGGAAGATACTAGAGGCCATCACAGTCACCTGAGTTGAACCCCACTGAAAACTTCTGATGGGATTTGAAAAAGGTGGTTGCAGCACACAAACCAAAGAATATTAGTGAACTGGAGGTCCTTGCCCATGAGGAATGGGCTAAGATTCCTCAGAACACTGCCAGTAGCTGGTGTCTGGCTATGCATCACATTTGCAGCAGGTCATAACAGCAAAAGGGTGGTCCACTAAGTATGATACGGTAAGTACGATAAGTGAGATACTTGTCATGAAGGGGTTGAATAATTTTGAAACTGCAGTAGTCATTAAAAGTGGCATTTTGTGTTGAGTTTGGAGAAACCACTTGTAATATTAGTTGTGTTGAGCTATTTAAATTGCTCTTGTTTGATTTATTTATTGCAAACAGCTGCTAGTTTGTACATTTTGCCAATAAACCTAATTTGCAGTGGGGGTTGAATGATTTTGATTGCAACTGTATTGTTGACAATAATCTAGTAACCTAATGAGCTACTTTAAAAAGCAATGTTATCCTGCTCAGAAATACTGTGGGATGGCATGCGTTTACTAGCCTGCTGCCATGATCTGCCACAAATGAAAAGGGAATGAAAAAGGGCAAGAAGAGAATCACATTCAATAAATGATTATTGCTGCAGATCAAAAGCCCTTAAAAACCATCAGAAGCAACAAAGGAGTTAAATAAAATGTATCACATTAATTTTCAGTGTGGCAGTGTTTTCTATTATTTTTTAATAAAGTCTCTGAAAAAAACAGAAACTTGGTCAAATGTACAATCTTTGGTTTGAAAACTGCACCCTGTTTCAGATGTGCACCATTACTCAACACAAAGCACACTTTTTTCTCTGTATAGCTCCAATTTCTGTCATGACATCAGGCTTTTATGGGAAAAGGAGAGGGATGCCATGACACATTAAGTAGCTGTGTGATAACTCTATCAGCACTCATGAAATGAGAGAGGATTAACGGTTGTGTGTTTAAAGATGAAGAGGTTGCAGCAACTTACGTAAGATGTACTCCGAGCTGTCTGTGTCATAGTCATTATCCTCTGGAAAATGATTGATACGAAAACAGCTTCCTTTGTAGATACCTGTTGAAAAGCCAAAAGTGACCAGAGTGTTAATGAAAAGATTATAATAATGAGCAGACATGAAATGACAACAATCAAAGGAGAATATTGTGTCTCCATGGTGAATTTGGCACAAGCAGCGTGAAGCTTCAAGGAACTACACACAGACCATCTTGTCAATGAACATACATTTTTTATGAACCTCAGACAAATACATTGTGGAAAAATGAAGTCTCTTCTGGCCAAAGAATACCTAAGCTAGAGTTAAAGTCCTGTTTTCACCTCTTACTATGTCAGA
Source organism: Pholidichthys leucotaenia (assembly GCA_020510985.1). Taxonomy (NCBI): domain Eukaryota; kingdom Metazoa; phylum Chordata; class Actinopteri; order Cichliformes; family Pholidichthyidae; genus Pholidichthys; species Pholidichthys leucotaenia. The sequence goes on along the minus strand of CM035848.1, from coordinate 109,398,005 downwards.
AACCATTTTGGGACAGACTGGTGTGGATGTGAGGTTTGGAAGTTCTTAAGCCCTCAGGCTCGTTCTATTCAAAGAGCCAGACTTTTCACTGAGAACATCTTCTCTTTACTTTTAAGAGAATAAAACATTGGGGGATTATGAATATTGAAAGGTTAGACTTAAATTAAATGTCTGACTCCTGATTTTGCTGCCACACTGAATCATTTCTGTTTTTGTTTCTGCGTTGCTTACTCTGGATCTAATGTGAAATATTACACCATCAGGTGTATTAGCGGCAGCAGGTTCATATGATGGAAATCACTGAATTGTATTTAAAAAAATGGAGTAAGTTGAGCATGTATGTTTTATACATCATAAAAGTCATCAAATATTCATATTATTAATGAAAACATTAAAATATTGCACATTTCTGTTTCGCAGTTCAGATGCAAAAGTAAGATCAGCAAGAGGTCATTCTATGACCAAATTCAAGAAAAAGTCCCCACCTGACCATCTCACATTTCCCTGAAAAAAATCCAACAAGCTTTCTAAGCTGGCTTTTGGTACATGGAATGTCACCTCTCTGGTGGGGAAGGAGCCTGAGCTGGTGTACGAGGTTGAGAGATACCGGCTAGATATAGTCGGCCTCACCTCAAGCTCCGGTTCTGGAACCAGTCTCCTGGAGAGGGGCTGGAGCTTGGCCTTTTCTGGAGTTGCCCCGGGCGAGAGGCGACGAGCAGGGGTGGGTATTCTTGTATCCCCCCACCTTGCTACCTCTATATTGGAGTTTTCCCCAGTGGACGAAAGGGTTGCTTCACTGCGCCTTCGGGTTGGGAAATGGGTCCTGACCATCATTTGTGCCTATGCACCAAATGATGTTTCAGAGTACCCACCCTTTTTGGAGTCTGTGACTGGGGTGCTGGAGGGTGCTCCTCTTGGAGACTCCATTGTCCTACTGGGGGACTTCAATGCGCACATGGGCAACAACTGTGAAACCTGGAGGGGGGTGATTGGGAGGAACGGCCTACCCAATCTGAACCTGAGTGGTGTTCAGTTATTGGACTTCTGTGCTAACCACAGTTTGTCCATAACGAATCAGAATCAGAATCAGAATCAGAATCAGAATCAGAATCAGGTTTATTGCCATTGTTCATGTAGTACACAAACTAGGAATTTGTCTCGGTACAATGCTGCAACATTAAACATGATAAGATAAGAGAAATAAACTATACATGTAATAAAGTGTAGGATAAGATTAAGTGATACTGGTCAACAGTTAAAATATATATTAGCCAGCAGCAGATACTGTGGAGAACTATATAGTGCAGTCGGTAATGCAGGAAGAAAACAGTGATGATTGACATGAGTCTGGTTGAGCTGCTGTACATGGTGCACGAGAATCAATAAGTCACTTAGTGTTCAGCAGTCTAATGGCAGAGGGGAAGAAGCTGTTCATGTGACGGGAGGTTTTAGTCTGGATGGACCGAAGTCTTCTACCAGAGGGGAGGGGGGCAAACAGTACGTGACCAGGGTGTGAGGGATCGGCTATGATCCGGCCAGCACGCCTCCGGGTCCTGGAGATGTACAGATCCTGGAGAGATGGGAGCTTGCAGCCGATCACCTTCTCAGCAGTGCGCACGACGCGCTGCAGCCTTAGTCTGTCCCTGGCAGTGGCTCCTGCGTACCACACGGTTATGGAGGTGGTGAGGATGGACTCGATGATGGCTGTGTAGAACTGCACTAACATCTTGGTGGGTAGCTTGAGCTTCCTCAGCTGCCGCAGGAAGAACATCCTCTGCTGGGCTTTTTTGATGAGTGAGCTGATGGTCAGCTCTCATTTGAGGTCCCTGGTGATGGTAGTGCCTAGGAAGCAGAAGGAATCAGCAGTGGTGATGGGAGAGCCTGAGAGGGTGAGGGGGGGCAGAGGAGTAGTGACTTTCCTGAAGTCTACAATCATCTCCACTGTCTTCAGAGCGTTCAGCTGCAGGTTGTTATTGCTGCACCAGGACGCCAGCTGGGCCACCTCTCTCCTGTAGGCGGACTCGTCGCCGTTGGAGATGAGCCCGATGAGGGTGGTGTCGTCCGCAAACTTGATCAACTTGACAGACTGGTGGCTGGAGGTGCAGGAGTTGGTGTAAAGGGAGAAGAGTAGGGGGGAAAGTACACAGCCCTGGGGTGATCCGGTGCTGATGCTAGTATAGTCTGAGACAGTCTTTCCCAGCCGCACATGCTGCCTCCGGTCCGTCAGGAAGTCGATGATCCACCTGCAGAGGGAGTCAGGCACGTTGAGCAGGGACAGCTTGTCCCGGAGCAGAGCAGGGCGGATGGTGTTGAATGCGGAGCTGAAGTCCACAAACAGGATCCTGGCGTAGGTTCCCGGGGAGTCCAGGTGCTGCAGGATGGAGTGGAGGGCCAGGTTGACTGCATCGTCTACAGACCTGTTGGCTCGGTAGGCAAACTGCAGCGGGTCCAGGAGAGGGGTGGTGATGGACTTGAGGTGGGACAGGACCAGGCGCTCAAAGGACTTCATGACTACAGAGGTGAGCGCTACAGGTCTGTAGTCATTAAGTCCAGTGATCCGTGGCTTCTTGGGGACAGGGATGATGGTGGAGGATTTGAGGCAGGACGGCACGTGGCATAACTTAAGGGAGGTGTTAAAAATGTCTGTGAATACAGGAGCCAGCTGTTTCGCACAGAGTCTCAGGGTGGAGGGAGACACGCCGTCTGGGCCGGGGGCCTTGCGCGGGTTCAGTCTGGAGAACTGTTTGAGCACATCCTGCTCACTGATGATAAGGGGAGGGGGGGAGGAGGGGGGGTGCCTTAAATGAAGTAGGGAATGTGGAGGCTGTGGAGCTGGAGGGAGGGGGGGAGTTGGACACAGATGACGAGGTGTCAAAACGGGCATAGTGTTGGGACAGTCTTTGACAAAGGGCTTTGTCATCCTGACCTTTAGGAGCCTTAGGTCGATAGTTGGTGATTTGCCTCAGTCCTCTCCACACGGAAGCCGAATCATTAGCAGTGAACTGCTGCTGGAGTCTCTCTGAGTATAGAAATTTAGCCCTCTTCAGCTCTCTGTTAAACCGGTATTTAACCTCCCTGTAGCAGTCCCTGTCTCCACTTTTCAGCGCTGCTTCCTTCTCCTTCCTGATCTGTCTGAGCTTAGCTGTGAACCAGGGTTTGTCATTAGAGTAACTTACCCTGGTGCGTGATGGAAGAATGTTCTCTTCACAAAAGTGGATATATGAGTTCACAGTGTCCGTGTACTCATCCAGATCATGCGTGGCTCCTTTAAGCATGCCCCAGTCAGATATTTCCATGCACGTTTCCAGCTTCTCCTCAGCATCACTGGTCCGTATCTTCGTAGTGCTCACAACAGGTTTAGTGAGCTTCAATCTCTGTCTGTATGTGGGAATGAGGTGAACCATCACGTGATCAGATAATCCCAGCGCAGCTCGAGGGACAGCGCGATATGCGTCTTTCACTGTGGTGTAACAGTGATCCAGTGTGTTTAATCCTCTGGTGGGGCATTTAATAAACTGTTTGTAGCGGGGGAGATCGTGGCTCAGATTGCACTGATTAAAGTCGCCAGCCACAATAATCAGCGAGTCTGGAAAACTCCGCTCTGTGTGTTGAATGTGATCCGCGAGCACGCGCTGAGCTTCGCGCGTGTCCGCGTCGGGAGGGGCGTACACAGCGATCATTATGAAAGAAGCAAACTCCCGCGGGGAATAGAAGGGCTTGCAATTGATAACAAGAAATTCCAAGGCAGGAGAACAGTGTTTGGAAATTACCGTTACATCAGAGCACCAGCTGCAGTTGATGTAGAAGCAGACACCGCCTCCTGTGGTCTTGCCGGAAAGCTCTGTGTCACGATCAGCACGGAAGAGCTGAAAGCCGTCGAGGCGCAGCGCGCTGTCCGGTATATTTTCCCGGAGCCAGGTCTCAGTAAAGCAGAGGACAGCTGAGGAGGCGAGGTCCTTAAAACGCATCAGCAGTCTCAGTTCATCTACCTTGTTAGAGAGAGAGTTGGTATTGGACAGAAATATGCCAGGCAGCGCCGTTCGCGAGCCTCTCCTGCGAAGTCGTACGAGAGCGCCCGCTCGTCTTCCTCTCTTCCGCCGTCTCACTTTCCGAGCCAAACAATAAACCAGATCGGCAGCAGGGGCTAGAAAAACTGGGAGGAGGTCCGTGGGGGTGAAAGTCCTGATATTTAGAAGTTTAGAAGTTTAGAAGATATTTAGAACGAGCACCATGTTCAAGCATAAGGGTGCCCATATGTGCACCTGGCCCCAGGACACCCTAGGTCGCAGGTCGATGATCGATTTTATTATCGTGTCATCAGACCTGCGACCGTATGTCTTGGATACTCGGGTAAAGAGAGGTGCAGAGCTGTCAATTGATCACCACCTGCTGGTGAGTTGGATCCAATGGCAGGGGAGGATGCCATTCAGACCTGGTAGACCCAAATGTATAGTGAGGGTGTGCTGGGAACGTCTGGCTGAGGCCCCTGTCCGGAAGGTCTTCAACTCCCACCTCCGGAAGAACTTCAACCACATTCCGAGGGAGTCTGGAGACATGGAGTCTGAATGGGCCATGTTCTCCACCTCTGTTGTTGAACCAGCAGCCCAGAGCTGCGGCCGCAAGGTGGTCGGTGCATCTTGTGGTGGCAACCCCCAAACCAAGTGGTGGACACCAGTGGTGAGGGGGGCCATTAAGCTGAAGGAGTCCTATCAGGCTTGGTTGGCTTGTGGGACTCCCGAAGCAGCTGAGGTGTACCGGCAGGCCAAGCGGAGTGCAGCTCGGGTGGTTGCTGAAGCAAAAACCTGGGTATGGGAGGAGTTCGGTGAGGCCATGGAACAAGACTTTCAGTCGACCTCGAAGAGATTCTGGCAAACTATCTGGCGGCTCAGGAGGGGAAAACAGCTCCCTGTCCAAACTGTGGATGGTGCAGATGGGGCACTGTTGACTTCGACTGGGGATATCGTCGGGCGGTGGAAGGAATACTTTGAGGATCTCCTCAATCCCACTGGTACGCCTTCCACAAAGGAAACAGGGTTTGTGGAGGAGGGGGATGTCTTGCCTATCACAGGGGCTGAGGTCGCCAAGGTGGTTAAAAATCTCCTTGGTGGCCAGGCCCCGGGGGTGGATGAGAGTCGCCCTGAGTACCTCAAGGCCCTGGATGTTGTAGGGCTGTCATGGTTGACGCGCCTCTGCAACATTGCGTGGAGGTCGGGGACAGTGCCTTTGGCATGGCAAACCGAGGTGGTGGTTCCTCTTTTCAAAAAAGGGGACGGGAGGGTGTTCTCCAACTTTAGAGGGATCACACTCCTCAGCCTCCCTGGGAAGGTCTATGCCAAGGTACTGGAGAGGAGAGTCTGGCCGTTGGTCGAACCTCGGATTCAGGAGGAGCAATGTGGTTTTCGTCCTGGCCGTGGCACATCGGACCAGCTCTTTACCCTCTCGAGAATTCTCAAGGGTTCATGGGAGTTTGCCCAACCAGTTTACATGTGTTTTGTGGACTTGGAGAAGGCATTTGACCGTGTCCCTCATGGTTTTTTGTGGGGGGTGCTTCGGGAGTATGGGGCATCGGGCTTGTTGTTACGAGCTATTCGGTCTCTGTACGACCGTTGTGAGAGTGTGGTTTGTATTGCCAACACTCGGTCGGACTCATTCCCAGCGAGAGTTGGACTCCACCAGGGCTGCCCTTTGTCACCGATCCTGTTCATAATTTTTATGGACAGGATTTCTAGGCGCAGCGAGGGAATAGAGGGTGTCATGCTTGGTGACCACAGGATCTCATCTCTGTTGTTTGCAGATGATGTTGTTCTGTTGGCTTCATCCAGCAATGACCTACAGCTCTTGCGGGGACGGTTTGCTGCTGAGTGTGAAGAATCAGCATCTCCAAGTCCGAGTCCATGGTCCTCAGCTGGAAAAAGGTGGGTTGTCCTCTCTGAGTTGGGGACAGGCTCTTACCTGAAGTGGAGGAGTTTAAGTATCTTGGGGTCTTATTCACAAGTGAGGGGAAAATGGAGCGAGAGATTGACAGACAGATCGGAGCAGCATCTGCAATGATGCAGACGTTGTACCGGTCTGTTGTGGTGAAGAGGGAGCTGAGTTCTAAGGCAAAGCTGTCAATTTACCAGTCAATCTACGTTCCTACCCTCACCTATGGTCACGAGCTTTGGGTAATGACCGAAAGAACGAGATTGCGGATACAAGTGGCTGAAATTAGCTTTCTCCGTAGGATTGCTGGACTCACCCTCAGAGATAGGGTGAGGAGCTCAGTCATCTGGGAGAGGCTCAGAGTAGAACCGCTGCTCCTCCACATTGAAAGGAGTCAGTTGAGGTGGTATGGGCATCTGATTAGGATGCCTGCTGGACGCCTCCCACTTGAGGTGTTTTGGGCACGTCCCACTGGGAGGAGACCCCGGGGCAGGCCCAAGACTCGGTGGAGAGACTATGTCTCCCAGCTGGTCTGGGAACGCCTTGGTATCCTCTCTGAAGTCCTCTCTGAAGAGCTGGAGCAGGTGGCTGGGGAGAGGGAAGTCAAGGCTTCTCTGCTTGAACTGCTGCCTTTGCGACCCGGACTTCCGGAAAAGCGGTAGAAGATGGATGGATGGATATCCAACATGTGCACACACTTATTAAAAAAATGCCTCTCTACTCTTATTGGTTTTTCTCATTAAAAAATGTCACAATGGGGATGAGACCTCTTTTGAACAGTGTTTCAGGAAGAGACACATAAAAACAGCTATATCACACACACTTTCAGCTGCTCCTTATTCGGGGTCACCACAGCGGATCATGGGTCTGCATGTTCAATTTGGCAAGGATTTTATGCTGGACACCATTCACCATGGAACTCTCCCCATTCACCCAGGCTTTGGATGGGCACAAGAAGTCCACTGGTTTTGTGCTTCTCCCATGGCTGGGTAACCCTGTTCTATTTATGCTGAGCACCAAGCTAGAATGCGGAAAGTAACACTTGAACCCACAAACTCCTGGCTGTGGGGCAGATGCTCTACTATTAGGCCACCCCTCCGGTATATGAAAACAGCTATATGAGGTAACGAATGAAGCTACAACCTTAACACAGAATTCTGGATGTTTGATTTTCCTGGAAAGTTTATGCAGCACCATATTTAAAGGTATGCATGAAGCACAATTTGAAAGACAGGGGATGAAATTTTTTTTTGCATATTCTACCACAAAAATGTTGCAGATTTAGAGGGTTTAAATTCCACAAGGTGCTGCTCATGAACTAGGTTAAACTTGTAAAATGCTGAAGTGCAATATCCCTGCTGACTCCAGGCGTTCAGCTTCTTCCGACAAGTACCCCTCTTTGTCCTCTCTGATGGCCACATTGCATAGATGGCTTAATCTGTGGTACTCCATCAGGTCGCCTCGGAGGTGGGCCTCTCGGCGACGGTCGACGATGTCCAGAGTCTGCCGAGAGATCCAAGGTCATTTTGGGGAAGATTGTGAACATCCCAGGGCATTGCGGGCAGACTGGATGATGTTTTGCTTGAAAATCTCCCAGTCGCCCACTTTGTCCGTGGACAGGGCAATGAAGTGGTTGTTGATAGAACATCAGAACTTAGTGACGATGTTGGGATCGCAGAGCTGGGAGGAGTCCAGATGGCACTGGTACTTGGCAGAAGGATTGGCCCGTAGCTTCGGCTTCAGCTGCACAACCAGCAGGCAATGGTCAGTGTTACCAAGCTCTGCTCCTCTGAACACATGGCTAATTGTCACAAATGACTTCCAGCAGTGGGAGATGATAATGTGGTTGAGGGCCTTTTGGGTTCTGCCATCTTGGCTGTACCAAGTCCAGTGATGGATGAGTTTCTGTGGAAACGAGGTGTCGGCTATGCAGAGATTGTGGGAGTGACAGAGCAGAAGGAGACGGTTACAATTGTCATTTATAAATGGATCTCCAAATGTGGTGCTGACAGGTGAACTGGGAGACTGGGCTGGGAGCAAAACTCTGGAGGAGAGGGTAGCGTTGGCATCGGTAAGAATGATGGCGATGTCATGTGGTGGAACCTGTCCAACAACCTGATTAAGTGGGTCAATGAAAGCATCATTCTGTCCTCATCTGCAACATCGGTGAGGGCATAGGCGACAATGACTGTCACCTTTCCATGCTGGTGAAGAAAGGGGGCCAAAAGTAGTCTGTCGCTCACTGGTATCCAGCTGATGAGTGACTTGCAGATAAGATAAGATAAGAGGCCCGTCCGCTTCTCAGGGCTTCCAAATGAAACAGTTATCGCCTTCAGTGGTTTCACCGCTGCTAGTCTAGTCACCCCTGAAGAGGTCACCGCTGCCCTGACCAAGATAAACAACAGGAAAGCCCATGGGTTTTGTGCTATAACTGCTGAAATGCTGAAGATTGGCAGAAATTGTACAATCCAGTGGCTCACCCACATTATCAATCATGTTTGGGTGACAGAGCAGTTCCCCAGTGACTGGACCAGGGGCATCATCCTCCCCTTCTGGAAGGGAAAGGGCAACAAACTCGTCTGCAGCAATCAGAGGCATCACCCTTTTGTCTATTCCTGGTAAGCTCTTCATCAGGATCCTCCTCAGTCATGCCTTTCCAGCCATCAGAGGCGGCCGTCGCCCTCAGCAGGCAGGCTTCATGCCCAACCGCTCAACCTCAGACCACATTTCTGTTGTTCGCCTAATAATAGAGAAGGTCTATGAATTCCACAAGGACCACCATCTCCATATAGCCTTTAGAGATCTTAAGGTTGCCTTCGACACCATGGACCACGCTTCTCTTTGGAGTATCCTGCAGACCCTTGGAGCCCCACCCAAGATCATAGCCCTGTTTCAGCAGCTATACAGCATCTTGGAACTTGGAGCTGTGCCCGTGTGAATGGAAAGGAGTCCGGCTGGTTTTCCATCAACAGTGGGGTCCAACTAGGTTGTGTGGCCACTCCTGATCTCTTCAATTGTGTCATAGACTATCTGATGTCCAAGGGCTGTGACCGGGTCCCTGGCATGCAGTTTGACAACTACCATCTGGCTGACCTTGAATATGCTGATGATACCATCCTGTTCAACCCATCCAACAGTCAGCTAAGAGATGCTCTGGTTGTCTACCATGAAGAGGACACAAAGCTGGGCTTTCAGGTGAGCTGAACAAAGACTAAGCTAATGCATGTCAGCGACGGACCGGACCCACCCCCGTTATACAGTGGGGCAAAAAAGTATTTAGTCAGCCACCAATTGTGCAAGTTCTCCCACTTAAAAGATGAGAGAGGTCTCCAATTTTCATCATAGGTATACCTCAGCTATGAGAGACAAAATGAGAAAAAAAAAATCCAGAAAATCACATTGAAGGATTTTTAATGAATTAATTGGTAAATTCCTCGGTAAAATAAGTATTTGGTCACCTACAAACAAGCAAGATTTCTGGCTCTCACAGACCTATAACTTCTTCTTTAAGAGGGCCCTCTGTCCTCCACTTGTTACCTGTATTAATGGCACCTGTTTGAACTTGTTATCAGTATAAAAGACACCTGTCCACAACCTCAAACAGTCAGACTCCAAACTCCACTATGGCCAAGACCAAAGAGCTGTCAAAGGACACCAGAAACAAAATTGTAGACCTGCACCAGGCTGGGAAGACTGAATCTGCAATAGGTAAGCAGCTTGGTGTGAAGAAATCAACTGTGGGAGCAATTATTAGAAAATGGAAGACATACAAGACCACTGATAATCTCCCTCGATCTGGCCTCCACACAACATCTCACCCCGTGGGGTCAAAATGATCATGAGAACGGTGAGCAAAAATCCCAGAACCACATGGGGGGACCTAGTGAATGACCTGCAGAGAGCTGGGACCAAAGTAACAAAGGCTACATCAGTAACACACTACGCCACCAGGGACTCAAATCCTGCAGTGCCAGACGTGTCCCCCTGCTTAAGCTAGTACATGTCCAGGCCCGTCTGAAGTTTGCTAGAGAGCATTTAAATGATCCAGAAGAGGATTGGGAGAATGTCATATGGTCAGATGAAACCAAAATAGAACTTTTTGGTAAAAACTCAACTTGTCGTGTTTGGAGGAGAAAGAACACCATACCTACTGTGAAGCATGGGGAGGGAAACATCATGCTTTGGGGCTGTTTTTCTGCAAAGGGACCAGGACGACTGATCCGTGTAAAGGAAAGAATGAATGGGGCCATGTATCGTGAGATTTTGAGTGAAAACCTCCTTCCATCAGCAAGGGCATTGAAGATGAAACGTGGCTGGATCTTTCAGCATGACAATGATCCCAAACACACCACCCGGGCAATGAAGGAGTGGCTTCGTAAGAAGCATTTCAAGGTCCTGGAGTGGCCTAGCCAGTCTCCAGATCTCAACCCCATAGAAAATCTTTGGAGGGAGTTGAAAGTCCGTGTTGCCCAGCGACAGCCCCAAAACATCACTGCTCTAGAGGGGATCTGCATGGAGAATGGGCCAAAATACCAGCAACAGTGTGTGAAAACCTTTTGAAGACTTACAGAAAACGTTTGACCTCTGTCATTGCCAGCGAAGGGTATATAACAAAGTACTGAGATAAACTTTTGTTATTGACCAAATACTTATTTTACAGAGGGATTTACCAATTAATTCATTAAAAATCCTTCAATGTGATTTTCTGGATTTTTTTTTCTCATTTTGTCTCATAGTTGAGGTATACCTATGATGAAAATTGGAGACCTCTCTTATCTTTTAAGTGGGAGAACTTGCACAATTGGTGGCTGACTAAATACTTTTTTGCCCCACTGTAGCTCGGGAATGATGCCGTCAAATTTGTCAATTTCTTTGTGTATCTGGGCTCCACAGTAACCAACAACGGGGACATGAAACCAGAGATCAGCCGCAGATGTGGCCTCACTGCATCAGCCCTGCAGGCACTATGGAAACCTCTATGGCGCTATTGTTCAATCTCCCAAAAAACGAAGCACCACATATACAGTGCAGCAGTCCTCTCCATCCTACTCTGTGGGTCAGAGCCATGGCCACTGAATAAGACTCTGGCCTCGAGAGTGGATGGGTTTGACAGTCGGGCCCTCAGAACCATCGAAAGCATCAGGTGGCCTCAGCGTACTTCTAATGACGCACTCTAAACCTGCACACATCAGCCTGCAGCATCCCACCTTATTACACAGCGGCGTATCCACTGGTTTGGCCATGTTCTCTGCCTCTCAACAGAACACCCAACAAAAGCCATCCTCATGTTCGATCCCAGGGCCTCAGGGTGGAAAAGACCTTGGGACAAACCACACACCAGTCGGTTCGATGTGGTGGAGAGAGACCTCCGACAGCTTGCAGTCCCTGTTGACGACGCAGAGGAGCTGGCCCAAAACCAGCAATATTGGCATGCACTAGTTAACCTGATTGGCTTTATGCATGGTGATGGCCACCCAGCCCTCACCCGCAGGAGTAGTAAGCAGTAAGCAGCAATATCCCCTGTATGGTGCCACAAAGCCTATAGAGGGAATGCACTGAGACAGAACTCTTGACAGTTACCTTAGATACACATTGTCTGTATACTTTATTAATCCCAGAGGGAAATTCAAGGGCATCCACCTGGATGAGGCAGACATGATGCAACACCAAACCCTTCACCATTCACATACACATTCCCACCTTGGGCCACTTTAGAGTCTCATCCATGACAGAGTTCCAAGGTGAAAACCACTGCTGACCAAAAAGAAGACAAAGACTCATCTCACATTTGCCCAAAAACATTTTGACGTACCCCAAAACTTTTGGACTAACAAGACAAAAGATGACCTTTTTGGAAGGCATGTGTACCATTACATCTGCTATAAAACTAACACGTTTCATAAAAAACCTCATCATACCAAAAGTCAAACATGGTGGTGGTAGTGTGATGGTCTGGGGCTGCTTTGCTGCTTCAGGACCTGGATGACTTGCCATAATTGATGGAACCATGAATTCAACTACCAGAAAATCTTGAAGGAGAATGTCCGGCCATTCTGGCTCTATCTCCTTGCAACATTTTAGTAGGATTACACAAAAACTATTGGGGGGGATTTTGATGAAATTTTCACCAGAGGTGGCCCTTGGGCTACCAAAGAACCCATTAGATTTTGGAGGTGATCCATGAGGATTATAGCTCCACCAAGGCCCTATCTCACAATGGACAGATGGAGGGATGGAGGGCTGGACAGACGGACGGATGAAGGGAGGGAGGGACGGATGGAGCCTGGTTGGAGGAATGCATCTCTTAGTGCCCTCTAGTTGTGTACTGCATTGTTAGCAGAGTCTCATTATTGCCAAAACAAAGTGTCTTTCAGCTTAGTACGAGGGCATTTTATGCTTACAGGAGACACACCAGTAATTTTTAGAAACAGCAAGTATTGATGTCCCAGGAATTATTGTTCTCCCTCATTATATTAGGGCATACTACAGTAATGCATAAAGTCAGACACAGTTGATTTTGCCAGTTATTCAAGAGAGTGAAAAAAGGATTTTTTTCAGACTTAGAAGAAATAGGTTCATCATTTTTAAAGTCAGTATTGTGCAAGGGACTTTGTTTATTGTTGGTTTTAAAGCTTTGTTAAATATTGGTATTGGAAATTCTGATGAGGCTTTACAATCGTGTTTTGTTTCTCAGAGGGTGTATGGCATTTGCATCTGACCATGATTCAGCTGAGTTATAGCTGCAACATCAAAATCATACAAAATCAGTGTTAACACTGGTTGATTAAATGCATTCTCTGGCTGTTTTTCTGTGCCTGAGCATATTCTGCATCTTCTTGTTAGATGTCATTCTGTATTTGACATCTCATTTAGATGAGTTACATATTTTTGGTTTGAAATGCTTTAAGGAGAAGAACATGCAGTGAGTACAAACCCAACACATACAGGGCCCCCTCTGGGCCGAATTACAAGGATGTAGTCCATAATCGGTTGTTACTGATGCAGAACATGTTTATAGGTGTTTCCCAGTTAATTTCCTTATCACAGCAGTGCATAAATGAATTTTCCGCTGGGCACAATGTGTAATAAAGAGGCTGGTCTAATTATTGTGAGGTGCGTTTTGGATAATCTAATCCAAAGCGCTCCTGTCCATCCCTTTAATGCACAGAGGTGCTTTATCTAAAGTGAACTCTGATCATGACGGCTTGTTTAAGACGAGTTTTGCACTTGTAAAAGGGTATGTGTGTGTGAGTGAAAATGCACGCAATAGTAACTCTGCATGGTAATAAGGAAGACATCAATCACAGTTTATGCCCAGTTAGTTATTTTAGAGAGGACAAACGGGTAAGAAACAATGCTGGGATGAAAAATCAGCTGAATGGTTTAATGTAGTGCACAAGGATACAACACAGACATGAATGGATTTGAAACTTCAGGAAAAGAGGATGATGCCTGTGCAAACTTCACTCCTGGCTCATGAGGATATGGAATGCTCCCTCTCCTGTTGTTTTCATCAACCCAGGGTCTCGTGTCCCATGTGGGGGTCTGCACAGAGTTGTGGCTCTCTGTCCCAGTCCAGTCCAGGTGACAGGAAAGGAGAAGCTCCAGCACATGTCCTATCCACCGCTGACCCCTGCCTTGAAGCAAGCCTGCTCGAGAACTCTGACCGTAGGAGCGCAGCGTGGGCAGCCATGGCCTGGCTGGAAACCCGGGGCCGCGTGGCCACAAGCAGATATGGATGCATCTCCTGTCTCTCTGGGAGTTACAGTGAAAAGTAAAACCCTGTTTATTCATTCCTTCATTTCCCTAAAAATTACATTTCATCCATGATGAAAAACAAAAATGTTGATGGAATAAAAATCTTAAGACTGACATGCCTCCCCCCGTGCGCTGCATCCACACCAGAACACACACATGCTCCCTGTTCATTCATTCATTCCCCTAAAAAAAGTCATAAATTAATCTATAGACGCCAATGGTAAGTCTGCAATTAAAATGAGAGTGTGGATGGATTAAAAAAAATAAATCAGTGTGTCATCAAATAAATAAAATGACGGGTGATTATAACTTACAATTCTCTCCATTAAAATAACAGCGCATGCCATTTCCTCATGAGCTCCGGAGCTGCATGATTTCAAAACACACCACTGAAATAGCATTAAACAATACACTTCTGATGACAGACTTCCTTTTTCCTGATCAAAAGTGCATTGTCATGACATGCACCATAATACTGGTGCACATGAGATTGCGCACCACCACCCTTCTTTGAACTGTCTCTCCATCTCCCAGCGCAAACTGGGCGCACTGTCTGCTGAGATTTAGATGATGTGACACAAAGCATAAGAAATAGACAACATGCTGAAAGAAACTAATAAAATACTGGTGTACGGCGGAAAGTCTGGTGCAAAAGCCTGCTGATGACCATCAAAATAGGGCCCATAGTGCTAGTTACTGCTTATGTCATTGTAGCCACTAGCATACAGCTGTAAACTGTAATGTTCCTGAGACACAATTTTTAAGGTTAATATCTGAGAGGGATAAAAAAAAAGAAAGCAAACTGAGTTTGAGTTTATTTTCATTTCCAACAAATATAACAATATTACAGAACAAGAGAGACAACAGAAAATAAAAACAAGAACAAATTAAAAAGTCTCCATCAGAAAAAAAAAATCAATAAAAGCAAAGATAAAGCGATGAAACGTCCTTAACAAGCGAGGTTCAGTCTGTCAGCTTCACCATTTCAGTGTCTTTAACACTGAGGTCTTCACAGCACTTGGTGATATTATGTCTCAATATGACTCTTTCCATCTCTGCTCTAAAATGTTCTCTTCTCTGACCCTGTGCCGGTTTTCTTTTGATTTTTGTATTCTCTACCAAGCACACAGTGAATCAATAAAAACAAACACTGTGCAATATCCTTCTGGGAAAATTCGGGACACAAAGTGTTAACACAGCAATTAAAAAGCAGATGAATTTGGTACCATAAAGCTCTAGTACCTTATTCCCCCTTTAAACGGGGTGGAGATTTAGCCAATTTTTGATCCATCAATGATCTTTAATGATCGCCATGGTCTTTTCAAAGTTTTGACTCAGTCCATCGCACAAGCATCTCCCAAATAATCCCAAAGATCAAAAAGTGGCCCAATCTCTCAATGGTCTCCGTGCTTTGTGAAGGGGCACTTGGTACCTCAGCTTACACTTATACCCATTTACACAGGGGTGGAGATTGTTGAGAGGTCATTCAGTGATAACAAAATGGCCAGATCTCCAAATAATCTTTCAATAATCTCTCAACGATCACCAAGATCTCTCAATGATCTCCACGGTTCTCAAAGCTTTGACTCAATCCAAAACAATGTCTCAATGATCGCCATGGGGAAGTGATCTCTTAGTGAGCACATTGATCTTCCAATGATCTTTCAACAAGATGCATGAAAAGTTTATCCAACCCTGAAGGTAGAGATGGCGGAAAGATCAGTGATGGATCACTGACCGTTCAATGAAAGACCAACAGAGTTCATTGAAAGATCGCTGGGAGATCATTGAGAGATGGATGAGATCGTTGAGTGCCCCTACAGAATTCACTGAAAGATTGCTTTCCTTAGTGATCATTGAGAGAGTGTTTTGAGTCAGTACAAAACAATCTCTTAGCAACTGTGGAGATCACTGGAAGATCACTGAAAGATCCTGGTGATCGCTCAGAGATCATTGAAAGATCTGGACATTTTTTTTTCATCTTTCACTGATCTCTCAACAATCTCCATCCCTGTGTAAAGGGGAGAGAGGAACTTATCAAATATCCATAGCTCTGAAAAAACTTTGGAGACCACTGACATGTTTCTGGTACAGAACCCAATGGCAGTTGCTGAAACAGATTCATACAGAGACTGGTTGCAAGTTTTGATTTTTTTATTAAAAAGTTGTTAACTGGATCTGGACTGGGGCTGATCTGGAGAGGGAAAGGCGAAGGAGACGAGTGTATTTGGGAGTAGCAAACAGGCAATAATCAGAGGCAATGAAATCTTAAAGAAGGGAGGAGCAGCCACCTCTTCAGTAGTTGTAGCCAGGGTATGGGGACAAAATGATTGCTTTTTTCCCTCACTTAACCACTTGCGCTCCGTTGTTCCGCGGGCGGGCAAGTCTCTGCGTCCTAGTGCGCACGAGGGCGCACTCCTGCGCCCTCGTGCGCTCTCGGACGCATAGTCCAGATTGTGGTGATGTAGGTGGTGTTGGCGTCCAAGCACCACTGGAAAAAAAAGCTGCAGACACAGCCGCGAACAGATTAGTTCATCTGATTGACCTCTCATTCGACTAATAAGAGCCTTGAATTGGGTTTCTGAAACCTTGAAAAACCAATGAATGAAAACCTAGGAAGGAGGACCCGCCTACTGTGAATGCAGGAGCCAATTGAAGCACAGAAGTTCGGGCTGGGTGAAGAGAGATTTACTGTTGCAGCAGATGAAAACAAAGGACGCTGGACAAACCTGCTACAGACCCAGCAGCATGGAGAACACCCACAAGTGGGACCTGCACTCATTCCAGCAGAATAGACGTTTAGGATTCTCTTCCGTCATCATAGACCGACGGAGGCCGACGACAAAAGTCGTAAATCATTCGCCCAAACGGCAATAATGGAATTATGTTTTGACCGGGATCCACGAGCGGACCAGCGTCGCGTTCGTCTGACAATAGGGAAGAGAAGTTTGCCAGGACTCTGCTGCTGTGAAGAGGTAAGGTGTTATAGGCTAAATTTATTATTTATCCCTGAAAATTGTAATCAAAAAATGACTTTCGAAAATTACAACTGTACGGCGCACGAAGTACGAAGTGCGTGCACCGCGATAAACGGTTCATTTGCCGTGTTCAGACCGTGAACGCCCCCCCCCCCCCCCCGCTGCAGAAGAGGAGCGGGGGGGGGCGTTCACGGTCCGAACGAGCCCCGGTCCGCGGGGGGAAGCATATGAGTCTATTCCGTCATGTAGCGATGGCCGTCCTCTGTTGCGAGGGGGGGGGACAACCCCCCCCCCACACACACACAGTAGCGGGGGGGGGGGGAACCGCTGTGACAGCGTTGCTGTGGAAACATGCAAGGAGTGTAATCTGTCATGTAGCGAGGGCCGAACTCCGTCCTTTGTAGCGGGGGGGGGCAACCCCCCCCCACACACACACACACACAGACACAGTCCTGAATGTGACCTTTCATTAGAGCCCAAAATGAAGATTCTACATTGAATTATTCAAAAGTTACAGACGTTTTTCCAAACTGTGCCATTTGGCACAATTTGGCACAGTTGAATGAATGAATAAATGAATGAATGAATGAATTTTATTTATTTCGGATAGTACATTACAGGTTAAAAGAAACTGTATAATATAACAACAAGGTCAAATTAGACAAAGACTCCTTCTACTATACAATTCCACGTGAGTTATCCGAAATGGGTGATGGCTGAAGCCGCAGCTTATATTGCCCACCCATATTCCATCCAAGAATTCAAAGGAGAAAAAAGAGAAAACAAGACAAGAGCGATTACAATTTAAAACAAGGCTAAGACAAAATGTGACTGAGAGAAAAAGAAAACTGAGCTAGTCTAAGTTAAGCGGTTACTATTCAAAAACAAATCTAAGACATAGTGTCACAGAGAAAAAAAGAAAAAAAGAAAAAAACTAAGCTACAATACAACACAGGCTGGAAATGTCAATCCTTATGTGAGTTTACATGTCGTCTTGTAAATATGTTTGGAGTATTTCTTCCTTTAGTTTTTGTTTAAATTGTCCAAGCTTTGTACATGATTTTAATTCAGGTCCAAAATCGTTCCATAATCTGACTCCTTGCACTGAAATACAGTGTTGCTTGGTGGTTGTTCTCACTGTAGGCTTTTGAAATATACATGTTCCTCTGAAGTGATATCGTTTCTCCCTTGTTTGGAACAACTTTTGGATATTTGCGGGCAGTGATAGAGTCTTCACTTTGAACATTATTATTGCGGTTTTAAAGTCAATCAGATCTTTCAACTTGAGAGTTTTTTGTTTAAGAAAAAGTGGGTTTGTTGGTTCCCTGTAAGCTGCTTTGTTGATTATTCTAATAGCTCTCTTTTGAAGCATAAAGAGTGGATATATGTTTGTTTTATATGTATTTCCCCATACTTCATTACAATATGTCATGTATGGGAGTATTAATGAATGGTACAAGGTGTATAGTGTGGGTTGATTCAGCAAATTTTTCACTCTGTGTAATATTGCAATTGATTTGGATACTTTACCTTTTATATAATTAATATGTGGCTTCCAACACAGTTTGTTATCAATTATTACTCCAAGGAATTTAGTTTCGGATACCCTTTCAATCTCTACACCATTTACACTGAGTTTGGGTACTGGGTAGTTGTGATGGTTGTTAAAGACTATAAATTTTGTCTTGCTTAAATTGAGCGTTAATTTGTTTGAATCAAACCACAGTTTCAGCTTTCCTAATTCCTTTCCGAGTGTATCCAGAAGTTGTTCCAAATTGTTTCCACTGCATAGCAGATTAGTGTCATCAGCAAACAATATTAAGTCCATTTTTTCTGAAACTTTACATATATCATTTATATACATATTGAATAATAATGGTCCCAAAACTGAACCCTGTGGGACTCCACAGGTGACCTTCAGTAACTCTGAGTTTTTGCTGTTAACACATGCAAACTGATATCTATTCTTTAAGTAACTACTTAACCAAAAAGTTCCAAAACGCCTGGGAACAGCCTGAGAACAAAGCTGTGTAAAATATTCATTTTTTGTGGTATTGTTACCAAATTTGGATCTCAGCTTGATAACACTTGGTTCTACATTTCTGTTGCATTTTCCAGCCGGATCGGACAGCTGTGTGTTATTTGCAAGCATTTGTATCCAAAAAAACACCCAAGCCAAATTTATTTTCTTCAAGTTCAGTATGTTTAGATGACTGTAACTCAGTGGCCGGAGCACGTAGAGAGATTACGGTTTTTTTGCCAAAAAATTTAAAGTGTTTTCTTTTAAATGAGACCAACCCCATGAAGATGTTGCAAAGGGTTGAATAACAGCTTTCGATTTACTTTGGGCATGTTATTTTTTGACATTTTTAGGAAAATTGCCCGGAGTGCAAGGGGTTAAGGGAGCAATGATGACGAGGGCCATGTGAGGATTTTTGCAGGATGAGTATAGAGATAGTGAAGTTGATTCGAGCCTTATCCTTCATGAACGTTGATGGTTCCGGGCGCGGGATCCTACTGCAGGATTCTTAGTTGAATAATATTATATCACAAAGACTCACTTGTATTTCCTTCCAGGGTTGAGGGAGCCGAGGAGCTGGCCACTAAGGGACTGTGTGCACAAGAGAAAGTTATTAATCCAAAGTGAGTGGAAGTTGATCAGAAAGCTTACTCGTGATCCTGGGGGAGAACTGTCCAAGGTAGTGATGGGAAGGCAGGCACCGGTGCTCTGAATGGGGCTCCGATCTTATCCAGGAAATATTTGTTGAGGCATGTTTCGAGGCGTGACTCGTGATGTATGTGTTGACGTCGGACCACGTGACTGGGTCAGGAAGCCAATCCTCGTCCCTCACGTTTTGGTTTGACTGTGTAAGGGATTTGTCACTTCCAATTTTCAGATGGAGCCAGCACCAAAAACACGGACTCCTCCCATTTGGGAACAGTTTGAGCTCGTTTCTCCCATTGATGTATTTTTGACAAATAGTGGCTATTTATTGAAACTGAGGTGATGGCTTAGCAGCAGTATTGTAGAGGGTGCGAAGGAAAAGGATGTGGAGGCGAGGCACGAGTGTAGATCGGCACAGATTCTTTATTGACCCTCTAACATGAATACAGCCTGTTGACCCCAGCACTGCCGCTGGGGCCCTCTTGGATGGTCTTGAGAGTAGAGCGTAGAGAGAAAGAGCTTGTTTCACTCTCAGCTCTCTCTCTCTCTACGCTCTACTCTCAAGACCATCCAGGAGGGCCCCAGCGGCAACGCTGGGGTCAACAGGCTGTATTCATGTTAGAGGGTCAATAAAGAATCTGTGCCGACCTACGCTCATGCCTCGCCTCCACATCATTTTCCTTCGCACCCTCTACATTCTCTGTCTGTATCACGGTATAAAAGAGCTGACTTTACATGCCTCACTAGCTCACACACAGCACATGGTGCTGCAGTGTGTCTCATGATGATGGAGGAATAAAACTCTTAAACCTTCAGCTCGCCGTGTCTCGCCTGAACTTATTTAGTTCCTTCACACTGGTGACCCTTGACGAAGAATGGAACACGAGGCGAACACCCCGGAGATGACCCGGACGGGAAGCCTCAGAACGCGTCATGGTGCGACCCTCGCCTGATCTTTTTCCTCCACACTGGTGACCCTGGACGAAGAATGGAACACCAGGCGAACACCCCGGAGATGACCCGGACGGGAAGCCTCAGCACGCATCATGGTGCAGCCCTCGCCTGATCTTTTACAAGCACCATGATCAACACGAGCGAACGAAGGAAGCAGCCTGAACGGGGATAATCATCGACGCCGACTGCGCTGATTTCCATCAAGCTCCCTGACCCTGACTCACCTCTCGACAACGGACCTTCCGCGCACAGAAGCCATGCGCGCACATCGCGGGGTTACGAGGACAGCACAACTGCCAGCTATGTGGTCACTGCGCCAGGCGTGCGCCACACACCAGGGACAAATCGGCTCTACAGACTGATACAGCGTCCTCCGCCGCTGCACATGCCCGGGTTAAACAGCCGATCGCCACCCTCGGAACCTTCAGGGCTGCTCACGCATCTGGAGCGGACGTGCAGCCAGCACACAGGACTATGTATGAGTTTTCCAGCCACGGCGCACAAGGGGAATTTAGCCGATTGCTTTCCCCGATGACTTTAGGGGCTGTTTCCCGCTGCTAAAGCCAAATTGCCGAGTCCCTGACACAGCTTCAGTTTATCACAGCCACTATGCATCCTCGGGGAATTTGGCCACTCGCCTTTCCCATATCCTCGCTGGACCAAAACACAAGAGAAGACAGAGATATAATTTTTTCACAGCCACAGTGGATCTCTGCCACGTTTAACAGGAAAAGTTCCTCATCATTGCGGATCCACACGCAAGTTTTGCGCGGCCAAGACACCTTTGATGTCCTGGACCGGTACTTGCTTACTCCCACCCCCTCAACCTCCTCCTGCACAGAGCTTTTCCCGCACCTCACTCCCAAAGCCGGCCGATCGCCATCTGGTTCCATTATGCACGACTGCACACTGGCCCGCCTGCCCACGATCCACGGCCGTTCAACGTGCTGGAACTCGGAGCGGAGCACACTGCCCTTTCCACCCCTCCCCCACCCCCCTCATGGACTGACATGCCCTCTGACAGTTCTAACGGAGCTGGAGCCAAACGGGGGGGGCGGGGTGTCACAACCCCTTCTGACCGTTTTGGGGGGAGCAGTGTGGGCACCCAGCACAATGCAGACTGATAATATTCACACTCAGCAGGGATTGCATATGAACAGAGAGCCCTAGGGGAACAACCAGAACAATGACTATTGTTATTCATCCCCGGAGTAAGGAGAGGAGTCTGGTGCCAGTTAATCACGTGATTGATATGTATTGTCTGATATGTATATCAATATGTAAATGTGCCATGCATTCTCTCTTGTCTGTATAAAAAAGCTGACTTTACATGCCTCACTAGCTCACACTGCAGCACACGGTGCTGCAGTGTGTCTCATGATGATGGAGGAATAAAACTCTTAAACCTTCAGCTCGCTGTGTCTCGCCTGAACTTATTTTGTTCCTCCACAGTATATCCATTTTGCAAGTGGGAGACCTGGGTTCAAATCCCAGCTGTGCTGTTCTTTTAATTTCATTTTTATTTGCAAGGTGAAGTGTCTCTTGTGATTCAAAGAGCCTAGATCATTATTACGCATCATTATGCTGAGGCACTATTGCTATTGTGTCCTGAATTAGAATGAGGCCAGAGTTGAATATACTTGGACAGTATAAGACTGTTGAAAAGTTATTATTTCTTAATAAAAATAGATAAGTAGTAAAAGCAGGGCAGCGCGGTGGCGGAGTGGTTAGCACTGCAGCAGCACAGCAACTCACCCTTGGCCGGGGGATCCTGGGTTCGATCCCAGCCCCCGACCAACAGTGATCTTTGTGGAGTTTGCATGTTCTCCCCGTGTCTGCATGGGTTTACTCCGGGATTTCTTCGGTTTCCTCCCACATGCCAAAAACATGCACGTTAGGTTAACTGGCATCAAAACTGGGGATTCTAAATTGTCCTTTATTGGTATGACTGTGAGAGGTATGACTAGGTATGACTGTGAGAGTGAATGGTTGTCTGTCTTGACACCCTTGGCCGGGGGATCCTGGGTTCGATCCCAGCCCCCGACCAACGGTGATCTTTGTGGAGTTTGCATGTTCTCCCCGTGTCTGCATGGGTTTACTCCGGGATTTCTTCGGTTTCCTCCCACATGCCAAAAACATGCACGTTAGGTTAACTGGCATCAAAACTGGGGATTCTAAATTGTCCTTTATTGGTATGACTGTGAGAGGTATGACTAGGTATGACTGTGAGAGTGAATGGTTGTCTGTCTCTCTGTGTTGGCCCTGCGATGGACTGGCGATCTGTCCAGGGTGTACCCTGCCTCTCGCCCAAAGATGCTGGGATAGGCTCCAGCCCCCCCCCCCCCCCGGCAACCCGAAAAGGATTAAGCGGAAGAAGATGGATGGATGGAAGTAGTAAAAGCACAGGAAGTAACACAGACACATTCACTGGAGTCACCCCAGTTTTATTATTTCTTTCTTCCCTTATGATCATTGATATTTCTTAAAAAACAGCACATTTATTTAAATTGAAAAATACACATTGTAAAAATCTGCAAGCTGTATACTTTGTTGACTACATGGCCTAGTAGAGCAAATGAAGTTCCACATGAGGCCTCGTCTATGTGAACCATTTTGATGAAAGGCTCAAGTGTTCAAGAATGCTTCAACTACTCATGATTAAGTAATAGCTTAGAGGTAAAATGTCTGTCCTGCAATTGGGAAGCTAGGGTTTAAGTCCCAGCTGGGCCATTCTACTAATTTTTTTCATTTGCACAGTGAAGTGTCTGTTGTGTTTCAAAGAGTTTGGATACAACAATAACAACTTTATGCTGAGGCACTATTGTGCCCTGCATGACAATAAGGACAGAGATGAATGTACTGAGAAAGACAGTATGACTGTTGAAAAGTTATTATTTCTTTAAAAAAAATGGATAAGTAGCGCAAGCACATTCACTGTAGTCACCTCAGTTTTATTATTTTCTGCCTTATGATCATTGATATTTCTTAAAAGACAGCAGATTTATTGAAATTGAAAAAAAAAATACACATTAAACCAACAATACCCTTGTAAAAATCAGCACGTTGTATACATTTTGTCCACTAGATGGCCTGGTAGAGAAAATGAAGTCCCACATGAGGCCTTGTCTATGTGAACCATTTTGATGAAAGGCCTCAAGTCCTCCAGAAAGCCTCATTTGGCCATCAAGAGTCCAAGGAAGGTGAGAACAGAGGCTTGACAAAGGTCACAGGGAAGGCAGGAGAACCAGCACACACAGCAGTGAAAATACCAAAGCAAACCCACAAATAACCAGGAGACACTCAGCAGTACTTATAGGGAGGCAGTAATCAGCACAGGTGTGTAATCAGCAGCAGCTGCAATCAACTGTGCTCTTACCTCCAGATCATAACACGCTTTATCTGCTTTTACTATATATATGTACACTACTGTTCAAAAGTTTGGGGTCACCCAGACAATTTTGTGTTTTCCATGAAAAGTCACACTTCTATTTACCACCATGAGTTGTAAAATGAATAGAAAATATAGTCAAGACATTGACAAGGTTAGAAATAATGATTTGTATTTGAAATAATAATTTTTTCCTTCAAACTTTGCTTTCGTCAAAGAATCTTCCATTTGCAGCAATTACAGCATTGCAGACCTTTAGCATTCTAGCTGTTAATTTGTTGAGGTAATCTGGAGAAATTTCACCCCACGCTTCTAGAAGCCCGTCTCACAAGTTGGATTGGCTGGATGGGCACTTCTTGCATACCATACGGTCAAGCTGCTCCCAAAACACCTCAATGGGGTTTAGATCTGGTGACTACACTGGCCACTCCATTACAGATAGAATACCAGCTGCCTGCTTCTTCTCTAAATAGTTCTTGCACAATTTGGAGGTATGCTTTGGGTCATTGTCCTGTTGTAGGATGAAATTGGCTCCAATCAAGCACTGTCCACAGGGTATGGCATGGCGTTGCAAAATGGAGTGATAGCCTTCCTTATTCAAAATCCCTTTTACCCTGAACAAATCTCCAACCTTACCAGCACCAAAGCAACCCCAGACCATCACGTTACCCCCACCTTGCTTGACAGATGGCGTCAGGCACTCTTCCAGCATCTTTTCAGTTGTTCTGCATCTCACAAATGTTCTTCTGTGTGATCCAAACACCTCAAACTTCGATTCGTCCGTCCATAACACTTTTTTCCAATCTTCCTCTGTCCAATGTCTGTGTTCTTTTGCCCATATTAATCTTTTTCTTTTATTGGCCAGTCTCAGATATGGCTTTTTCTTTGCCACTCTGCCCTGAAGGCCAGCATCCCAGAGTCGCCTCTTCACTGTAGATGTTGACACTGGCGTTTTGCAGGTACTATTTAATGAAGCTGCCAGTTGAGGACCTGTGAGGCGTCTATTTCTCAAACTAGAGACTCTAATGTACTTATCTTCTTGCTCAGTTGTGCAGCGGGGCCTCCCACTTCTCTTTCTACTCTGGTTAGAGACTGTTTGTGCTGTTCTCTGAAGGGAGTAGTACACACCGTTGTAGGAAATCTTCAGTTTCTTGGCAATTTCTCGCATGGGATAGCCTTCATTTCTAAGAATAAGAATAGACTGTCGAGTTTCACATGAAATTTCTCTTTTTCTGGCCATTTTGAGCGTTTAATCGACCCCACAAATGTGATGCTCCAGATACTCCACCTGCTCAAAGGAAGGTCAGTTTTACAGCTTCTCTAACCAACTAAACTGTTTTCAGCTGTGCTAACATGATTGCACAAGGGTTTTCTAATCATCCATTAGCCTTCTGACGCAATGAGCAAACACACTGTATCATTAGAACACTGGAGTGATAGTTGCTGGAAATGGGCCTCTATACACCTATGTAGATATTGCACCAAAAACCAGACATTTGCAGCTAGAATAGTCATTTACCACATTAGCAATGTATAGAGTGTATTTCTGATTAGTTTAAAGTTATCTTCATTGAAAAAAACAGTGCTTTTCTTTCAAAAATAAGGAAATTTCTAAGTGACCCCAAACTTTTGAACGGTAGTGTATGTGTTTGCATAAAATGAACAATTTTATTTTCTAACCTACTGAAAACAACTCAACCAAATTCCAAGTCAAAATATCATAATTTAGAGCATTTATTTACAGAAAATGACAACTGGTCAAAACAAAAAAGATGTTGCTTTTTGATGTGCTTTTAGATCCAATAATGAAAAGAAAACAAGTTCATGTTCATTCTTAAACACTACAACACTTAAGCTTTAACTGAAGAAGAACTCAGAAATCTGTATTTGTAGAGTAACTGGTTTTTATTCACAGCTTTCATGCTTCTGACCATGCTTAGATGATCTCCTTATCAGTTTTGTTGCGGTGACCCATCACAATCTACAGGGAGATTCATCCTCACACTCAGAAAGTCCGGAAGAGGCAGAGGACCATTCACATACGGACAGAGAGCCCCTGGGGGGACAACCAGATCAATGGACTATTGTTTATACATCCTCGGATTAAGGAGAAGACGTCCGGGCGCCAGTTGGTCAGGCTAATCATATGTATTGACTGATATGTATAGCAATATGCTAATGTGCCATGCATTCTCTCTGTTTGTATAACATATAAAAGAGCTGACGATACATGCCTCAGCAACACAACACAAGACGACACAGCACAGCAGAACACAGCACAACACAGTACAGCACAGTAGTGCACAGCACTACAAGTGCGTCTCATTTTGATGGAGGAAATAAAACTCTGCAACCTTCCAGATCGTCATATCTCGCCTGAACTTATTCCTCCACACTGTCATGATTAATTAAGTTTGACAGCTCATGTTCACGATGCCAAAGCACAGGAAGGAACCACACAGAGGGGCACATTTGAAAGTTTATTAAATAGCAAAAACACAAGTGCACAGCTGCAGAGACAGTAACTCACTAGAGGAATAGCCCTGTGGAGAGAAGATGAGAGCCGTGAGCAGAGGAGTAGCGTAAGGGGAAACGGACAAGCCAAAATGCCACTTACTTGGGAAATCCAGGGAGAACCGGCAGTGGCCCAGTGAGGAATAGACAAACCAGTAGGGTGGGGGGAGATGAGCTGATGGTGCCTGACCGGGTGGAGTAGGAAGCTGAAAGACGGTGAGATGTGGCAGGAGAGCACGCACAGTCCTAGAGACACACCTGCACCGTGGCAGCAACCTGAAGGAAGAGGAGAAACAAGGTTAGACGACGTGTCAAAATCTGTAACTTTATACTTGCTTGCCTAATATCGCGCAGTATACCCAGACGAACCAGCGTTGACTGCGTAGAGAGAGCCTCAAGTACGCTGGCTGATGAGCGGGTGCAGGTGTGTCTTCTGCCTCAGGTGCAGTGATGAGTTGGTGAATGTGAGGCAGGATGGGAGAGGCGCACTCTCGCTGCCCATGACAGGGCCCCCCCTTCTAGGAGCGCCTCCTGGTGGTCCGGAGGGCTTCTCAGGGTGAGCATGGTGATAGGCCCGGAGTATCCCCTTGTCCAGCACTCACGATGAGGGGACCCAGGACCGTTCCTCCAGGCCGAGGCCTTCCCAGTCCACCAAATACTGCAGGCCCCGGCCCTGACAGCAAACGTCCAATACACGGCGTACAGTGTCGGCGGGGTGGCCGTCGATGATCCGAGGAGGCAATCCACGATGGTGAGAATCACCAACTTACCACGGTTGGGGGGGAGTCCGGTGACGAAGTCCATGGCAATGTGAGACCACGAACGATCAGGGGTGGGGAGGGGATGGCGGAGACCAGACGGTGGGGAGGAATCCAATTTCCCCTGGACGCAGGTCTGACAGACCTTCACATATTCTTGTACGCCCGCCGCAACGTGGGCCACCAGAATGCTCGCCGGACGAAGTCCACACTTTGAGCAATGCGCGAAGCGACTGGTGTGACCCCACTGGATGACATTGCTGTGGAGGGATGCCGGGACATACAGATGGTTCCGGGGGCACCCTACTGGCACAGGCTCCTGGGACTGGGCCTGGTGGACTCTCCGCTCGATATCCCAAGTAAGGGCTCCGAGGATGCACGAAGGCGGTATGATGGTTTGGGGGGGGGGGGTGCTACATCCCCGGAATCAAACTGGTGCGATAGCACGTCCAGTTTGGTGTTCCAGGCGGCAGACCGGTAAGTGATGGTAAAATTAAATTGCTGGAAAAACATCGCCCAGCGAGCCTGCCTGACATTCAGTCGGCGGGCCGACCACAAGTACTTGAGGTTCTTGTGGTCGGTCCACATGACAATGGGGTGGATGGCCCCCTCTAATCAGTGTCTCCACACCTCTAATGCCAACTTAATGGCAAGCAGCTCTCTGTCCCCCACATCATAATTCCTTTCAGCCGACGTGAGCCGACGAGATAAATATGCACACGGGTGGAGCTTCTGATCGGGGGGCGTCCGCTGCGACAGTACAGCGCCAACCCCCAAATCAGATGCATCCACCTTGAGGACAAACTGGAGCTGCTTGTCGACCTGGGCCAAGATTGGTGTTTCCATGAACCAGTGCTTTAATTTGACAAACGCCTGTTCTGCTGCCTCAGTCCAACAATAAGGGACCTTAACGGAGGTCAGCTGTGTCAAGGGCAGTGCCACCCCACTGTAGTTCCTGATGAACCTGCGATGAAAATTTGTGAACCCAAGGAAGCGTTGAAGCTGGCCAATCCAGCACTGCCCTCACCTTGCCCGGGTCGGCAATCAGTCTCCCTTCAGCCACTATAAAGCCCAAGAAGGTGGTAGATGTTGTGGAGAACTCACACTTCTCGGCCTTGACACAGAGCTGGTTCTCCAAGAGCCATTGTAAAATGGCCCTGACATGGGCTTCGTGTTCCTCTGGCGAGCGGGAGGAAATAAGAATATCATCCAAGTAGATAAACACGAATTGGTAAAGCATATCGCAAAGGACGTCGTTTATTAACCGCTGGAAGACGGCGGGGGCGTTAGTGAGCCTGAACGGCATCACTAAATATTCGAATTGCCCCTGGTGTGTTTTAAAAGCCGTCTTCCACTCATCGCCCTCGCGAATACGGACCAGATGGTATGTGTTCCTAAGGTCTAGCTTGGTGAAAACCCATGAGCGCTGAAGGAGCTTGAACGCTGAATTAATCAAAGGCAAAGGGTACTTATCTAATTGCATTGAGCTCCCGGTAGTCGATGCACGGGTGCAACGAGCCATCCTTCTTCCCGACGAAGAAGAATCCGGCTCCGAGTGGAGCCGAAGATGGCCAAATAAGGCCAGCGTTCAGCGATTCCTTTATGTATTTCTCCACTGCCTCCCTCTCCGGGCCAGAAATACTATACAACCGACTGGACGGCAGCCTCGCCCCAGGGATGAGGTTTATAGCACAATCATAAGAGCAATGAGGCGGCAGCGACAATGTTCTCGATTTGCTAAAGACCTCTCCCAAATTGTGATAAGCCCGGGGAATGAGGCTGAGGTCTGGTGGCTCGACTGGGGAGAGGGAAATGGACAGAGATGGGGAACACTCCACTGAACACATACAATGAGCCAAACAAAACGTGCTCTAGGAGGAGATGGTGTTTTTATCCCAAACAATCATTGTGTTATGCCTCCGGAGCCACGGGTAACCAAGAATCACCAGGGAAGATGACACAGGGAGAACCAGTAATGAGAGTTCTTCCTGGTGGTTCCCGGAAAGGAGGATGGAAATTGGCACTGCGCTACGAGTGACCACTGCAACATCCCAGCCAGATATGGTTGTGATCCTCTGATGACAGGGCAATTTACATGTGGGAATACCCACTTGCTTAACAAACTCAGCAGAAATGAAATTACCCTCTGACTCTGAGTCAACAAATGCCATAGTCCTCCTCTCGACCCCCGGTAATTGCATGAGGGCTGAAATAGAAAAATTACCGGAGGGAGAAGATTTAGTCCCGCCAGCCAGACCCCCATGCTTACTGACGGGCTATGTCTTTTTAGCCGCTGGCGGCATTCGTCCAGACTGTAGTTCATTAAACCACAGTACGCGCACGCACCAACTCTTCGCCTTCGCCGGTGCTCATTGTCAGTCAAATGCCGAGAGTGCTCCATCAGTTTGGGCGAAGAGCTGGCATCGCCAGTGTCAGTAACCATGGCGGATACACGCTCGGCGCGCGGGTGAGAGGAGGACTCGCGCTCCTTTGTGCGCTCACGGTATCGGTTGTCCAAACCAACTGCCTGATCTATGAGACCGTCGAGAGTCTCCGGGACAGGGTGAACCACCAGATCATCACGGAGTTGAGCATCCAACCCGTGGAGGAATGCACTGCACAAAGCAGTATCATTCCACCCCAAATCAGACGCTACAACTCGGAACTCCACCGAGTACTCGGCTGCTGACCAAGTGCCCTGGCAGAGCATCATCGGGCAACTCATGACATTGCCCTGACTCTCGGTACGGCCATACGCACTAGAGAATGTGGCCACAAATTGATCAAATGTGTACTGACGCCCCTCGGGGTTGTCTAAAGTGGACCGTGCCCAATCGAGGGCTCGATCCTTGAGCAACAGAGTAAAGAACTGGGTTTTGGCTATGTCCCCAGGGTACTTCTCACTGACCTGCTCCAGGTACATCTGGACTTGAATAAGAAACCCTTTACATTTCCCCACCTCCCCCGCGTACGAGGAAGGCGTGGGAATGGAGGTAGTATGGCGCACTGTAGTGCGCAGAGCAGGCTGAGGGGGAGAGGCTGGAGGAGGCGCTGTAGACCAAAGCGTCAACATATTCGACACCTGCTGCGTCAGCACAGCAAGCTGGTGCTCGGTCGCCGCTAGACATTCCAGAGCAGATAGCTCCTGTGGTGAGGCACCAGCTGAGCTACCAACCTGGCTGGCTCATTCTGTCATGATTAATTAAGCTTGACAGCTCACGTGCACGATGCCAAAGCACAGGTAGGAACCACACAGAGGGGTATGTTTGAAAGTTTATTAAATAGCAAAAACACAAGCGCACAGCTGCAGAAACAGTCACTCGCCAGAGGAATAGCCCTGTGGAGAGAAGACAAGAGCTGTGAGCAGAGGAATGGCGTAAGGGGAAATGGGCGAGCCAAAATGCCACTTACTTGGGAAATCCAGGGAGAACCGGCATGGACCCAGCGAGGAACAGATGAACCAGTAGGGTGGAGGGAGATGAGCTGATGGTGCCTGACCGGGTGGAGTAGGAAGCTGAAGGATGGTGAGATTTGGCAGGAGAGCGCACGCAGTCCTAGAGACACACCTGCACGGTGGCAGCAACCTGAAGGAAAAGGAGAAACAAGGTTAGACGACATGTCAAAACCTGTAACTTTATACTTGCTTGCCTAATATCGGGCAGTATACCCAGACGAGCCAGCGTCGACTGCGCGGAGAGAGCCTCCTTAAGTATGCTGGCTGATGAGCGGGTGCAGGTGTGTCTTCTGCCTCAGGTGCAGTGATGAGTTGGTGAATGTGAGGCAGGATGGGAGGGGCATGCTCTCGCTGCCCATGACAAGTTCCTCCTTCAGTAGACTGAGGTGTCCTTGTGTTGGAATTCAATAGATACTGAAATTGAATGGCTGCCATGCATGTAGTAGAGATGCTAATTTGGGAACAATTTTGCAGTGGTCTCTTTTTTTTTTTTTTTTTCCAGAGCTGTGTATACCTCTTTGGTCACCCAACAAACTCTCAATGATCTCTCCTGGTCTCTAAGTGATCTCTCAAGGCTCTTTCACAGATCTGATCACAGATAGATCACCATGAAAACTGTGCAACAAGCTCCCAAACATTTACACAGAAATGGCTTTTTAAGGCTTTAGGAGATCATTGAGAGATCAGGTCAATTTTTGTTCTCTCAGTGGTCACCCAGTGATCTCCGTTTGTGTAAAGGGGTCCTTAGAGACAAGGTAGATGAGCCACTGCTCATGCTTATGCTTCTCCGTTAACACTACATGGCGTATGCTTTGTGCTTTGTAAACCTAGGCTGCATAAGAAAGGAGGAGGAGGAGCTGTTTTAACGATTCCCTCCAATGCAAGCAGATGTCTTATGATAAGTTTACTTCATTTGAACATGTGGCTCTTAAGCTGAATTCCTCCTCCTGTGTGTTGTTTCTCAATGTTTACAGACCACCTAAATACCATGCAACCTTTTTTGATGATTTTACAAAGCTGCTGTCTATTATCTGTGTTGACTTTGTGTAGTTATTGTTGGTGATTTTAACATCCATGTTGACAACCCTCAGGACAGAGGGACCAAAGAATTGTGTTGTGTCCTTGATAACTTTGGGTTGACTCAGCATGTAATGGAAAAAACACAAAACAGAGGATACAGTCTGGGCTTGGTCATCTCCAAAGGTCTGAACATCTCTAAGGTTATGGTGATGGACCTTGCTCTGTCCAACCATTCTTGTGTTTTCTTTGAGAGTGCTATTAATGTCAACAGAAATATCCAGACAGAGGTCATCAAAAAAAACAAACAAAAACGGTACATCAGTGATAATACCACTGAAAACATTCATCCAAGCTTTGTCTTTCTCATCCCCCCACCCCCTTCACCTTCAGTAAATGAGCTTGTGGAAAATTTCAATTGCAAAATTACAAATATTACCAATGCCATTGCTCCCATCAAGGTCAAAGTGGTCACTATAAAAAGAAACCTCCATGGAGAAATGCCAAACTAGTAAGAACCGAAAAAAGACAGTATCAAAAAGCTGAACGCAGGTGGCGAAAAACTAAATTACAAGTTCATTAAGAAATCTAGAATGAGAGGTTGAGCATTTATAATTTGGAGCTGAGAAATGCAAGGCAAACATATTTTTCTGACATAATTGCCAAAAACACCAATAATGCACACACCTTGTTCACTACTGTTGACAGGCTAGCAAATCCCCCTATGTCAGTAGCTCCTGAACTTCTAGCCAACTGTGCCTGCAATGACTTCGCCTTTTTCTTTACTGACAAAATTCAGAAAATTAGTCTGTCAGTGCTCCTGTGCCAGGTGCTGGACATGTGCTTTCTCTGTGTCCATGTAAAGAAGACGTGAACACCATGGCAAAATTTTTTCCAATCGATCATAAAATCTTGGATGACATCATATGTCACCTGAAATTCACTACCTGCTGCCTTGATACCCTCCCAACAGAGTTTTTTTTTTTTAATCATTTCATATTGTATGGCCTCAGATCAGTTTTTTTTTTAAAATCATTTCATATTGTATGGCCTCAGATCTACTACAGATCATAAATATGTCTCTGCATTCAGGTGTCGTCCATCAGTGCTTTAAAATAGCTGTTATCAAGCCATTTCTAGAAAAAAGCAACAAGACACCTCACTCATGAACAGCTATAGGCCCAAATCAAACCTTCCCTTTTTTAGTAAAATAATAGAAAAAACTGTTTTTCCAACAACTGTACAACTTCCTGACATTAAATATAGTCCTTTTTCCACTAGTACCAATATAGCCCAGAACACCACGGTACGGTTTTATTCAGTTCGGTACGCTTTTGTATCCATCACACCAGAGTACCACTCAAGGTGGGTGGGATTTGTTTACAGGGAGGCGGCACAACCCTTCCGTGATGTAAAACAAGCAGCACAGGCAAAACACAAGATGGCAGGATATGAGGTGACTGCGGTCTCTGGCTTTTTTTGTCAGAGTAAAGGCAAAAAAGGAGAGCCAGAGAAGGCTATAGGCAGCGAGACGACACTCTGGAAAAGTACTGGAGCATTTAGGAAGCCATATAGAGCAGTATAAAGCAGAAGACATGAGGATACGAACTACATCACATATGAAGGTAAACTAATGATTGTGAATGCTACTTTGCTTTAAGTCCGCAGTACTACAATGTAATGTCGGCAAGTTATCGCTATTAGGTACTAAAATATGTATGCTCTGTGTGTGTTTCAGATGGCTCTCTTGTGGCAAAATTATCGCTTCAAACTGTGGGTCTGGGCGTTCAACACAGGCTCCCAGTGATGAGATGTCACCCCAGCTTCACGAACGCACAGTGGTTACAGAACTTCAGAATGTCTGTAGAAATGTTTCGCTTCCTGTGCAACAAATTGCTCTGATCTGTGTGAAAATCACAGAAACGGTTGAGACATCATGGGATGTACCTGCTCCAGCCAATGGTGTCGTGGCAAAAAACGATCAGCTGCCAAAAGTTGATTGCCAGGTGCCATACTGTAGTTATGGGGTTATAATAAACATAAAATATATATTTCAACAGGTAAACAGTACTGAGTTAGGTATAAGATATAGTTAACAATTATGATGCATTTTAAGCCAAAACAAACTGGATCTAGGATTAAACGCAATTAAAATAACAGTCACAAGATTACATGGAGAAATACATGGATTTACTGGATATATACATGTAGATACTGTATAAATATATATTCTCTGCATCAACAATGTACTATACATGTATTCATTTAGTATTGCACTAGGAATTTTGACAATAAACCTTTGTACTTTTTGCAGATGTGTCTCCACTTTTGTTTTATGTGTGAAGGTTACCACCAAGTGACATAAATTAATTAAATACTAAAAGATTGGAAAAGGTGTCTAAGAACAATCAAGTAGCTTGAGAAATCACTTTTGGTTTGGTGTAAGTCTGCCAATAGAATTATGAGCCATAAAGCAGTTTGTGTTAAAATGTTAAATCCCATTAAACCCTAACTCAGGGGTGTCCAATCATGTGCCATGGAGGGCCAAGACCCTGCAGGTTCTCTCTTCTATTCAGTCTCTTCAGCAGGTGTTTTCACTGATCAGCAGTCAGTGGAAGAAATTCAGTGGAATCTGCTGTTGAAGACACTGGATGGAGGAAAAGCCTGCAGGGTCTTGGCCCTCCATAGCACATGATTGGACACCCCTGCCCTAACCCATTATTAGAAAATACAGATGCTAATATGGCCCAGAATTCCTCCATATACTGATACTATCACTAAAGTGTGCATTGTCTTCTGCACTGGCACATCCAATAACGCAGTCTTCAGTAAAATAAAATAACTGTTTTTGGTTACTTTTTCTTAAAAATGAGCCATTACTTTCAACATCACTGATAAATGGTTTGTACTGTTGACTCTTTTCCCACTGGCGTCTTAACAGACAAAACAGAAAATCATGATGCAAACACATAAGTCACTAAATTGTTTATTACAATCAGCAGCAAATTCCAGATTATTCAGAATGTGCAAAATTCAAACTGAAAAAAAAACAAAAAACCTTAGAATGGGTCACACATGCCTGCCACGTTGCCTCACTAGCCACGGTTACATGTGCAAAATTTCTTCAATCTGATTACAATTCAGATCAGAACTTCACTGTTTACATGGATCCTGAAAAAGTTGATCCGATTAGGATATGTGTTTCCATGTGTCACACGTTTGAACGGACTAAATCATTTTGACATGCGCACAATTATCCGACATTCCGTAAATAGTAGAAGAAGAAGCAACTTCCGATGTAAACAAACAAACCCCGCTTTGTGTCTCTTTTTGAAATGGACCTGTATTGTGTTATTCAGACTGTACTTTTGCTTCTGCTGGTCTCCGTAATGAAGCTACAAGCCCAGCAGTACATACTTCTGCATATGGCAAACAGAGGGAGACAGCACGACAATACAGACCAGTTTTGTTTTACCCCCACCATGTCTTCCGCTAGCTGCTGTAAAAGTGGAAATACGTCACGTCGACATGTGGCTGATGTACAGACATGCGCAGTAAACATATTGTGTACCCAAACTTCGGAATAAGTGTTTATATGCACACCAATTGGATTAACAATTGGCATAACCCACCCGTCTCAATCGGAAGGAAATTTTGATTCGAATGAGTGTGATCGGGTCAGAATATTCAGATTGGCGTGCTTACATGAAGCATTTTTATTCCCATCAGGCTTTTTAATCCGGTTACTTGTGTCTATGTAAACATGGCTACTGAGAAGCAACTGGATGTGCCACTCACACTGGTCCTGGTTCAGCAGATCTTAAGCCTGCATCTCTGTAAATAGTGACGTGAGGTCCGGTTTGGGGTGGATCGTTTTCCTCTTGCCTAGATGAAAAGAGAAATGGGTGGTGGTTAATTAAAACAAGTTTAAAACATATTTGGGAAGTACACTTGTTGCTAAAAGCCAGTGGTGGAATGTGACAAAAAATACTTTATTGTTGCATTTAACCACAATTTTCATGTAGCTGTGCTTCAGTAAAGTAGATTTTACAAGGGCTGGGTTACGTTTAAAATCATGTTTTTACTGTGGCCTTAGCAATCAGAATGCGTTAATACCTTCAGTTGAATAGAATCTAGTACTTTTAACTGAAGGTGTACATCCCCGAGTATGGAGTCGCTCAGTAAAAATATGTAATTTTTATCAATAAAAGTTTAGCCACTGCTGTGTTTCTTCTTCCTTTTCTTCTCCCTGGCTTCAAGTGTGGGTGGTGTTTTGTACTTATCATCATCATCACTTGTATTGTTAAAATATAAAAGGATGCACTACAATGGGTCTCAAATATTTGTAATGTGTCCTGTTGTTATAGTACTGCATGAGTTTATTGACAACAGACTAAAAACTACACATATAAACTAAATTATAATGGTGACTGAACAACTCCCATTCCCCAAAGTGCAAGATACACTCATCATCATCATCATTGGCTCCATCAATCTCGAAAGATCATGGGGGGGGTTTGTGCCTTGGGTCATCATTCAGGGAGCTGCATCGTCGGGCGTGGCTGTAGAGGCCAATACGGGATCTGCAGGTCCTGCCGCAGCCATTGCAGATAAATTCTTCACAGTGTAGTGGTGGTCTCAACAGTCTCCTCTGTCTGCGGAGTCTCTTCTCCCCCCAGCGAGTGTCTCTTCTCTCCTCTGCTGTTCGGATGACATCCTGGGTGATGGTCCGCCAGTTGGAGCGGACGGAGGCGACTGACTCCAGGTCGGAGGGGTTAAAACCTCCAGCCTTGAGGTCACGCTTGCAAACATCCTTGAATCTGAGAGTTGGGCGTCCCTTTGATCTAGTTCCAGTAGCCAGCTCCCCATACAGTAAGTCTTTGGGGATGCGGCCATCCTCCATTCGGTTGACGTGGCCAAGCCATCGCAAGCGTCTCTTTGTCAGGATGGCAAACATACTGGGCACATCTGCTCTGGCCAGGACGTCGATGTTGGAGACACGGTCCTGCCAAGTGATGTGCAGTAGTCTGCGAAGGCAGCGTTGGTGGAAGGCGTTCAGCCGGCATTCCTGGCAGGAGTAGAGGGTCCATGCTTCACTGCCGTACAGGAGAGTACTCAGTACGCAGGCCATGTAGACTCTTATCTTGGTGTTGGTGGTTAGCATAGAGTTGTCCCAGACTCGCTTCACCAGACGGTCCATCACCATCGATGCCTTGCCGATACGGGCGTTCAGTTCGGCGTCTAGGGAGAGATTGCTGGAGATGATCGACCCGAGGTAGGTGAACTTGTCCATCACCGCAAGTGTGTGGTCGCCGACATTGATACTGGGAGCACTGCTGACATCCTGGCCCATGACCTCAGTCTTTTTAAGGCTGATGGTGAGGCCAAACTCAGAGCAGGCACGAGCAAAGCAGTTGATGAGACACTGGAGCGCTTCCACGGTGTGGGCAACAAGACCAGCATCATCAGCAAAGATCAGTTCCCTGATTAGAACGCTCCGCACCTTGGTCTTTGATCTGAGGCGTGCCATGTTGAAGAGGCCTCCGTCGCTCCTGGTGTGGAGAAAGACACCGTCTTCAGAGTCCCGGAAGGCGTAGCACAGAAGCAGGGAGAAAAAGATGCCAAATAGGGTAGGAGCCAGAACACAACCCTGCTTCACACCGTTCTTGATCGGAAAAGGGTCTGAGGATTATTCACTATTATGAATATAACTCACAAAGGATCACACGTGATCTGACCAAAAATAAATAAATAAATAAACAAGAGGTTTATTTTACAGTGGCTAATATTGGATGTGCCACTCATTTTCAATTATTCTGTAATTAATGTTCACACAATCAAATAAATCTGAGTTCAGTCCCTTTCATATTAAGTGGAAATTGGGCTACTTTAATTTTGACACTTTACCTATACTTTAACTTAAAAAGCAAAGGATTTCAGTACTTTGTCCACCACTACTAAAAAAATAACAGGATGTGCAACTTACCAGTCATAACACATTGCTGTGCAGATGCTGGTTGGACTCTAGAAGAAAAATACACACAACTCAAGTACATGCACAGCACAAAAGTGCAACATGTAAAAAAACACCTTTTTAACCATGATTACAACTAGCTTATTTCATCAGATGTTGTCGACACAAACGCAAAATACAAGGACAGCACGGAGCACAGAGTTAGCATTGATGGCTAACTAGCTAGCTCATTGTCTGCACACAGGAGACAACGTTGTTGTTTATTCAAAGTGAACTTTCCACTGCTGGGATAAATAACATAAAAGATGCATAATATCACATTATATCACTCACCATCCTCTATATCCTAATATCACGGCCTTCAACTGCTGAAGTTGGGTGCTCCCACGGCCGTAAATTCATTTTGGGTGGCTCCGTCTAGTTCCCTCTGGATTCTCTCATCAGCCAAAAGGCACAGAAAACTCTGCTGGACCGCGGTCTTGATTTCTGTGGGTTTGATTTCTGTGACACCATTCTATCGTTGTTGTTTATACTAATGCTTGCTTGCTGGCTCACGGACAAATCTTTGCAAATGGCGGCTTGAGATTCTATAATTCAGCCTTAAAATGTCACTCTCATGACATTACGCCCAGACCAATCAGTGGCCTGCAGTCTTTTGACATCACATTTCCAGGTCCGTACAGCACGCTTCAAACAACTCGGGAGCAGGTCAGAAAAATCAGGATCGAAACCATTACAGTTCCTAATGGAAAAGCCTACAAAGTATGCTGAACCAAACTGAACAGGGCCAAACAAGTACTAGTGGAAAAGGGGCTTAACTGTCTTGATGTCTTACAGTGAGATTTTCAGCTACACCACAGCACTGAAACAGCTCTAGTTAAGGTCCTTAATGACATCCACTCCAATTCAGATATTGGCAACATTTCAGTCTTGGTTCTACTGGACCTCAGTGCTGCATTTGACACGGTCAACCATAACATCTTACTAGACCGGTTGAAAAACTGGATGGGACTTTCTCATACAGCACTTAGCTGGTTTGAGTCCTATTTAAAAGACAGGGACTATTTTGTGTCTATCATCATCATCATCATAGCAGTCTGTCGTGGGCGACAATGACTGTTTCATTTAGGTCTGATCAGATTCCCCCACACAGCTCTGTCCTTAGCCTTCCACTGCCAGAAACTCCTGTCTATGTCCAACTTCTTCAAATTTCTTTTTACAGTGTCTTTAAATCTGAGCTTGGTCTACCCTGATTGCGTTTGCCCTTGCATAACTGTGAGTAGAGTAACTGCCGAGGGAGATGCTGGTGGTCCATCCTCTCAACATGTCCGAGCAATCTCAGGTTCATCTGTATTAGCATGTCCTCCACTGATGGTAGACCAGCTCGTTTCAACACTTTTATGTTGGTTATCTTGTCTTTCCATGAGATGTCCATTATGGCTCGAAGGTGTCTCATGTACATGTGGAGTTTCTTCACCTGCACTCTGCAGACAGTCCAAGTTTCAGCACCATACAATAGAGTAGCCAGTACTGTTGCTCTGTACACTTTGCATTTCACACGGATAGACACATATCGATTGTTTCACAGTCTCTCCCTCAAGTTTCCAAACACAGCGCTCGCTCTTTCCGTTCTGAGAGATAGTTCATCCTCCAGCCTAGCATTTTCTGAAACAGTACTCCCTAGATACTTGAAAGTCTTGCACTTGACTAGTGGCTCTGTACCAATGCTGATCTCTTCTGGTAGTGATGTTGATAACTGGAACTTTGGTGGTTGATAAAGGCACTCTGTCTTCTTGATGTTGATTTGGAGGCTGAATTGACTAGCTGCTCTTGCAAATTTCTCCACTAAAGATTGCATATCTTCCACGCTGTGTGCAACTAGAGCACTGTCGTCGGCAAAGAGCATTTCTCTTTCTACCTTTATCGATGTCTTACTCTTGGCTTTAAACTGTGCCACATTGAACAAGTCTGCTTCTTTCCTTGTTTGAATGTATACTCCTTCTGAAGTGTCTTTGAAGGCCACCTCAAGCATGGCTGCCAGATATAGCGAGAAGAGTGTAGGTGCCAGCACACACCCTTGTTTCACCCCATTGCTTACTGAAAAGTCTTTAGATACTGAACCACTCATTGCCACGTTTGCTTGCATACCTGTATGGAGTGCTATAGGTAACTACAAATCTGAGCAAACAAAAATAACCTGTGGAGTTCCCCAAGGTTCCATTTTGGGACCATTGCTTTTCAACATCTATATGCTCCCACTAGCTCAAATCATAAATAAACATCAAATATATTGCCATAATTATGCAGATGATACACAAATCTACATAACCGTCTCACTAAGAGACTATGGTCCAGTTAAAACTCTGATCAAATGCATTGGTCAAATTAAAGAGTGGATGTGCCAGAATTTTCTTCAGTTAAATGAAGACAAAACCGAAACAATAGTTTCTGGAGCCAAATAAGAAAGACTCAAAGTTAGTATTCAGCTTCAATGATGCTAAAAACAGCCAAGCCAAAAAATATGGGTGTGGTTCTGGACTCAGACCTGAATTTTAACAGCCACATTAAGACAGTATTGAAGTCAGCCTATTATCACTTAAAGAACATAGCGAGGACTAAAGGTCTGATGTCTCAGCAGGATCTAGAAAAACTTGTCCATGCATTTATCTTCAGTAAAATGGACTACTGTAATGCTGTCCTCACAGGTCTCCCGAAAAAGTCCATCAGACAGCTGCAGTTAGAATAGAATAGAATTGTCATGATTGTAATTAACAATCAGCTCACGTGCAAGATGCAGCAACAAGAAAGAGCAATCAAACCACAACACACGTTTGAGATCTTTATTAAATGTCAAAACAGACGCACAGCTACTGAAACAGTCACTCGCCAGAGGAAACGGCCTGTGGAGAGAAAACGAGAGCTGTAAATGGAGGAAAAGAGTAAGGGAAAATGGGCTGGCCAAATTACCACTTACGTGAGCTCCACGGGAGAACAGGCAGGGCCCCAGCGGGGAATAGACGAAGAGGCAGGGTGAAAGGAATGGAGCTGGTGGTGCCTGATCGGGTGGAAGTTCAGTGCCATAGATTGACGACGAGGTGGCAGGAGAGCACGCACGGTCCTGGAGACACACCCGCACGATAGCAGCAACCTGAAGGGAGAAGAGAATAAACAGGTGAGTAACGTTTCCACCTGTGTGAACGATTATACTTATTTGTCCTAATAACGGGCAGTATACCCAGATGAGCCAGCGTTGAGTCACTGAAGAGCGCTTCCTTATAAACGCTGGCTGATGAGAGGGAGCAGGTGCATCTTCTCACTCAGGTGCGTTGATGACCTGAGGAAAGATAAACAAGAAGGAGGGGGCGCGCTCTCACCGCCCATGACAAGGCCCCCCCTCCTAGGAGCACCTCCTGTCGTTCCACAGAGCTTTTCGGGATGGGCTCGGTGGTAGGCCTGGAGCATTTCTTTGTCCAGAACACGGGACGTGGGAACTCAGGAGCATTCCTCCGGGCCGTAGCCCTCCCAATCAACCAAGTATTGCAGGCCTCGGCCTCGACGGCGAACATCCAGGATCCGATGAACCAGGGAGGCGGTGTGGCCATTGATCATCCGGGGAGAAGGAGGCGGCTTCGGGGGGCGGGGCAGAGGGGACTGACCGAGAGGGGTTTAATGTGCAACACATGGAAGGTCGGGTTCACCCATAGGGTCGGTGGTAGCTTTAGCTGTACTGAGGTGTCGTTGACCACTCTGGAGGTCATGTAAGGTCCTAAGAAGCGAGGAGACAGTTTCTTGGACTTCACCTTCAGAGGAATCTAATTAGCCACCAGCCAAACCTGCTGCCCCACGGCATACTTGACGGCAGGCACCCGTTTCCTGTCAGCCATGGCCCGGTTGCGCTCAGTAGAGTGGGCGTGGACCTCCAGAGGCGCCGACGGTGGTGAGTGTGGACCCCCACGGAGGGAACCGCGACCTCCCTCTCAGCCATAGGCAGCAGCGGAGGGGTATACCCCAATGACGCCTCAAAAGGGATGAGTCCGGTAGCTGTGGAGACGGCAGAGTTCACGGCGTATTCCACCCAGGTCAGGTTTGTGCTCCAGGCAGATGGATTCTCGGCTGCTACACATCAGAGAGTGGCCTCCAAAGACTGGTTAGTGCACTCCGCCTGCCCGTTGCTCTGGCAATGGTTGCCAGAGGAGAGGCTCATGGTTGTACCCAGAGTCTGGCAGAAGGCCCTCCAAACCTTGGACGTGAACTGGGGATCCCGGTCAGACACAATGTCCAATAGGATGCCGTGGAGGCAGATCACGTGTTCGGTGAGCAGGGTGGCCGTCTCCAAAGCCGAGGGAAGTTTGGGGAGAGCCACCAGGTGCACAGCCTTGGCGAAGCAGTCCACAATAGTCAGGATGAATGTCTTTTCTTGGGAGGGGGGAAGTCCAGTCACGAAGTCCAGGGCAGTGTGAGACCACGGGCGACCAGGGATGGGCAGGGGATAGAGGAGTCCAGCCGGGGGAGAGGAGTCCGATTTGCCCCAGACACAGGTCTGGAAGGCCCACACATATTCCTGCACATCCCGCCGCAGCGTGGGCCACCAGAACACCCGCCGAATTAGGCCAGTGGTGCGGATGATCCCAGGGTGGCAGGCGAAGCGGCTGGTGTGGCCCCACTGAATGACGTCACTGCGGAGAGCGGCCGGGACGTACAGGCAGTTCCGGGGGCACCCTGCTGGTACAGGCTCCTGAGACTGGGCCTGATGGACCCTCCGCTCGATGTCCCACGTAAGGGCTCTGAGAACGCAGGAAGAGGGAAGAATGGGTTGGGGGTGGGAAGGGAGTGCCATCTTCTTGGAATCAAACTGGTGCGATAGCACGTCCGGTTTGGTATTCCGAGGTCCAGGCCGGTAGGTGATGGTAAAGTTGAACCGCTGAAAAAACAGGGCCCAACGAGCCTGCCTGGCATTGAGTCAGTGGGCCAACCGCAAATATTCTAGGTTTTTGTAGTCTGTCCACACGACAATGGGGTGAATAGCCCCCTTTAACCAGTGCCTCCATTCCTCCAATGCCAACTTAATGGCGAGGAGCTCTCTGTCCCCTACGTAGTAATTCCTCTCAGCCGGCATAAGCTGACAAGAGAAAAACGTGCACGGGTGGAGCTTCTGGTCAGAGGGTGTGCACTGTGAGAGGACAGCACCTACACCCGAATCAGGCAAACTGGAGCTGTATGCCAACCTGAGCCAAGATTGGTGTGTCAGTGAACAGCCCTTTTAATTTGGAAAAGGCCTGTTCAGCTGCCTCGGTCCAACGAAAGGGAACCTTAACGGAGGTCAGCTGTGTTAAGGCAGTGCTACCCCACTATAGTTCCGAATGAACCTGCAATAAAAGTTTGCAAACCCGAGGAAGCGTTGAAGCTCCCTGCGGGAGTGGGGAGTTGACCAATCAAGCACTGCCCTCATCTTGGCCGGGTCGGTAATCAGTCTCCCTTCAGCCACTATAAAGCCCAAGAAGGTGGCGGAATTGGTGGAGAACTCACACTTCTTGGCCTTCACATAGAGCTGGTTCTCCAAGAGCCATTGTAGGATGGCTCTCACATGGACCACATGTTCCTCTGGCGAGCAGGAGAAAATCAAGATATCATCCAAATAGACAAATACAAATTGATACAGCATATCGCAGAGGACATCATTAATAAGCTATTGGAAGACTTCGCTGGCGTTGGTGAGCCGAAACGGCATCACTAAATATTCAAATTGCCCTTGGTGGGTTTTAATTTCCGTCTTCCACTCGTCCCCCTCGCGAATGCGGATGAGATGGTAAGCGTTGCGCAAGTCTGATTTGGTGAACACCCATGAGCGCTGAAAGAGTTCAAACGCGGAATTGATCAAGGGTAGGGGATAGTTGTCCTTCACTGTAATAGTGTTGAGTTCCCGGTAGTCGATACATGGGCGTAGCGAGCCATCCTTCTTCCCCACAAAGAAGAACCTGGCCCCGAGAGGAGCCGAAGATGGCTGAGTAAGGCCAGCGTTCAGCGATTCCTTAATATATTTTTCCATCGCCTTCCTCTCTGGACCAGAAATACTACAGAGCTGACTGGACGGCAGCCTCGCCCCCGGGATGAGGTCCACAGCACAGTCGTAAGAGACATGAGGCAGAAGCGACTGCGCTATTGACTTGCTGAAGACCTCTCCCAAATCGTGGTAAGCCTGGGGAACGAGGCTGAAGTCCGGCGGCTCAGCCGGAGGAAGAGAGACTGGGAGAGACGGCGAACACTCTGCTGAACGTAAACAATTTGCCAAACAGAATGGGCTCCAGGAGGAGATGGAATTTTGCTCCCAGTTTACGATGGGGTTATGTCTCCGGAACCACGGATAACCTAGGACCATCGGGAAAGACGAAATTGGGAGAACTAGGAACGAGAATTCCTCCCGATGGTTCCCAGAAAAAAGGATGGTGATCTGCACCGTGTGTTTGGTGACTACCGCAACCTCCTGGCCAGATATGGTGGTAATTTTTTGGTGTTGGGGCAATTCGAGTGTGGGAATACCCATGTCCCGAACAAACTGGGCCGACACGAAATTGCCTTCTGCCCCTGACTGACTAACGCCATTGTCCTCCTCTCGACCCCCGGCAAATGCACTAGGGCCAAAATAGAGAAATTACTGAGGGGAGTTAATTTGGTCCCGTCCGCCAGACCCCCCACGGTTACTGACGGGCCACGTCTTTTGGCTGCTGGTGGCACTCGTCCCGACTGTGCTTCACCGAATGACAGTACGTGCACGTGCTAGCCCTCCTCCTTCGCCAGCGCTCATCATTGGTCAACTGGTACCGACTGAGCTCCATCGGCTCGGGAGGAGGACCAGCGCCACCAGAGTCGGTCACTGCGGCGGGCACCCACTCGGCAGATGGATGAGAGGAGGACTGTCGCTCCTTTGCGCACTCACCGTAGCGGTTGTCTAAACCAATGGCCTGATCAATAAGACCATCGAGGGTGTCGGGAACTGCATAAACCGCCAGGTCATCATGGAGGTGAGCGTTCAAACCGTGGAGGAACGCGCTGCGTAACGCAACTTCGTTCCACCCTGAGTCCGCCACTTCGACCCAAAACTCCACTGAGTACTCGGCTGCCGGCCAAGCACCCTGGTGAAGAGTCATAAGGCGGCTCATGATATTCCCTTGACTCTCTGTATGGTCAAATGCATGAGAGAAGGCGACCACAAATTGCTCAAATGTGTATACCCGCCCCTCAGGGCTGTCTGCCACGGCCCGAGCCCAACTAAGGGCTCGGTCCCGTAGCAGTAGGGTAAAAAACTGAATTTTCACAACATCCCCGGGCATCCCCCCCCCATCCCCACGACCTGCTCCAAATACACCCGCACCTGATGAAGAAACTCCTTACACTTCCCCACCTCCCCTGTGTACGGGGCAGGTGTGGGAACGGAGGTGATACGGCGCACAGGAGGTTGAACAACAGGAGCAGGCTGAGGAGGAGGAGCCAGGGGAGCCGCATTGGCCAAATGTTGCGTGACCGT
The DNA here is from genome assembly GCA_020510985.1 of Pholidichthys leucotaenia. NCBI lineage: Eukaryota > Metazoa > Chordata > Actinopteri > Cichliformes > Pholidichthyidae > Pholidichthys > Pholidichthys leucotaenia. Next base: position 109,353,101 of record CM035848.1, on the reverse strand, counting down.
GCCCAATTGCTGCATCGTAGTTTGCAGCTGCTGGAACATCATGGCTATCTGACGCTTGGTCGCATCTCAGTGATCCCGAGCTGACTGCTCTGATGCTGCTGCACCTGCTGAGCCGAGATCATGGCTGGCTCATTCTGTTCAGCTCACGTGCGCGATGCAGCAACAAGAAAGAGCAATCAAACCACAACACACATTTGAGATCTTTATTAAATGTCAAAATAGACGCACAGCTACTGAAACAGTCACTTGCCAGAGGAAATGGCCTGTGGAGAGAAGACGAGAGCTGTAAATGGAGGAACAGAGTAAGAGAAAATGGGCTGGCCAAATTACCACTTACGTGAGCTCCACGGGAGAACCGGCAGGGCCCCAGCGGGGAATAGACAAACCAGCAGGGTGAAAGGAATGGAATGGTGAAAGGAATGGAGCTGGTGGTGCCTGACCGGGTGGAGGTTGAGTGCTGTAGACTGGTGATGAGGTGGCAGGAGAGTGCGCACAGTCCTGGAGACACACCCGCACAATGGCAGCAACTTGAAGGGAGAAGAGAATAAACAGGTGAGTCATGTCTCCACCTGTGTGAACAATTATACTTGCTCATCCTAATAACGGGCAGCATACCCAGATGAGCCAGCGTTGAGTCACTGAAGAGCATTTCCTTATAAACGCTGGTTGAGAGGGAGCAGGGCGTCTTCTCACTCAGGTGCGTTGATGTCCAGAGGAGAGATAAACGGGAAGGAGGGGGTGTGCTCTCACCGCCCATGACAAGAACAGAATAGAATAGAATAGAATAGAATAGACTTTATTGTCATTGTACAGTTGTATAGTACAACGAAATTGTGGGTGGTCCACCAGGCTACTGCGCAATAAAGTAAGAGAAAAGAATTTGAATTAAATGATTACAGAACACACGATTAAACATACGACTGAAATAAAAATAAAAAATAGTCTATAGGTATATACACAGGTACGGTAGTGGCTTCACAGGTGGAAATATGTACATAAGAGTGCAGAACACACAATTGAGTAAAATGGCCCAAGGATTATGGAAAGTATGTACAGTAGTGGTTTCATGGATGGGTCAATATACATGAAAGTGCGGAGTGCAAAGACATGCGAGTTATTGTGATAATTAAAAGGTCCTCAGTTCTGAGCATGTGAGCGTTCAGAGGGAGGGAGGTGGGGCCTCTGACTGTCTGCAGTTCAGATGGTCCAGGGGAAGAAACTGTCAGTCTGGAAACGTGAGACCTGACCGATCTGAACCGTCATCCAGAAGGAAGCAGGTCAAACAGGTGGTGGGTAGGATGTGAGGGGTCTCCTGTGATAGCCTTGATCTTTCTGAGACAGGAGGCTCTTCCTCTTCCAGGGAGGGCAGAGGGCCGCCGATAATTTTTGGGGTGGTGTTGATGACCCTCTGCAGAGCCTTCCTGTTCTCGGCCGTGGAGCCAGTGTACCACACACCCAGGCAGTAGGTGAGCACACTCTCCATTGAGCAGCGATAGAAGGCCAGCAGCAGCTTCTGGGCCAGGTTGTGCTTCCTCAGGACATGGAGGAAATGCAACCGCTGCTGGGCTTTCTTCACCAGGGCCTTGGTGTTGACAGTCCAGGAGAGGTCAGAGGAGATGTAGGCATCCAGGAACCTGAAAGCGGGGATGTTTTCCAGGCGGTTGACACTTACTGGGGGGGGGGGGGGGGGGGCGGGGCTGTCTGTTCTTCCTGAAGTCCAGTAAGAGTTCTTTGGTTTTTTTGGACATTCAATTTCAGGTTGTTTGCTTGGCACCACAGCAGCAGATTCTCTACCTCTGCCCTGTATGCCTTCTCATCGTCATCAGTGATGAGCCCAACGAAGGTGGTGTCATCTGCGTATTTCACGATGATGGTGGTTGGGTGGGTTGGAATACAGTCACAGGTGTACAGGGAGTACAGTAGAGGGCTTAGCATACAGCCTTGGGGGGAGCCGGTGTTGTGAGACAGTGTGGAGGAGTGGTGGGGGTCGAGTCTGACTGTTTGTGGGCGGTTGGAGAGAAAGTTTTTATCCAGGAGCAGGTGGGGGGGCGGGGTGGATCTGGAGGAGGTGCAGTCTGTTGATCAGGATGTCTGGGATGATGGTGTTAAAAGCTCAGCTGTCATCCACAAAGAGCATCCTCACATAGCTCCTTGGTTGTCCAGGTGGCTCAGCGCTCTGTGGAGAGTGGTGGCGATAGCATCTTCCGTAGACCAGTTCTCCCTGTAGGCGAACTGGTGGGGGTTGAAGGAGGGGGGAAGACGGTCCCTAATGTGCTGGGACACCAGTCACTCAAAACACTTCATAACTACAGATGTGAGTGCTATGGGTCTGTAGTCATTCAGGCTGTCAATTGCAGACTTTTTTGGGGATAGGGATGATGGTGGAGGCCTTGAGGCAGGAGGGGACGGCGGCATGCATCAGGGAGAGGGTGAACAGCTTGGTGAGGATCCCTGCCAGCTGGTCTGCACATGCTTTGACTACCGCTCCTGGGATGCCATCTGGACTAGCAGCTCTGCAGAAGTTCACTGCTCTCAGTTGCCTCCTCACCTTGTGCACCTGTAGAGAGAGAGGAGAGGGGAGGAGGGGGAGGCGAGTTTGGGGTGGTGGTGTGCTCAAACCAGGCAAAGAAGCTGTTAAGCTCCTGTGCCAGAGTGAGGCTGCTGTCTGATGTTGGGGGGCCTTGGCCCCTGTAGTTGGTGAGGGCCTGGATGTCTCTCCACATCTGTCGGTGGTTGTTGTCTGTGAGGAAGCCCTCTACCTTCCTCCTATAGGCGTTCTTCATGAGTTTTATGCCTCTCCTCAGGTTGGCTCTGGCAATGCTGTACAGAGAGCGATCCCTATGTTTGAAGGCTGAGTTGTGGGCTCTGATCAGAGCCTGGACTTCACTGGTCATCCAGGGTTTGCGGTATGGAAATACCCGGATGTGTTTGGTGACTGTCGCATTTTCTACACAGCATTTAATGTAGAAAAGGACAGACTTGTTGTAGGAGTCAAGGTCTTGCTGTTCAAAGAGGCTCCAATCAGTGTGGGCAAAGCTGTCCTGTAGCTGGAGGAGAGCATTTTCAGGCCAGGTTTTAATTATTTGGTTGGGGGGAACTCTTCCTAAGGAGGGCGTAGGCAGGTATTAGAAGCAGAGAGAGATGGTCTGATTGTCCAAGGTGTGGGAGGGGGTGGCTCTGTAGGTGTCCTTAATGTTGCTGTAAATGTGATCTAGTGTTTTTTTCCCCTCTTGTGGGACACTTAACATGTTGGTGGAATTTGGGGAGTACAGTCTTCAAGCATGCTTTGTTAAAATCCCCTACAATAAGTGGACTGTGTCGGGGTGATCTCTTTGCTGCCTGCTGACAATGTGCTGGAAGTGGTTGAGTGCTAAGCTAATGTTAGCATCTGAAAGAATGTAAACAGCTGTTAAAATTACTGCTGTTAGCTTGTGGGGAAGATAAAATGGCCTACACAGAAAAGACATGGCCTCCAAGTCCGGCAAACAGTGGCTATGAATTATTCTGCTGTTATTACACCAAGTCTGAAGCACATAGACACAGAGCCCTCCCCCTCTTCCCTTACCAGAATCAGCGTTGCGGTCGAAACGATGCGTGGTTCGGCCAGGTAATTCCACAGTGGCAGCAGGAATGCGTGGGTTCAACCATGACTTGGTCACAATCAGAATACAGCAATCCTGGATCCAGCAATTGTAGGCGATCTCCGATCGCAGCTCATCCATTTTGTTGGCGAGGGATCTGGCGTTGGTGAGAAAAATTGAAGGTAACAGTGATTTGGTGAGTAGTTTGAGCAGCTGAGCATGGAGGCCAGCCCTGCAGCCTCGTTTCTGCTTCCTGTCCTGTCATCTGCGCCATATGTGGGGCATAACGAACCACGGAGCGCCCGAAGGTCTGGCAATCTCCTCAGGGATGTGGTGATAATTACTGCAATGAGCGCTGGAGATGTTGGAGGTAAGTTGGCGACTGAAGCCTATAAATTCTTGGCGACTGTAGGTAATTCGTCTGTCACAGAAGGAACACAGAAAAAGGCAGAAAAACAAGTGCAGTAGTCCGGAGTGTCTAGTTGCTGCGTGTGAACGCGCCGCTGCCGCCATCTTATGAGTATCAGTTGGTTCACAATGCTGCAGCTCGATTCCTCACTATAACCAAGAAAGTGGATCATATAACTCCAGTTCTCAGATCTTTATACTGGTTTCCTGTCTGTCAAAAAATAGATTTCAAAATACTGTTGGTTTATAAAGCTCTGAATGGTTTAGGGCCAGAACACATTTCAGATCTCCTTTCAGTAGCCTACGATGTACTGTAACTTCTGTTTCTGTTGTATTCTATTTTAGCCTGTTTTTGTTTCTCTTTAATTTACTTTTTAGTTTGCTTTTAAATTCTTTTGTATTCATTTTGCAACTTGCTGTAATGCTTTATGTAAAGCACTTTGAATTGTCTTGTACACAAAATGTGCTATGCAAATAAACTTGCCTTGTCAGCATTTATATATGTGCTTTTTGAAGGCATTGTTGCTTTGCCAAAACAAGTCTCTGTTGGTCGTGTGTTTTTATTTACTGAACAGTGACAGACAAGAGCAGATTGCCTCACTTCAAAACTGCATCCAGGCTGTGCATGCCATCAAGATATAAAGTAATCACACAAATCCTTTGTTTCTATATTATGTCTATATCAATAATAAAACATCTGTGTTTACCCCACAAACCTATAAAGGCCTCCTCTCCATTCTCACAGATAACATTGATCAGCAGCCAACAAGGGAGTCAATAAAGAACTGGATCTAAGCAGAATTAATAATAATTGTTATCACTGAAATCTTATCAGTATCTGCTCCTGGCTCCTACTGTTGTGCTTTGCAATGTGGTCTGTTGCACTGATTTTAGTGAAGGAACACACAAAGCCAAATTGATTCTTCTTTTTCTCACAAGACCAAAGAATGTGAACTCAATAATTGTTCATTTTCTTTTCATATTTTTTGAAAAAGTTTGCTCTCCCAAGGTCATTTTTTTTTTGTAACTTAGATTTTTATTCATTTTTCATCATATATATTGCATTCAGATCACAGTCTACATTTAAAAACAAAGGGGCTAGAGTAAGAAAGAAAAAAAAAAGGGGGGGGACAAATGTTGGAGCATCAAGTTTTTAGTTTCCATCTCTCAATTCTTCTGGTTTTTCCAGCGTCTTTGGTTATTCTTTCAATTTCTGTCTCGTTGTTGCACTTTGTAGTGTGTCCATTTCCGCCATTTTTTTTCCCCATAGTCCTTCTTGCATTCTTTGTCGATATGTTAGTTTTTCCATCATACGTATATCCTCAACAATGTCAGTCCATTGCTCTTGGTCAGGAAGAACTTCTGATCACCATTTTTTTGTGATTGTTTTTTTACATGCAATCAACAAGATTTTAACTAGATATCTGTCCTCAGCCTGTATTACATTGTCTCTTTTAAGATCACATAAGTACATCAGGTTACAGTTCATTGGTATATTATATCCTAATATCCTCTGTATTGTCACATGTATAGATTTCCAGAATGATGAGATTTTGCCGCATTTCCAAAACATATGTGAGTGGTCTGCATTTTGAGCCCCACATCCCCTCCAGCATAAAGATTGGGTATTTGTATATTTTCCTTGAATCTGTGGTGTAATGAAAACGCGGATCAGGTTTTTCCATCCAAATTCCCTCCATGTCCTTGAATTTGTTGATGTGTGTTGTGTTTTCCATATTTCCTGCCAGCTTTCTTCTGTTATGTTTAAATTTAGCTCTTTCTCCCATTTCTCCTTTATATAGTTACTTGAATGATTGTTTGCCATAAGTTTCTGATATAGCTTTGAAATAATTCTTATTTTATTTCCTGTATATGAGCTTAAAATGAATTGTATAATCTCGCTCACATCTGTTTGGAGGTTATGCCTAATCTTCTTCATATAATAGTCTCTCATCTGCAGATATCTGAAGAATTCCGATCTTTCTAGTTTAAATTTTCTCCTGATGTTTACAAAGCTCCTGAGATCTTTTTTTCCCGATATTGCCCCATGCTGTGATTCCCTTGTTCACCAGATTTTTGTATCCCCTATCTTGTTTTGCCGGTTCAAACTGACTGTCAAATGCTATCCATTTCAATAGTTTTATGTCTTCCTTTATATTATACTTTTGTACTATTTTATACCACAGTTCCAAAGTAAATTTAGTGATTGGGTCTATTTGTTTGATTTGCTTATATGCATCTTTATCTCCTATTATGCTTTGTACTGGGAGTCCCTCAATTTCCTTTTCCATTTCTTTCCATTTTGCCTCATATCCTTCATCGCACCAACATATGATATATCTTATTTGTGCTGAGTAGTAATATTCCTTTAGACTCGGTAGGCCCATGCCTCCTTTCTCTTTTGCTAACTGGAGAGTTTTATATTTCACTCTTGGCTTTTTACCTCCCCAAACAAATCTCGATATCATCCTGTCCCACTTTGAGAACTGGGCATCTGGAATCTCTGTTGGTAGAGCCTGGAAGAGGTAAAGTAATCTAGGTTGTATGCTGATTTTGACTGTCTCAATTTTTGAATTCAGATCCATATTTAAGATTGACCATCTATCAATATCTTTTTTTATTTCTTGTTCCAACCTATCATAGTTTGCTTCATAGATTTTGCTTAGATCTTTAGGTATGTTCACTCCAAGGTATTTTATTTCTTTTTGTTTCCAGTTTAGTTTGATCTTATCAGTTATCTGGTTTAGAGGGTTATAGTGGAATGTCAGTATTTGTGTTTTTGTTATGTTTATCTTGTATCCTGAAAATTTTCAAAAATTTTCTATCAAGTTCATCATTTCCATTATTGATTCATCTGGTTGTTCAAGGTAAACTATAATATCGTCTGCAAATAGCCCAATCTTGTGTTCCGCTCCCTTTATTGTTACACCTTTTAATTTCTTATTTTGTCGTATCGCTTGAGCCAGTGGCTCTATGAACAGAGCAAACAAGGTGGGCGATAAGCAGCATCCCTGCCTAGTTGATCTTTGTATATTTACTTTGTCTGTTAAGCTACCGTTTATCTTGATTCTTGCCACAGGTTTTTGATACAGCGTCCTTATGCATTGTACTGATTTTTCGTTAAATCCAAAGCGTTCCAGCACATTATATAGGAATTTCCAGTTAACCCTGTCAAATGCTTTTTCTGCGTCTAAACTCATTATTACTGCGCTTTTCTTTTCTTTATGTATTTGATTAATTATATGTATTGTTCTCCTGATATTGTCATGTGTTTGGCGTCCCTCTATGAAACCAGTTTGATCATCTTCTATCAATTTCGTCAAGAATGTCTTTATTCGTTTACATATAATTGTTGTATATATTTTATAATCCACATTTAATAAAGAGATTGGTCTATAGTTTCCGCATTGTTCTCTATCTTTCCCTGGCTTTAAAATAACTGAAATAATGGCTTCGTTCCATGATGGAGGTATTTTGTTGTTGTTCAACGTCCAATTAAATGACTTTAGGAGCTGTGGCGTGAGTTCTTCTATAAACAGTTTATAAAACTCAGATGGGTATCCATCACTACCTGGTGATTTACCGTTTTTAAGTGACTTAATCACATCTCTAATCTCTTGTGTTGTTATTTCTGCTGTTAGGAAATCAACAAAATGAAAAGCTATTGATGGCAAGTCCAATGTGCATAGAAATTTTTTAATATCTTTAGTATTTGTTTCTTCAGGTTGCGAGTATAGTTCTTGATAGAAATTATGGAATATTTCTTCGATGTTTTCTGGGTTAACTGTGGTTTTATTTGTGATGGGGTCTTTAATCTTATATACATTATTCATTGTTTGTTGTTTTCTTAACCGTTTTGCCAGCAGTTTTGTGGCTTTTGGTCCCGTTTCATAATATTTTTGCTTTAGATATCTATTTTTCCTTTCAATTTCATCTATTTGTGTTTCTTTTATCTTTATTTTTTCTTCTTTAATTTCTTGATAAATTTTTGGGTCATTTGTGCTTTGATGTTTACGTTCTAATTCCCTCAGTCTCTCACATCTTTGTTCATATGTTTCCAGTTTAGACTTATTTGCTTTTCTTGTTTCAACAATTAATTTACCTCTTAACATGGCTTTTAGTGCATCCCATAGTATTGTTGGGTCCACTTCTTCATTGTCATTCTCTTGGATATACTCGTTTATGTTTACTTTTATTCTTTCTTTCATTTTCTCATCATTTAACAGACCTACATTAAGTTTCCATGTTGTTTGTCGTTTTCTATTGTTTAAATATATTTCCATGTATATAGGATTATGATCTGATATTTCTGCCCCTCCAATCCGACAATTTCTCACCCTGTGTCTGTCACCTTCATTCATAAGGAAGTAATCTATTCTAGAGTGTACTTTATGGACTGCTGAATAATGTGTATAGTCTTTTTCGAGTGGGTGCAGGTCCCTCCATATGTCTACCATACCCATTTCTGCCAGTGAGGTTCTTATGAACTTTGTTACATGTTTTTTTGTCTTCTTAACACTTGTTGTATCAACTTCATGATCCATGACAGCATTTAAGTCTCCTCCACAAATTAGGACTCCTTCACTGTATGTTGCTATGAGATCAAACAGATGTTGAAAAAAACCCTTGTCACTTTCTGGTGGGGCATAGATGTTCACTAATGTGATCTGCATACCATCTATTCTTCCCTTTATTATTACATACCTGCCTTCTTTATCCTGGATTTCTTGTTCATATTCAAATTGTATTTTATTTGAAATTAGTATTATAACCCCCCTTTTAGTTCCTCCCTTAAATGAACTGTAGTAGGAGTTCTTATAGCCAAATCTCTTTAGTTTCACATGTTCTGTCTTGCTCAAATGTGTCTCTTGCATAAATATAATTTCGGCTTTTTCCTTCTTGAATTTTCTTATTTTTCTTTCCCTTTTAACAGGTGAGTTCAGACCATTCACGTTTAGTGTCATTATCTTAAGATTTTTACCCATATTCATGTTTTTCCATTTTTTTAACTTGTGCTCCTAGCCCCTTTAACAACAAAAATAACACATATTTATATAAAAACACATTAAAAAATCTCGACCTCCGTACTTTGGGCCTTTCTTCTGCCCACTGGTCCCTGTTGGTGGGTGGAGGGATTGTCCTCACAGAGTGAAGGGCCCTCCCTAGACCTCTAGTTACTATCCAAGTAATAGTCATTAGTCTAGAAAAGTCCAACAAAAATCACTTAAACCTCTCCTAGCCGTCTGTTTCTCTTTTACCTTGTCTTCTTGGCCTTCATTTCTTCTGTGCCTTTCTTAATCTTTGTTACAATCTAGGCTTTCAGTTGAAAGCCTTGCAGTTTTTCCTGGGCCCGCTGCTCCACGTCTCCTCCCGTCTTCTGCCGTTCACTCGCCTCCACTCCGGCTGTCGTGATGCGTTCAGTGCCGCCGGTGCTCCAGCCGCTTCCTCCGGCACGCTCACCACAAAGCCTCGCTCCATCATGTCCCGCGCTGCCTCTCTGGCTGTGTTGTATGTTTTCACGCCGTCCTCCCAATGAATCCTCATCTTCGTTAGCGGCGTTTGGAATCTAATTTTTTTCTCTTTCAGCGTTTTTTTAATGTTGGCATATTTCTTTCGCTGCTGCACAATTTCTGTCGGGTAGTCATGATCAAAGAATATCTGCTTGTCGCCGATTCGTATCTTTTTTTTCCACGCTTGGGTCAGGATTCTTTCCTTTACATCATATTTCAGAAAGTTTACCACAACTGACCTGGGTGTAGAGTGTGGATTCGGGTTCTGTGCCGAGGCTCTGTGCGCTCGTTGGATCTGCAGGTCCGCTTCACCGGGCAGCTCCAGCTCTTTTTTTAAGAACTGATCCATGAATTTCATCATCGAGTTGCCTTCAATGCCCTCCGGGATCCCGAAGATGCGTATATTGCTCCGTCTGGACCTGCTCTCCAGGTCGGTTATTTTCTCCTGCATCCTCTGCGTTTGTGCCGTCAGGGTCTGTAGCTGTTCGCTTGCCTCGCTCTTCCAATCTTCCAGCTCCGATATTCGGGCCTGTGCTTCTGTCATACACGCCCGCTGAGAGCGCAGCTCCTCCATGTTTTCTGCTAGCTTGTGCTCCATTTCTCTTCGGAGGCCCATAATTTCCTCCTTAATCTCTTTTTTCAGCTCCTCCTTAAGAGCCGCTAAATCCTGTTGTAGCTGCCTCTTGAAGTCTTTCAACTCTTTACCCAAACTGGCGAAGCCAGTGTTCATGTTATCGAGCCTGGCGTCCTCCATTTTCTCTGCTGCAGTCACCTCGTTTTTTTGGGCCTCGTGTTCAGCGATTTCTCCTGCGTTGTTGAAGAGGAATTCTTTAATTTTACCCTGCTTTTGTCCTTGTGTCCGGCTCCTTCGTGTTTTCATCCCTTAGTTTATTGATCCGCTTATGTCGAGTTGGCCATTTACCGATGATTTTTAATCTGGCTAGGGAGAGCTCTCTGTTTAAGCGTTATGTCTCTCCGCCATCTTCCCGGAAGTCCCCCCAAGGTCATTTTTAAGATCATCCACAAATGTTAACTTTAAGCAGTGTCCCTTTCACGGATTGAGATGTCACACATTTTTAATGATGAATCACATGATAACTATGAAAAACTGACACATCTGCTTTTCACAGTTAAAATGCTCACGTACTCTCAGTGATCGCCAAGATATCTCAATGATCTCTTAATCATCTTCAGTGATCTCTGCGACCACTAAAGTTTTGACTCAGTCCAAAACAATCTCTCAATGATCCCCAAAGGGAAGCAATCTCTAAAAGAAATCATTGAGAGATCTTAGAGATGGCCATTTTTCATCACTCAACCATCTCTCAATGATTTCCATCCCTGCGTACAGGGGGTAGAAGAGCATTAAAAACCTGTCAAATGCTCAGCAACCTCCTTGGTCGCCCAAGAAACTCTTAATGGTTCCTCAATGATGTCTCCCGGTCTCTCAGCGATCTCTCAAGGATCTTTCAAAATTGAATTTTTATTGATTTATTGATTGGTTTAATTGATCTTCCAAACATTTACACAAAACTGCTTTTTCGAGGCTTTAGAGTTTGTTGAGCGATTCTGCCAATTTTTGATCTCCCAATGGTCACCCAACAATCTCCATCTGTGTAAAGGGGTCCTCACTAATCTTGGGATTTTTGAATCATTTTCTGTCTTTGGATCTCACAACATGATTTTTCAATTGCTCTTTTCCATGTGCAGCTGGGATGCAGGGCTCAAAAACCGTTCTGCTTCAGACAATGAGTCTCAAATCGCAGCTGTACAAAGATCGTAATTTTTGTTTCTTTTGTCTGTCTATTCACTATTCTGCTGTTTGGCTTAGAGTTTCTCATGTGGTTGTTTTTAATTATTCATACAGAAGAAATCATTTGAAATTTAAGTATCAAACCAGGGGTGAATTCCCTTATCTTGTTTAGGGACAAAGATCAAAGAAGTGAAGCCGCAAAAATGAAATCAAACATCATTAAAGGATTAAATGAACATTTGTGAGTGGGCTGGAGGACGAGCCCAGAAGCAGCGAGAAGAGTGAGCTCACTAGGGGGGGGTATCTCCCAAGAGCCCATGTGTCTGAGACCGCGGCCCATCTTTTATTACTCAGCATAGCTTCACCATGGCAACCTGCCCCCAGCAACCCAGAATCACATTTCTAGCTCTGTTTCTCAGAGGACGCCTTTGACATCTTACTAATGCATTCATCAAGCCGAAGCACACACGCACGCACGCACACGAGAGCCAAAAAGGCAGCCTTTATGATGCAAAGAAGCTCAAGAATTACGCACAGAAAACAGAAAATCTACTGATTCCAAGAACTTCTAGTTGGATTTTGTGTTTGTTTTGATAGGTTAAGAAAAGAAAAATCACGGCTGAATCCTAAAGTGATTCTTTATGTATTTCATGGTGACTCACTGCTGGACTCCATCTCTTTAAAAGCAGCTCACATTCAAGTGAAACTTCCCCCTTGTTCCACACAATAAAGGACTAAAACACTCATATTTGCCACACAGAGAGACAAGCATATTTTTCTTTACTGAGGTTAGATGAGCTCTGCCACAGCCCAGTCTCTCCCTAATACAGCAGGTTTTACACAACCGTGCAACTTCTACAACAATTTTGGGCAGTTTTGCTATGGATGCATGTATCTGGGCGAGACTAGGCTGGAGCTAAGTGACACGAAGGGTTAGAGGTGTAATGTGTTCAAAGTAGACCCTCACCCCACCCTAACATTAACAACCTAAACATTTATGATAATCTTATTGACAAATTGCAAAGGACCAACTCCAAAAACAGCCTCTTCCTGTCCTATACTTCTGCGCCCCACCCTCCCTACCTCGTTCTCTTGCCATCTTCCTTCTCTAGGGTCCCTTTTGAGCTTGGGAGTCGAACCAGCTCCTCAAAGAAGCCCTCCCAAAACCCGCAACTGTCATCCATAATGGACCATCTGGTCCATCACCTCCTTTATCCTCATCATCATACATCTTCTCATCCTGTCAAAATGCAAGTGAGTCTTCAAGTCAAATGTGAAAGCACAAGTGAAAGTGAAGATCACAGCACAAGTCATTTTAAGATGCATTCACTGAGGAACAAGTCTTTACCTTGACGGTTTATTAAATAAACTAAATATCCTCATGTTCTTTATCTTATTTACATGACAGCAGCTCATTTCTGCCTCGTCTCCTTATTGCGCTATGGTATGGTGCAGTGGGGCAGAACTCCGCTACACATAAACACAGACACGTGTGCTCACACACACACACACACACACACATGTACGCACATTAGGAGTGTAACGGTACGCTAAAAATCACGGTTCAGTACGTACCTTGGTTTTAAGGTCATGGTTTGGTTCACTTTCGGTACAGTTAGGAAACAAAATGCAAAACATAAAACTGCTTATCTTTCGTATAAGCGGGAACAGCTTTGACAAAAAAAGCTGCAAACTGCCAGCAGTCAATCTTTGAATAAATAAAATGTATACAATAAAGCAAACAAATTCTCTTTTTAGCAAATGAACGATGCAGACAAGTACAACAACAGAAGTCTGAATAGTCTGAATTATTCTTGTATTTTTAGGAAATTAAAGTTCCTTGTTGCCTGAAGCAGTGTTTTCAACCAGGGTGCTCTGGTATGTTCAGGTTTCTGTAGGAAATTAATTATCAAATTTCACTTGCTAATTGGCCAAAAAATTGCAAATAATTTGTCACTGTGTATAGGTTCTGAAGGCACCCATGCACAACACCAGCAAATTATTTCCAATTTTTTGGACAATTAAGAAGTTGAATTAAATAATGTCCCACAAAACCTGAACATAGCAGGGCACCCTTGAAAAACACAGGACTAAAGTGCAGCATTAACAGATTTAGCTTTTCCTTAAAAGGATGGTATCATTTTCCGGCTGAAGTGGGCACAACAAGGAACTTCATACTGGGGCTCAGTTACCTTCAGCATGTGTTTAAACCCGGTGTTCTCAACAACTGAATATGGCCTTAGATCCGCTGCTATAAAAACACCAATGGCATTTGTTATTGCTTTGGCTCGATCCGAAGAGCCCTGGAAAGGCTGTTTAAATGTCGCTGGAAGCTGCACTTGTACCACGTTAGTCTTTTTTTCGTGCTGCACGTTCACGTGGTGCCCTTTCAAATGAGTTAACAAGTACAATATACTGCCAAAAGCATATCTGATGCTGTTTTTGTCTTATTCACTTGCCTTGGTCCGTCTTCAAGCTCTGGCTTCTCTGTACAGCAAGCCATGACGTTCCCTGGGCTGAACTGTTTGTTTACATGTCCAGCGCAAGGCAGTTACACTTCATGTTCATTACTCAACACGGTCCGTGTGAAACCTCAGTACGTCTCTGCACCAAACCAAAGGTGCCGTACCGAAAAATCAGAATATGAATACATATATCGTTACACCCCTAGTGCACATACAGGTGAACACACTCACAATGGAGAGAGAGCGTGTATGAAAGCATGTTGTCAGCCAACTGAGAAGCAGAAAAAAATATCTGCGTTTTTTTAAATGCGCCCAGGATGACAGAGATTGCAACACTAGCTCCCCTGCTAGTAGTATGTGAAGTAGCTCTCCTGCTCCAGGTCCAAGTGTAGAAAAAAATCCCAAGTGCTGCACGCCCTGCCCCCAAAAAGCAGCAAAAGTCCAGTCATCACCGGATGATTTTGACCCAGAACATCCTGCAGCCTGCATGTGAATCTCAATAAATGGGCCAGATGTGTCAGACTTTCCACATCAAGAGGCTCTTGAAATGTTCTTCCTGAAGCCCAGAAAATGCACTGCAGTGACAGAACCTGCACACTTTGTGGATAACTGCCATACAAACAAATGTTCAGATGTTTTGTTCAAATATTCTGTTTTGTTCAATAATTGTTTGTTTTTACAGGTTTTATTTTTACTGACTGCTGTTATTAAAAGAAACTGTTGTTAATAAAAGGAACTTATGAACATTGTGATTCCTTTAAAGGCAATACTCATTGAGAATCCTAAAATAAGAACATTATTACCTCTACCAAAAACTGAGAACATAATAAACATGAATATAGTAATTTTGTACCCTTAATTTCATCTAGAAAGAAAAGAAATTGAATTTTTTCCATTCATTCTGTGCACCCACATTGAGGCTCTGACTTCTGTATTTTCCGAATGATTTGGGTGACGTTATAAGTTGAACAAACTAAAAGCTCAATGGCTCCAGTGGATCCAACCCACACTCATGATTTTGCATCTAAATTGTAGAAATAAACGAATATTGCAGACAATAGACCTTGTGAAGATTTTGATCGCTCGGTCACTCGGTTGAGAAATCACTATTTTCACTGCTAGCCTGCAACTTGCAAGGAGAGGGTGAAGATATGACGCAAAAATGATGATCAAGACTTGTCTAAAATTCATCCCGATCAATAAAGCACATATATTTGAAGAATAAGATCTATTCTTGCAAAAAATCAGTGGCAGACCATGTATTTTACAACTAGGTCTTCAGTGGTGATCTACCTGATTTAAGCACCATAAAAATAACCTATAGGGCCATCCACATAAAGTATGTTAAAGATAACTTTAACTATAAAATTATAGTTTTAAAAATCTTTAACTTTTCATTGTGGAGCTCCATTTTCCTGTGCACTTGTTCATTGAAATGCAGATCCACTCATGTTTCCCCAAAGGTTTAAAAGTACTGTTGCTTGTAAGTGTCCGGTTGGGCTTTGGTGTCTTGCTGCTGCCTTAGTGTCTTAATCTGGACATGGCCAGGGACCGTGCCCACGCTTTATGTTCTGTATCCTCTGTTGTCTGTCTTATGGTTGTCTTTTTGCATTTGATTATATTTTGTGATCCAGGTTTATTTTTACTGTTAGTATTATGGTCCTGCGTCTTCAGTCATATTGTGTCATCCCCTGCAGGGTTTCCTCTGGTAACATTTTCTGGTGGCAGCCCACCACACTTGTAAATTTCCCACAATTCCTATAAGGAAATATAAATTTCAGAAAAAAATATGAAGGAATTATGGTCCGCAAGTGCGCACACGAACAACGCGCGTGACTGTCATCCGCACGGAGTTCAGAAGCACTGCGCCCATGTGACCACTCCAGTCGCCAGGCAGAGTGTCTCGCTAGCGTGACTGTCTGAGAGAAACATGAGCTTATTAAGGTACTTTAAACACGGAAAAAAATCAGAAGAGGTATGTAAGCACTGGAGATGTTTATCATGGTTTTAACCCACTGGTAACAGGAGCAATAATGGAAGAGTCGCTTAGCTAACAGATGTGGTTAAGAGCTCGAGTTGGTTCATTTTGTCTTCTTATTAATCATTAGGGGTTTTTTTTTTCTTATTTCAGACAAGAATGAAAAGGAACTGTTTTTACCTTTACCTTTGTTAATATTAAACTAATTTACAGTATGTTCACTATTATGTACCTGAAAAGTTAAGATGACCGAAATTCACAAAGTCAATGACTTTAAATTTGTCAGCAGCCTTCAGACAAACCAAACGTGCCAACATTTGGATTTCAAAATAAGGGAGGTTTTCCTGCTGTCTGGGTGGTGGGGAGATTTCTAAAAAAAAAAAAAAAAAAAAAACGAACAAACTATAAATATATAGAAATATTATAACAGAAATAACTGCATCTTTGGTCATTTAAGTTAATTCATTTCATTAAGTACAATTTTATTAATATTTTTTTCTTTGAAATCAGAAGTAAATTATTGTTCTGTTCTGGCTCTGCAAAATTATGGTCAAAAATGTAGATTGTTATTAGGAAAAAGTAAAAAAATCACCACAGTC
Organism: Pholidichthys leucotaenia; assembly: GCA_020510985.1. NCBI lineage: Eukaryota > Metazoa > Chordata > Actinopteri > Cichliformes > Pholidichthyidae > Pholidichthys > Pholidichthys leucotaenia. The sequence continues at coordinate 109,336,807 of CM035848.1, read as the reverse complement.
TGTTTCAAATTTATTAAAAAAACAGTAATTTTATTTTTTTTTAAAAATAGACAAAAATTAACCATAAAATAACCCACAAACTTATAATAAAGTCTCAAATGTACAAGAAAAGTCAATTTTACAAGAGGAAATTGCAAATTTGAGGAAAATGGTTTCAAATTTAGATAAATTTACAGAGAAAAGTAGAAAACTATAAGAAAATTGTTATACATTTTGGAGAAAAACCTCAAACCTTCAAGACTGAAGTCATTACTCAAGTTTTTAAGTGGGTGCTTTTTGTACTCTTAGCTCAATTAGAAATTTTTGGTTGTCTACTTTTAATTATTAATTTCAAAGCACTGCTTTTACATGAGTAGAATGTCTGGCTACTATACACACCTCTGGTCATATAATTTAAGTATGCATGAGTAAATTACTATTATGAATGTTTTTTTCCCTTCCCTACTCTCTCAATGGAAAAAAAAGAAACACTAGAATAAAAATACAAAAACAAATACACATATTTCTGTCATTTATGTAAACCATGACAAAAAGTCCTGCAGGACAAAATGTGACACTTGATATTTTCTAACCTGTTTGTATACTCACCATAGACAGAGAGAGAACCTGAATTAGACAGAGCTCAGACAGGGCAAGATGAGACAGAAGAGAGGAGCCAAGGAGAGGAAAGTGTTCAGGCAGAGGGTCTAGGAGAGGTAAGAGCAGAGGGAAGGCGAGAAGGACGACACCACTAAATAGTCCAAACGCAGGACATCTGGGTGGGACCCCAACTGTCCAATATTTCAACATTCAAGCCTCGGTTGTACAATACTTCAAATGGTAAGTTCCATATGCAAAGTTACTGTACCAAATTAAAAAAAAAGAAAAATAGCATAAAATTAACATATTCCGGTTAAAATAGTGTCATATGTTTTCTGCCCCCCCAGAAAAATATGTTGCCACCACGCCAAGGCCTTTAAGCCAGAGGAAACACTGCCTTGTCTGTCTTCATTGTCATCATTTTAGTCTTGTGTGCATATTTGTTTACCTAGTGTCCTCAGCTCCTCGTGTTTCCATATCCATAGCAAATCCTTCTCATGTGTGCTCTTGTTCAGTCCCTGATTACTCTCCCAGCTGTCCTGTGTTTTCTAACTGAGATGCCCTATATATGCGTTTCTGTGCTCTGCTTGTTGAGAGGTCATCATGTTGTTTCCCCTGCTCAGTCTCTGCTTCCATGTTCCCTGCAAGTTGCCAGGTTGTTTGTCAAGTTTTTTGCCAAGTTTAGTTTAGTTTTTTCAGCCCATGTGCTGCCTTTGTTTTGCTCTGAGTTTTTGTTATTGTCAGTTTTGCATCACACCTTGCCTGCGCCCTGAGTCCCACTTCAACCATCATCTGCTGTGAAGCAGAACATGACACTTACAGTGGATATAAAAAGTCTACATACCCCTGTTCAAATGCCAGGTTTTTGTGATGTAAAAAAATGACACCAAGATAAATCATTTCAAAACTTTTTCCACCATTAATGTGACCTATAACCTGTACAATCCAGTTGAAAAACAAACTGAAATCTTTTAAGGGGAAAAATAAAAAATAAAAAACTTACAATAACCTGGTTGCATAAATATGCAGACCCTGTTATAACTGGGGATGTGGCTGTGTTCAGAATTAATCAATCACATTCAAACTCATGTTAAATGGGAGTCAGCACACACCTGTCACCATTCAAAGTGCCTCTGATTAACCGCAAATAAAGTTCAGCTGTTCTAGTAGGCTTTTCCTGACATTTTTGTAGTCACAGCTTACAGCAGGGATGTCCAATCATGTGCCATGGAGGGCCAAGACCCTGCAGGCTTTACCTCCAACCAGTGTCTTCAACAGCAGATTCCACTGAATTTCTTCCCACTGATTGCTGATAAGTGAAAACACCTGCTGAAGAGACTTGGTAGAAGAGAAAACCTGCAGGGTCTTGGCCCTCCATGGCACATGATTGGACACCCCTGTCTTACAGCCCAAGCCATGGTCCGCAGAGAGCTTCCAAAGCATCAGCGGGATCTCATTGTTCAAAGGTATCAGACAGGAGAAGGGTACAAAAGAATTTCCAAGGCATAAATATACCATGGAACACAGTGAAAACAGTCGCCATCATGTGGAGAAGATGTGGCACAACAGTGACATCACCAAGAAATGGACGTCCCTCCAAAATTGATGAAGACAAGAAGAAAACTGGTCAGGGAGGCTGCCAAGAGACTGACAGCAACATTGGAGGAGCTGCAGGAATTTCTGGCAAATACTGGTTGTTAAGTACATGTGACAACAATCTTAACAGCCAGTTATGATTGTTGTCTTAACTGGCTACATTTAGCCAGTTAAGATAAAATTGGTGTCTTAACTGGCTACAATGTAGCTGGCAGCTACATTTTGCAAAAACACATTTGAAATCTCACAAACGCATGTGGGAAAAATGTGTTATGGTCCAATGAAACCAAGGTTGAACTTTTTGGTCATAATTCCAAAAAGTATATTTGGCACAAACACAACACTACTTATCACCAAAATAACACCATACCCTGTTCATAATTCCCTCCACCTTGACTAAAGCCCCAGTTCCAGCTGAAGAAAAACAGCCCCAAAGCATGATGATGCCACCACCATGCTTCGCTGTAGGTCCCAGGCTGGCAGGGGTAGGAACCTTTCTGTGTGGAGTTTGCATGTTCTCCCTGTGCTGTGTGGGTTTACTCCGGCGGCTCCAGTTTCCTCCCACAATCCAAAGACATGCATGTTAGGTTAATTGGTTGTTCTAAATTGTCCCTAGATATCTGTCTCCTATAGGCCCTTAGAATAGAGGGTTAGTACTAGTGAAGCGCGTTGAGTGGTCTTTGAGACTAGAAAAAGCGCTATATAAGTATAGGTCCTTATCCTTTATCCCTAGGTATGTGTTCTTTTGGTGATGAGCAGTGTTGTATTTGTGCCAAATATACCTTTTGGAATTATGACCAAAAAGTTCAACCTTGGTTTCATTGGACCATAACACATTTTCCCACATGCATTTGAGAGATTTCAAATGTGCTTTTGCAAAATGTAGCTGGGCTTGGATGTTTTTCTTCATAAGATAAGGCTTCTGTGTTGCCACCCTAGAAAAGGAGATTGTTGTCACATGTACTAAAAAGCCAGTACTTGCCAGAAATTCCTGCAGCTCCTTCAGTGGTGCTGTTGGCCTCTTGGCAGCCCCCTGACCAGTTTTCTTCTTGTCTTTTTATCAATTTTGGAGGGACATCCAGTTCTTGGTAATGTCACTGTTGTGCCATATTTTCTCCACTTGATGATGACTGTCTTCACTATGTTCCATGGTAGATTTAATGCCTTGGAAATCCTTTTATACCCTTCTCCTGACCAATACCTTTGAACAATGAGATCCCTCTGATGCTTTGGAAGCTCTCTGCGGACCATGGCTTGAGCTATAAGCTGTGACTACAAAAATGTCAGGAAAAGCCTAACAGAACAGCTGAACTTTAGTTTGGGTTAATCAGAGGCACTTTAAATTGTAGCAAGTGTGTACTGACTCCCATTTAACATGAGTCTGAATGTGATTGGTTAATTCTGAACACAGTCACAACCCCAGTTATAACAGGGTGTGCATATTTATACAAACAGGTTATTGTAAGTTTTTAATCTTTTTTTATTTTTCCCCTTAAAAGATTTCAGTTTGTTTTTCTATTGGGTTGTACAGGTTATAGGTCACACTAAGTGGAAAAAGTTTTGAAATGATTTATCGTGGTCTCATTTTTTTACATCACAAAAGCCTGGCATTTGAACAGGGGTGTGTAGACTTTTTATATCCACTGTAGTTAGACAGCTCAAGTTTGCAAACCCTGTCTGGCTCCAAGTACCTACCTGATTGGCTGCAAACAACAGGAATTCCCAGCAAGATAATTTGCAGCACTCCTCAGAGGCTGTAATCCAAGGATACCGCTCGTTGCTAATATGGAAGTGATGGACAAATCTTTTCCCCAGCTGAGATGGGACTGCTAGCTTCAGGGTTGGCCGACCTCTCTTCACAATGACCAGCTTTTCTTGAAAAGTCCATCTATCCATCTTCTACCGCTTTTATGGAGGTCCGGGTCGTGGCAGCAGCAGTTCAAGCAGAGAAGCTCAGACTTCCCTCTCCCCAGCCACCTGCTTCGGAGAGGATACCAAGGCGTTCCCAGACCAGCTGGGAGACATGGTCTCTCCAGCGAGTCCTGGGTCTGCCCTCAGGTCTCCTCCTAGTGGGACGTGCCCGAAACACCTCAAATGGAAGGCGTCCAGGAGGCATCCTGATCAGATGCCCATACCACCTCAAATGGCTCCTTTTGATGTGGAGGAGCAGTGGTTCTACTTTGAACCTCTCCCGGATGACTGTTCCTCACCCTATCTCGAAAGGTGAGTCCAGCAATCCTACAAAGAAAGCTCATTTCAGCCGCTTGTATCCGCAATCTCATTCTTTCGGTCATTACCCAAAGCTCATGACCATAGGTGAGAGCAGGAACGTAGATTGACTGGGAAAGCGACAGCTTTGCCTTAGAGCTTAGCTCCCTCTTCACCACAACAGACCAGTACAATGTCCGTATCACTGCAGATGCTGCTCCAATCCGTCTGTCAATCTCTCGCTCCATTCTCCTCTCACTCGTGAATAAGACCTCGAGATACTTAAACTCCTCCACTTGGGGCAGGAGTTTGTCCCCAACCCGGAGAGGACAATCCACCTTTTTCCGGCTGAGGAGGTGCTTATTCTCATCCCAGCCGCTTCACACTCAGCAGCAAACCGTCCCAATAAGACCTGTAGGTCAGTGCTGGCAATTTGCCTCTGGTAGGGTCACCCAAGATAAACTGGTCCTGGGTGAAGGGCCACACTAAGAACGATCCAACAGACTCATGATGAATGTTAGAACAAGGATTCAGTGTACCCCGCCTGGTATGGGGTTACCGGGGCCCTACACTCGAGGCAGGCCTGGGGAAGGAGCTCGATGGCTAGCGCCTGGTGGCCGGATTTCCACCCTTGGGTCCTGGCTGGGCTCAGCCCAAAGAAGTTACATGGGTCCGCCCTCCAGTGGGCTCACCACCTGCAGGAGGGACCATGGGGGTCTGGTGCTATGTGGACCAGGTGGCGGTCGAAGGCAGAGACCTTGGTGATCTGATCCCAAGCTTTTTTGGACGTGGAATGTCACCTCTCTGGTGGGGAAGGAGCCTGAGCTGGTGCATGAGGTTGAAAGATACCAGCTAGATACTGTATATTCAGCCTCACCTCAACACACAGCTCCGGTTTTGGAACCAGTCTCCTGGAAAGGGGCTGGAGCTTGGCCTACTCTGGAGTTGCCCCGTTTGAAAGGCGACGAGCAGAGGTGGGTATTCTTGTAGTCCCCCACCTTCATGCCTCTACACTGGAGTTTTCCCGAGTGAACGAAAGCGTTGTTTCCCTGCGCCTTCGGGTTGGGAAACGGGTCCTGACCATCATTTGTGCCTATGTACCAAATAATGGTTCAGAGTACTTACCCTTTTTGGAGTCTCTGACTGGAGTGCTGGAGAGTGCTCCTCTTGGAGACTCCATTGTCCTACTGCAGGATTTCAATGCACATGTGGGCAATGACAGTGGAACCTGGAGGGGGGTGATTGGGAGGAAAGGCCTGCCTGATCTGAACCTGAGTGGTGTTCAGTTATTGGACTTCTGTGCTAACCATAATTTGTCCATAACGAACACCATGTTCAAGCATAAGGGTGTCCATATGTGCACCTGGCACCAGGACACGCTAAGTCGCAGGTCGATGATCGATTTTGTTATTGTATCATCAGACCTGTGACCGTATGTCTGGGACACTCGGGTACAGGGAGGTGCAGAGCTTTCAACTGATCACCACCTGGTGGTGAGTTGGATCTGATGGCAGGGGAGGATGCCATTCAGACCTGGTAGACCTAAATGTATAGTGAGGGTGTGCTGAGAACGTCTGGCTGAGGACCCTGTCCGGGAGGTCTTCAACTCCCACCTTCAGAAGAACTTCGACCACATTCTGAGGGAGACTGGAGACATGGAGACTGAATGGGCCATGTTCTCCACCTCCATTGTTGAAGTAGCTGCCCAGAGCTGCGGCCGCAAGGTCATCAGTGCATCTCGTGGCGGCAATCTCCAAACCAAGTGGTGGACACCAGTGGTGGTGGTGGTGGTGGGGGGGGGGCATTAAAGAAGAAGAAGGAGTCTTATCAAGCTTGGTTGATTTGTGGGACTCCCGAAGCAGTTGAGGTGTACCGGCAGGCCAGGCAGAGTGCAGCTCAGGTGGTTGCTGAAGCAAAAACTCGGGTGTGGGAGAAGTTCAGTGAAGCCATGGAACAAGACTTTTGGTTGGCATCAAAGAGATTCTGGCAAACTGTCCGGCGGCTCAGGAGGGGGAATTAGTTCCCTATCCACACTGTGTATGGTGCAGATGGGGTGCTACTGACTTCGACTAGGGATATCATCGGGCAGTGGAAGGAATACTTCGAGGATCTCCTCAATCCCACTGATACGCCTTCCACAGAGGAAGCAGGGTTTATGGATGAGGGGGATGACTTGCCCATCACAGGGGCTGAGGTCGGCAAAGTGGTTAAAAAACTCTTTGGTGGCTGGGCCCTGGGGGTGGACGAGATTTGCCCTGAGTACCTCAAAGCCCTGGATGTTGTAGGGCTGTCACGGTTGACACTCCTCTGCAACCATGCGTGGAGGTCAGGGACAGTGTCTTTGGCATGGCAAACCGGGGTGGTGGTTCCTCTCTTCAAGAAGGGGGACCGGAGGGTGTGCTCCAACTTTAGAGGGATCACACTCCTCAGCCTCCCTGGGAAGGTCTATGCCATGGTACTGGAGAGGAGAGTTTGGCCGTTGGTTAACCTTGGATTCAGGAGGAGCAATGTGGTTTTCGTCCTGGCCGTGGCACATCAGACCAACTCTTTACTCTCTCGAGAATCCTGGAGGATTCATGGGAGTTTGCCCAACCAGTTTACATGTGTTTTGTGGACTTGGAGAAGGCATTCGACCACGTCCTTCGTGTTTTTTTTGTGGGGGGTGCTTCGGGAGTATGGGGTCAGGGGCTTGTTGTTACGAGCTATCCAGTCTCTATACGATCGTTGAGAGAGTTTGGTTCATATTGCCAACAACTGGTGGGACTCATTCCCAGTGGGAGTTGAGCTCCGCCAGGGCTGCCCTTTGTCTCCGATCCTGTTCATAATTTTTATGGACAGGATTTCTAAGTGCAGCCAGGGAACAGAGAGCGTCATGCTTGGTGACCACAGGATCTCATCTCTGTTGTTTGTAGATGATGTTGTCCTGTTGGCTTCTTGAAAAGTTTGTCTGGAAAATTGATTTTTTAAAATATAAGCGACCAAATCATTTTCCTCTCCCCTATCAGCCATTGTGGGTGGAAAAACAGCTATTATAGTTAAACAGATACCGTATATTGTAGCTGCTTAAGCAAGTCTTGCACTGGCGTTTTGCTAGCTAGGATGCTCTGCATTGTGGGTGGAGGAATCAAACCATCCAATCAAAAGACGTGAAAATGCCACCGTTCTCGGATGCCTTCTATGCATACCCCTGGACGTACACAAGACATCTGATTGGTTAAAGCAACATGATAAGTTTAACAGCTACTTTAACCTTCAGAGCCACACTGTTAATTCCTGAAGGCCCAAGGTTGATTTGCTTGACCCTGGCAACACAGATGACTGAAATGTGATTGGACAAAAAACTCTAACATACATTACACTATTGGAAGGAGTGCAACCAAGAGAAAAAGCTACAAAATGAAGAGAATAGACTATTGGGAATAACTTAATACATCCTCATGGAACAAATATAAGAATGTAGGTTGTAAATGTAATTTTGATAGTGTTTAGGCCAGCAGAGAAGGTTTTGCTGGCCCTGAGGGTCCACCACTGATATAAACATAATTTGGTATTAAAATAAGAAACACTCTAGTTTCTCTAAAATCTGACGAATAATTTCAGCTAAGTTGCCGATCGCTCAGGGACAACTTTTACCCATTTTTTTAATTTAGAGAAACGACAATTGCAAAGTGGATTTCTAAATTTTCTATAATATAAAAGCAAGACAAGAAACATCAATAAATACATTTACACGTTCCGGTTCACAGTGTTGTTAGAGTTAAGCTGCAACTTGTCTTCATTTCTCCTCGTTTTGTCATCACCGAGGTTCAGCCCGGTTGAAGTGCACCGGCCCCCCACATGTCTCTGCTCTGATTCAACAGATCATACGGGATCGAACGGCTGCCACAGGGCTCACGTTGCCAGGGTCGGAGGTGGAGGAGGGGCCGCCAGTGGACTCGGACATCGGTTTGGTGGAAGGTTAAAAGCCGCTTCAGCCACCGGCAGCAGTGGGACAATGAGGGAGGAGCAGCCGGGCAGGAGGACCAGAGCTAACGGCTAACAGGGAGCAGCTGGACAGTGAAAAAAACCCGCCGGGACGGATTAAAGAGGAACTCACTATCCGACTGTCTTGGACCTGGTTCATGCAGGCAAGCTGCAGTCCCTGATGCTAGGCTAATATATCGGTGCCTTATAATAATAATATATCGGTGCCTTGTTTTAGTTGTTCTGCTGTTTTTATTCAATTAGGCTAGAGGCTGAAATTCCATAGAAATATGCAAGTAGAGCTGACCAAGGACAGTACATCAATGCTGAGAAGGAACTGTGAGAGCATTTTTTTTAATTTATTTAAAGAATACCTTTAACAGAAGTGATCATGTATCCCAATTTTCGATTTGTTTGTGTTCCACCCTCTTTCAAGAAATTTGTTGTTGCATTCTTTGGCTAAACTTAAGATTTTTACTGCAGCACTACAAACCTGTAATATGTCAGAGGAAAAAAAATAAAGAGAGAGGTGGAGAAATGGTGTTGCTTTGACATATCCTTCATGCAGTATGCAATACCTTCCCAGCAGTGGATAAGAAGTGGACGATGCATCTGAGTGAATGAGCTCCATTTTACCTCAGCTAAAGTTTGTCAAGAAGGAACTTCTCCTTTGATTAACATTACATGAAATCCATAAATAGCTCTGCATTTTTGCATGAAATTCACAAGAATCGATACCAGTTCGAAGTTAGTGGTTTTAGTATGTTATGCCTTCTGTAACTGCTGTGTTCCTCAGCACAGGAAGTACAATTCTGGGGAAGTCACCCCCAGCTTATTCTCATGATTTTCTTCATTGCTTCCATTTGCAAACTAGCTGTGAAGCTTGGTTTAAAAAGTCAGCACCATTGGCTCTGGTTGTTTTACATCAGGGTCCTTCATGTGCAGAAGTGTCCTTCTGCAAATCACTGAGCCTCAAAAGGTTTCAGCGGTAGATAAGAACCAGCTTTTTCTCCACATTCATCAGTGGGAATCATACTGAAATGGCTCCATAATGTAACCTTCAGCAATTTAAAGCATGCATTATAATGTGAGCTATTCAATTATAACTAGAGATTAGTCTCCTTAAAGTTACAGTTTTCTAGTTTGTTAGCTGAAAAATAATTAAAAAAAAAATACATCCTCCATGGTGTGGGTTTTAGGTGATCTCACTGGTGAACACTAATACAAATCAACCGATTCAGTATATTGATTTGGAGTCTTTCCAGCAAACACTGGCAAGCAATGGTGTGCAGAAGCGTCTAAACAAGAACGACCTGTTCCCCCAAGTTAAGAAGGCATCTGCGCCTGTTTGTGAAGATCCTTGTAAATCTGCAGAACAGCTGAGAAAACAAGCATGTCTCCCAAACCAACATTCAGCCGCTTACAAAAGCAACCTTTCTGCAGCTAAAAGTTGCTGTCTGATCTAAAGGGGCTGGGGGGGGGGGGGGGGGGATTTTTAATTCTTAGTATACAGGCAGATCTTGTTAAATGAAATGCCTTAATGTGTTTGGCCTATTTGTATATCACTCTCTGAGAAGGTTGCTGCTCCTTTGAATAATCAATAACCTACAACCACACACAATCAAAACCTTTGCGCACAATTTTCCCCGCAATTTCTGACAAAACCTCTTGTGAACTAAATCTGAACCCACGGCATCACATCCACTGACAGTAATATATGTATTCACTCGCCCACTTTGTTGCCAGAGGAATTATATTTGTTTTTCCACCTTTTTCCAGAGAGAAAGCGCGGTATCTATGCAATCATCACCGCGCCTGTCTCCTCCCTGCGTAAAAACAAGGCAGCCTGAAAACCGTCTGGCACAAAACTGGATAAAATCCCCAAAGCATCCAAACAGATTTTTTTTCTTTTAAAAAAAGTTTGCAAACACTAAAATGTAACACTTTATTTACCTTCGATGCAACAGATCCTCCACAAACCGGAGTGCGTCAAGTCTCCTTTGACTTTCTTAGTTTGCATCTGGGTTTCATCCGTGGTGACATTTGTGGCGTTGCAAATGTAAGCTCGGGAGTAAAGCCAGTAGTCGGTGCCGATGGCGATGGTCATGAGGCTGAAGGCGGCGAAGGCCCCCACGATAGCCAGCAAAGTCTGAACCCCTCGGTCACACCATGCCATGGCGCCTCAGAAAGGATCCTCCACGGCGGCTTACGCACACGGCGAGGAGCGCATGGTGCCGGAGAAGCGCCCGAGCCCTGCTTTTACCAGACCAGACGTGGTGCTTTATTAATCTGGGTGATTCCCGGCAAACTTAGATCGAAGTTGAAGCCAAGTTGTGGAACAAGAACGATCGCAGCTTTTGCTCCCTTTGTTCCTTCCTTTAGTAAGGTTGGTGGCGTCCCCAGTCCCGCTACAGGTGGAAAAAGCATGGAAATGCATTCCTTTCAGAATGGGGTGATGAATAATGACGACATAAGTTTTATAATGTCTACATTTTCCGATCCCAAACGGTTACAAGCATCCTACCAGTTCACATTTTGATATTAAACTGCACGGTCAAACAATGGATGCAGCGGCGCACCAACAGACCACACCTTCAGAGGCTGCAGCCAATTGGAAACGGTCATGAGAACAGCAGCTGGAGGAACAAAACACAACAAAAAATAACCCCCAATATACTGAAAAAAACACGGCGTCCACATATGAAATACCATAAACCTACATGCACCATTTTAAGCGTTCTCAAAAACACCAAAAGGAGGAAAAAGATGAAAACAACTGCCTGCAGAGTAGAGATTAGAAGGATTTTATTTGCGCCTGAGCTACAGCACCGACTTCAAAGTTGAAAGTCTCAACACTGATGAAATATTTCTTGTAAACAGCCATTTAAACAACTTTGAAGATGGAGCAGTATGCACCCAAGATCATAAAAAAAAAGATAAATAAGACATAAATCTGGGATATAAGCAGGGCTTGACATCATAGACGTAATTTATGGGGGATGTAACCCCCCCCCAATCAAATCCAGCCAATATACACCCCCCCCCCCCCCCCCCCCCCCATAATCATATAATGGTGATGAACAGTGTTGGGCAAGTTACTAAAAAAAACAGCAACTAATTACAGTTATTAGTTACTTCTTTTCAAAAGTAGTTACAGTAGATAGGTAGATGTACTTTATTGATCCATCTATCTACTTTACCAATTACTGCATGATTAAAGTAGATAGTTACTTGGAAAAATAACTTCCACTTTACTTTTAAATGCATACTTAACCCTATTATGTCTGAAATAAGCGAGCTGTGACCCCTCTTGCACCAAACAACAACCTTTTATTATTTACACTGAACAAAATACAAAATGGTGGCACCGCCCAGTGTCATCCATCCCCTGCATCATGAGGCCGGCTACAGCGAGCCCCAATGTCCAACCCCCCCCCCCCCAGTCCACACACTACATTTACCCCCCCCCCCCAAAAAACAAACAAACCCAGAAACTATAAACATAATTTGCCTACCTGCGCACCTGGGTAGACTGCCAGGGTACCCGTGTGATAGAGTGGGTTATTCTGCCACTATTTGACTGATCACACCCTAACTAATCAAAGGTCCACTCAAAAGTCTTTCAGATTTTGGGGTCTCTGCCGGACTCTGGTCGAGTGTTGCTTGGGCTGCAGCACCACTACTACCTCCAGCGAACGCTCCTGGGGGGTCGTGGGTCCCACATCGGCAAGTCCCAACCTAGATCCATCACGTCCATGGCCGTCCGCTGATCTGGGGTTTGAGCCGGTGAAGATTTTCAGAGGCGACTGACGTTCCACCGTGACTCATCAGAGAGGAGGAATATGGCTGGACCCAGCTGTGCTGTGATCTGCAACAGCACTGTCCAAAACGACTGCAGCTTGTGGGCACATTTGGGGCACCTGACTCTGACCCAGTCCAGCACTGCGAGTCTGGGCTGCCTCAACCGGTGTTTCTTGTCAAACCTTAGTTGCTGAAATAGATCACTTTGGGGGACATAGGCGGTCCAGGGGAAGGCACATTTCCCGTCCCAACATCAACACTGCCGGTGAGCAGCCCGTCATAGCATGAGGTGTTGCTCTATAACGCAACAGGGTACTCTGTAGTGCGGCTAAGAATTGGAGTCCATCTACCAGGTGTGCTCTGAGCCCGTTTTTTAGGGTTTGGTTGAATCTTCCCCCTTGTCCCCCCATTTGCTTGTGAATGGTAAAATGCAGTCTTTATGTGTTTGATGCCTGTCTTACTCATAAACACTTCAAAACCTGCCGAGATGAACTGTGGGCCATTGTCCATCGTAATGGCATCCGGTACTCCCCAGTGAGCAAAGAGGGAGATGAGGAAGTCAGTGACCACATCGGTCGTGACCAAATCGGTGGGCATCACCTCTGGTCATTTTAAGTGGAGGTTGTAGGCCACCAGCAGGAACCGTTGGTGCACAGGAGCAGTATGTAGTTCACCATATACGGTGGTGTGAAAAAGTGTTTGCCCCCTTCCTGATTTCTCATTTTTTGGATGTTTGTCACACTTAAATGTTTCAGATCATCAAACAAATTTAAATATTAGACAAAGATAACACAAGTAAACACAAAATGCAGTTTTTAAATGAAGGTGTTTGTTATTAAGGGTAAAAAAAATCCAAACCTACATGCCCCGTGTGAAAAAGTGATTGTCCCCTGCTGTTAAAACATAAATTAATTGTGGTTTATCACATCTTTGGAAAGCTGAGCTCAATTTCTCTAGCCACACCCAGGCCTGATTAGTGCCATACCTGTTCTCAATCAAGAAATTACTTAAACAGGACCTGCCTGACAAAGTGAAGTAGACCAAAACATCCTCAAAAGTTAGACATCATGCTGCAATCCAAAAAAATTCAGGAACAAATGAGAAATAAAATAAATGAGATCTATCAGTCTGGAAAAAGGTTATAAAGCCATTTCTAAAGCTTTGGGATTCCAGCAAACCACAGTGAGAGCCATTATCCACAAATAGCAAAAACATGGAACAGTGGTGGCTAAGCATTAGTTGTTTTAAGTTATTTGTAAGTTATGGAAATATTCTATATAAGTTAATAATACGTTATGTACGTATGTCCAGTTGAATATGTTTCCAAGGAGCTGATGGGTATGGTAGCGGCTGCAGTCGCAGGGGCACCCCTAATTTTCTGCTTTCCAGGCAGGCCACACAGTCTTTCACCATATTTTCTATGTCTTTTTTCGATGCCCGGCCGCCAGACCGAGCCTCTGCACGTTGTTTCACTCTGACCACACCCAGGTGACTCTCGTGCAGCATGGTCAAGATGCGACCTTTTAGCGTTTTGGGGATTATTGTGCAGTGCTCTCTTGCCACGCAGATGTCGTTCCACCGTGCCAGGTCGTCCTTGACGCTGTGAAACGGTGCCAGCTCTCCCGGTATCTCTGCAGGTCAGCCCTCACAGATGAAAGAATGCAGCTGTGTTAGGGTTGGGTCCTGTTCTGATGCCGCCTGGAGCTCCTGGAGAGAGACTGTGTTCTGAAGAGGCCCGTGTAACGTGTTGATCGGCTCTGTCTCCAGAGGGTCTCAGTCACCATTCAGGTTGGTTTTAGGTGTGGCTCAGGACAAAAGGTCTGCCATTACATTCTCTCTGCCTGGCATGAATTGGGTAGTAAAGTTATATGCTCGCAGACTTTCAGTTCACCTGTAGATGCACAGAGGTTTGTGTCCTGACCCCAACATTTCCAGCAATGCTGTGAGGGCCATGTGATCCATTTGTAGCGTGAAGTGTCATCCATACAGGTACATGTGCCAACGTTCGCATGCCCAGAAACACGCCAGTGCCTCCCTCTCCCCCACTGAGTACTTCTGTTCAGCCGGTGTGAGTGACCTCGCTGCGAACCTCACTGGGCGTTCAGTTCCACCTTGAGGCTGTGACAGGACGGCTCCCACTGCAGAGCTGGATGCGTCCCATGTCACTAGGGTAGGGCTTTGTAGGTCAAAATGAGCCAGCACAGGTGGGGAGGTGAGCTGTGTCTTCAATCGTTTGATGGCGGCTGAACATGCCGGAGTCCACTCCCACGGCACGTCCTGTTTCAGGAAGGTGTGGAGTGGTTCTATCGTTTTGGAGTAGCGAAGGATGAAGTGTCCATAGAAGTTTGCCATGCCCAGAAAAAACGAGATTTGTGTAGGGGTTGTAGGCTCGGATAGCTGCTGGACCACTTCCACGTTCGAATGCAGGGGGCTCAAGTCCTCAACAGTCAGCCAAAACCCCACAAACTCAATAGTCTCCACTGGATGTTCTTCCTGCGGCAGCTGAGGAAGCTCAAGCTACCCACCAAGATGTTAGTGCAGTTCTACACAGCCATCATCGAGTCCATCCTCACCACCTCCATAACCGTGTGGTACGCAGGAGCCACTGCCAGGGACAGACTAAGGCTGCAGCGCGTCGTGCGCACTGCTGAGAAGGTGATCGGCTGCAAGCTCCCATCTCTCCAGGATCTGTACATCTCCAGGACCCGGAGGCGTGCTGGCCGGATCATAGCCGATCCCTCACACCCTGGTCACGTACTGTTTGCCCCCCTCCCCTCTGGTAGAAGACTTCGGTCCATCCAGACTAAAACCTCCCGTCACATGAACAGCTTCTCCCCCTCTGCCATCAGACTGCTGAACACTAAGTGACTTATTGACTCTCGTGCACTATGTACAGCAGCTCAACCAGACTCATGTCAATCATCACTGTTTTCTTCCTGCATTACCGACTGCACTATATAGTTCTCCACAGTATCTGCTGCTCGCTAATATATTTTAACTGCTGACCAGTATCACTTACTCTTATTCTACACTTTATTGCATGTATAGTTTATTTCTTTTATCTTATCATGTTTAATGTTGCAGCATTGCACCGAGACAAATTCCTAGTTTGAGTACTACATGAACAATGGCAATAAACCTGATTCTGATTCTGATTCTGATTCTGATTCTGCAAAGATGCATTTCTCTTCGTTGAGTGTGACGCCGTGGCTTGCCAGTACCTCCATGACCTTCTCAAGGTGAGCGTCATGGGTGGTCGGTGTCGCACCATTCACCACAATGTTGCCTAGATACACAACTATTCCCTTGAGGCCGGCGAGGATGGTGGCCATAATTTTGGAAAGCAGCTCAGGGCAGAGCTAAGGACAAAGGGCATGCATATGTATTTGAAAACCCCATGTATGTAACGAAAGCTATCAGGTTGCGGCTCTCAGGGTGGAGTGGTATCTGCAAGTAGCCTTGGCGGAGGTCCAGCTTCGAGAAAATTTTTGAACCACTGAAGGTCCCCGTTAGCTCCTTCATCATGAGCAGGGGATATTTATCTGGGATGATTGCCTTATTAACCATCTGGAGGTCAATGCATGGTCGTATGCCGCCCGACTTTTTCGTTGCCATGACAATGTTTGAAATCCATGGGGATGCGTTGACCTGCTCGATGATGCCAGGGTCCAGGAGTTTTTTAAGCTCCATCATAATGTCATCTCGCAGGGCAAGGGGCAGTCAACAGAGCAGTTGAATTTTGGGTGCCACTTCTGCATTAATGAGTTGTTGGTGGCTGAAAGTGGCAATGCACCCTAGTCCTATAAAGAGCGCTGGCCAGCGGCACTGCCAGGATGACGAGACCATTAGGATGACAGAGCCCGTTGGGTCTGTGATGGAAAACTCCAACTCGCCTAACAAGTCAATTCCCATCAGGTTAGCTCCCTGGCGCGTTACCTGAATGGTAAACGTTGGAATTGTTTTCGGGCTGCAGGTCACTGAAAAGTCATTTGTCCCTACCATGCCAATCTTGACATGCCCATATCCGAACAGATCATCCGCCTTCACCATAATGGTCTTTTTGGGGAAGAGCTTTCTGACTGTGGCTAAGCGGCACATTGACACTGTCCAGCTGGATGGTGTGCCATTTGAGTGGCCAATTCCTAGCGCCCACTGTGCAGATCATGGCTGGGTCCGGTGGACGGACTTTGTTTTTCACGAGCTCGAGCAGCAGACCTTGGCAAAGTGGTTAGCTTGTTCAAAGCAGTGACAGCTCTTCCATCTAGCAGGGCAAGTGGGCTCGGAGTTTGGATGAGCCGCAGTTGGTACACGATGGCCTCTCACCCGCTTTGGTCTGTGTTCTGCTTGGGCTCTTCATGTTGCCCTGTGGTTGTGTGTGTTTGGGGCGGCTAATGGTCTTACTAATGGCCTGCTTCCGCTGGGTTGGTTGAGGGGCCTGTCAGCTAGATATCATTAGCTGTTCCGCTAACTGGGTGGCTGCCTCCATCTGGGCCAACACCCTCACTTTTTCGCTTAGGTTGAGATCATTTATTGTTAGCATTAGCTGTTCTCTTAGCCACTTGTTGTTTGTGCCTTCTGCTAGCTTGTCACGGGTTAGTTCATCTTCTAAGGGCCCGAAGGCACACATGCTTGCCAAGACTCAGAGCTCCATGGCATAACATTGAGTTGACTCACCTATATGCTGTTTGCGGCAGAAGAAGACTGTTCTTCAGGCTGTAATGTTACTCGTGTTGCTGTAACATTTCTCCATCAGAGTCACGCATTTGCCGAATGAGTCTGCTTGACACAGAGTCCAGAGCACACTCTGCCCTTCTTCGCCTAGACTGAGGAACAGCACGCTCTCCAGCTTCTCATTGTCAGCGTCACTCAGGCCAGTCACACTGACATACTCTTTAAACATGTCGAACAAGCGACGCTATGGGATCGGTGGTGCCCCTGGTGAGGTGAGGAAAAGTTTTACCGGCTCCATGAGTGAGGGTTTTACCCTCGTCGTCATTTGTTATGTCTGAAATAAGCGAGCTGTGAGCCGTCTTGCACCAAACAACAAACCTTTTATTATTTACACTTAACTATATACAAAATGGTGGCACCACCCAGCATCATCCATCCCCTACATCATGACGCAGGCTACAGCGAGCCCCAATATCCAAGCCCCCCACCCCCCACAGTCCACACACTACAAACCTCTAAGCATTCCTGCCAATTTTCAGCCAATGTGAAATGTTCTGTGGGTGGAAAACTAGAACTTTAAGAGGCTAAGAAGATCTTTCATTATTCACCATTATACATTGTTGTCTGTCACACAGATAAGATAAAAACATTGCACGGCCAGGTTAGAAATATTTATCTAAAAATTTTTTGTAACTAAAATGTAATGATTTACTGCATCAAAAGTTTTTTTTTTTAGGTCCAGTAAAACAGCCCCCACAACCTGACCTTGATCTACTGACTGTTTATGTTTTTAATTTGTTCAGTAGATAGGAGTTAGCATTCTCAGCTGAATAATTTGGTCAGAAGCCATAGAGAGGATGTAAGTAATTATTAGACTCCATATACTCCAATAATTGTGTAGCAACTGTTTTTTCAAAAACTTTGGAGAAAATTGGTAATATACTAACAGACACATACCTGATTTGTAGCTCTAGATTTAAATCCCTTACCATTTTAGCCAGTGTCCAGTCAATGTAAAATGTTCCACGGGTGGGACATCTTGCACACATAGCAAGATAATTTAATTAATGGATTACATTAAGGGCTTATTAATGTCAGGCTAAAAACAGACTGTTTCAGACAGAGCTTTTAGAACATGCTCAGTCTGCTTTATCCTGCCTTGAGAGCTCTTATTGTAGGAAAAGTCTGAACAAAATCAACATGATATTGCCAGTAATTTCCTCATTTTGGAGTGAGAGTTGGCAACACTGCATAAAGCTATCTGTGTTTATCTTGCCTTTATGATTATGGATTTAACCTGATGTGCAGTAATCCAAAGAAAATGTCCATTATCCACAGTCCAAATTTCTGCTGTGACAGAGACATGATCCAGTCCCTCAAACTCCTTTTGGAGATCAAAGTCCATTTTTGAATAATCTTCATCCAGGTAGCAAGTAATTGCATTTTAATTTCAGTGAATCACAGTCCAGCTGTCTGACGGAAAGTGTTATCACGTCTTCAGTCTGTAACGACGTATCTGGCAATCAGTTGGTTTAATTCTTGCTGGGTCACAAACTGTCCAGATGCATACCTGTGCTTGAAATCCAGCCGTGGGTATTGAGATGAGTATTTTCACTTTACATCCAGCCATGGCTGTTCAGAATACAGTAGATCTACTTCACGGTGTTGTTAGCATGGCATAGCACTACCTTTGTCTGAGCTGAAGATTGCTGTAAGTCTCAACCGGCACTTTAGTTTGCAACCCACCAATATGCTTTTGTCTTTAATTGCGACAAAGGAAAAATAATTGTTTATTTCCACAAAAACAAAGTGGCTTCATCTTTTCCTCCACTCACTAATTAAGACTCAGGCTCTTTGCAACAGGTCACGTCGACTGACCGCTGCGTCAGCTACATAGGGTCAGTTTGTATATTAATTTATTTGTGCTAAAAATATCTATCTATATTAATAAAATGAGTAACAAATAATGCATTTGATCAAACTTCAGAAACTGTAACGCATTACTGAATTTTTTTTTTTTTTTTAATTTAAGTTTTTGTAAAGGGTATACAGGCCATTACAGCAATGCATTGTTTACATTTTCATCACATGTTCCCTTATTTTCTGATATCTGACAACATTGGAAGAATAATTCTTACAACACCCCTTTTTTTTAAGTGAAAGAAAAAGTGAAATTAAAGAGAAAAAAAAATAAAAAAACAAAAACAAACAAACCAGCAAAAAACAAACAAAAAGAAAAAGTAAGTAAATAAAGGTAAAAGAGCATCTGAGTAGCGTTGGAACAAAGAGCGGAACCATTATTGAAATGGTATTTGTAAAGATTACTGAATTTTTAAACAGTAATTCCGTTACACAGCGTGTTACTGCAAAAGTAGTGGTGTTACAGTAATACATTACTTTGTAACGCGCTACAAAGTGGCTACGTCTAATACCAGCATGATCTGTCTCTCCAGTATCAGCGGTGGTTGGGACACACCAGTTCCACCATTCAACCTCCGAGATTGAAACTGCCCTGTACTTGGTACTCACCCTTTGAGACCCGGCCGAGGCCCTCATGTGCACCCGCAAGTTGGTTGTGGTCATATTTAATTCCGTCAGACTTATCATGCATTTTGTTTCAAGAGCTATGCCAAACCAGTTCCTAAGAATTTATATTTTCAGTAACTATTTCAGATGATGACTGGTGACAGTTTTGTAAGGAGTTCCTTGCATAGCATGCAAATCGAAGGTTTGATTTTTAAGGGGAGGGTTGTTACAACCCAAAGCCTTCTGTTGCTTTATTTTGACAATGTTGCTCATCTTTGTCTGTTTTCCTCTCTCATGTCTTTCAATTATGCAGCTTTTCTGGTTTGGTGTCTCTGTGTTTTGGCTGTTTCCTGCCTCACCCAGCCTCTGACTGAATCCTGTGCCTGATTGCACTGGTGCTGCAACACTCCACCAATCAAGCCTCACCTCCAATCAGCCACCTGCTATAAATTCCAGCCAAACAATTAGTCAGGTGTGGCTGTGAGTTAATGTGAGCAGTCTGCCACCCTTGTTCCCACTGCCTGTGAGCATTCAGCAAAATGCTCACTTTTTGGTTGAGTGTCTTTTTGTTTCCTGGTTCAAATACTTTGTTTTCATCAAAAATAGTATTTTTGTGTGTTGACCAGGAAACAGTCATGTGCCTGTAGTTGCTTGTTTTGTGTATGAGTGTCTCGGCCTACTTGGTCTAGATAACTGGTTATCTTTGATTCAAGACCAAGTGACACTCTGTCTTTGTTTTGTTTTTTTCTTTATACAAGGGGCAACTGGGAACTTGCTTTATTTTGTTAACCATCATCCTATTGTTATCTTTCTTTCAGGTTGAGAGACTGGGCCAAGGCTTTAGTTTGCAAATCCATACACATCACTGCAGGTAACTTTAGTTAGACATATTTAGGTTTAGAGGTACTACTCCCTCTTGTATTTCAATTTGGTTATACTGTATTTCTTTCTTTGGTTTGAGTAGTACCTTTCTAGGCCTTTGTTCTCCAACCATTTTATGTACAGTGGTGTGAAAAAGTGTTTGCCCCCTTCCTGATTTCTCTTTTTTTTTTGTTTGTCACACTTAAATGTTTCTCTAGCCACACCCAGGCCTGATTACTGCCATACCTCTACTCAGTCAAGAAATCACTTAAATAGGACTTGCCTGACAAAGTGAAGTAGACCACAAGATCCTCAAAAGCTAGACATCATGCTGCCATCCACAGAAATTCAGAAACAAATGAGAAACAAAGTAATTGAGATGTATCAGTCTGAAAAAGGTTATAAAGCCATTTCTAAAGCTTTGGGACTCCAGCAAACCACAGTGAGACCCATTATCCACAAATGGAGAAAACACGGAACAGTGGTGAACCTTCCCAGGAATGGCCCGCTGACCAAAATTACCCCAAGAGCGCAGCAACGACTCATCCAAGAGGTCACAAAAGAACTCCAGGCCTCACTTGCCTCAGTTAAGGTCAGTGTTCATGACTCCACCATAAGAAATAGACTGGGCAAACATGGCCTGCATGGCAGCGTTCCAAGACAAAAACCATTACTGAGCAAAAAGAACATAAAGGCTCATCTCAGTTTTTCCAGAAAACATCTTGATGATCCCTAAGACTTTTGAGAAAATACTCTGTGGACTGACGAGACAAAAGTTGAACTTTTTGGAAGGTGTGTGTCCCATTACATCCGGCGTAAAAGTAACAGCATTTCAGAAAAGGAACATCCTAACAACAGTAAAATATGGTGGTGGTAGTGTGATGGTCTGGGGCTGTTTTGCTGCTTCAGGACCTGGAAGACTTGCTGTGGTAAATGAAACCATGAATTCTGCTGTCTAGCAAAAAATCCTGAAAGAGAATGTCCAGCCATCTGTTTGTGACCTCAAGCTGAAGTGCACTTGGGTTCTGCAGCAGGACAATGATCCAAAACACATCAGCAAGTCCACCTCTGAATGGCTTCAGAAAAACAAAATGAAGACTTGGGAGTGGCCTAGTCAAAGTCCTGACCTGAATCCGATTAAGATGCTGTGGCATGACCTTGAAAAGGTGGTTCATGCTCAAAAACCCTCCAATGTGGCTGAATTACAACAATTCTGCAAAGATGAGTGGGCCAAAATTCCTCCACATTGCTGTAAAAGACACATTGCCAGTTATCGCAAATGCTTGATTGCAGTTGTTGCTGCTAAGGGTGGCCCAACCATTATTAGGTTTAGGGGGCAATCACTTTTTCACACAGGGCCATGTAGGTTTGAATTTTTTTCCCCCTTAATAATAAACACTTTCATTTAAAAACTGCATTTTGGACTTCCGGTTATGGCGGCCACGTAAGAAGGACACGTATCACTCTGCTCTGCTCCTAGAGGAAAAAAATCGGCAAATAACTCTCTCATTTGGGACAGAACCTATCCCAGTGTTTGGGCGAGGATATGTCGGTGAAGCCTAAGGCTGGAAAATCAGCTAGAGGAAAAATTGAACAGCCGAAACAGTCAAAATTAACGGACTTTCACGTCCATGACGCAGCAAATAAAGCTTCAGATATGGCGGAGGAAGCTAGCAGCGGTGCGGTGACTGCAGGCAATGGCACAGGTGCAGTGCTCGCTGTTATTAGTTCAATGAGAGCAGACTTTTCTGCTAAATTTGATGGGATTATGGCAGCGTTGGAAGGAATGAGAAAAGAAGTGGGTGACTGTGTGGAACGAATGGCGCAGGTGGAGCTTCGAATCTCCAGTGCTGAGGATGACGTCGCCGGCCTTCAATTAAAGGTGCGCACTTTGGAAAAAAAAATAAATGTCTGGAAGATAATGTCCTGGACTTGGAGTCCCGGTCGAGACGGAACAACCTGAGGCTGGTGGGTCTACCGGAGGGAACCGAGGGTCGGGACCCGTGTTCCTTTTTGGAAAAGTGGATTCCAGAAGCGCTGAACAGCGTGGAGCTGCAATCATCAGTTGTATTAGAAAGCGCCCACCGAATTGGACCACAGAGAGATAATAAGGCAGCACCAAGGACCCTAATTATGAAGTTCCTCAGCTACAGAGACAGGATGAAGATCTTCAACGCGTCGTGAGCCAAAGGAGAAATTAATTACCAGGATCAACAGGTGCGGTTCTACCCAGATTTGGCCACAGGAATTCAACGGTTGAGGAAGCAGTTTGACCCCGTCCGTAAAGAACTGCGCAACCTTGGGATTCGTCATGGAGTAATTCACCCTGCAAGACTGTTGGTCACGTATGGAAGCGGAACACACATCTTCAAGACCCCTGAGGAGGCGCAGGAATTCATCAAGAAGACCCAAGAAGGGACTGGTGGGAGCTAAGCATGAATAAAATATAAGGTAGAATATTTAAGCATTTGCACAGGCATCTGACTGAAGCATATAGCAAGTTTACAAAGTATAGATTGTATTACATATTAAATAAAAAAAAAAAACCTATGATGTACAAAGTTGCTATAAAATTTTGGAGTTAAGTTGAAAAACTACAGAAGAGAGTTAATGTTACGTCATTTAAAGCAGTAGAGTTAGGGTGATTGGGAGGATGAAGAAGGAGTGGCTTTGGCTGATCCTCGTGGGTGTGGAGCGGTCGATGGCTATATCGGGAGACGGAATTTTTTTTTTGATTTTGGGGGGGATCACCACAAATGTGGGAAGGGGGAATTTGTTTGTGTGTAGTTTGTAGGATGAATGTTCAACCACTCATGTTTTTGCTTCTCTGTATAAGCATGTTTATATTGCGAGGTAATCCCAAACTCCCTATTGATCATAGACCAAAGCGTTAATCTTAATTTAACTTCTTGGAATTGCAGAGGTCTACAAAAATTAAAAAAAACTTAAACAAGTTATGAATAAAATAAAAGACATAGGTTCAAAAATTGTGTTTTTACAAGAAACTCATCTAATAGAGGAAGATGTAAAAAGAATTAGGAGTAGATGGCAAGGAAGTGTATTCACCTCATCATTTTCATCCCGAGCCAGGGGAGTTATGACTCTCATACATAAATCACTTCCATTTCAAGTGAAAAATGTAATTGGAGACAAATTTGGAAGATATCTAATTATTCAAGGATCTTTGTTATTAGAAAATATAAATCTGGTGAACTTATACGGCCCCAATATAGATGATCAAAAGTTCTTTGCTAATTTATTTCTTATCTTATCATCACTTACAGGACAACATATAATAGCAGGGGATTTTAATTGTACATTGAATCCCGATATAGATAGATCAACAGGACTGGACTGTACGCACAATGGATGCAGGATGATCATTAAGCATTTTATGAAAGAATTGAGATTGCTAGATATATGGAGAGAAATGAAACCACAAGTTAAAGCCTACTCTTGTTATTCTAATACCTATAAGACATTCTCACATATTGACTATTTTTTGATCTCCACAGAATTAAGGTCCAAGATTCAAAACTGCTTTTATGATAATATTGTGATCTCTGATCATGCACCCTGTTGTCTCATATATGTAGATAAGAAATTGACAAAGGAACCAGGTAGGTGGCAATTTCAGCATAAATGGCTTCAGGATGAGGAATTTGTTAAGTACATAGAAAAACAGATAGTTGAGTTCTTTGATATCAATACTACACAAACATCAGCATGTATAAAGTGGGAGGCTTTCAAAGCTTTTATTAGGGGACATATTATTAGTTATACAGGTTCAAAATCTAAGAAGACTCGAGAGGAGAGAGTCCAATTGGAACATAAACTAAAAATTCTTCAAGAAAAAGTGTATGCAGGAAGTGACCCAAAGTTAAAGAATGAATTACTGATTCTGAGAGCTGAATATGACAAAAAAAAATCAGCAAATAGAGCTGCCTTGAGTCTTCTAAGATTGAAGCAATCTTTTTATGAACAAGGTGAAAAATCGGGAAAATTATTGGCATGGCAGATTAAACAATTAGAATTTAAAACACCAATCACCAGTATTATAAGTAACGGACAGGTAGTTGTAGATCCTTTAGAAATTAATAGAGCCTTTAGAGATTACTATGAAAAATTATATGATACAAAAAATGAAACTGACTTAACAAAACTAAAAGGGTTTTTGGATGGACTATCTATACCGTGTATTCCAAATGAAAACAGGGAGATACTGCAGTCTAAAATTAGTCAAGGAGAAGTTGGGCTAGCCAATGATAATATGAAATCAGGAAAAAGTGCAGGACCAGATGGTCTTCCAGTTGACCTTTATAAAAAATTTAAGGATAAATTAATAAAACCTTTTTTGGAAATGGTTTTAGAAGCATTTCAAAATAGTAATTTACCACTATACATGAATAATGCCTTAATTATACTGTTGCCAAAACCAGGTAAACCCTCTAATAAATGTGAAAATATGAGACCAATAAGTCTATTAAATGCTGACCTTAAGATAATCTGCAAAATTTTAGCAAGACGACTACAAGAAATATTACCAAATATTATTAACCGAGATCAGAATGGCTTTATAAAGGGAAGACAAGGCTTCCATAATGTAAGAAGACTATTTAATATTATTTATTCTAATAAAGAAGCACCGGATACAGCTCTCCTATCATTGGACGCCGAAAAGGCCTTTGATAGGGTCGAATGGCCCTTTCTTTTTGAAGTCCTACAAAGGTTTGGACTTGGAAATAGTTTCATAAAATGGGTTCAGATAATATACAATAATGCTACAGCAGAAATCCTAACAAACAGCAATATCTCTAAATCAATAAAGATCAATAGAGGATGTCGACAAGGCTGTCCACTTTCACCTTTATTGTTTACTATGGCAATTGAACCTTTAGCGATGGCAGTACGTTTATATCCACAAATATATGGAATTAAAGTAGGACCAACAGAACATAAAATCTCCCTGTATGCCAATGACATAATTTTGTTTATGTCGAATCTTAAAAAATCAATCCCGACCTTGTTGAATTTAATAAAGAATTTGGGGGAAATATCAGGATATAAAATAAATAAAACTAAATCTTCAATATTAATGCTAAATGAGACCCAGAGAAATCACCCAGCTTCTGAGGTAAATCAATTCAATGTTGTAAATCAGTTTAAATATTTAGGAATTCAAATTGTGCCTAAGCTAGAATTAGTCGCCAGTACCAACTATGAAGCCTTAATGACAGACATTAATGAGTTAATTCAGAGATGGATGTCACTACCAATGTCGATGATAGGGAGAATCAATATACTTAAAAGTAATATCTTACCTAAAATACTTTATTTATTTCAATACATTCCTATGCCACCACCTTCAGATCTATTCTCAAGAATTAAAAAAAAGTTAGTGGAATTTATATGGAACAACAGGAAGGCTAGATTACGTCTGTCCTTACTATATTTACCATTTGATCGTGGAGGTCTGAAATGTCCAAACTTTATGTTGTATTACTGGTCAGCACAACTGAGGTCGGTGACATATTATTTTTCATCAAATGATCTCCCTCACTGGACTGAAATGGAATCCTACAATTTACCTTTACTTCTTCCCATATTCATATACTCGGACTCAGCTAAAAAATTACAGAAACAAGTTAAAAATCCATTTGTAAAGCGTATGATCAAAATATGGTGTGAAACCACAAAATATTTAAAAGAACCACACTTACTCTCACAATTTAGCCCAATATGGGGTAATCAATATTTTAAACCAGGGAGAGCGGATGCTGTATTTAAAGTATGGAATTTAAAAGGGATTCAAAAGATTCAAGATTTATATCTGTCATGTTCAGATAACATAATGTCTTTTGAAGAGCTGAGGATCAAATTTAATCTTAATAAAACACATTTTTTAAAATATCTTCAGCTTAGGAACTTTATTCGATCAAATCAAAACAATGCTCTCACTCGACCTATTTATTCATCCTTGGAAAAAATTTTGACGAAAGATAGTAAGAGAAAGGGTATTATTTCAGAGTTTTATAATTCATTGACACTATCTTCAAGTGAAAACTCACAGAAAAGATTAAATTACTGGAAAGAAGATCTGCAAATTGAAATTTCAGAGGAACAATGGGAATTGGCTTGTACAGAAGCTCAAACCAAATCAATAAATGTACGTCTTAAATTGATACATTTTAAATGGTTAATGCGGATGTATGTTACACCGGTGGAGTTAAATAGATATAACAAAAACATACCAAATACGTGCACAAAATGTATGGAAAGTAAAGGAACCTTATTTCATTGTGTATGGGAATGTAGGAAAATTAGAATGTTTTGGGAAGAGGTGAGGGTAACAATTGAAAAAATAATTTCAAAACAAATCATATTGAATCCTAAATTGTTTTTGTTGGGTCTGTATCCAGAAAAGCATAATTTTAATAAAAGTGAAAGAGCATTCATAGACCTCAGTATGCTTAATGCCAAAAAATGTATTGCACTACTGTGGAAAAAGACTCATAGACCAGATGTGACTCAGTGGTTAAGACAGATGTTAACAAACCTTCCACTAGAAAGAATAACATACATACTGAAATCAAAGGAAAATGTGTTTGAGAATATATGGAGACCTTTTATTGATTATGTAAAGAATTTAAACATAACTTTTGAAGAAGAAGGTGAATGATGTGTGTGGACCTTGTAAATTCCAAATTGGTGAATGTATAATACGTATACTTATGTAATGGATTGCCTAGACTAAACAGAGGAGCATTGTTGAAGATCTGTTCTTGATAGTGGTTGTTGGTGGGTTTTTTTGGGTTTTTTTTAGTATTTTTTTTTTAAATTTTTTATTACTTTAGTGTTAGTGTTTGATTGTTTGTGTTATGTTTGTTAAAAGGTTCAATAAAAATATTGTGGAAAAAAACCCTGCATTTTGTGTTTACTTGTGTTATCTTTGTCTAATATTTAAATTTGTTTGATGATCTGAAACATTTAAATGTGACAAACATACAAAAAAAATGAGAAATCAGGAAGGGGCAAACACTTTTTCACACCACTGTATTTGTCATTTTGACAGAAATCCTCTTTTAACTCATTAAAATATAATTTTGCTTTGACAACCAATTCCATCTAGTTATTTGTTACTCCCCTCTCACCCCTAGACAGAGGAGTCGTAACATGTTACACGTTACTTTGTAAAACGTTACTCCCAACACTTGTGAAGAATAAAAGTATCTACAAGCTGGAATGAAGAACTTGTCATTTTTAGTAATTTACTTTCATTAGCAAGCGAAGAAAAGTATATGCCCCCCTTCCCTCTGCTGCAGAAGACTTGGTATCGCCCAACTTTTTTAGAGCCGCCGGCTCAGTGCTTCACTCACTCTTCTGGGTGCAGTAGAGGTGTTTGTGATTGACTGACTAAACCATGTGTCAGTTTGGCCTGCCATAGTTTCAAAATGAAATGATAATACAGTTTCTCACCTCGTTATAGTAAAAGCATTTGAATTTTGTCCCATTTCTTTACAAAAAGCTCCTCATCCTCTTGTCAGTACCCTGCCCCATACCTCTCCAGGTGACCACTGGTGTGCTCCCTGTATCCCTCTGGGGAGGGGCAGTTAACTATGGTGTGCTGCAGACGATTCAACTTCTGCCCCTTTCCCCATCCGCAGAGGCACAAAACAAGGGTGTGTCCTCACTCTGACACTCTTTGGGATCTTCTTCTCCTTTGTTCTCTCATATGCGTTCAGGGACTTGGATGATGGAGTGTACCTACACACCAGGTCAGATGAAAAGCGCTTTAACCTGGCATGTCTAAAAGCAAAGACCAAGGTACGCCAAGTCCTAATCAGGGTTTTCATCATAATCAGGTTCATCATCAGCTCTTTGCTGATGATGTTGCTCTGACATCTCACACACAGGCTGGTCTCCAGAGTTTGGTCAGCTGCCTAGCACATGCCTGCAAATGGTTTGGCCTGACCATAAGCCTCAAGAAGACAGAGATCTTGGGTCAGGATGTCAGTGAAGCTCCCAGAATAAACACTGCCGAGTACACCTTGAAAGTGGTGGAGCAGTTCACCTACCTGATGACTACAGTCTCCAGCAACTTGTCCTTTGATCCTGAACTCAGCAAACGAATCAGGAAAGCTGCAGCTGCCATGTCCAAGCTGTCTAAAAGAGTGTGGGAAAACGGCAAGCTTACCACAGCCACCAAGGTCGCAGTCTATACAGCCTGTGTCTTGAGCATTTTGCTCTATGGTAGTGAGATCTGGACAACCTACGCACAACAAGAGCACTATCTCAACAGATCCCACCTGCGGTGCCTGCATTGGATCCTGGGCATCTCTTGAAAGGACCATGTGCCATCCAGTTCATTCATCTGAAATCATTCTCTTCTCACTCACTTTCGGTCACCACAGGAGTGCCCCAGGGCTCTTTACTGGGGCCCCTTTTATTTATCATTTATATACTTCCACTTGGTCATATTTTCTATAAATATCATATTTTTTTTCCACTGCTATGCAGATGACGCCAGCTGTATGACTCCATTAAACCTAACTCCACTCTCCCACCTTCATCCCTTACTGACTGTCTCTCTGAGATAATGTTCTGGTTCACACGCAATCTCCTCAAATTAAACAGTGATAAAACAGAAAGTTTAATCGTCGGCATGAAATCCACTCTAACCAAACGTTCCAGCTTCAATGTATCATTAGACAATTCTCTTATCTCTCCATCCCTTCAGGTTAAGAGTGAGCATCACCCTTGATAGCATGCTTTCCTTCACATCTCACATTAGCAACATAACCCGGTTAACATACTTCCATCTCTGCAACATCAACCACTTACGCCCCTCCCTCACATCTCATACCACTGCCATCTTGGTTCACAGTCTTGTTACATCTTGTCTTGACTACTGCAGTTCCCTCCTGTTTGGTCTTCCACAGAAAATTCTCCATAAATTACAATTGGTACAAAACTCAGCGGCTCGTATCATCACTGGGACTCCATCTATTCATCACATCTCTTCTGTTCTGCAGCAGCTTCATTGGCTCCCAGTCACATTCCCAATACAGTATAAAATACTATTTACTTACCTACAAGGCCATCCACAACCTTGCCCCTCCATATCTCTCTGACCTCCTCCACATCACTGCACCTGCATGCACTCTTAGATCCTCTTCTTCCGTTTATCTCACTGTTCCCTATGTTCGGCTCACTACCATGGGTGGCAGAGCATTCAGCTACTTGGCACCGAAACTTTTGAATACACTCCCTCCTGATCTCCATAACACTCATTCTCTCACACATTTCAAATCTAAACTCAAAACCCATTTGTTCAGGCCTGCTTACCCCCACTGAGTTGCATTGTCTTTTGTCTGTTTTGTGTTTATTCTAATGTATTTTATTTATTTTTCATTACTGTAAGGTGACCTTGAGTACCATGAATGGCAGCCATAAATAAAATGTATTATTATTATTATTATTATTATTATTATTATTATTATAAACAAGGACGTCTTGGACTGAGCCAATATGCCAAGCATGCTCGCGCTCCCCTCACAGTGATGTTTGCGTTGGATTGGCCACGTCCACCGTATGCAAGATGGCCATATTCCCAAAGACATCTTGCACGGAGAGCTGACTACAGGAACCCGGCATTCAGGTTGCACACTACTGAGATATAGGGAAAGTTGTAAAAGGGACCTGAAGTCTGCCGACATTAGTGTGGACACATGGGAGGAGATGGCAGAAAACCGGGACGCTTGGCGACACGCTGTAAGCACAGGCATCACCACAGCAGAGCAGAAGAGAGTCCATCTGTGGTCAGACAGGAGAGAGAGAGAGAAGAAAAGCAGCAACAGCGGCTCCCCAGCTGCCACTTCAGCGTTCGTGTGCAGCAATTGTGCCAAGCATGAGATATGTATCTTACTGTGAAGTGTGAGATGATGACGCGCACCTCTGGTGATGTCTCTGCCCCGCCCTATATAAGGCCGGGTCAGCCATCTTATTTTCTCTTGTCTCGACTGTACCTTGGCTGGTGCTGTGTCTGTGGCTGTCATCGTCAGTGAGTTCAATAAAGCTGTGTTCCACAAATCACCTCACCTCATCTGTGAACCAGGGTAATATCATACATAACATTGGCGACATTGGATTAAACCATGGATACGTGCCTAGCTCCAATTCAGCCTTTTCCCAAGTTTCCCGGGGAGCCGCCGGTGTCCTGGCGTAGGTGGTTTGAAGCCTTTGAAACTTATGTTACCGTGCTGGGACTCAGTGAGCTCGATAAGCTAAGAGCCCGGGCGCTTCTGGTTCACAATTTTGGTATAGAGTCAGTAAGTCCTGTGAACGCTTGGTCCCTCGGACACTTATGAAGAGGTTACGGAGCTGCTAGCTAGCCATTTCTGCACCCCAGATAACGTGACAGTCTGGAGGATCCGCTTTCGGCAGCGGCATCAGCAGAGAGGTGAACCCGTTCGGCAGTTCGTCATTGACTTGAGGCAGCTAGCTAGCGAGTACAGTTTTAGAGCACTGGAAGAAGAAATGATTTGTGACCAGCTGGCAGAACAGACATGCAGCGCTGCATTGCGGACTAGGCTTCTTACAGCGCCTAATGACCTTATGTTAGCCAGGGCCATTAAGCTAGCTCTCCAAATGGAAGCCAAGGACAAGCTAGCTCTGGATCCAAGATGGCGCCCACAGCGGTCGACATGGTGCTTCGCTGCGCTCTTTGTTTGTTTTTGTTTGTCAATTGTGTGTCTGCTTGCACTTATACCCGTGAAGAACTTTTAAATATCAGGACTTTCACCCCCACGGACCTCCTCCCAGTTTTTCTAGCCCCTGCCGCCGATCTGGTTTATTGTTTGGCTCGGAAAGTGAGACGGCGGAAGAGAGGAAGACGAGCGGGCGCTCTCGTGCGACTTCGCAGGAGAGGCTCGCGAACGGCGCTGCCTGGCATATTTCTGTCCAATACCAACTCTCTCACTAACAAGGTGGATGAACTGAGACTGCTGATGCGTTTTAAGGACCTCGCCTCCTCAGCTGTCCTCTGCTTTACTGAGACCTGGCTCCGGGAAAATATACCGGACAGCGCGCTGCGCCTCGACGGCTTCCAGCTCTTCCTTGCTGATCGTGACACAGAGCTTTCCGGCAAGACCACAGGAGGCGGAGTCTGCTTCTACATCAACTGCATCTGGTGCTCTGATGTAACGGTAATTTCCAAACACTGTTCTCCTGCCTTGGAATTTCTTGTTATCAATTGCAAGCCCTTCTATTCCCCGCGGGAGTTTGCTTCTTTTATACTGATCGCTGTGTACGCCCCTCCCGACGCGGACACGCGCGAAGCTCAGCGCGTGCTCGCGGATCACATTCAACACACAGAGCGGAGTTTTCCAGACTCGCTGATTATTGTGGCTGGCGACTTTAATCAGTGCAATCTGAGCCACGATCTCCCCCGCTACAAACAGTTTATTAAATGCCCCACCAGAGGATTAAACACACTGGATCACTGTTACACCACAGTGAAAGACGCATATCGCGCTGTCCCTCGAGCTGCGCTGGGATTATCTGATCACGTGATGGTTCACCTCATTCCCACATACAGACAGAGATTGAAGCTCACTAAACCTGTTGTGAGCACTACGAAGATACGGACCAGTGAAGCTGAGGAGAAGCTGGAAACGTGCATGGAAATATCTGACTGGGGCATGCTTAAAGGAGCCACGCATGATCTGGATGAGTACACGGACACTGTGAACTCATATATCCACTTTTGTGAAGAGAACATTCTTCCATCACGCACCAGGGTGAGTTACTCTAATGACAAACCCTGGTTCACAGCTAAGCTCAGACAGATCAGGAAGGAGAAGGAAGCAGCGCTGAAAAGTGGAGACAGGGACTGCTACAGGGAGGTTAAATACCGGTTTAACAGAGAGCTGAAGAGGGCTAAATCTGTGTACTCAGAGAGACTCCAGCAGCAGTTCACTGCTAATGATTCGGCTTCCGTGTGGAGAGGACTGAGGCAGATCACCAACTATCGGCCTCAGGCTCCTAAAGGTCAGGATGACAAAGCCCTTTGTCAGAGACTGTCCCAACACTATGCCCGTTTTGACACCTCGTCATCTGTGTCCAACTCCCCCCCTCCCTCCAGCTCCACAGCCTCCACATTCCCTACTTCATTTAAGGCACCCCCCCCCTCCTCCCCCCCTCCCCTTATCATCAGTGAGTAGGATGTGCTCAAACAGTTCTCCAGACTGAACCCGCGCAAGGCCCCCGGCCCAGACGGCGTGTCTCCCTCCACCCTGAGACTCTGTGCGAAACAGCTGGCTCCTGTATTCACAGACATTTTTAACACCTCCCTTAAGTTATGCCACGTGCCATCCTGCCTCAAATCCTCCACCATCATCCCTGTCCCCAAGAAGCCACGGATCACTGGACTTAATGACTACAGACCTGTAGCGCTCACCTCTGTAGTCATGAAGTCCTTTGAGCGCCTGGTCCTGTCCCACCTCAAGTCCATCACCACCCCTCTCCTGGACCCGCTGCAGTTTGCCTACCGAGCCAACAGGTCTGTAGACGATGCAGTCAACCTGGCCCTCCACTCCATCCTGCAGCACCTGGACTCCCCGGGAACCTACGCCAGGATCCTGTTTGTGGACTTCAGCTCCGCATTCAACACCATCCGCCCCGCTCTGCTCCGGGACAAGCTGTCCCTGCTCAACGTGCCTGACTCCCTCTGCAGGTGGATCATCGACTTCCTGACGGACCGGAGGCAGCATGTGCGGCTGGGAAAGACTGTCTCAGACTATACTAGCATCAGCACCGGATCACCCCAGGGCTGTGTACTTTCCCCCCTACTCTTCTCCCTTTACACCAACTCCTGCACCTCCAGCCACCAGTCTGTCAAGTTGATCAAGTTTGCGGACGACACCACCCTCATCGGGCTCATCTCCAACGGCGACGAGTCCGCCTACAGGAGAGAGGTGGCCCAGCTGGCGTCCTGGTGCAGCAATAACAACCTGCAGCTGAACGCTCTGAAGACAGTGGAGATGATTGTAGACTTCAGGAAAGTCACTACTCCTCTGCCCCCCCTCACCCTCTCAGGCTCTCCCATCACCACTGCTGATTCCTTCCGCTTCCTAGGCACTACCATCACCAGGGACCTCAAATGGGAGCTGACCATCAGCTCACTCATCAAAAAAGCCCAGCAGAGGATGTTCTTCCTGCGGCAGCTGAGGAAGCTCAAGCTACCCACCAAGATGTTAGTGCAGTTCTACACAGCCATCATCGAGCCCATCCTCACCACCTCCATAACCGTGTGGTACGCAGGAGCCACTGCCAGGGACAGACTAAGGCTGCAGCGCGTCGTGCGCACTGCTGAGAAGGTGATCGGCTGCAAGCTCCCATCTCTCCAGGATCTGTACATCTCCAGGACCCGGAGGCGTGCTGGCCGGATCATAGCCGATCCCTCACACCCTGGTCACGTACTGTTTGCCCCCCTCCCCTCTGGTAGAAGACTTCGGTCCATCCAGACTAAAACCTCCCGTCACATGAACAGCTTCTTCCCCTCTGCCATTAGACTGCTGAACACTAAATGACTCTCGTGCACCATGTACAGCAGCTCAACCAGACTCATGTCAATCATCACTGTTTTCTTCCTGCATTACCGACTGCACTATATAGTTCTCCACAGTATCTGCTGCTGGCTAATATATATTTTAACTGTTGACCAGTATCACTTAATCTTATCCTACACTTTATTACATGTATAGTTTATTTCTCTTATCTTATCATGTTTAATGTTGCAGCATTGTACCGAGACAAATTCCTAGTTTGTGTACTACATGAACAATGGCAATAAACCTGATTCTGATTCTGATTCTGATTCTGATTCTGGAGCTAACTGGGCGCCAATCACAGCAGCTGCTAGAGCCTCCCGTTGCGGCAAATGCCACGGACACGGATAGTGAAGATAGTTTGGACAACAAAGAGATGGAAGCCAACGCTACTAGTAAAAGGTCTGCCCCGTGAAAATTCCTTTGCATGGGTTATGGGTCAGCTAAACACCGAAATAAGGCTAAGGACTGTCCAGTGAGAAGAGCACATTGTAACAGATGTGGTCACTTGAACCATTTTGCCAGGGTGTGCCGTAAGTTAAGCAGGAAGGCCCACAGGATAAATCGCTCAGCCTGCCCCCAATAACCGTCCACACGGTGTCCCCCAACACAAACGGGTACACGTTTTGCACAGCGGGGCTGGACGATGTGGAGCTGCCGCTGTTGATCAACACTAGGGCTGAGGGGTCGTTGCTGAATTGGGCCACGGTGAAGAAGTTTTTTTCCCCACCACAGGATTAAAGGTAACCCAGCGCCATTGTATGGTTATGGAGATGGAAGGCTGGACACGGTCGGGACTTTGGAGTTGACTGTTCGGTACAAGTCTGCGACGGTGACCGGCTTCACATTCCATGTGACAGCTGGTGCGGTGTTTGTGTCTGTCATCGTCAGTGTGTTCAATAAAGCTGTGTTCCACAAATCACCTTGCCTCATCTGTGAACCAGGGTAATATCATACATAACATCAAGGATTGCCATTCCAGCATTGGCCTGCTCAGTCACAGCCGACACTGCTCCACAACCAACTGAGATCTCAACCAGGCGCATCCATTGTCTATCTAGACAGCGGGAGCCAATGATGATGATGCTGCAGCTAAGGCTTTGATAGCTGCTCTTAGCTGGGAGTAACACGTTACTGTAACGCCACTATTTTTGCAGTAACGTGCTGTGTAACGAAATTACTGTTTAAAAATTCAGTGTTACAGTTACTGAAATTTGATCAGATGCATTACTCGTTACTCGTTTTATTAAAATGGATAGATATTTTTAGCGTAAATAAATTAATATACAAACTGACCCTACCATAGCTAATGAAGCCGTCAGTTGACGTGACCTGTTGCAGAGAGCCGAATCTTAACTACTGAGCAGAGAGGGAAAGATGAAGCTTCTTTGTTTTTGTGGAAATAGACAGATTATTTTTCCTTTGTCGTGGATAAGGACAAAAGAAAATTGGTGGGTTGCAAGCTAAAGTGCCGGTTGTGACCGCAATCTTAAGAAGTGCTTGAAAATGGCAACAAGCTCCGACAAAGCTAGTGCTAAGTAACAGCTAGCTATGCTAACAATGTGTTAGTGGATCTACACTATCTGAACAGCCACGTCTGGATTTAAAGTGGAAATACTCTTGTCTCAACAGCCACAGCTGGATTTCAAGCACAGGTGTCAGAGTCGGAGCACGATCTGGGGATCATGCCCACACTTTGAGTTTAGTTTGTCTTGGTTCTCTGTTTGTTACAATTATCTTTATTCCTTGTGATCTTTCTGTTTATTAGTATTATTATTTTCATCATGATCAGATCTTATAGTTTATTCCTGTCGTCATGTTGGTTTGGGCTTTTATTTTGACAGGGCCTGTTGTCCACTTCCGTTTTGGAAAATGGGGTGGCGTCCCTTAAATAGGGACGCCACCCCGTAGTTCAGGGTGATGTCCTTAGGTCATATTTGCGTGAACAACACGCTTTTGCTTTGCCAAGTTTCCTGCCTAGTCCTGCCGAGCTTTTTGTAAGTTTTTGTTCCAGTTTCTATATTGTGAACTATTTTCTGTTCAGTTAAATCCTTCAAACTGTAATCCGGTGTTTGGGTCCTGAATTCCACCCCGGAGGGGCTCACCATTGTGAAAGTAGGACATTGCCAGTTAAGGACCCAGTGGACTCAGAGTTTGCTTAGCTATGTCTGGGTGTGTGCTGCTAACCGAGGGGGAGTTTGAGGCCATGAACTGGCTGAAGGACCTGGTCACCACAGTACACAGCTGCAATGATCCGGGAGGCGAGTGCCAGCTCTGGACAGCAGCAGCCCGGGAGCTGAAGGGCACCCCACGTCTGAGAGTTTTCCCATGGGTACGAGACTTACCCATTTTCTGCCCTCAGCGGCCTGCCTCTCCACCTGGAACAGGGAAGGATAGGCAAAGAGAGTTTTGGCGCCGCTTCTCTCCACACACCATCTCAGCTGCAGCGCCACCCCCCCCATAGCTCACCACCAGACGAGCTCTGCAGCCATCCGGAGGGACTCGCCTGGCTCTTCAGCAGCAGCAGAGCAGGATACAAGGCAAGTACATTTTCATTTCTTTACACCTATGAATGAAAGGTCTTGCCTTATTCCCAGTGGTGAGGCTCAGCAGCAGTCACTCACCACTGCTGAGTACTCGCCACCTGGCTCTGTTGTAACATCTGCTGCCACTCCATCATCCTTACCTGCTTCTCCTCTCTCCCCTTCCCTGAACACCAAGATGGAGGACCCAAACCTGTTCTGGGAACTGTGCCAGGTCACCCGCCAGCTGACCGAATGCTAGAGGCTTTACCATCACGGTGATGAGTGGTATGACTTGCTGTGGAGAAATGCTTGCCAGATCATAGCATCTAAACCCCATCTGTGGGAGAACCTTTCCCCCTTCTTCTGGAGGTTTTTGATCTCCCACAAGCTCTCCTCTGCATCAGAGGTGGATGGACCATCTGCTCCTGGCTCATTGGAGGTAGGGACCTTCTCTTCAGCTGGGGCTCCCCACCTCTCTCCTATGGCACTGGCACCAGTCATCGTGCCTGCTGTTCCGCTGGGTTCCACTACGGAGGTTGGTAGTGGCCTGGCCAAAGATTCGTCCCCCCCTTCTGAGGTGGGTGTGCCAGGAGTGCACCCCCATGCATCTGGGTTCGAAGATCTTCAGCTGTTGTCTCCTGGGGTCACTGCAGATCAGCTTGTTTCATTTGGGTTCGCCGCTGACCAGTCTGCTCCACCTGTTGCAGTTCCTGAGGGTGAGCAGTCCGATTCACCCATCACAGTTTCTGAGGATGAGCAGTCCGCTCCACCCGTCAGCATTCCTGAGGGTGAGCAATCTGCTCCACCCATCATCCAAGAGGTTGAGCAGTCCGCTCCACCCGTCATCCAAGAGGTCGAGCAGTCCACTCCACCCGTCGTCCAAGAGATCGAGCAGTCCGCTCCACCCGTCACAGTTCTAGAGGGCGAGCAGTCCACTCCACCCATCGCAGTTCCAGAGGATGAGCAGTCCGCTCCACCCGTTGCTATTCCTGAGGCCGAGCATTCTGCTCCACCCATCATTCAAGAGGTCGAGCAGTCCACGCCACCTGTCATCCAAGAGATCAAGCAGCCCACTCTGCCGGCCATTTCAGAGGTCAGAGAGTCTCTACCTGCTGTTGTTGAGGTCAGTGGGCTGCCATTGCCTGCTTCTGAACTAAAAACCCCTGTATTATTGCCTCCAGAACTACAAACTCCTGTGTTGATATCCCCTGAACTAGAAACTCCTGTGTTGTCTCCTGAGCCAAAGATTCCTGTATTAGTTTCTCCTGAGCTAAAAACTCCCTTGTTATCTGTGTTTGAATTAAGGGCTCCTGTGTTATTTCCTGTGCTTAAAGCTTCTATGTTGCCTCCAGAGCCAGAAGCTCTTATGATGTTTAAAACTCTTATGTTGTTGTCCCCAGAGCATAAAGCTCCTTATTTTCCCTGCTGTATATCTGGTAAAGCAGGAAAACAGTTTTTACAACTGTTACTAATATGGGGATGTCAAAATAATGAGGTTTGATTTAGTACTCTTCCCCTACAATACGATACATATACTGTCACTTTTTGCTTAAAAAATCCTTTTCCTTTAAAGGAAAAAGATAACACTGGAGATAAATGCCTGTACTGATGGGCTAACAGTCCTATAATAAAAATATATTTTTTAAAATCCTTATACGGGCAGAGTAACCCCCCCTCCCCCCCATGTTTAAAACAAAGTTACGCCCTTCCTTGACATTAATTGTTTTGCTCACCAGCCACTGTGGCTTGTGATTTTTTCAAAGTTACTAGCCACTCAACCTTTTCACAAGTCATAATTTTTTGGTTGGAAAATTATGTTTAATATGATCAAACTGGACTATTTCATGTTAAAATGTACTTGAACTAAATTTACAACCTTTTTAAATGTAAATGACCCTTATACATACGTACAAGAGGGGTGTAGTGTATGCAAAACAGCGCAATGAACTGTGCTGTGGGAGCATGCATGCATGGGTGATGTCAGTGCGCCTCAGGGTATATATAGGTGACTGCCCAGGGCCAGTCAGCCTCTCTGTCTTGCCTCTTCCTGTGCTCCAACCTACACAATGCTCTGTATTATATTGTTGTTTTAACCAAATAAAGCTAACCTCAGCCCATGGTCGTGTCCGCCCATTCTTCAGACACAACATTGGCGATGAGGATGACCCATGCAACATCAAAGACAGAGGCTTTACTTGCACCTCGGACCCACGGAAACACACGACGACTGTGTGGCTTTGTTTTGCTGCCCCACGGAGTAGAATGGTCCGAAGAATTAGGTTTTGCCAGCGCAGACAGCGAATGGAGAAGTTGGTCCAGTGGTACGTTGCCGACCTCTGCTGTTTGGCTAGCATGTGTGGATTCGGACACTTGGAAGATGCGATGGTCCAGTTAGCGGAGCGCAACACAAATTCAAAACAGCGGGAGAAACTACTTGTGGCGCTGGATGACCTGCCGTTGCCGAGGGTGGTGGAAATGGTGCCCCAGCTAGAAGCGGCTACCCAACTAGCATTGCAGCTAGCGGGCCCCAACCCGCACTCCCCACATTTAGCTCTGCTGGTACGAGCTGTTGCTCAGGCTGCTCAGGTCATCGACCCCATGTCTCCTCACGACGGCCCCATGTCTCTTCACAAAGGCCCTGAGGTAAACGTCGCGGGACAGCAAGGCACCACAGCACGCCGACCCTGCGGTCACTGCAGCTCTCCCTCATACTGCACACGCACACCTGCTTGCCCAGGACAGAGGTGCCAATGCTGCGGTAAGCTCAGTTTGATCAATGATGGCCCAAGTCCACTGTACTTACGTAGATGTGGATGCAGCCACTTCTTGTTTCGCACCGCACACCGATCAGAACACTGGAGAACTGGAGCTGATCCTCACGTGGCATGAGCCTCCTTGAGCTACTGTCTCACTGCAGGAGCTCCAGTCCACATCCACACAGGACCTGAAGCCGATCCTCATGCAGCACGAGCATCCCCGAGCTGCTGCCTCATCACAGAAGCTTCAGGCCGCAACTCCAGCAGGGCGCCCTCCAGAATCGCTTGAGCTGGCGCAAACAGGGCCGCACCCAGCACGGGCCCGACAAAAGCCCCGCTGAGTTCAAAAACTGTGTTAATGACTCTAAGTTCATAAGTAGCCAGCACATGGTTTGTTCAGTGGCAGAATAACCCACATGACCACGTGGGTACATAGACACTCTACCTGGTTGCCCAGTTAGAAATGTTGTCGTTGACATGCTTAACCTCTTGCACTCCGTTGTACCGCGGACGGGCAAGTCTCTGCGTCCTAGAGCGCACGAGGGCGCACGAGAGCACCCTCGTGCGCTCTAGGACGCATGATGGAGATTGTGATGTAGGTGGTGTATGGCGTCCAAGCGCGCACTGAAAATAAAAGCTGCAGACACAGCCGCGAACAGATTAGTTCATCTGATTGACTTCTCATTCGACTAATAAGAGCCTTGAATTGGGTTTCTGAAACCTTGAAGAACCAATGACTGAAAACTTAGCAAGAAGAACCCGCCTCCCAACGCTGTGAATGCAGTGAGCCAATTGAAGCAGAGAAGTTCGCGAGCTGTTTTTTTAAGGCTGGGTGAAGACTGACTGCTGCAGCGGATCAAAAAAAAGGACCCGCAGGAAGAACCCCACAGACCCAGCAGCACGGAGACCATCCACAAATGCAACCTGTGTGACAGGGAGTGCCATTCGTGCATCGGCATGTTCGGCCACAGGCGGTGCTTATTTTGTTTTTGTTCCAGCAGAGTAGACGTTATGATTTCTTCCATGGTCATAGACCGACGGAGGCTGACGACAAAGGCTGAGTGACACACACGCCTTGGCCAGTCTTTTTTTAATTACTACTGTTATTTGTCTTGAAAAATCGTTCGCCAAAAACTGCAATCATGGAAGCACAAAACCGCAATAATGGAATTATGTTTTGATCGGGTCGCGAGACCAGAACCACGAGCGGACCAGCGTCGCATTCGTCTGACAATGGGGAAGAGAAGTTTGCCAGGACTCTGCTGCTGTGAAGAGGTAAGGTGTTATAAGCTAAATTATTCTTTATTCCTGAAAATTGTAATCCAAAATGACTTTTGACCGATCGGTAAATTACAACTGTGCGGCGCACGAAGTCTGAAGTTCGTGCGCCGCGGTACAAGGGGTTGTTCACCGCGTCCAGACTGTGAACGCCGCCCCCCCACCCCCGCTATTCTTCTGTAGTGAGGGGGGGGGGAAGCCGCGGTGACTGCGCTGCTGTCCCACATCGCCACATGAGGCTAATCCGTTGTGTAGCGACGGCCGATGTCCATCCTCTGTAGCGAGGGGGGGGACAACCCCCCCCCCACACAGACACAGCCCTGAATGTGACCTTTCATTAGAGCCCAAAATGAAGCTTCTACATTGAAGCATTCAAAAATTACAGACGTTTTTCCAAACTGTGCCATTTGGCACAATTTGGCACAGTTCCAAAACGCCTGGGAACTACCTGAGAACAAAGCTGTGTAATATATTCATTTTTTGTGGTATTGTTACAAAATTTGGACCTCAGCTGGATAACACTTGGTTCTACATTTCTGTTGCATTTTCCAGCCCGGATCTGAAGCTGTGTGTTATTTGCAAGCATTTGTATCCAAAAAAACACCCAGGCCAAATTTATTTTCTTCAAGTTCACTTTGTTTAGATGACTGTAACTCAGCGGCCGGAGCACTTAGAGAGATTATGACTGTTTTGCCAAAAAATTCAAAGTGTTTTCTTTTAAATGAGACCAACCCCACGAAGATGCTGCAAAGGGTTGAAGAACAGCTTTTGATTTAATTTGGGCACGTTAATTTTTGCCGTTTTTAGGGAAATTGACCGGAGTGCAAGGGGTTAAAATAGTTCTCTATATCGGCCTGTTCAGCCCAGTCATATGTGTATGTTCTTACGCCAGCCCGTTCTTTCTAAGCTAGTCATACGTGTAAATGTTCTGAGCTTTCTCAGGGGGGAAGTAAATGTAGTGTATGCGAAACGGAGCAACGCACTGCACTGTGGGAGCATGCACACACAGATGATGTCAGTGCGCCTCAGGGTATATTAGGCGACTGTCCAGAGCCAGTTGGCCTCTCTCTTGCCTCTTTCTGCACTCCAACCTACATGATGCTCTGTATTATATTGTTGTTTTAACCCAATAAAGCTAACCTCAGCACATGTCGTGTCAGTCCATTCTTCAGACACAACAGGGGGGGCTGAAAAGTTCATAGGTTGAAAAGTTCACAGTGGTCCAGTTTGACCAAATGTGGTTTATTTTCAACTGCAGGGATACAAGTGCTGCAACACTGATGGAAGAAGTGTGTGGACCGAAGGGGAGACTATAGTAAAAAATAAACCACATTTGGTCAAATTTGACCACTATGAACTTTTCAGCCTATGAACTTTTCAGCCCCCTGTACATAAAAATAGCAAGAGGAACACTATTTATTTATAAACAGCAGTAAATACTATAAAACAGTAGAGAAAAATATTTGTGAGAGTGAGGTCCAGGTAGATTTGAGGTGTGTCCCAATTCTCAGTTGTACCCCTACCCCTTCCCCTGCCCTTTGCCTACCCCACTGAATTGGGACATCCTTTCATGGCTGTACTACAACATTAGTAGTTGCTGATGGATTTAACCTAACCTGTTTTCACTTGAAAAAAGAAGAGAAAAAAAGAAAACTGATTAGAAAAAAGTCTCATCTTTAGGAGAAAAATGTCTCAAATTTTCTAATCAGTAGAAAAGGTCAGAAATTTACTAGAAAGAAAGCTGTAAATTTATAAAGAAAAATTTGGACTGGCTGCAAAATGAGCTCACCGTGGGCAGAGACTGGCTCCACTCAGTACAGGAGAAGCCACCCTCCACCATGACATTTCTTTCCACCAGGCTGAACATGAGCAGGATGGC
This sequence comes from Pholidichthys leucotaenia, assembly GCA_020510985.1. Classification (NCBI taxonomy): domain Eukaryota; kingdom Metazoa; phylum Chordata; class Actinopteri; order Cichliformes; family Pholidichthyidae; genus Pholidichthys; species Pholidichthys leucotaenia. The sequence goes on along the minus strand of CM035848.1, from coordinate 109,294,557 downwards.
CATGGGCAGGAGACCAACCCGTGGAGTAGACCGTCCACAGCTTCTCCATACTCCCTCCACAGTGACAATGGAGCAATGTGTGTGTGTGTGTGTGTGTGTGTGTGTGCAGATAGTACTTATGGAAGTTGTAGTTTCGTAGTCTCACATTGCAATAGGTTTATTATTTTAGATGCCGTTTGAGAAAACTACAACCTGCCAAAGTGGCTAGTAGGAGTGGCTGCCTTACCAGCCGCTGCTGAAATCCACCAGCCATTGCCCGGTTGGCCAGTATTAATGTCAAGCCCTGGATATAAGCATAAACTCCTATCCTTTTTGCTAAATTGTGTAAATGTGTCTGGGTTAAAGATGTAACTTTAAGTTAGTCTAGAGACTTTTCCCCCAAATCCAAAAGTTGGAAAATGTAAACAAATTAAAGGTTTGGTAGGGTGTGTGTGTGTGTGTGTGTGTGTGTGTGTGTGTGTGTGTGTGTGTGTGTGTGTGTGTTACTAAACCAAAAAATCTGAAATTACTGTGACAAGACTTAATACATTAGAAAGAGTGATGGGTGTTAAACTGAATCAGTTTCTTTCTGGAGTTTATCTGCCTGTCCATTCTGACAAACCCATTAAAAACTTACTGTACCTAAAGGCACTATTTGAGTATATAAAGATGTGCTTAAATTTGTTGGTGCTATAACTCATTGAAACAATGCTTTATTTCTGCTGAAAAGTTATCAGTTCAAAGCAATTGTCCAATGTATACCTGAATGCCTTTCGTATGTGATAGAGTAAAGCAATAAAGTTATGAAAAGAAATGACTTGTTGCTTATTTTACAAAGATATGCTAATATGCTAGTAAGGACAGATTTGTTGGCACCGCTAAAGAGACCATTAATCCTTGCATGTTTCAAACTAAGTGTCATAAACTCCCCCGTGCGCCCTTCATTGCGCACAGTGGAGAGAAGGAAGAATGAGGATTTAAATGCTGGCTTTCACCAAACACACATTTATTGGCATGAAACAGTACAAAACATAAAGACTTACAAAAAGGTTGAGCTGTACACAAAATGGCTGACGCTGAAGCAACCAGTGGGCAGACCACTGTGTACTGTGGCTACAGGAAAATAATACTATACAATATAGGTGCTCTCGGAAGAACAGGGAAGACAGCGGGTAGCTCGACAAACTTGCGGGGAACGTAAACTGGGCACAGCCTAAGTGTAACAATAGTGCTGCCGAGAGGGAACGCTTCTGATTCAGCACAGTGGCAACCACAAAGAGTCACAAACAATTTACTCACAAGTTGGAGCAGTCCCACAAAGTCCAGTTCTCCTAACGAGCGCAAATAACAACCCTTCCAGACGTGGCGATCACTCCGTGGTGAGCAGGGGTGATTCACTCAATGACCCAACAGCGTTTGTCTAGCGATGAGCTGCTTAAATCCAAACACCGCTGGTCACACTAATTGGGAAAACCTGAGGCGCGGGAAAGATAATTACCTGGGCTGGGACAGCTGGTGGAATATGGAGAGCGAGGGGGCGTGGTAGGACCAACAGACTGTCAGCAGCGTGGGAAAAAGATCAGTGGCTGACTAACAGCTGCCAATCGGGCAGTGGCTAAGACGAAATGAATACACAAAATGCACATAGACAGTGAAGCCACAACCCACAGAGAGATCAGGGCCGAGCCGGGGAAAACCAAGCCGCCTCGGCTCATGACACTAGGTGTTTAACCTCAGTATCAGAGGTGCCTTCAAGCTTTTCATCGGCCATTCAGCCTATTCACAGAGAACAAAACAACATGCTACTGTATAGTTTGGTATCACTGTGTGCACCACACTAAACATGGACCAGAGAAAGCAAGAGGAAATTCATATAAGAAATGGGCATTTGTTGTGATTCCTGGATCCATCCTTTGCCATAGAAGGGATACTTTAAAACTTTAGTAAAGGTGTGTAAAATCCACACTGAAATACATACAGTAATTTATCCAAACTTTAATTTATCTAAACAAAAGTCAGCATGATAGCATCAGCCAACTATTTGCTGTACATACACAGTATCAGGTTCTTTCAGCTTCAATTTTTTTTTTTTTTTTTTTTTTGCCTTGCTCACACAACCATCCTAAGGCACCATAAAATTCAGCCTCTGATTCTGATTCGCTTCCTGGTCCCTGAAGGGAGGGTAAAAAAGAGTGAAGAGTCAGTGTGGTTTTCGTGCATGTACTATATGTGTTAGCGGAGGAGGCACAAGATATACTGTAAAAATGATGACTGATTAATATTAGTGTCACAGGAACAGTAAGATGAGAATGTGATGGGAAGTTTGGTCAGTAAAGCATTTCATGTTCACATACAACAACCAGCCAAGCAAATTTAATCTGAAGAAAGTATTTTTTGTTACATTTCTGCCTGTGAGTGCACAACTCTCTGCTTCCAGATGGAGCACAGTGGTTAGTCTGAAAACATGAATTCTTGATTATGCTTATTGGCTGCTGGAGTAACACTAAATTTTCCCTTGGTTATGCACTAAGAATCTCAAATTCCCCCCTTTCCAGTCTGCTTGTAATTTATGCAACTACATCACAAACTGAAATACTTGTAAATAGCTCATGTTAATTAAAAGCAAAAGACAAATGTTATGTTCCCTTTACATGTGAGATCAGAATAATGTTACATCAGTGACCATATATAACAAGTCAAAAAACTCTGACCTTTTTTTTGGTTAGAAACACCAACTAAAACAATGCAACATGGGACTTCCGGTTATGGCTGCCACGTAGGACGGACGTGTCTCACTCTGCTCTGCTCCTGGAGAAAAAAAATCGGCAAATAACTCTCTCATTTGGGACAGAACGTATCCCAGCGTTTGGGCGAGGATATGTCGGCGAAGCCTAAGGCTGGAAAACCAGGTAAAGGAAAAAGCGAGCCGCCGAAACAGTCCAAATTAACGGACTTTCAGGTCTGTGACGCAGCAAATAAAACTCCATATATGGCGGAGGAGGCTGGCAACGGTGCGATGTCTGCGGGGAGCGGCGCAGATGCGCTGATGGCTGCCATGAGTTCAATGAGAGCGGACTTTTCCTCTAGATTTGATGGGATTATGACAGCGTTGGAAGGAATAAGAAAGGAATTGGGTGACTGTGTAGAACGAACGGCGCAGATGGAGCTCCGTCTCGCTAGTGCTGAAGATGACGTCACCCGTCTTCAATTAAAGGTGCGCACTTTGGAAAAAAAAAATAAATGTCTGGAAGATAATATTTTGGATTTGGAATCTCGGTCGAGACAGAATAACTTGAGGCTGGTGGGTCTTCCAGAGGAATCAGAAGGTCGGGACGTATGTTCCTTTCTGGAAAAGTGGATTCCGGAGGTGCTGGGCAGCGAGGAGTTGCAATCAGCAGTGGTTCTGGAAAATGCACATCGTATTGGCCCACGGAGAGATAAGGGACCGCCGAGGACCTTAATTATGAAGTTTCTTAGCAACAGAGACAGGATGAAGATCTTCAACGCTGCACGAGCTAAAGGAGAGATTAAACACCAGGACCAGCAGGTGCGGTTCTACCCAGATTTGGCCACAGGAATCCAACAATTGAGGAAGCAGTTTGATCCCATACGTAAGGAGCTGCGCAACCTTGGGATTCGTCATGGTGTAATCTATCCTGCGAGACTGCTGACCACGTATGAGGGCAGAACCCACATCTTCAAGACCCCAGAGGAGGCGCAGGAGTTCATCAAAAAGATCAAAGAAGAAGAAGAGACTGGTGGGAGCTAAGCATGAACAAAATATAAGGTAGAATAATTAAGCATTTGCACAGGCATCTGACTGACTTGAAGTAAATAGTAAGTTTACAAAATATAGATTGTATTATATATTAAAAAAAACAAAAACAAAACAAACAAAAAAAAACTATGATGTACAAAGTTGTTAAAAATTTTGGAGTTAAGTTGGAAAACTACAGAGGAGAGTTAATGTTACGTCATTAAAAGCAGTAGAGTTAGGGTGATTGGGAGGATGAAGAAGGAGTGGCTTAGGCTGTTCCCCGTGGGTGTGGAGCGGTCGATGGCTATATCGGGAGACGGAATTTTTCTTTTGATTTTGGGGGGTTTGCCACAAGTGTGGGAAGGGGAAATTTGTTTGTGTGTAGTTTGCAGGATGAATGTTCAACCACTCATGTTTTTGCTTCTCTGTATGAGCATGTTTACACTGCAAGGTAATCCCAAACTCTCTATTGATCATAAACCAAAGTGTTAATTTAACTTCATGGAATTGCAGAGGTCTACAAAATTTAAAAAAACTTAAACAAGTTATGAATAAAATAAAAGACATGGGTTCAAAAATTGTGTTTTTACAAGAAACTCATTTAATAGAGGAGGATATAAAAAGAATTAGGAGTAGATGGCAAGGAAGTGTCTTCACCTCATCATTCTCATCCCGGGCCAGGGGAGTTATGACTCTCATACATAAATCAGTTCCTTTTCAAGTGAAAAATGTAATTGGAGACAAATTTGGAAGATATGTAATCATTCAAGGTTCTTTGCTATTAGAAAATATAAATCTTGTGAACTTATATGGTCCCAATATAGATGATCAAAAGTTCTTTGCTAATTTATTTCTTATCTTATCATCACTTACAGGGCAACATATAATAGCAGGGGATTTTAATTGTACATTGAATCCAGGTATAGATAGATCAACAGGACTGGACTGTACGCACAATGGATGTAGGATGACTATTAATCATTTTATGAAAGAATTGAGATTGTTAGATATATGGAGAGAAATGAAACCACAAGTTAAAGCCTATTCTTGTTATTCCAGTACCTACAAGACATTCTCACGTATTGATTATTTTTTGATTTCCACAGAATTAAGGTCCAAGATTCAAAACTGCTTTTATGATAACATCGTGATCTCTGATCATGCACCCTGTTGTCTAATATATGTAGATAAAAAATTGACAAAGGAATCAGGTAGATGGCAATTTCAGCATAAATGGCTTCAGGATGAGGAATTTGTCAAGTATATAGAAAAACAGATAGACGAGTTCTTTGACATCAATACTACACAAACATCAGCATGTGTAAAGTGGGAGGCTTTCAAAGCTTTTATTAGGGGACATATTATTAGTTATACAGGATCAAAATCTAAGAAGACTCGAGAGGAGAGAGTCCAATTGGAACATAAAATAAAAAGTCTTCAGGAAAAAGTGTATGCAGGAAGTGACCCAAGGTTGGAGAATGAATTACTGATTTTGAGAGCTGAATACGACAAAAAATCAGCGAATAGAGCTGCCTCGAGTCTTCTAAGATTGAAACAATCTTTTTATGAACAAGGTGAAAAATCAGGAAAATTATTAGCATGGCAGATTAAACAATTAGAAATTAAAACACCAATTACCAGTATTATAAGTAACGGACAGGTAGTTATAGATCCTTTAGAAATTAACAGAGCCTTTAGAGATTACTATGAAAAATTATATGATACCAAAAATGAATCTGATTTAACAAAACTAAATGGGTTTTTGAACGAACTATCTATACCGTGTATTCCAAATGAAAACAGGGAGATATTGGAGTCTAAAATTAGTCAAGAAGAAGTTGGGCTAGCCATTGATAATATGAAATCAGGAAAAAGTGCAGGACCAGATGGTCTTCCAGTTGGCCTTTATAAAAAATTTAAGAATAAATTAATAAAACCTTTTTTGGAAATGGTTTTAGAAGCATTTCAAAATAATAATTTACCATCATACATAAATAATGCCTTAATTATACTGCTGCCAAAACCAGGTAAGCCCTCTAATAAATGTGAAAATATGAGACCAATAAGCCTATTAAACGCCGACCTTAAGATAATCTGTAAAATTTTAGCAAGACGAATACAAGAAATTTTACCAAATATTATTAATCGAGATCAGAATGGCTTTATAAAGGGTAGACAAGGCTTCCATAATGTAAGAAGACTATTTAATATTATTTATTTTAATAAAGAAGCACCGGATACAGCTCTCCTATCACTGGACGCCGAAAAGGCCTTTGATAGAGTTGAATGGCCCTTTCTTTTTGAAGTCCTACAAAGGTTTGGACTTGGAAATAATTTCATAAAATGGGTTCAAACAATATACAATAATGCTACAGCAGAAATCCTAACAAATAACAATATTTCAAAACCAATAAAAATCAATAGAGGATGTCGACAAGGCTGTCCACTTTCACCTTTACTGTTTACTATGGCAATTGAACCTTTAGCGATAGCGATACGTTTACATTCACAAATATATGGAATTAAAGTTGGACCAACAGAACATAAAATCTCCCTGTACGCCGATGACATAATTTTGTTTATGTCGAATCTAAAAAAATCAATTCCAACCTTGTTGAATTTAATAAAGAATTTTGGGGAAATATCAGGATATAAAATAAATAAAACTAAATCTTCAATATTAATGCTAAATGAGACCCAGAGAAATTACCCAGCCCCTGAGGTAAACCAATTCAATGTTGTAAATCAGTTTAAATATTTAGGAATCCAAATTGTGCCTAAGCTAGAATCAGTCGCCAGTGTCAACTATGAAGCCTTAATGTCAGATATCAATGAGTTAACTCAGAGATGGATGTCACTACCAATGTCGATGATCGGGAGAATCAATATACTTAAAAGTAATATTTTACCTAAAATACTTTATTTATTTCAATACATTCCCTTATCACCACCTTTAGATTTATTCTCAAGAATAAAAAAAAAGTTAGTGGAATTTATATGGAACAACAGGAGGGCTAGATTACGTCTGTCTTTATTATATTTACCATTTGATCGTGGAGGTCTGAAATGTCCAAATTTTATGTTGTATTATTGGTCGGCACAACTGAGGTCTATGACATATTATTTTTCATCAAATGATCTCCCTCACTGGACTGAAATGGAATCATACAATTTACCTTTACCTCTTCCCATATTCATATACTCAGATTCGGCAAAAAAATTACAAAAACAAGTTAAAAATCCATTTGTAAAGCATATGATCAAAATATGGTGTGAAGCTAAAAACTATTTAAAAGAACCACAGTTATTGTCACAATTTAGTCCAATATGGGGTAATCAATATTTTAAACCAGGGAGAGTGGACGCTGTATTTAAAGTATGGAATTTAAAAGGGATACAAAAGATTCAGGATTTATATTTGCCATGTGCAGATAACATAATGTCTTTTGAAGAGCTGAGGATCAAATTTAATCTCAATAGAACACATTTTTTTAAATATCTTCAACTTAGAAACTTTATTCGATCAAATCAAAATAAAGCTCTCACTCGACCTATTTATTCATCCTTGGAAAAAATGATGATGAAAGATAGTAAAAGAAAGGGTATTATTTCAGAGTTTTATAACTCATTGACACTATCTTCAAGTGAAAATTCACTGAAAAGATTAAACTACTGGAAAGAAGATCTGCAAACTGAAATTTCAGAGGAACAATGGGAATTGGCTTGTACAGAAGCTCAAACCAAATCAATAAATGTACGCCTTAAATTGATACATTTCAAATGGTTAATGCGGATGTATGTTACACCGGAGGAGTTAAATAGATATAACAAAAATATACCAGATACATGCACAAAAAGCATGGAAAGTAAAGGAACCCTATTTCATTGTTTATGGGAATGTAGATTAATAAGAATGTTTTGGGAAGAGGTGAGGGTAACAATTGAAAAAACAATCTCAAAACAAATCATATTGAATCCTAAACTGTTTTTGTTGGGTCTGTACCCAGAAAAGCATAATTTTAATAAAAGTGAAAGAACATTCATAGACCTCAGTTTGCTTAATGCCAAAAAATGTATTGCACTATTACGGAAAAAGACTCATAGACCAGATGTGACTCAGTGGTTAAGACAGATGTTAACAAACCTTCCATTAGAAAGAATAACATATATACTGAAATCAAAGGAAATTGTGTTTGAGAATATATGGAGACCTTTTATTGATTATGTAAAAAATTTAAACATAACTCTTGAAGAAGAAGGTGAATGATGTGTGTGGACCTTGTAAATTCCAAACTGGTGAACATAATATGTATACTTATGTATTGGATTGTCTAGACTAAACAGAGGAGCATTGTTGAAGATTTGATTTTGTTGGTGGTTGTTGGTGTTTTTAGTGCATTTTTTTTTTGTAGTACTTTAGTGTTAGTGTTTGATTGTTTGTATCATGTTTGTTAAAAAAAAAAGGTTCAATAAAGATATTGTGGAAAAAAAAAACAATGCAACATGTGGAAATATGCATATAAAAAGCATTGCACCCACATGTTCAGAAATTGTCGTGGAGAAGTACAGATCAGGGTTAAGTTATTAAAAAAATGTCATTAACTTAGCAGAGTACTGTTAAATCCATTATTAGACTAGAAAAGCACTTGGAGAGTGCAGACCTCCGCCAAGCGCCACAGTTCCCCCCCATACAGTGTTTGTGTGTAGGTTTTCAGATTCTTTGACCATGAAAACATATGACTAGCAAGTGGATTCACAATGATAGGATTAGTGGTTCAGTAGTAAAAGCATTACCTCCTTGGCGGAGGTAATAAACTGAAGTGTTGCTGTTGTGTCCATCTCCTCCATCTCCAAACTCCCAGGCTGCGGGCGTTGCAATTCATCGCACAACCGCGTACAACCCACAGGCCAATGGGTTATGCGAGCGTTTTCATAGATCACTGAAAGCAGCACTCAGGGGCTTCACTGACGGATGCAAATTGGGTAGACAGGTTGCCTTGGGTTTTATTGGGGTTGCGCTCCGCGGCAAAAGAGGATTTGGAAGCTTCCCCGGCAGAGAGCTTGTTTTTGCGCAGCCCCTATGGCTGCCCGGGGAATTTCTGCCAAATAATCCCGCGCCGGACAGCTGCCCGTCTCAGCTTTTGCAGCGTAGCGCAAACACAGGCACACTGCCGGGCCCGGCCCACCACTGTTTTCTGCATGCTTTTGTGCCTAAAACTTTGAAGAACGCGGAGTTCGTGTTCGTCAGACACAACGACCAGCGCCCTCCATTGCGCCTGCACACATGTTGAAAATGGCCCTATTTCACAATGTTAAAGAATCCTTTAAAAAATTCCTGGATCCAGACGGTGATCCGGATCATCCCCAAAATTTAATCAGTTCTTCCTTGTACCCTTTCCAACAACGCCTGAAAGTTTCATCGAAATCCGTCCAAAACTTTTTGAGTTATCTTGCTAACCAACAGACAGACAGACAGACAGACAAACCCCGGCAAAAACATAACCTCCTGCGGCCTACGGCCTGGCAGAGGTAAAAACGGAAAGATTATGGTGTGGTGGACACAATACACATGGCACTCCACCCAGGACAATGGGGTTGGTGGGAGAGAAGATAGTTAGGGATGCTAATGGAGAAAGGTGAGAGGAGCTATATAGACAAAGATGTGCCTTTCGCCCCCCGCTGTGCCAGGTTCACATGTGAGGATGCAGGGATGTGAACGTATGGTAACAAGACCTGCTCTGTGACATGTGGATCAATATCATGTTAATGTGTGTAAATTTCTTTCACGTCTGAATGCTAATGTGTTTACCCTGTGTGCCAGAGGTGGGAATAGAAGTGTATAAAAGAGTTTGCTCAGGCACTAAGAGGAAGAGTTTTTTTTCTGTATTTTATGTTGGAAGGTGACTAAAGTTTGTGTGTCGTCCAGCTCACTATCTCGTCTGCTTTCATCTTCTACATTGGTGAGCCGAAGACGTGCGATGGAGAACGAGCCAAGCACCACCCCGGAGACAATCCAGAGGGAGAACACCAGCGCGGCATGTGCTGTCACAGTCAAGCTCCCAGACTTCTGGCTTCACAGTCCGACCACGTGGTTCCTACATGTCGGAGCCCAGTTCACACTCTGCGGGATCACAATGGATGACACTAAATATTACTATGTGGCTGCTGCACTAGATACGCGCACCACACAGCAGGTAATGAGCCTGCTCCATGAGCCGCCGGCCCAGGGGAACTATGAAGCGCTCAAGCGGATGCTACTCCACCGTTATATTGTATCGGACAGTGAGAGGGCAGAGAGACTCCTAACAGACTCAGAGTTAGGTGACACATCAGCTGTGGAGCTGATGGAGAGCATATTAGCGTTGATGGGGAAGAATGACGAATCCTTCCTGTTAGCCCACCTTTTCCTCAGGAACCTACCTGCTACAGTGGGGGCGATTCTGGCCAACTGCTGGTTACTGCTGGTAACCAAGGACTACCGCACCCTGGAGCAGGACGTGAACGGCATCATCCTGGTAACCAGAGCTCTCAGTGTGCATGCAGCGGCACTGGCATCCATGAAGGACTCCAGCGAGGTCGAGGAGCCGTTGGTGGTGGTTGGGACGGACGCCAAGAGATGCAGGAATGGAACACTCTGTTTCTATCATCGCCACTTCGGCTCGAATGCCCAACGCTGTCTGCTGACGTGCCAATTCAAGAAGCCGGGAAACGGCATGGCCAGCAGTCAATAGCAGCTGCGACCGCTGGCGACAGGAACAAGCTGCTTTTTATCATGGACATACGTTCGGGGAGACGTTTCTTGGTGGATTCTGGCTCCTACCCCTTGTATTATGTTAAGGGTCAATTTGACCCATTTCGGTTTTTGTGTTGACCAAAGTACGGGTTATCCTTTCTTTTTCTTCATGAAATTTTATGACTTTTCTCATCTAGGGTCATGAACTGGTGTGTAAAATCTGGACACTTTGATGTGTAGCGGAATGTATGTGCAGAGTTTGTATACAAAGATGATGTTGTGGGTCATTTTGATCCGGACACTTTTATGTGGGTAAGTAGCTGTACAGATCCAAAATAAACATGCCTCTTTGATGTACTTTATTTTGACTGCCCAGTTAATTGTATTTTGACTGCCAGAGACCCAGGTGTGTGTCGAGGAGGGACTTTCTCTCCCTTGTCCTTGTCACTTTTCTCATGCCATCTCTTTGACAAACACACCAAAAATGAGCTCCAGGAGGTTTACAGCTCAAGAAGCTTCATCACACATTTTGAACTGGGATAGTGACGCAGAGGAAGAGATTTCAGAGACCGAGGACAATGTAATTGATGATCCAGACTGTCAATTTTCCGACGATGAGGAGGATTCAGAGGACGAGCCTGCCATTGTGTCTCCATCGGATGAAAGCCAAAGAATGCAGCAATCATCATCCACAGAGGGGACATGGGCATCTAAAGATGGTAATATAAAATGGTCAACATCACCACACCAAAGCCGAGGTAGACTGTCATCTTCCAATATCATCAAAATGACTCTCGGTCCTACAAGATTTGCTGTCACACGAGTTGATGATATTCAGTCAGCATTTCAGCTCTTCATATCCCCACTAATAGAGAAGATTATACTGGAAATGACCAACTTGGAGGGGAGGCGTGTATTTCAGGAGAAATGGAAGCCACTGGATCAGACTGACTTGCATGCTTACATTGGAATTCTGGTATTAGCTGGAGTGTACAGGTCAAAGGGAGAAGCAACTGCAAGTCTATGGGATGAAGAGTATGGAAGGCCAATTTTTGGAGCAACAATGTCTCTGGAGACATTTCACATGATATCTTGTGTGATCCGATTTGACAGCCGTGACACCAGAGCTGGTCGACGTGAAAGAGACAAACTAGCTGCGTTTAGAGATGTATGGGATAAATGGGTTGAAATTCTACCTTTGTTGTACAATACTGGTCCCCATGTTACTGTAGATGAGTGCCTTGTACCATTCAGGGGGCGCTGTCCTTTCAGACAGTACATGCCCAACAAGCCTGCCAAGTATGGCATCAAAATGTGGGTAGCCTGTGACGCAAAATCTAGCTATGCATGGAATATGCAAGTGTATACTGGAAAGCTACCTGGAGGAGCGTCTGAGAAGAATCAGGGGATATGTGTGGCGCTGGACATGAGTGATGGGTTGCAAGGTCATGACAACACATGTAACAACTTCTTTACATCCTACCACCTTGGAGATGAACTTCAGAAGAGAAAGCTGACTATGTTGGGAACAGTCAGAAGAAATAAGCCAGAACTTCCCAGTGAAATTCTGAAGATGCAGGGCAGACCTCTGCATTCCTCAATATTTGTTTTCACTGAGAAAGCAGCAGTTGTTTCATACTGCCTAAAGAGAAACAAGAATGTTCTTGTAATGAGCACAATGCACACAGATGCATCCCTGAGCACAAGAGAAGACATGAAGCCACAAATGATCCTGGACTACAACTCCACCAAAGGAGGAGTTGACAAACTGGACAAAGTCACAGCAACATACAACTGCCCGCGCAAGACTGCCCGTTGGCCCTTTGTGATTTTCTACAACATTGTCAATGAGTCTGCTTACAATGCCTATGTCCTGTGGACTGAAATCAACCAGCAATGGAATGCCGGCAAATTGTACCGATGTCAGCTTTTCCTGGAAGAACTCGGCAAAGCACTTGTCACTCCCAAGATCCAGAGGCGAGCCAAGCCAGCTCGATCCCCAGCAGCTGCAGCTGTCATTGAAAAGGTCAAGGTCAGGTCATCCAACCAATCTGCAATGGATCCAGTGGACACAGGTGTAAAGAAACGGAAAAGATGCCTTCCTTGCCCTGCACAGCTCAGGGAGTTGGGCCAACAACACTGGCTAACATTATAGCTCAAGGGGGTAAGTACCAGCATTTACTTTCACAGTTCCCAGCACTCACGGCCCTGACTTTTTTGGCTACAGTAACCAAACATGGGGTCGAACATTTCATAACCACAAAAGACCCGCCAGTGTTTGCGCGCCCTCGGCGCCTGGACGCGGTTAAGCTGGCCAGTGTGCGCGAGGAGTTAGCTAACTTAGAGCAACTGGGCATCGCTAGGCACTCAAACAGCCCGTGGACATCCCCACTACACATGGTGCCCAAGGTCAATGGGTCGTGGTGACTGTGTGGTGATTTCCGGTGCTTGAACAATGCCACGGAACACAACTGATATTCCATCCCGCACATCCAGGATTTTTTCGTGCATCTGGCCGGGACGTGTGTTTTTTCGAAAGTGGATTTGGTCCACGGTTATCACCACGTCCCGGTGCACGTGGAGGACGTTCCCAAAACAGCGGTAATAGCTCCTTTTAGCCTTTTTGAATTTTTACGCATGCCGTTCGGGTTAAAGAGCGTGGCGCAAACCTTCCAAAGAATGATGGACGTGGTGCTCTGCGACCTGCCTTTCATTTTTGTCTACTTAGACGGCATTCTGGTGGCTAGCGTGTCCGAGGAGGAGCACTTCGCCCATCTCAAACTAGTTTTCCAGAGGTTAGAAGTGCACAGGCTTATCATTAACCCGGTGAAGTGCCAATTCGGTGTGCCAGTGATTGATTTTTTGGGTCACGGCATTTTGCCGGAGGACGCGATTCCGCTGCCTGATAAGGTGTGTGTCATGTCAGATTTTCCACGTCCGCAGACGTGGAAAAGACCGTGAAGACCGTGAAGGCCTTGCAAGGAATTTTTGGGCATGGTCAACTTTTACAACTGTTTCCTCCCCTGAGCAGCCCAACTGCTGCAACCATTGTACGCCACGCTCAGAAAAAAGAAGCCCGTGGAAAATAACGACTGGACCCCTGAGCGAGTCCAGGATTTTGCAAACGGCAAAAGAGAGCTCGCTAGCGCCGCTTTGCTAGCCCACCCTGCCCTGTCAGCGCGGATAGCACTCACCACTGACGCGTCTGACATTGCCATAGGGGCAGTGGTGGAGCAGTACTTTTCCAATGCACGGCAGCCCCTCACATTTTTCAGCCGTACTTTGCATGACAACGAACGCAAATACAGTACGTTTGACAGAGAGTTGTTGGCCCTCCACCTGGCGATGCACCACTTCCAGTTTTGGCTGGAAGGACACGTGTTCACCATATTCATTGCTCATAAGCTGCTAACGTATGCAATGTCCAAAGTCTCGGAACCATGGTTGGTCCGGCAGCAACAACATTTGGTCACAATCTCGGAATTTACAACCGACATCCAGCACGTAGCCGGTAAACTTAATGTTGTCGCTGACTGCCTGTTGCGTGTGTTAGTCTCCCCAGTCTACATGGGAATAGATTTCCCTGCCATGGCCGCAGAGCAAATGGGGGACATGGACATTTGCGCGCTCCAGTCCGCGCCTACTGGGTTAAAACTGGAGAGTAGGGTGGTGCACGAAGGGTGCCCCCCCCCTTGCTCTGTGACGTCTTCACTGGTCACCCATGGCCAGTGGTTCCAAGCTCTTGGTGCTGCCGCATTTTTGAGTCAGTCCACTCCCTTTCACACCCCGGCATGCATGCCTCGGTTTAACTGGTGGGGGTGAAATTTCTCTGGCTGCACTTATGCAGGGATGTGAAAGAGTGGGCTGCAGTGTGCGTCGCGTGCCAGTGGGCCAAAGTGCACAAGCACACCAAAGCCCCCCTCGAGCCATTCCAAATTCCGGCCAGGAGGTTTGACCACATCCACGTGGATTTGGTGGGCCCCCTCCACCATCACAAGGTTTCATGCACCTTTTAACAATCGTGGACCGCACCACGCGTTGGCCTGAAGTGGTCCCGCTGGCTTCCACCACGTCAATGGAAGTGGCTCGGCTTTTTTGTTGGCTTGGGTTGCACGGTTCGGATCCCCGTTGGACTTCACTTCCGACAGGGGTCTGCAATTTGTTTTGGAACTCTGGTCCATGATGGCCCAGAGCCTGGGGGTCAAAATCCACCGCACCACCGCGTACAACCCCCAGGCTAACAGGTTATGTGAACGTTTTCATAGGTTGCTTAAAGCAGCGCTCAGAGTTTCACTCACGGATGCAAATTGGGTCGACCACCTGCCCTGGGTGCTGTTAGAGTTGCGCTCCGAACCTAAGGAGGATCTGGCAGCCTCCTCGGCAGAACTCGTTTTTTCTCAGCCACTGCGGATCCCTGGGGAATTTTTACCGGAAAACCCCGTACCCGGGACTGACCTGCCTGGGCAATTCTTTCACGGTACAGGGCCAGCCAATGTGCCAGGCCCGGCACACCATTGTTTTCCCCACACCTTTGTCCCAAAGAGCTTACAGAGTGCCAAGTTCGTTTTTGTTAGGCACAGTGCACACAGAACCCTGTTGCGCCCACCGTATAACGGACCGTTCAGAATGCTGGAAACCGGAGAAAAGCATTTTGTGTTAGACTTTGGGGGGCGTAAGGAAACTGTCTGCATTGACAGGCTTAAGCCTGCTGTGTTGGCAGATGAACAGGTGGTGTTAGCTCAAGCTCCCTGGCAGAGACGCCCACCTGCAGTGGCTCCACAAGTTGGTGCTCACCCTGCAGAGAGCTGTTGGCAGCAGACTAGGTTTTTCCCCTCCCCACCCTTTCCCCCTCCACAGGACTGCGCGCCGGAAGCCGAGTTTGTCTCCTGCCTACCTCAACAGCAAGACGCTTCGGCTGGTCCGTTGACTCCACGTTACAGCCGTTATGGCCACTGGCTCAAGCCCAAGGCGCCGGAGGGTTAGAGCCCCTTCTGGGTGTTTTTTTTTTTGGGGGGGGGACACAAAACACATGGAAATCCACCCACAACAACAGGGTTGGTGGGGAAGAAGATAGTTAGGGATGTTAATGGAGAAAGGTGAGAGGAGCTATACAGACAAAGATGTGCCTTTGCCCCCCCCCCCCCCCATCGCGCCAGGTTCACACCTGAGGGCGCAGGGGTGTGAATGTATGGTAGCATGACCTGCTCTGTGACATGTGGGTCAATGTCACGTTAATGTGTGTACATGTCTTTCATGTCTGGACGCTAATGTGTTTACCCTGTGTGTCGGAGGCGGGAATAGAAGTGTATAAAAGAGTTCGCTCAGGCACTCAGAGGAAGGGTTTTTTTCTGTACTTTATGTTGGAAGGTGATTAAAGTTTGTGTGTCATCCAGCTCGCTGTCTCGTCTGCTTTCATCTTCCACAATGGCACTACAAGAAAAAGACTCCCACCAAAACTCATGGACCAGGAAAGAACAGTATTAAGCAACCAAGACTCCAAAGATAACCCTGAAGGAACTGAGCAGTTCTACTGGGGAGACTGGAATCACCTCTGTAGTCATGTAGTCACTGGCGCTCACCTCTGTAGTCATGAAGTCCTTTGAGCGCCTGGTCCTGCCCCACCTCAAGTCCATCACCACTCCCCTCCTGGACCCGCTGCAGTTTGCCTACCGAGCCAACAGGTCTGTAGACGATGCAGTCAACCTGGCCCTCCACTCCATCCTGCAGCACCTGGACTCCCCGGGAACCTATGCCAGGATCCTGTTTGTGGACTTCAGCTCTGCATTCAACACCATCCGCCCTGCTCTGCTCCGGGACAAGCTGTCCCTGCTCAACGTGCCTGACTCCCTCTGCAGGTGGATCACCGACTTCCTGACGGACCGGAGGCAGCATGTGCGGCTGGGAAAGACTGTCTCAGACTCTGTTAGCATCAGCACCGGATCACCCCAGGGCTGTGTACTTTCCCCCCCTACTCTTCTCCCTTTATACCAACTCCTGCACCTCCAGCCACCAGTCTGTCAAGCTGATCAAGTTTGCGGACGACACCACCCTCATCGGGCTCATCTCCAACGGCGACGAGTCCGCCTACAGGAGAGAGGTGGCCCAGCTGGCGTCCTGGTGCAACAACAACAACCTGCAGCTGAACGCTCTGAAGACAGTGGAGTTGATTGTGGACTTCAGGAAAGTCACAACCCCTCTGCCCCCCCTCACCCTCACAGGCTCTCCCATCACCACTGCAGATTCCTTCCGCTTCCTAGGCACCACCATCACCAGGGACCTCAAGTGGGAGCCGACCATCAGCTCCCTCATCAAAAAGGCCCAGCAGAGGATGTTCTTCCTGCGGTAGCTGAGGAAGCTCAAGCTACCCACCAAGATGTTAGTGCAGTTCTACACAGCCATCATCGAGTCCATCCTCACCACCTCCATAACCGTGTGGTATGCAGGAGCCACCGCTAGGGACAGACAAGGTTGCAGCGCGTCGTGTGCACTGCTGAGAAGGTGATCGGCTGCAAGCTCCCATCTCTCCAGGATCTGTACATCTCCAGGACCCGGTGGCGTGCTGGCCGGATCATAGCCGATCCTTCACACCCTGGTCACGTACTGTTTGCCCCTCTCCCCTCAGGTAGAAGACTTCGGTCCATTCAGACTAAAACCTCCCGTCACATGAACAGCTTCTTCCCCTCTGCCATCAGACTGCTGAACACTAAGTGACTTATTGACTCTCGTGCACTATGTACAGCAGCTCAACCAGACTCATGTCAATCATCACTGTTTTCTTTTTGCATTACCGACTGCACTATATGGTTCTCCACAATATCTGCTGCTCGCTAATATATTTAAAACTGTTGACTAGTATTACTCATTCTTATTCTACACTTTATTGCATGTATAGTTTATTTCTTTTATTTTATCATGTTTAATGTTGCAGCATTGCACCGAGACAAATTCCTAGTTTGTGTACTACATGAACAATGGCAATAAATCTGATTCTGATTCTGATTCCAGAATGTCTGCCCATAGGACTGCTATAAGATGCACAATCTGCAGAGCTGAGCTTTATGGAAGAAGGTACTCTAGCCAGATGAGACTAAAACTGAATATTATGGCCATAAAGGCACAAACCCAATACCTCATTACACTGAGAACACAATTCCCACATGGTGAGGAAAGCATGGTGGTGGCGGCAGCATGCTGTACGGATGTTGTTCATTGAAAGGAACTGTCAAAATTGAAGGAAAGATGTATGGTGTTAAATACAGAGAAATTCTTGAGGGAAACCTGTTTGACTCTGAGGTATTGAGGTTCACCTTCCAGCAGGACAATGACCCAAACCTATTGCTAAAGCAATGACACATTAATGCACAGCTTTTCTAGTTTGTTGTATTATTTCTTGTTTGTTTCATGATAAAATGCATCTTCACAATCATAGTTGTATTGTGTAAATCAAATGATTCAACCACCCAAAAAATTCATTTAAATACCAGGTTGTAAGCTAATAACTGCTTTCTACAAAGATCTGTCAGAAACAACGAGGAATATTCCTTCACACAATGTACTCTTGATATGTGTGGCAATTTCAATGCCAAACTCGAATCTAGTCACAAAGTGCACTCTTTTCACTCAAAAATTAACTGAAATGGTCAATACCTTCAAAGCTTTGCTGATGAATTCAGTCTAATCACTGGCAACAGAACCTTTAGAAATCCTGAACGCAAGTTATGGACCTTCAAGTACCCAGACTCTACCAAGGCTCAGATTGATTTTATCCTGGTCCGAAAGAAGTGGCACAACTCTCTACAAAATGCAGAAGCATACAGTACATTCTCAATGGTCAACTCAGACCATAGAATTGTAACGGCTACATAATTATCCTGTTAAACTCGGGAGATTCCGGAGGCCGTCACATCTCTGCGTCTTAGTGCGTCTCAGTGCGCACTGAAAAAAAAAGCTGTATTTCCGGTCTTCCAGTACAGACACAGCCGTAAACAGAAAGCCAAAGGAGTGTTTGATTGGTTTAGAATGAGACTGACATCTCATTCGACCAACAAGAGCCTTGATTTGGGTTTTTAAACCTTGAATAACCAATGATCGTAAACCTAGCAAGAAGTATCTGCCCATCAATGACCGCGAATACAACGAGCCAATTGAAGCCGAGTAATCTGACGATGGACGTGTCGTTTAGCCAATCAATTTCTGACTTCAGTGACGCCCTACATGCACGGTTCAGTGTTTATATTTCCGGTAAAATACCATGCGTTCCCGTGCGTAAAAATCTCTTTTGACTCCGCCGCTGTGTGACGCGCAGTCCTTTGTGATACTGTGCAGAAGGGTCAGGGTAACATTAGCCATTATTTTACTTGTTTTGAAAAATGGTTCACAAAATAAACCGAAAGGGCATGCATGAAAACGTTGATGGCTTGACCGAGTCGGGTGACGACGAATCACTAAACAACGGAGGTTTCAACAACGGAATAGCTGACGATCCAGACGTCAGTGGACAATACCAGCAACAGTGCGGTTGTGGACAGGTAAGTCTTATAATCTAAATTATTCTTTATCGATAAAAATAGTAATAAAAATAGCTTTTGACCAATCGGTAATTACAAGGGTCCCGCATGGCAACGTTTTTGTGTGCGCCGTGGGGGGGGGGGGGATTTGTTACTGTGTATATTGCAGAAAAATGTAATAATTTTTTAGTATAATTTTTATTTCACTGTAGGCTATTTTTTCCTGTATAAAAAAAAAGGAACTGTGCTGTGTATGTCTGGGTTATTATGCCTTTGTTTTACTGCGTAAACGTGATCTGGTGAAATGGAGCCCTGACCATGTGAGCACACTAATGTGAGCACCCCAGTTGGACCTCGGTATTCAATCTGCACATTTTCAATCCAGTGATTTACAAAGTGAGTCATAATTTTCTAAAGCCTCATTCAGAACATTATAGTCCCACAGACTGGTTTTCATCTGGGGCAGCATTTATAAATCACTGGATGGAGAATGTACCTGTACGTGTACAGATTGGATTCCGTGGTCCACTTGAGGTGCGCACTTGGTCAGGGGTCCAGTTGACCTGTATCTGTGTAAAGTGGTGAGATAGTGAACTCTGGAAAAATTGGAGGGGGGAGAGTTGTTTTTGTGTAAACTTTAGTCAAATGTATTAATTTTTCGCATAATTTTTCTTACACTATAGACTATTTTTGCCTGTAAAAAAAAAAAAACAGAAACTGTGCTGTGTATGTCTGGGTTGTTACCCCTTGGTTTTACTGTGCAAACTGCTGAGATAGTGAACTCTGGAATACAGTTTGGCACAGTTCAAGAACGCCTTGTTACAACCTGAGAAAAAAGCTGTGTAATATATTCATTTTTCGTGGTATTGTTACAAAATTTTGACCTGAACTTGAAAACACTTGGTTCTACATTTCTGTTGTGTTTTCCAGCAAGCATCTGACAGCTGTATGTTATTTGCAAGCATTTGTATCTAAAAAAAAAAACCACCCAGGCAAACTTTATTTTCTTCAAATTCAGTATGTTTAGATGATTGTTACTCAGTGGCAGGAGCACTTAGATAGATTATGACTGTTTTGCCAAAAAATTCAAAGTGTTTTCTTTTAAATGAGACCAACCCCATGAAGATGCTGCAAAGGGTTGAAGAACAGCTTTTGATTTACTTTGGGCATGTTATTTTTAGGCGTTTTTAGGGAAGTTGAACAGAGCTGAAGAGGATAACAACTTAGTCTACATGCTCCAAAACACAATAGCAGAACCATCAAGCTGTTGACTTTAAATGTCTGTGGAAGAGTGAATCTCTTCGACAACAGTATGCTGTGGAAGTGACCAACAGATTCAGCCTCTAAAGGACGAGTCCAACACTCTCCCTGATGAGGACAGCTACAATCACTTGTCTGAAGCTTGTGTTAGTGCAGCTGTACTACCCAAGATATCTGGATCATCACTCAAGAATCTTTCACAGTCCCAGAGAGTACAGTCTGCTAGAAAGTCCCTTCAAGATGCCATCACCAATTGAAACGACCTCTCAAAAGCTTGTGATGATTTAAAACAAGCATACCTCTATGAGGAACAGCATCTACTTGAGGAAAAGATCTCCCAAGTCCAGCATGCTTCATACTCCAGCCAACACCTTGAAGCATGAAAAGTAATCAATGACATCACAGGAAGAAAACAAGTAAAATCTGTACCTTTAAGAAGGTCAATAGACAAGAGGAATTCTGTGTGGCTCAGTCGCTTCCGAACTCTTCTGGGCAAACCACCACAAGTGGACAGTGCCATTTTCAATGTCCGCCCAGTAGTAGCTACCTATCAAGATGGATGATTTCACCATAAATGAATTGCACATTGCTCTCAACCAAATGAGTCCAGGAAAAGCAGCTGGATTAGACAACATTCATTTGGAAATCTGGAAGATGGATAAGTTTAAACCTTTCCTTCTAAAGGTTTGCAGCACGGCACTGATTCAACATGAAATACCAGATCTGTGGACCAAGAGTGCAATAATACCAATCCCAAAGAAAGGAGATCTAGCCAACCTTGAAAACTACAGAGGCATCAGCCTTACCTGTATTGGTGCAAAGGTTTAGAACCACATGCCGCTTAACCATCTGTGCCCCCACATAGACCCAATTCTGAGATGGAACCAAAATGGATTCAGGGAAAACCAATCAACAATATTGCAGATTCTTGCCTTACGTAGAATCATGGAAGGAATGAAATCAAAAAATCTCCCTCGTCACACTCTTCATAGACTATTCAAAAGCTTTTGATTATATTCACCGAGAACGTATGTTCAAGATCCTTGAAGCATATGGCATCCCGGACAACATAATCAAAGCAATGAGGATCATGTATGATAACTCTACAGCTATTGTCATGTCCAGCTATGATAAAACAGAAGCATTCAAGATCTCGGCAGGTGTCTTGCAAAGTGACACCTTGGCTCCATACATTTTCATCATTGCTCTGGACTATATCATGCGCCAAGCACTTTCTTCTACATATGAAGACACAGGTATAGTCCTTGAGCCTAGAAAGAACAGCAGACACTCAGAGGTTTGTCTTCATAACCTGGACTTTGCTGACAACATTGCCCTACTTGCCACATCAGTAGAGAAGGCAGAATCTCTCCTTCATAGCATTGAGTCTGCTTCAAATGCAGTTGGCCTTCATCTAAATGAAGGAAAAACCAAGGCTCTTCTACTCAACATCGACCCAACAAATAACATTAAAACCAAGAAAAGGGTCACACTGGAGAATGTCCCAAATTTCAAATATCTTGGAACACATCTGCCTGATTCTTGTCTTAATTTCAAATCAAGGAAAGCTCAAGCCTGGAAAGCATGTAACAAGCTGGAGAAAATCTGGAAATCCAATCTTGATCAGCAACTTAAGATCAACATATTCAGAGCCTGCTTAGAATTAATCCTCTTGTATTGGCCAGAAACATGGACTATCACAAAAGAACTAGAGGCACATATAGATGGATGTTATACACAACTATTGTGGAGAGCATTGAACATAAGTTGGAAGGACCATATTCCTAACAGAGTTGTGTATGGAAAATTACCCCTTATAACAACAACAATAAAAGTGAGATGTCTACGGTTTGCTGGACACTGCCTACGCACAGTGAACCAGCCTGTTTCCCACCTGGTCTTCTGGACTCCAGTCAATAGTCACACTAGCTGTGGCAGACAAAGACTCAGTTATCCTGACACAATCAAAAGGGATATGGGGCTTGAGGAGCAGGAGGTGTCAAGGCTGATGAAGGACAGTAAACTTTAGGCCCAACATGTTGCTGGGGTTTCTTTTGCTCCATTCACGGATGACAGATGATAACGATGATGAAGCCAATAAAGTAGAGATAATGCTGGGGTGGGGGGGAGGAGGTATAATACAGTGGGCACTGTTTTGGAAGAAGCTTTAGTGGAGGGTGTGAACACACACAGGCTGGGTGAAGATTTGGTCCCAGAACAGGAACCAGTAGTGAATCTTGTCAGTCTGAAAATGCTCTACAGTATGAGGCTTTCCTCTGCAATAATTGTTGCTGTTTTTCCTGTCTCTTTCTGCAACGATTTTGGGGACAGGAATTTTTTGGAGTGTGGTTACTATCTTCACCAAAGTGCCTCTTCTTTTTTGATGTTCATCCTTTCCTCTCAGCTTCCCACTTGGCTTAATAAGTCGTCAGGAAATTGTCCTCCCTGAGCTGGGTTCTTCTAGAGGTTTCTTCATGTTAAAGGCTGTTTTTCCTCCCCATTTGCTTCCTGAGTGCATGTTAAAAAGGAATGGTTGGGTTTCTTCCTAGAACCCAGTTTTCCCAACAGATTGGATGGTGTACAACCTTTAAATAAAAGATGACTTCAAATCCCTTGCACTCTGTGTTAAATAAATTTCATTTAATTTGCAAAAAGATTAAATGGTGAAATCACACAAGGAATTATACAGAGACCAAACAGATGCGCAGGTTTCTATAATCCTTAACAAAGGGTGAAATTCTGACTCTAGCAGCTTTTGTTCCAGTATATCAGATAGGAATCCTGCAACTCTTGTTTTCTTCTTCTCCTCATGGACTGGTACAGAAACTGCCTCATCAGTGGCTTGTAGAGTAAATGAAATAAGCTTGCCCAATTAACAGCTAAGATAAGTCTGGTAAAATATGCCATGTCTCTTAAAATAGTAATGAACCAATGTGCTATAAGCTGGAGGAGATTGAACTGAAATTGCACAGTATATACAAGTAGAAAGGTGAAACAAATCTGTAACAGATACACTCATGCTGCTAGAGAAAGATGTTTAATAAATTCTAGAGCAGTGTCTATCACTGAGCCTTGGGCTGTTTGCTGTTGGGGGTCTTTTTTTGTTGTTGTAGCCATCTTCTTTTCACGCTGACACACCAAAAAGAGACTGGTTTCTCTGCCATGCTGTTCCATTTCATCTAACAGTGTCTTTGTCCTCTGTATGCCAAATGTGGCTCGGCTTCCTATTGTCCTTGGATGATTTTTTTTTTTTAATTTCTGGCAAGCTATATAGCTGAGTACAGCTGTAACATGGCCTTCTCAGTTAGACAAAACAAAGTAGTTGGTGATGACCAGTTTATTTTCTTTACCAACATATTCCCAGCTCTCTTCTCTGCACTTTCCTGCTTCCTTTATGTGCGTGCTTAATTTGAGAGTAAAGACTTCTCTGCCACCTCTCTCATGACATTTCCTTCTTGGATGTTTTAACTTGTGCTAAAGTAAACTGTCAAAGACTTTTCTGAGCTGGTTGACAAATATGAGTGAGCATGCTTACATTTTGTGCAGTTTGGAGTTAGCTGCCACCATCTCTCCAGTGAAAGAGGTGCACTACTGAAAGCTGGTGAGCAGTGTTATGAAATGTGCCAATGCCATTCAGACACAAAATTAGAGGCTTTAATGAGGAAGTGATCGGCTATTTCCTTTCAAGATCATCTGGCAAAATTTTGACTAATTTTCGCAAAATTGTAGGGTGACTGCAAGATCTTTTGGATTTTGTTTCTGGTGAAAAACAAATGAGACAAAGCAGGAGTGGGATGAGGATAAAATGACAGTCGGCACCAAGAAGGAAGGAAGGGAACGTTAAAAGAAAACTGCAAATATGAAATGGAGATATACAGTATACACAAGCAGGGATATGTCGATGTGTAGTGGAAGTTCTGCTCCAATTTAAAGAGTATGCCAGTGTGAGACAGCTTTAATGAGGAGATTAAAAAAACCACCTTCTGTTTCTACAGAACAAGAACTATAAGACATCTGTGGGTGTTTTTAAACATACTTGTTGAATTCCTGTGCCTGTAACCTGTTAGAAAGCTGCAAATAACCTGTTGCAAGATGTAGAGCAGATGGTGGTGACAGACTGGCACAGATTTATTAGTGCGTTCCTTTTCTCAGAGCAAAATGGTTTTACCCAACAAGTACTTCAAGGCTGTGAAGTCATTTTTTATGCTGATGAAGTCAGGCCAGTCTGGGCACAGCCAATAGTTGTATAAAATGCACTATGTGCATGTCACTGATGTTTTTATACAGAAACGACAGTATACTGTGTTGTTTTCGGTGGGTGTTGCTAGCTATGGCTAATGACTAACTGGTTAGCGACTAGCTCATACAGTGAAAAAATAGTAACTAGATTGAAGAGGGCGTTATTATCTAAAAGTCAAAGAGTATATTTTTTTACACTGTTACAGCCAAATGCCCCATGGTTGCCTGAAAACACAGGTAAATGACTATTTTTTGAGGTACGTAGTTGTAGTCATAGTTGAGATGACTGTGTCAAGATGGCGCCCACCGTGACTGACGTCTCTGTGTACTTCTGATTAATCTGTGATTTTATATTTTTAGCTATATTTCTATACTCCTTGCTGTCATTTTTAACTTTTTGGCTACTGGAGGATTCACAGAATAAGAGTTTCATTGTACTGTGATACATATGATGTTGAAGTTGAAGTAAATGCCGTAACAAAGCATCTTGACAGTAGGGAAGTCTGGCAAGGTCATTGTTTTGTAGATTCAGTTCAGTTCAACTCAGCTTTATTTATATAGCACCATTTCATGTCATCTCATAGGAAAGATGCAAAGAACTGCCAAGGCTCTGGTTATATGGCATCATGTTATCAGTTCTCTACAGCATAAGAGCAAAGATTCCAATGGTATGTGGTTATCGTATAAGATTTGCATAGTTGGTAAGGTTATTTTTATTTTAGGCTATTGTTTTTTAAATGCTCTTTAGTGTACACTGAAACCACACTAATATGGTAGGGTGTCTCATGCATGGCTGATACAGTGGTTAGCATTGTTGCCTCACAGCCAGAAGGTTCCAGGTTTGAACCCCCAGGCTGGTAGGGGTGGGAACCTTTCTGTGTGGCGTTTGCATGGTCTCTGTGGTGCTCTGGTTTGCTCGCACAATCCAAAGACATACAGTGGTGTGAAAAAATATTTCCCCCCTTCCTGATTTCTCATTTTTTTTTGTATGTTTGTCACACTTAAGTGTTTCAGATCAACAAACAAATGTAAATATTAGACAAAGATAACACAAGTAAACACAATGCAGTTTTTAAATGAAGGTGTTTATTATTAAGGGTAAAAAAAATTCAAACTTACATGGCCTTGTGTGAAAAAGTGATTGCCCCCTAAACCTAATAACTGGTTGGGCCACCCTTAGCGGCAACAACTGCAATCAAGCATTTGTGATAACTGGCAATGAGTCTTTTACAGCACTGTTGAGGAATTCTGGCCCACTCATTTTTGCAGAATTGTAATTCAGTCACATTGGAGGGTTTCTGAACATAAATTAACTGTGGTTTGTCACATCTTTGGAAAGCTGAGTTTAATTTCTCTAGCCACACCCAGGCCTGATTACTGCCACACCTGTTCCCAATCAAGAAATCACTTAAATAGGACCTGCCTGACAAAGTGATGTAGACCGAAAGATCCTCAAAAACTAGACATCATGCTGTGATCCAAAGATATTCAGTAACAAATGAGAAACAAAGTAACTGAGATGTATCAGTCTGGAAAAGGTTATAAAGCCATTTATAAAGCTTTGGGTCTCCAGCAAACCACAGTGAGAGCCATTATCCACAAATGGCGGAAACGGAACAGTGGTGAACCTTCCCAGGAGTGGTCGGCTGACTAAAATTATCCCAAGAGTGCAGCGACGACTCACCCAAGGGGTCACAAAAGACCCCACAACAACATCCAAAGAATTGCAGGCCTCACTTGCCTCAGTTAAGGTCAGTGTTCATGACTCCAACATAAGAAAGAGACTGGGCAAAAATGGCCTGCATGGCAGAGTTCCAAGATGAAAACCACTGCTGAGCAAAAAGCACATAAAGGCTCGTCTCAGTTTTTCCAGACAACATCTTGATGATCCCCAAGACTTTTGGGAAAATACTCTGTGGACTGACAAGACATAAGTTGAACTTTTTGGAAGGTGTGTCCTATTACATCCAGTGTAAAAGTAACACAGCATTTCAGAAAAGGAACATCATAACAACAGTAAAATATGGTGGTGTTAGTGTGATGGTCTGGGGCTGTTTTGCTGCTTCAGTACCTGGAAGACTTGCTGTGGTAAATGAAACCATGAATTCTGCTGTCTACCAAAAAAAAATTGTGAAGGAGAATGTCCGGCCATCCGTTCATGACCTCAAGCTGAAGTGCACTTGGGTTCTGCAGTAGGACAATGATCCAAAACACACCAGCAAGTCCACCTCTGAATGGCTTCAGAAAAACAAAATGAAAATTTTGGAGTGGCATCCCACTCAGATCCCAGCATCCCAGTCAGATTCCTGACCGGAATCTGACTGGGATGCTGTGGCATGACCTTAAAAAAAGCGGTTCATGCTTGAAAACCCTCCAATGTGACTGAATTACAACAATTCTGCAAAGATGAGTGGGCCAAAATTCCTCCACCGCACAGTAAAAGACTCATTGCCAGTTATCACAAACACCTGATTGCAGCAATAAACACCTTCATTTAAAAACTGCATTTTGTGTTTACTTGTGTTATCTTTGTCTAATATTTAAATTTGTTTGATGATCTGAAACATTTAAGTGTGACAAACACACAAAAAATGAGAAATCAGGAAGGGGGAAAACACTTTTTCACACCACTGTACATGGAAGGTTAACTGATGACTCTAAGGTCATGGGATCGATTCCACCCCTGACCATCGTGGGTTTGATCCCAACCCCTGATCATCGGTGACCCTTCTATGTGGAGTTTGCATGTTCTCTCCGTGTCTACGTGGGTTTACCCCAGGTACTCCGGTTTCTTCCCACAGGCCAAAAACATGCAAGTTAGGTTAATTGGAGACTCTAAAGTGGCCCTAGGTGTGAATGTGTGTGTAAACGGTGAAGGGATTGGCGCTGCACTGTGGCTGCCTCATCCATCCAGGTGGATACCCTGAATTTCCCTCTGGGGATTAATAAAGTATACAAAATACAAAAAATAAATAAAAATAAATAAACTGTCCCTTTGTACTGGTCTCTGATAGACCCTGAGAATACAGGGTTATTGTAGCTGCTAGTGAAGCACTTTGAGTGATCTTTGTGACCAGAAAAAGTGCTGGTACAGGTCCTTATCCCTCATTAAACAACAATTGCTTTACTTTTGGTTGATTTTCCAGAAGTGACTGTATTTAGAGGAGGGACAGATTTCTAAGTGATAAGCTAACCCTGCAGACATATATACATAAATGATAGGGGTGAAAACTCACAAAGATATCTGCAAAGCATTTCATACAAGTCTTTTTTTTTTTTGTCTTTCAGCTGCTCTTTTTCGGGATCGCCAGAGCATATCATCACCTTATATTGCAATGATCGGCATGTTGATTCGGCAAGGGTTTTTGCGCCGGATGCCGTTCCTGACACAACCCTGTCCATTTTACTTGTGCTTGGGACCAGCACAGGGAGTACACTGGCTTATGCACCCCCTGTGGCGGGGTAACCAACATTTCTTTCCTCCGTTCCATTATTGCTGAGCACCAAGCTGGATGGCAGGAAGTTCCATTTTTATATGGTCTTTGGCATGACCCAGCCAGGACTTAAACCCCAGGCTCTCGGTTGTAGGGCGGATGCTCTACCTCTAGGCCACCACTCCAGTCATTTTATACCAGTCAAATCTATAGAATCAATTTCCAAGCGAGAATATATTATTTTTCAGATCACTTTTTATAGTTATTTATGAGGCACTAAGAGTACACAGAGTGGAAATATTCAGTTCAGTAACTCTATCAGAGGTGAAACCAAGCCCACAGCAATTGGTATCAAAACACCTGTCAATCATCAGATTGCACCCCTAATTTTAAGTTGAGGGTGTTTTGTGACAGCACTGTACATGTGTTTTGATTTGGAAAATAAGCTATGGAACAAAACAAGACTGTAAAGCTAGGTTAAAGTTTGACTTAGAAGATGGGGCTGGCCTGAAAGAGGTCCACTCTCATCTACCCACCTTTGTAGGAGAAGCAAAGGTGACTAGGGTTGATAGAAATTGTACTCAAAAGTAGCATTACCTTATATTATTTACTGTGTCATATGTAAGAGTAGTCATCAAAAAATTTACTTGAGTAAGACAGTATCTATTAAAAAAGTTAACAGAGCAGTAACATTGCTATTCTTGCCAGTTTGTGAGGTTTTCGCTTAAAATGTTGGTGTTTTTCTATAAATTTGTAGATTTTTTTATGACTTTTTCCTCATAGATTTGTCGCATTTTTACTGCAGATTGTTTTATTTTTGATTTGTGATATTTATTCTGTACGTTGACTTTATTCTCATTTTTTGAAGACACACTGTTGTTGATATAACTCCCCTTAAAAACAATTCCTACATTGTCTAAAACGGCATCTCATGCTATATGGTCCAAAACCTTATATGGTCTTACAAATGCTTGTGAAGGTCTTTTCCCTTTTCATCCTCCGTCAAATGCCAGGATCTATGACTAGTAGGCCCACCCATAGCCTTATAGCCACATAGCCAGTGATTAGTCCTGATTGGTTCACCTGTTATAGTGACATCACAAAAACGGTCTGTCTAAACTTGCCTTTTTTCCAAGGGGAGGAGCAGACATGACACATACAGTAAGAGTGATTTAGCTCTTGCTATGTCTTTTAAGTCATAAAAAACATGTTGCAGACCTGTTAACAAGACAAAAAAACTTGATTCTGACTGGAGTGTCACTTTAGGGTTTTTGCTTGTTTTGTGATACATTTGTGACTTATTGTAAATCTGCAACTGTTACGCTCACCTTAATTTTAAATCTAATGAGGAAAAAGAACTAGACCTTATTAAACTAAATGTTTCATTAAAGCTAGAATAGAAAAAAGCAATAGTTTCCATACAGATGTCAGTGAAATAACATTTACATTCATGAAAACTATACAAGAGGCAGTTCAAACCAAATGTACATGATTCAAAGTTCAGTTTTTTTTATAACTACCTAAGTAAGACTAAAATGTATCCTTCAATGAAACTACTCAGTGAAACACAATTTTATGACAAAAAATCACTTTAGTAAGTGTATTTTATGCAGTAAATACACATTTTTAGATGCTTAAGTTAGATGAGAGTTTACGCTAAACCAGGTGTGTCAAACATATGGCCTGCGGGCCAAATCTGGCCCGCCAGCGAGTCCAAACCGGCCCACGGGATGAATTTGCAAAGTGTGAAAAATAAGTAATAGAATGCCCAAGCAGCACTTTTTCAAGAAAGTAACTGCTATTCCTAATTTGTCCATTTGGGGCAGCACAAGAGTTACAGACACAAAAATGATCCCCATTGGCCCTGCGATGGACTGGCGATCTGTTCAGGGTGTACCCTGTCTCTTGCCCAAAGATGCTGGGATAGGTGCCAGACACCCCCCCCCCCCCCACACACACACACACACACACACACACACAACGGGAGGACTGGATTTCTTCCAGAAAGACTCCAAGGCAAACTTTTCCCACCTGGGTCTGCTATTACCCCTTCTTGCCCATAACATCGCTAAAAATATGCAACAAGTCTTTTTTTTATGTACGCTGGATCCAGCACACACTGAAATGTCACTCTATTTACTTTATTTAATAACTGTTCTTTAAAAATACATATACCCCCATGTCTCAGCTGGTGCTGGGGGCATCAGTTCGCCGCTGTTTACCTAATGTTTTTATGTTCGGAACCAGTTTTTCTTGGCAAAAATTTTTTGAACATGTTCCAAACAAGAGAAGCTGTGGTGTCTTGCCAAAAAGTGATGGGCCACCAGAAACTGACCGGCTCGCTGCAGGAGCGCGCCTCACTTGCCTAAAGCAGTTTTTCTTCTGATTCTGAGGCTGACGGCTGCTTTTGAGCAAAGCAGACATAGTTTTTTGTCCATGCAATTAGCAAAGGTATGTCTGTGAATATTTAATGCGGTGAGGGATTAGTCATAATTTTAGACCCATGAGTTTTGTATTGGAATAATCAGATATGACTTTTTATCCTGTAGCAGCTTTTAATGTTTTGCCTTATATGTTAAGAAAAGCGTGCTGAAATTAACAAAATCCATGTATAATGATGTAAAAGTCAATAAAGATTTTCTTTTCTATGAATACTAGTGTTTGTGCATTATTTACCTCCTATAATTATATATTGTAAGTAGAATACATAAAATGAATGCTTCATCTGCCAAAAATTCATGAAGGCTCCCAATTTGCATTTAAACATTTTATCTGCTAAAAATAACTTGATTTGGTTCTTCAAGGTTAAGTTATGAACACAATACTGTAAGTTGCTCTGTCACACATGTGAAATAGTCTCAAAGGGCTGTTATAGCTTATAAATAAAGATCCTGGGGCATGGGGTGGGGGGCACTGTGCCCAGTTACTGGTCTAGTTTAATGTTTTTCTGTCTGCTTGTTTCTTGTTTTCATGTCTGTTGTATTTGGTTCCTGTTTTTATTTTTGTCATTTTGCATTTGTAGCATTATGTACATTTTGGGTTCTGTTATGTTTGTATCTTTATCGTTTCCGGTTGTGTTTTATTCTGACAGCGATGTGCAGCTTCCGACCGTCAAACTGTTTGGAGCTGCACAGCTGCTATTCATTCTGTTACTCATGGATCCACACCTGTGTCTAATTATGTACTGCTTATAAGAGCACTGCAAGCCTCTGGGGTTTGTCGTGTCCTTCTTCCACGTTACCCCGTCCTCAGGAGTGGAGTGTTTCATCCTGAGTGTGTTTGGGGCTGTTGTTGAGGAGAGGTGGGTAGCTCCGTCCAGGTATGTGCTTCCCTTATTTCCAGCCGTGAGCCCCACTGCCTTTGGGAGTGCTCCAGCTGGATTCTGCCCCTGGCCAGGCATTCCCTGGCTTCATGTCCCCCTGGACATCAAGCTCCACTCTCCTCCAGCGTTTACTATGTTGTACTTATTTGTTAGAGCTATGCACCTTATAATTTAGCTCTTGTATGTTAATGTTCGTGTCTGTCTTTACGTTAATAAATGTGCAGAATCCACAGTGTGCATTTGTTGTCCTTCAATAGCCCTTGAAAAGGGCGATTCACGACAGAAGGATACGACCCACAGTGGACACCAGCTACTGTGCATTTCTGTTGTTTTCTTTTTCCCTCTTTTTCTGTTCTTCCAGTTGTTAGTCCTGTTTTTTCGGCATGGCTGGCCATTTGGACTGTGGGAGTTTTGGACTGGACGAGGAGGAGTGTTGGGCAGCGGAGCTTTTAGAGGACATAGTGTCAGACGGCTCGCTGACCCACACTCCCAAGGAGGAGCTGCACGTGTGGGATAGCGCGGCACAGCTGATCGAGGCATTCCCTAGCCTGTGGAGAATCCTGGAACTGACAGACCTCCTCACCTCCGTCCTCCACGCTCAACATTGGCTCCGTGGGCTGGGGGAAGCCCCTTCACCGCCGGACCCTGTGCCGCGGAGGAGGCAATCCCAGAGACGGAAGCCTCAAGCCTGGAGCCATCATCTAGCTACAGCTTCACCTCTCCATGCCGACCAGTGTTCCGCTGCCTGCCGGATCGCGCACACAGTCCTCGTACCTACAGATAGTCCCAGCGTGGAGGAGATGGAGGAGCGCCAACTAGTTGTTGTAGCGGAGAAGGAACTAATCTTGGGCTACAAACCATGTCTCTTCCCAGAGTTTCTGCCGCAGCTGAAGGGAGCCTCACCAGCCAGACTGGAGTTTGAGACAACATTAGAATGTCCCCTGACTCCGGTGCTCCGCCCACCACACCAGACGACCTTCACAGCCCCCGAAGTGATGACATCTGGCCTCACAGCATCCACCACCAAGCCCCGGGAATTAAGGCAAGTATCTCTTTGTTTTTTAACATCTAATAATGAATTGTCTTGCCTTATTCCTGGTGGTGAAGCTCAGCAGCAGCAGCCTGGTTTGATGGAGCTTTCACCATCAGCTGCTGTAGTTTTATCCGCACCTGCTTCTCCCATGTCCCTCTCCAATGTCCCCAAGTGTCTGCCGATCCAGGAAGGGAGCTGCTGAACAAAGGAGGGGTCTGCGATCCTGGAGGGGTCCATTCCAGCCCCTCAGCCATATCCAGGATGTGGCCATAAGCCTGAGCAGACAGGAAAGTGTCCCCTGGCTTCATTTGCACGGGACTTGGCGCCACTGGTGAGACGACCCCCAATTTCAGCCACCATGCATGGAAGCCCACCTGCATCAGTTGCCACACCTGGAGGTCTGCGGGCTGCATCTACCACCATGCCTGCTACAGGGGTCATTGCAGCAGAGTCATTGGAGTCCTGGATGGTGGTTGAGCTAGAGTCCAGGCAAGTACTCAGCTCTGTTTTAACACCTACAGATACTGAGAATATCTTGTCTGGCTCAGGGTGAGGAGAATCAGTTGCAGATGTCCTATGCTCCTGAGCTCTCCTCACCAGGCTCCACTGCTGCCGGTGATTTCTCTCCTGGGTTTTTCCCCTTTCCTTCCCCTGAGGTGGCTGTTCCGGGTAGAGACGCGCAGATGGAGAAGGCTAAGACACCCCAGCCTGGATCGCCAGAGTCTTGGACGGCAGTGGAGCATGAGCTCAGGCAAGTTATCTTTTTTGTTTTCACGTTATTTGTCTTAGAGAAATCTTGCCTGGCTCTTGGTGGGGAGGGCTGGGTGCACCCATCAGCTGTGCTTGAGCTCTCCTCGCCAGGCTCCACTGCTGCCGGTGACTCTGACCTGGTGTCTGTGTTCTGTGTGCGTGAGTCTTTTCCCAAGATGTCCATGGGTGCTGCTCCCCCTCCATCCGAGGTCTCTGTGGGTGCTGCTCCCCCTCCGTCCAGGGCCTCCGCGGGTACAGCTATGCCCCAGTCCGGAGCCTCCGCGGGTACAGTCATGCCTCAGTCCGGGGCCATCATGGGTGCAGTGCCTCAGCCTGGGGTCCTGTTGGTGGACCGCCTCCTTGGTCTGGTGCTCTTGCAGGTCAGTCTGGCCATTGTAGGTGCCATGCTCCGGTCCGGGGCCACTGTGGGTGCTACACCCCAGTCTGGGGCTGCTGTGGGTGCCACGCCTAAGCCTAAGGATGTCATGGGCTCCCTGTCCTCACCGGCGGTCCCCACGGCACAGCCTCTTCCCTCGTCTGGCCTCCTCGCTGGTCGACCACCACCATTGCCGGTCCCCACTGTTGGCCAGCAGTTTTTGTTGGAGGCCAATCCGCCACTCTGCCGGTTCTGCCTTTCCCATGCAGATGACCAGGCAAGTCGCTGGGAGCCTGGGTTCCATCTGCCATCGCCTGGGGGGGGGGGGGGGGGGGCGTGTTGTGCTCGGCAGACCAGCGGCTCATGTACTCTGGGAGGCCACCTGACGGGTTTTGCCAACTGGTCAAGTGGTTCTGGTACTCTGGGTGGCCACCAGACACACTTTGCCCTACACTCCGGTGGATTGGGGACTCTGGTAGGCCATCTGAATTGCCTTAGACCCCATCCGAGGTCCCTGGAGTCTGGGCCACCGCAGTGTTCAGGTTGTGGATCTTGAGTGTTTTCTTTTGGTTTGTTTTTGTTGTTTGTTTTGTCTCAGTCCCTCCATGCCTGGTGCCCCCCCCCCCCCGGGGTGGGTCGTTTTTCTGGTTATTTCATGCTAGATGTTTTTCTTTTGATATAATGTTTTTCTGAGAGATCTTTTGTTGAAAATGCATAGTTCTCATTTTCTCTTTGCCTATGAGATGTGTAATCCCTGCAAAGGACAACAAACTTTTTGTTTTAGTTTGCTCGGGTTGGGGGGGTCTTCTTCTGTGTGTGTGTGTGTGGGGGGTTGTTTTTCTTTTGATGCTGCCCTGGGATGTCTGGGGTTCACCCCTTGGGGGGGCACTGTCATGATTTTGGGACACGGGGGGGGGTGCCCAGTTTCTGGTCTAGTTTAGTGTTTTTCTGTTTGCTTGTTTCTTGTTTTCATGTCTGTTGTACTTGGTTCCTGTTTTTATTTTTGTCATTTTGCATCTGTAGTATTACTATGTACATTTTGGGTTCTGTTGTGCTTGTATCTTTATCGTTTCCGGTTGTGTTTTATTCTGACAGCGCTGTGCAGCTTCCGGCTGTCAAACTGTTTGGAGCTGCACAGCTGCTATTCATTCTGTTACTCATGGATCCACACCTGTGTCTAATTATGTACTGCTTATAAGGGCACGGCAAACCTCTGGGGTTTGTCGTGTCCTACTTCCATGTTACCCCGTCCTCAGGAGTGGAGTGTTTCGTCCTGAGTGTGTTTGGGGCCGCTGTTGAGGAGAGGTGGGTAGCTTCATCCAGGTATGTGCTTCCCTTATTTCCAGCCGTAAGCCCCGCTGCCTTTGAGAGTGCTCCGGCTGGATTCTGCCCCTGGCCAGGCGTTCCCTGGCTTCATGTCCCCCTGGATGTCGAACTCCACTCTCCTCCAGCGTTTACCATGTTGTACTCGTTTGTTAGAGCCATGCACCTTATAATTTAGTTCTTGTATGTTGGTGTTTGTGTCTGTCTTTATGTTAATAAATGTGCAGAAACCACAGTGTGCATTTGATGTCCTTCAACAGCCCTTGAAAAGGGCCATTCACGACAATTTCACCTGCCAAAAATTGATTAAAGGTCTTAATGTTGATTGAAATAGTTTGCATGCTTTAAAAATTATTTTATTTGGTTCAGGGTTAAATTGTGAATACTAGAGGGCACTCAGAGAGTGCATACCTCCTCCAAGGCTCTATGCCTTCCTCCCTTTGTCCTTCCCTCCGTTCCTTTGTCCGTCCATATCACCATCCATCTGTACATTGTGAGATAGGGCCTTGGTGGTGGTATGCACTCAAGGGTCACCTCCAACATCTAATGAGTTCATCTTTGGGCCAAGGGCCACCTCCGGTGAAAATTTCATCCAAATCCATCCAGTAGTTTTGGAGTATTGTTGCTTATGCTCTGTGAGAAGATAAGAGTCTTGACGGAGGCATGCCTTTTGAGATCATCACCAAAATCTAATCATGTGCTCAGTGTGCCATTACACACCTTTCTTGAAAATTTTAATGAAAGGCGCTATATAAATGCAATCCATTATTATTATTATTATTATTATTGACAGAAAAACAACAGCAAAAACAATATGACATTATATGACTACGTAATAATAATAATGATAATAATAACAACAACAAGACTGTCATAATTGTATTGGCCATACACTGGAGCTGGGCAATTCCACCTTAAATCAACATCATGGTTTATTGAATCTTTCAGGTCAGTTTTCGATTTTTTTCCCTTCTCTCTTCTCCATTACAGTTTATTAACAAGGTTCATAATTATTAAGCAATATTACACAACAGTGTGGTATCATACCATTTTTTTGCAGTTATCAACTACAAATTCACATTGATGCAACAAAGTTCAGCCTCCACCTCCTCCACGTCACCAACCGTTCTCACCTTCCTGTATCGGCGTCCTATGTCCCGCCCTTCCCTAATTCTGATTGGCTGCTTAGAAAGGTCTGACATTGAAGAGCGCAGCCGTACAGTAGTCTCACAAGTTCAGCTTTTTTCATCCCTGAGCGCAGCAACAAAAAGTGGCCACTGCCCAAAGCGTTTACAGTGCCGATGGCACTCAGCGCTGTAAACACTGGACTGCAAAGAGAATGAATGGAAAATAGTCACCCACAGCAGGAAAAACAAGTTTGTTGGACATGCCCCCTAATACTTTTTCTGCAGTGTTTGGCTTCTGGGTTGCCAAGGCGCATGGCCCTATGGCGTGACCACGCACGTAACTGAGTGGACACATCTTAAAAGGGCAGTACATGAAAAGTGCCAGATTAATATACAAAATAATATTCAAAAAATTCCTGCATCCACATCGTGATCCAAATCACCACCAAAATCTAATCATCTATTGCCCGTGCCATTACACACATTTCCTAGAAATTTCATCAAAATCCATTCATAGCTTTTTGAGTTATGTTGATAACAAACCAACCAATGCCACTAAAAACATTACCTCCGTCCTCCCTTGGCGGAGGTAATAATACTGTAACTTGCTCTCTCGCACTTGTGAAATAGTCTCAAAGGACAATAATTCTGTATTTTGCCTGTCAAAAATTGATTAAGGTTCTTAATCTGGATTGAAACTCCAGAAATCCAATCATAATCGGTTTATTCATATGCATGTGAACATGGTCAGTGATCATGTTTACATGTACACTAATAAACCAGTTATGATTGGATTTCTGCATTTATCTGATTATTCAAGTGGCCATGTAAACAGAAAAATCCGATAAAGGCCATGTAACTGGGGTCATTAACTCAGGTGGTTTACCTTCTAGTAATCCATTTATTCAGTGCATGTAAACATGAGAAAATTGATTATTGGCATTATCAGTTTATTGCCAGTGATTGGTTTATTGTGACCATGTAACCTATGTCATTGTTCAAAATACAAACAGATTCCAGGACTAAACAGTAGATGGAAGCAATACGATATTGTTCATCAGCATCTTCAGTTCAAAACAGAGCAGAAATGAAAAAAAAAAAAAATTCAGATTGTTCATACTTTGATGAAGATTCATCATTCAGGTTGTTTATGTTTTGTAAAAGATCAATGGTTCAATAAATATAAACATTTCATAATGTACTTGTACTTCTTTGTACAAAATTTGGAGTTGCCATTATGGTGTTTTGCTATTATTTTACTGGTCCGGCCCACTTGACATTAAATCCAGCGGTATGTAGCCCCCGAGCTAAAATGAGTTTGACACCTCTGCTCTAAACATATTGAGGCTGCATGTCCACCAAATGTGTTTTTTGTCACCCAACTGCCCCAGGCGTTTTTTTTTTTTTCAGCGCTTGTGCGCTGCGCTTTGAAAAAAAAGTCTGCGCCCTGTATCCTAGCAACAGCTTGTCACTCTCAGCTCAGCATTTCCGCTTATCCTATGTGTTACATCTAAATAACGGAGAGTCAAGAAGGAGCTGGTCTGAACATTCTCTCTTTATTGAACCAAGTTCACATATATTTACATCCTCAGCCGTAGCCCGCCTGACATTACTCTGACTCCACCCCGGCCAGGCTATGGCAAGCCCCAAGGCCTAATTCCCCTATGTCACCCCCCCCGCCCCCTTGGAAAATCAAGAACCCAAATGAAACATCCAAACAGGTAAGATAACTATAAACACTCATGACCAATGAACACAACAATACTGTACACGAGTTCCTTCTCTATACGGCGGAGCCGTTCATAACCATACTGGTCACAAAACTGTCTAAGTACCTGGGGTTTCCGATGCTCTCTAGCAGGGCATCCCTCACGAGGGCACTCTAGCTCTGGCACCGTCGGCTCTGGCTGAGGGTCGGCATCCGTCCGGACCCTCCAGTCCCAACTGTCACTTAAACTGTCCATGGCGGGGTCACTTGCCACCTCCGGTGGGGACCTTCGTAGCCTACTTGTATGCCATCGGGACCCATCGTCCAGTTCAAAAGTGTGAGGCCCTCTCCGTCTCACGATCGTCCACAGCCCAGCCCACAGTGGCTGAAGCTTGTGGGCCCGGACATGGTGCCTAATCTAGACCTGATCCGCTACTTTCAGGCTGTGCCCTCTCACTCGATGCTTCCTGTCAAACAGTTCCTTCATTTTCCGTTGGCGCTCAGTGATTCCGGTCCTCACCTCACTCCATCTGTGCCAGCCCCAGTCATCTCACCGGAAGTGGCAACTCCCGTCCCAGCATCAGCGCAGCCAGAGAGCGTCCTGTCGTGGTGTGGCATGCACCGACGCTCTATAATGGAGCAGGGTGTTGTTCAGGGCGTCAGCGAACGTAAACCCTTCAGACCATTCTTAAGCGTCCTGTTTATCCTCTCAACCCCCCGTCAGTCTGCGGGTGGTACACCGCCATCTTGATGTGCTCGACCCCTCTGACTCTCAGGAACTCCTCAAAAGCCCCAGAAATGAATTGCAGGCCATTGTCAGTGGTGATGGAAGTCAGGGTCCCCCATCTGGCAAATAACAACGTCAGGAACCCCATGGTCACCTCAGTTGTCACCGAGTCAGTCGGGAGCACCTCCGGCCATTTACAAAACAGGTCATACACCACCACAAGGAACCTGCTACCGTTGGGGGGGGAGGGGGGCTGCGTGTAGTTCTCCACAGATGTCCAATTCGATGTGTTCCCAGGATCCAGCAGGGAACATGACCGGTCGTAGGGGAGGAGGTGGTGGTCCTCCGGTCTTCCCGCTCTCCAGGCATGGCACACAGTTTTTAACCACTGTCTCTATATCCTTGTCTATCCCTGGCCACCAAAGAGAGTCCCTGCTACGCTGCTTGACCTTGACCACCCCTAGATGACCCTCATGTAGCATTTCCAATACCCGTCCTCTCAGAGCTGCTGGGAAGACGGCACATTGTCCTCTAGCCATGTGCACATCGTTCCAGCAACTAAGCTCGTCCCTAAACCAATGAAACGGGGCCAGTTCCCCCAGCGCTCCCGTCAGTTAGCCCTCCCTGATCGCAATCTCCTTATCACCTGGTCACTCTCCAAAACCTCTCTAAGTTCCTGAGATGACACAATGTCCCAGAGTGCCCCATGCAGAGCGAGGACCAGTTCCATCTCGTCTGAGTCCACTGCTCCCACGTCCGGTGCCAGAGTGCACATCGCAGCCCTAGCCATGACATTGTCCTTGCGTGTAACTCGTCTCAAAATTATAAGCCCTCAGTCTCTTAGACCATCTGTGGATCCTCAGTGGCTTGTGTCCCGACCCTGAAGTCTCAAGCAGAGTTGTTAGCGCTCGGTGATCCATTCTCAATGTGAAGCGACGCCCGTAGAGGTAGACATGCCATCTCTCATAGGCCCAAACACAGGCCAGCGCCTCTCATTCACCCACGGCATACTTCTTTTCAGCCTCTGACAGAGACTTTGACGCAAAAGCCACCGGACGCTCCATACCATCCTGCCCCTGCGACAGGATCCGGTTTCCCCAGGACGGAACCGGACACGTCACAAGTCACTATAGTAGGGCAGTTTGGGTCAAAATAGGCCAAAACCGGTGGTGAGGTGAGCTGCCACTTCAACTTTTCCACTGCCGCCAAGCAGGCCGGAGTCCAGTTCCAAGGCGCGTCCTTCTTCAGCAGCGCCCTGAGCAGCTCGAATGTCTCTGAGTACCTGGGAATGAGCTGTCAATAAAAGTTAACCATCCCCAGGAATGAAGAGATTTCAGCTGGTGAGGAGGGGTCCGCGAGGTGAAGCACCGCCTCCACATTCGAAACCAGCGGCATCAGTCCGTTTCCAGACAGCTGGAACCCCACAAAGTCCACTGTGTCCGCCGCAAAGACACACTATTCGCCGTTCAACGTGACCCCATGTTCCTGCAGCGTTTCCAAGACCCTTTCCAACCTCTCATCGTGTTACTCACTCGACGCCCCGTGCACTACGATGTCATCTAGGTACATGACTACCCCCTTTAGGCCAGCCAGCATGGTCGCCAAAACTTTTTGGAAGCAGCTTGGTGCCAAGCTCAGCCCGAAAGGCATCCTGGTATAACAGAACACCCCCATGTGGGTCATGAAAGCTGTCAGATTCCTGCTGTCTGGGTGTAGCGGCACTTGCCGCAGATCCAGTTTCGAGAATATCTTTGCCCCACTGAACGCTGCCATGAGTTCCTCCATAGTGGGCAGTGGATACTTATCCGGGATAACCGCCTTGTTCACAGCGTTAAGGTCAATGCATGGTCTGATGCCCCCTCCCTTCTTTCTGGCACGGCCAGATTAGAAATCCACGATGAAGTGTGAGCCCTTTCGATGACCCCTGACTCCAGCAGTTTGGTCAGTTCCACTGATACTTCATCCTACAGTGCCAGCGGAAGGCACCTCAAAGGCTGTATTTTTGGCGCGATGGTCTCATTGACAAGAGGCCGATGATAAAATGCTTCACTGTGGCCCAGGCCCTCAAATAGTGCCGGCCAGCGGAGGTGCCAGTCCGAGCCCACAGATAACACCCGTGAACCCCCCGGGTCTGTTATGGACAAGCCCAGTTGTCCCAACAGGTCAACTCCCAACAGATCGGTTCCCCGGTGCGCCACTTGGAAAGTAAAGCTAGGGACCCTCTATGACCTGCAGGTAACTTCAAAGTCCGCTGTGCCCACCATTTCAATCTCCGCATGACCGTAGCCAAAAAGTCTCACCGCTCCACCATTAATTTGCTTTGCGGTTAACAACCTTCACAGTGTAGGCAGACTCATGATGGATTTCCCAGCCCCCAAATCTACCATGAGCGGCACGTCAACTCCGTCCAGCTGGAGCATGTACCACTTCAACGGGCCTTTCCCCATGCATGTGGTGTGGACCTGAGTTGGACCTCCGGGTTGTCTCACCCGTAACGCCGCTCCCTTTGTCGTTTGCTTCTTCTTCTTTTTCTTCCTATTTCCACTACGTCGCACTGCTAGTGCGCTAACCTCCACACTCGTTGGGAAATTGCTCTTAGTCAGCCCCTTGCTAACCTTAACCGTTATCACCCTTCCGTTGCCGTCTTCTGAAGAATTCACACCGACTTTTTGCGACTGTGGAGGGATCACCAAACGTGTCATCCATGGCCTTCAGACCTTCCTCCAGTGAGCCGCCCCGGCACTGCCCGAAAAAGATTCGCTGTCCCTCAGTACCAAGACACTGAATCAAAACACTCCTCTCTCTCTCCTCACTGACCGATCCCAGGCCCGCTGCTGTCATACTGTATATATACGTATATCGAAGCTTCGCTTCCATCGACCCCATGGAACCACCGGCAAGCCCGGGCACTCCAGAAACACTGGCATCTGTCCTATGCACACTGCCATTGTTCTCCTCATCACCAAAATGTTACATCTAAATACGGAAAGTCGAGGAGTTGGTCTGAACATTCTCTCTTTATTGAACCAAGTTCACATATACTTGTATCCCCAGCTGTAGCCCACCTGGCATCACTCTGACCCCGCCCCAGCCAGGCTACAGCAAGCCCCAAGGCCCAATTCCCCTATGTCACACTGTGGTCAGACTTTCTACTTATTTTTTTATAGCAGTCTAAATATCAATGGACAGGACACATATTCTAGCATTGGTAGTAGGTCTGGATGCAAAATATGATGACACGGAAAACAAGAGTCTGAATAGAGACTGTATCGACGTCCTATGTCCCACCCTTCCTTATTCTGATTGGTTGCTTAGAAAGGTCTGACATTGATGAGCTCAACTGCAGTCTGAAAAGTTGAACGTTTTTCCAACGCTGAGTGCCCTGAGTGCTGCAACAAAAAACAGCCACCGTTCAAAGCATTTCAGTGCTGAGGGTGCTCAGTGCTATAAACGCTGGACTACATAGAGAATGAATAGAAAATAGTCACCCAGAGCGGAAAAAACACGTTTGGTGGACACACAGCCTAAAGCTGTAAACCCCCTCCGTGTCACGTTTAGTTATTTTTACAGCCACTAGAGGTCAGTTTTTCACTTTTTCAAAGCATTTTGCATCTGCTGAAAAAAACTCTCTCTATTAGTGCATATACTGTATGCTATGCTATGTTTATATCCTCTAATGCATTCAAATGACATATTTATGCTATAAAATGATCACGATTAGAGACAGTTTGTTCTGTTCGTGCAGATGACTATGTAAATGTTCAATGTGATTTATAGCACAGTGATAATTTTTCCTCAAGAGATTAAAAATGATCATAGAACAAAGTATGACAGTTAAAGTCAAGTAGAGGATGTAGCTATTCAGATTATTGCCAGAATGATTAAATTTTAAGGCATGATAATTTTTCTGTACCAGTCAAAAAAATGCTTTATTTACAGCAAGTGATCCAATCAATCCTTTAATTACACAGATTCAGTTTCATATCAGACAATCGGTAACCAAATGCAGATTACAATCCATCAATCCATCCATCTTCTTCCGCTTAATCCTTTTCGGGTCACGGAGGGGTTGGAGCCTATCTCAGCATCTTTGGGTGAGAGGCAGGGTACACCCTGGACAGATTGCCAGTCCATCGCAGGGCCAACACAGAGAGACAGACAACCATTCACTCTCACAGTCATACCAAAGGACAAGTTAGAATCCCCAGTTGATGCCAATTTACTTAACTTGCATGTTTTTGGCATGTGGGAGGAAACCGGAGAAGTAAACCCACTCAGAAAGAAAAAAAAGGTAAATGACTCTCAAAAAGAAACCTTTTCAACATCTAATATTTCATTCTTTTGCACAGTTAAATCACTTCTCTTATTATTATAATTTCCAGGTAAAAACAAATGCTTTCAAAACATGCTGTCTATTAAGCCACGACTCCTCAAATATAAATAAATCTCCATTTATTTGTTTGTTTTGAACTTTCAGAACAAACAACTGTTCAATCAGCTGCAAACAAAGCAGCTTTATTTAAAACTCCTAACAGCTTCGGCTTCTTAAAATATTCAGAGACAATCTCCTGCTTTAAATCACACATGTGCTGCAGCTAGATTCAAAGCCCGATTGGGTTCCAGGGACTCGGAAATTAGCCTTTGAAGATCAGTCTTCCAATGCACTCTTCTCTAAATCTCTTAACCACCCACAGCTCTCTTGTACTGACCTAAACATGCAACATTTTTAAAAGTCAGCAAGCAGAGCAGGCAGAAGAAGATACCGAGTGTCCTGAAACCACCCAGGAGCCAAATGCCTGGTTATGATGTGGCTCTGTGCTAAATGCTTAGAAAATAATAAAATAAAAAGTTTGATTGTTGCTGATCAAAACAAAATTCCCACAGAAAAGCAAAAACTAGCTCTCAATTTGTTGAAAAAAGTGCTTCACATTATTATGGTTCTTGACTGTTATTCACAGCTGAATCTCATCTCATGATGTTAACTGCAGAGATCTGGTTTCTACAGAAAGAAAAAGATTTTCTTTCTGTAGAAAGAAAATGCTTGGATTGTCAGCCTAAAAGTTTGTCTTTTCACATACCATTTTGTCCATTGTGTTTGCAAGCTCTTATACAGTTAGGCCCAAAAATATTTGGACAGTGGCACAAGTTTTGTTATTTTAGCCGTTTACGAAAACATATTCAGGATACAATTATATAATCAATATGGGCTTAAAGTGCAGACTCTCAGCTGTAATTTGAGAGTATTCACATCCAAATTGGAGCAAGTGTTTAGGAATTACAGCTCTTTAATACGTAGCCGCCTCTTTTTCAAGGGACCAAAAGTAATTGGACAATTGACTCAGAAGGCTGAAAAAAAAAAATAAGGCTGCATGGGCTCTTCCCTCGTTAACCTGTCATCAGTTAAGCAGTTAAAAGGTCTGGAGTTGATTCCAGGTGTGGTGTTTGCATTTGGAAGCTGTTGCTGTGAACACATAACATGCGCTCAAAGAAGCTCTCAATGGAGGTGAAACAGACCATCCTGAGGCTGAAAAAAAGAAGAAATCCATCAGAGAGATAGCAGAAATGTTGGGAGTGGCCAAATCAACAGTTTGGTACTGTTGATTTGGCCACACTGGTGCACTGATGCACTGGTATGCAAGCTCACCAGTGCACAAAAAAAGAGTGCACTGGTGAGCTTGGGAACTCAAAAAGGTCTGGATGTCCACGGAAGACAACAGTGGTGGATGATCGCAGAATCCTTTCCATGGTGAAGAACAACCCCTTCACAACATCCACTCAAGTGAAGAACACGCTCCAGGAAGTAGGTGTGTCAGTATCTAAGTCTACCATAAAGAGAAGACTTCATGAGAGTAAATACAGAGGACTCACCACAAGGTGCAAACCATTAATCAGCCTCAAAAATAGGCCAGAATTGACTTTGCCAAAAAAACACCTGAAGAAGCCAGCCCAGTTCTGGAACAGCATTCTTTGGACAGATGAGACTAAGATCAACCTGTACCTTTTACTTTTCAGCATTTTTATTAATGACCTGCCATTACACTGCTCAGCTGCAACATGTCAGCTTTATACAGATGATGCAGTTATTTACACAGCTGCTAAGACTCCAGCACAGGCTGCAGATGTCCTGTCTTCAAGCATGGTTGATGTCCAAGAGTGGCTCATCCAGAACCATCTACTGCTGAACCTTCAGAAAACAGTTTCAATGTGCTTTTCAATCAAAAAATGTAACTTGCAACATTTTAAAGTTAATATACATGATCAAGATATCAGTTCAGTTACAGAATTCAAATACCATGACATTGTACTAGATCCTCAACTCAAATTTAATCTTCACATAAAGAAGATTTCTAAAACAGTAAAAAAAAATTTGAATTGCTTTAAATTAATTAGACATTACATACCACACCAAGCAGCCGTACTGTATATGCATTCTACGTTTTTTTTTTTTTTTTGCATATATCATACTGTCTGACAGTCTGGGCTCAAGCAGCCCCTTCTACAATAAAACATATAGGTTCATTATATAATCAAACTCTAAAAATCTTGGATAAAAAGCCCATTAGGTGGCATCATTGTTATATTCTAAAAAAAATATAATCTACTGAGTTTTGAGAGTTTCATTGACCTCTGTTTTCTAAAATTAATTTTCAAATGTTTCCATAAATCAGCGCCAGAGCCACTTGTTGGATTCATCCAAAGACAGGACAGCAGCAGAG
The DNA here is from genome assembly GCA_020510985.1 of Pholidichthys leucotaenia. NCBI lineage: Eukaryota > Metazoa > Chordata > Actinopteri > Cichliformes > Pholidichthyidae > Pholidichthys > Pholidichthys leucotaenia. Next base: position 109,249,566 of record CM035848.1, on the reverse strand, counting down.
CCACCAGGAGTTCTGTTAACAACTGTAAAATATCCCACCGCAGAACCACATTTGGACAAACAGCTTTTTCTATAAAGGGCAGTCATATCTGGAACACAATGCCAAATGAAATCAAAATAATAACGGATTTTAAAACATTTACTATAAAGGTTAAAAACTGGCTGAAAAGTAAACAAGAATGTACCCATGTATGAAATGATTGTCTGCAGGGTGTGAGTGAAGAAGGGAAGGCAAATGTGTAACAGGCATTTTACTGTAACAGGCAAATGTGAATCAGGTTTTTATATTGTGTATTTATAATTTTGTTTGCATTGATGTATGTGGATATTGTTTATACTGTTTTCATTTTGTTTTTTCTTCATCTTTTTCTCTTTTTATCGGTTTCTTTTCTCTAAAGCTCATCCAGGGACAAGAGTTGCAAATTAGCTTAATGCTAAACACTCTCTGTGCAACACATCAGATTTTTCTTTTGTCTATGTTTATTGCACTGTCCCTGACAAATAAACAAATAAAATAAATACCAGAATGATGGGAAGAAGAAAGTTTGGAGAAGAATTGGAACAGCTCATGATCTAAAGCACACCACATCTTCTGTAAAACATGGTGGAGGCAGTGATGGCATGGGCATGCATGGCTTCCAATGGCACTGGGTCACTTGTGTTTATTGATGATGTGACAAAAGACAGAAGCAGCCAGATGAATTCTGAAGTGTATAGGGATATACTTTCTGCTCAGATTCAGCCAAATGCAGCAAAGTTGATTGGACGGCGCTTCACAGTACAGATGGACAATGATCCAAAACGTACTGCAAAAGCAACCCAGGAGTTTTTTAAAGCAAAGAAGTAGAATATTCTGCAATGGTCGAGTCAATCACCAGATCTCAACCCAATCGAGCATTCATTTCACTTGCTCACGACAAAACTTAAGGCAGAAAGACCCACAAACAAGCAACAACTGAAGACAGCTGAAGTAAAGGCCTGGCAAAGCATCACAAAGGAGGAAACCCAGCGTTTGGTGATCTCCATGGGTTTCAGATTTCAGGCAGTCATTGCCTGCAAAGGATTCTCAACGAAATATTGAAAAGTAACATTTTACTTAGGGTTATGTTTATTTGTCCAATTACTTTTGAGCCCCTGAAATGAGGAGCGTTTGTATAAAAATAGCTACAACAACACACAACATACAACAAACAATTCCCATATGTTTAATCATATATCTTTGTTCAACCCCTTGAATTAAACCTTAAAGTCTGCACTTCAATTCCGTTGTAGTTGTTTCATTTCAAATCCAATGTGGTGGCATGCAGAGCCCAAATCATGACGATTGTGTCACTATTCAAATATTTCTGGGCCTGACTGTATCTGAGCCTTAGTGTCATCATAAAGCTAATACCTCATGGGGTGGCAAATGCTGACATATGTCACGATTTTTGGATTTGCCGACTTTTCTGGTCAATGTTCACGAAAATCATGGTTCGCCTTTGTCGTTAGAGATATTTAGCAACATTTAGCGCCAACTAACAACATTCACACAAATGTTTGCAAAAGTGTTAGTGAAAGACAGTTGGCAAACATTAGCAGTTGTTAGCAAATGTTAGTGACAGTTTTTGTGATGATTTGCTACTGTTTTGGAATGTTCGGAAAATTGGGACCTTTTCTCAACTCCAGCCAAATGTCAGAAAAATCCTGAACCCAACTCTATAAAAACGGCGAGCAAACCCTCCCCAACATTCAGATTTGTCCTTACCACTGTGTGTTCATAAAGGTTCTTAAGCAGTTGACTTCCCTACTGGCTAACCAAATAGAACTTTACCCCCATATTTCACGGAGGGGTGAATGCTGAGGAACGTTCATGAATGTCGTGCTTTTTAAACATGTTCAAAAAATTTTTGCTAATGTATTTTTCGACAAACAGTTGCAAAATGTTTGCAAAATAGTTGTAAGCATTTCCAAACGGCAGTAACACATTTGCAAATGGTTGTAACGTGTAACTGGCATCAAAACTGGGGATTCTAAATTGTCCTTAGATATGACTGTGAGAATGAATGGTTGTCCGTCTCTCTGTGTTGGCCCTACGATGGACTGGCAATCTGTACCCTGCCTCTTGCCCAAAGATGCTGGGATAGGCTCCAGCCCCCCCGCGACCCGAAAAGGATTAAGCGGAAGAAGATGGATGGATGGATGGATGGATGGATGGATTGTAAGATAAGATAAGATAAGATGAGCCTTTATTAGTCCCACAGTGGGGAAATTCCAGGATTGCAACAGCACAGGGACAGCAACACTCAGAGCAGCAATCAAAAAGACAAGAAAAACAATAGCAGCGAATATACATATGTACACAAATATATAAATATATATACACACAGTGCGGAGCATTGTAGCTAGATGGAATAAACAGCATAACCGTCTACTTAGTTATCCTACATAGTATGAATATGTACCCATACATATTGTCACCCTCCATAGCGACTGATATTGTCCTAGTTGTATACTGGAGGGGACCATTGTGTAAGTCTATTGCGTCTTTTGCATTCAATACTATTAGGTCGTCACGTTTTTTTGCTATCTCTGCGAGCAGCCCTGCTTAGGTTATACAGTCTGACAGCCGTAGGCAGGAAGGACCTGCAAAACCTCTTGGTTGCGCACCTAGGATGATGTAGTCTGCTGCTAAATGAGCTCCTCAGTGCATTCAGTATGTCCTGCATAGGGTGGGACTCGGATTCCAGCAGAGATGACAGTTTAGCCACCATCCTTCTCTCTCTTATTTCCTCCACTGGGTGTTTCCCCAGGACAGAGCTAGCTTTCCTGATCAGTTTGTTCAGTCTCTTCCTATCGGCTGCTGTAATGCCACTGCGCCAGCAGACCACTCCAAAAGAGTTGGCTGATGCCACCACCGTGTCGTAGAATGTCTTCAGCAGCACCCCTTGTACACCAAAAGACCTGAGCCTCCTCAGTAGGAACAGCCTGCGCTGTCACTTCTTGTAGAGTGCATCGGTATTGCGTGACCAGTCTAGTTTATTGTTCAGATGAACACCCAGGTACTTGTATGATGTCACCATCTCAATGTCTGTTCCCTGGATGTTTACTGGTGCTGTGAGGGGTTGTCCTTGCCTGTGGCAGTCCACCACCAGCTCCTTAGTTTTCCTCGCGTTGATCTGGAGGCAGTTCCGATGGCACCAGTCCACAAAGTCCTGGATAAGTCCTCTGTACTCAGCTTCATCTCCGTTGGAGATGAGGCCGACGATCGCAGAGTCGTCGGAGAACTTCTGTAGATGGCAGTGTGTTGTGTTGTATGAGAAGTCTGCAGTATAAAGGGTGAACAGGAAGGGAGCCAAAACCGTTCCCTGGGGGGCCCCGTGCTGCCGATGATCGTATCCGACACACAGTCCCAGGTTCTCACAAACTATGGCCAGTTAGTGAGGTAGTCCAGGATCCATGATGACAGGTGCTGGTCCACCCCTGCGCACAGCAGCTTGTCCTTCAGGATCATCGGTTGGATGGTGTTGAAAGCACTGGAGAAGTCAAAGAACATGATCCTCACGGCATTCCCGGGCTTCTCCAGGTGGGACAGAGAACGGTGAAGGAGGAAGATCACTGCATCCTCCACCCCAATGCCATGCTGGTAGGCGAACTGGAGTGGATCCATCGCTGGTCCCACCAGGGGGCGGAGGTGAGCAAGGAGCAGTCTCTCCAGGGTCTTCATCATGTGAGACGTCAGGGCCAGTAGTCTGTAGCTGTTCAGGTCTTTGGGGTGGGAAGTCTTTGGTACAGGTACCACACAACATGTTTTCCACAACTGTGGTACCCTCCCCAGCTTCAGGCTCAGGCTGAAGATGTGCTCCACAATCCCACACAGCTGGTCTGCACAGGACTTGAGGAGCTTCGTGCTGAACATGTGCCTTGAAGGTTTTTTTTTTGGTTTGACAAGTAGTGAACACTTACAACTTTTCAAGAACCTTTACAACAGAACGGTTTGCGATGTTAAGGGTGGTGCCTCACGGAGCAGCGAATGTTAATGAAAGGAGCGATTTTTGAATTCACCAACTTTTCTGACAGCTGTCGGTGAAAATCAAGCTAGTATCTCGCGGAGCAGCAAAGGAACGTTCAAGAATGCAGCACTTTGGGGGGTTTGTCAGGTTTTGTAGAAGATTGCAACACAGTTCACCACACAGTTTTTAAGGTCGGTAACAGTTTTGCCATAAAGGGTCTTAAACAGTTGCTAGTGTCCACTATTTGCCGAACCAAAAAGAACTTTAGCAGCACCACCATTTGCAAACATGTTACAACCATTTGCAAATGTTTGCAAGTGTTTGCGGTAAAAATGCATTTGGCAAAAAAATTAAAAGTTTTCAAAATTTTTTGGCAACCAAAGGAAAAAAAAAAACTGTTTGGGACCTTAAAAACTGTTAGTGAATGGTTTGACAACCTTTTACAAACCCCGATGAAACCCAAAAAGCGCAGCATTCAGGAATGTTCCTCAGCATTTGATACTAGGTTGATTTTTGGCAACATTCCTCAGAAAAGTTGTTATATGTTTGTCAGCATTCGCCGTTCCGTGAGATACTACCCTTGATGGCATGTCTCACAATTGTTTGCAAAAGCTTACATCTATTTTGCAAACGTTTGAAACTGTTTGCAAAAAAACAAATTCACAAACATATTCAAAATTTCTTTGCAACAAGAAAAATTGTTTGCAAACTGTTTTGCAACTTTTACAAACCCCCCAAAAATTGCTATGTTCGTCAGCATTCACCACTCCATGAGATACTAGCTTAACTGAATCAACCATGTACAGAACTATTATGATAAAGCATAAATTGGCGCCCACAGCGGTCGACATGGTGCTTCGCTGCGTTCTTTGTTTGTTTTTGTTTGTCAATTGTGTGTCTGCTTGCACTTATACCCGTGAAGAACTTCTAAATATCAGGACTTTCACCCCCACGGACCTCCTCCCAGTTTTTTTAGCCCCTGCCGCCGATCTGGTTCATTGCTTGGCTCGGAAAGTGAGACGGCGGAAGAGAGGTAGACGAGCGGGCGCTCTCGTGCGGCTTCGCAGGAGAGGCTCGCGAATGGCGCTGCCTGGCATATTTCTGTCCAATACCAACTCTCTCTCTAACAAGGTAGATGAACTGAGACTGCTGATGCGTTTTAGGGACCTCGCCTCCTCAGCTGCCCTCTGCTTTACTGAGACCTGGCTCCGGGAAAATATACCGGACAGCGCGCTGCGCCTCGACGGCTTCCAGCTCTTCCGTGCTGATCGAGACACAGAGCTTTCCGGCAAGACCACAGGAGGCGGAGTCTGCTTCTACATCAACTGCAGCTGGTGCTCTGATGTAACGGTAATTTCCAAACACTGTTCTCCCGCCCTGGAATTTCTTGTTATCAACTGCAAGCCTTTTTATTCCCCGCGGGAGTTTGCTTCTTTTATACTGATCGCTGTGTACGCCCCTCCCGACGCGGACACGCGCGAAGTTCAGCGCGTGCTCGCGGATCACATTCAACACACAGAGCGGAGTTTCCCAGACTCGCTGATTATTGTGGTTGGCGACTTTAATCAGTGCAATCTGAGCCACGATCTCCCCCGCTACAAACAGTTAATTAAATGCCCCACCAGAGGATTAAACATACTGGATCACTGTTACACCACAGTGAAAGACGCATATCACGCTGTTCCTCGCGCTGCGCTGGGATTATCTGATCACGTGATGGTTCACCTCATTCCCACATACAGACAGAGATTGAAGCTCACTAAACCTGTTGTGAGCACTACGAAGATACGGACCAGTGAAGCTGAGGAGAAGCTGGAAACGTGCATGGAAATATCTGACTGGGGCATGTTTAAAGGAGCCACGCATGATCTGGATGAGTACACGGACACTGTGAACTCATATATCCACTTTTGTGAAAAGATCATTCTTCCATCACGCACCAGGGTGAGTTACTCTAATGACAAACCCTGGTTCACAGCTAAGCTCAGACAGATCAGGAAGGAGAAGGAAGCAGCGCTGAAAAGTGGAGACAGGGACTGCTACAGGGAGGTTAAATACCGGTTTAACAGAGAGCTGAAGAGGGCTAAATCTGTGTATTCAGAGAGACTCCAGCAGCAGTTCACTGCTAATGATTCGGCTTCCGTGTGGAGAGGACTGAGGCAAATCACCAACTATCGGCCTCAGGCTCCTAAAGGTCAGGATGACAAAGCCCTTTGTCAAAGACTGTCCCAACACTATGCCCGTTTTGACACCTCGTCATCTGTGTCCAACTCCCCCCCTCCCTCCAGCTCCACAGCCTCCACAATCCCTACTTCATTAAAGGCACCCCCCCCTCCTCCCCCCCTGCCCTTATCATCAGTGAGCAGGATGTGCTCAAACAGTTCTCCAGACTGAACCCGCGCAAGGCCCCCGGCCCGGACGGCGTGTCTCCCTCCACCCTGAGACACTGTGCGAAACAGCTGGCTCCTGTCTTCACAGACATTTTTAACACCTCCCTTAAGTTATGCCACGTGCCGTCCTGCCTCAAATCCTCCACCATCATCCCTGTCCCCAAGAAGCCACGGATCACTGGACTTAATGACTACAGACCTGTAGCGCTCACCTCTGTAGTCATGAAGTCCTTTGAGCGCCTGGTCCTGCCCCACCTCAAGTCCATCACCACCCCTCTCCTGGACCCGCTGCAGTTTGCCTACTGAGCCAACAGGTCTGTAGACGACGCAGTCAACCTGGCCCTCCACTCCATCCTGCAGCACCTGGACTCCCCGGGAACCTACGCCAGGATCCTGTTTGTGGACTTCAGCTCCGCATTCAACACCATCCGCCCCGCTCTGCTCCGGGACAAGCTGTCCCTGCTCAACGTGCCTGACTCCCTCTGCAGGTGGATCACCGACTTCCTGACGGACCGGAGGCAGCATGTGCGGCTGGGAAAGACTGTCTCAGACTCTACTAGCATCAGCACCGGATCACCCCAGGGCTGTGTACTTTCCCCCCTACTCTTCTCCCTTTACACCAACTCCTGCACCTCCAGCCACCAGTCTGTCAAGTTGATCAAGTTTGCGGACGACACCACCCTCATCGGGCTCATCTCCAACGGCGACGAGTCCGCCTACAGGAGAGAGGTGGCCCAGCTGGCGTCCTGGTGCAACAATAACAACCTGCAGCTGAACGCTCTGAAGACAGTGGAGATGATTGTAGACTTCAGGAAAGTCACTACCCCTCTGCCCCCCCTCACCCTCTCAGGCTCTCCCATCACCACTGCTGATTCCTTCCGCTTCCTAGGCACTACCATCACCAGGGACCTCAAATGGGAGCCGACCATCAGCTCACTCATCAAAAAAGCCCAGCAGAGGATGTTCTTCCTGCGGCAGCTGAGGAAGCTCAAGCTACCCACCAAGATGTTAGTGCAGTTCTACACAGCCATCATCGAGTCCATCCTCACCACCTCCATAACCGTGTGGTACGCAGGAGCCACTGCCAGGGACAGACTAAGGCTGCAGCGCGTCGTGCGCACTGCTGAGAAGGTGATCGGCTGCAAGCTCCCATCTCTCCAGGATCTGTACATCTCCAGGACCCGGAGGCGTGCTGGCCGGATCATAGCCGATCCCTCACACCCTGGTCACGTACTGTTTGCCCCCCTCCCCTCTGGTAGAAGACTTCGGTCCATCCAGACTAAAACCTCCCGTCACATGAACAGCTTCTTCCCCTCTGCCATCAGACTGCTGAACACTAAGTGACTTATTGACTCTCGTGCACTATGTACAGCAGCTCAACCAGACTCATGTCAATCATCACTGTTTTCTTCCTGCATTACCGACTGCACTATATAGTTCTCCACAGTATCTGCTGCTCGCTAATATATTTTAACTGCTGACCAGTATCACTTACTCTTATTCTACACTTTATTGCATGTATAGTTTATTTCTTTTATCTTATCATGTTTAATGTTGCAGCATTGCACCGAGACAAATTCCTAGTTTGTGTACTACATGAACAATGGCAATAAACCTGATTCTGATTCTGAAATTGCAGTGATCAGGATACTTTTAAAGGTCTCTGTGTGGGGAAAACAGAAAATATTCTGGTACAGACTACAGCTTGTCAAGGCACAGCTAGTCTCAGGCAGCCTGAGGGATAAATCTGTGTTTGCTTTCTTTTAGCCCAAATTTCATATGCTCTTTATCTCTCATTTCTGCTCCAGGCATTGTCTGCACACTCGTTGCCTTGAGAGACTACAGTAGGCAGCATCCTTGTGTTTGCTCTGCTTTGTCCAAACCTCAAACGAAAAGGCAAGCAAGAAAACAAAGATATATGTAAAACTGGGTGCAGAACAAATGACCTTTATTGTCTTGTTAGTTGGAGGACTTGTTAGAATCTCTATAACTCCAGGATTTATCTGTTTATTTTTCTGCTGCCTCACCAATTCTAATGAGTACACATAATGTACCTCACTGATTTATTCTTCCTCATACGGCTCAATGAAACCCACTCCACACAAAGCTATCACCAGCAACCAGTTAAAATGTGGAAATGGTAGGGAGATTTCTGTGCTTTTCTGCTGCATTTTATCTTTATAGAATATTCCTTTTGACTTTTTCTGGGCAGAAATATAAAGACCAGACATTTGTTGCCAATGACTTTGATAATATAGAACCAGTTTGTCCTTCAAAACTTTAAAGGGGTCATTGACAGAAAAATGGTGTGTAGATTTTAACCATCTGAAATGTGTGTACCGGTCACATGATTATTGAAAAAATATCAAAACCCTCACTTCTCTTAACACACACACACACACTACAGTTTTTCACTCCAAAAGGCAAAACTGACTGAGCCCAGCATCATACTTGATATCAATCTGCTGCTCAGTTACTGGCCAGCATAGCTGTCTGTCATGAAGATGGACAAGAAACTAAAAGTATTAGCCCCTGAGCTAACAGTGGCACGAGCAAGCTCACACCAAGCATGGTTTATATTATTTTCTCAGATTTCAGCCACCATAATAGACATCCCTGTTTCCACCTGGTTCACTAATCCACAGTTGATAACACTGGTCAACACCAAATTTATTGTCTAAGTTTTTTTAGCTGATTTAGGACAGTTTTGATGTACTGAATCCAAAAATCACATTGGTTTTGCTCAATCAGAACAACTTTTTGAATTATGGCCACAGGTTGTTTTATACATTTTTGTTTACATGTACGGGTATTTTCGCTTTATATGATGCAAAATTCTTTTTTATGTCTTGAAATTCTCTGAATTTTGAACAATGATGATGTAACATTCAATTTACATGTACTTGCCTTTATATAAAGGTAAGTATATGCACAGTACTAAGTAAGTACGGATTTTTACTTTGCACCTGATCAAGAGAAACGGATGTCATTTTTGGATTCAGCAGTGCAAACTTGTCTTAAATCAGTTGAAAAAACACAGACAGCTTACAAAAATTTTTTAAATATTTTTGTAACCCTGTGTAATATATCTCATATCATTCAGGATTATTTCATTATATTTTTGCTCTGATTCTACAGTGAACTGTTAGGACTAGCGTGTGTTGCACCCTTTGAACAGCAGAACTCAGTCTTCTGTTCTGCAACTTTATTATTCCTGGTTCTGCGGGGGGGGGGGGGGTTGTTTTGTTTTTTTTTATAATTGTTTGTCTGAGCAGCCAGGTCTAAAAGATGTTTGACCACACATTTTCATTCACCGGAAGAGAAGATACAGAACAGTAGCACAGCGATGACGTGTTGTTGTTTAACTAACCTCACTCTCTCTCTCTCTGCCCCAGCAGTGAACTAAGTCAGAATTATACATGCAAAATGTGATAGGATTGATACAAGACCAAATTAAAACATATTCCTCAGCATCACAGGATCCTGTCCTCACAACGTAGACCTGTCATAGATTTCTAGGGCGCAACACCCTCCCCCACTAAAAAAAATGTTGCCCAACATATTCTCTTCCACTCTACACAGACAATACTTAACATATCTGTAGCAACATTAAAACACTTTGGGGATGGTGAACATGTGAGCTGTTGTCTTTTTCATTTTTTAACACTCATTACAGAATACAAGCACAAGTCATATTATTTCACTTCAGTGTTTCTGTGCCTTCCTTTTCAACTTCTTGTGGCTGTAATACTAGGCTAAATGTCCATAGTCCATCAGTAGTGAAGGGTGAATAGTCCACTGAAGGATTGGTGGGCCCTCCCAATCTTCACAAAGGGACAAAGAAATTACCATGTACACCCAACCTTATGTTTCCTACACATTTTGGTGCCACACATTTCATCTCATTAAGTCTATACAGTGGGACTTGGCCAACACAGCTTTATTGTTGTAACTGGTATGGCGGTTACACGGCAGGCACCTGGCGAAGGGCACCGGTCAAAGAGACCACAACATGGTCGCCCCTCCCTTATATAGGGCAGTGCGGTGACGTGACGGGAAGTGCATGTCACCACACTGCACTTCACAATAAAGTGCCTTTTCTTATATATCACAACATGGAATGAGATTTGTTACAAAATATACAGTGGAGAAAATAAGTATTGAACATGTCAACATTTTTCTCATTAAACATATTTCTGATGGAGCAACTGACCTGAGATTTTCACCAGATATTAGTGACAACCCAAGTAATCTACACATACAAAGAAATCAAGGCAACTGTTTTCACAAAACAAGTTATTTTTAATGAAGTGGAATGACACAGGGAATAAGTATTGAACACATGAAGAAAAAAGCATAGAAAGCCAAGAAACCAGATGAAATCCATCAGAATTTAGGAAGCCATCCCATCCCCCATCAGTGCAAATTAATTTCAGCTGGTTAAGTCCTGACTGATAGCCTTTAAAAATGTCTGTGAATATCAGATTGTCACACCACACAGAACTCATGATGGGTAGAAGCAAAGAGCTCTCTCTAGCCCTTCACAACTTTATTGTTGCAAAACATAATGATGGCATTGGCTACAGGTGGATTTCTAAACTGCTGAATGTTCCAGTGAGCACTGTTGGAGTCATTCGGAAGTGGAAAGAACATCATCTTACCATAAACCGGCCACAACCAAGAGCTCCTCACAAGATTTCTTCGACAAGGAGTCGAAAGAATTATCAGAAGAGTTATCCAAGAGCCTGAGACCACTCGTGGAGAGCTCCAGAAAGCCCTGGAGTTAGCAGGTACTGCTGTTTCAAAGAAAACAATAAGTAATGCACTCAACTGACATGAGCTCTATGCCCACTCACCTTGCAAGACTCCATTGTTGAAGAAAAAGCATGTTGAAGCTCATTTAAAGTTTGCTGCACAACATTTGGGCAAGCCAGTAAAATACTGGAAGAATATAGTCTGGTCAGATGAAACCAAAATTGAACTTTTTGGATGCCACAACACACAGCATGTTTGGAAGAGAAATGATACTGTACATCTCATCATGATGTGGGGGTGTTTTTCAGCACATGGTACAGGCAGACGTCCTATAATTGAAGGAAAGATGAATGGACAAATGTACAGAGACATCCTTGATAATAACCTGATGCCATCTGCCAAGACGCTGAAGATGAAACGAGGGTGGACATTTCAGCAAGACAATGATCCCAAACACACAGCCAAGGAAACTCAACTGGCTCCAGAGAAGGAAAATGTCATAATCTGCCCTCCAGGCAGATGAAAGTTTAAAAGTAGGACCCATGAGTGCAGGCAGGAGTATGGTGCACAAAATAATAATTTATTACCAAAAAAAATCAAAAGAACAAACAAATGACAGCAAGGGGGCTGAGAACAACGCAGGAGATAACCAGGCAAAATAAACTCAGAATCACTGGAGAACAGGTAGTCATGGGGAGAACACCAGGAAACAGTGACGAGGATGCCAGACAGAGCACATGCAAAAACTGACATAACAGGAGAATTGATAATTACAAACGTGAGACAGCTTGGGCGGACAATCAAGGGCAGCAGGTGAGGAAAACAGGCTGGGCAGGGCTATACTGACACTGAGACAGGGGGATGAAGAGGAGACATGACAATGAACGTGCAGGACAACATATAGAGAAATACAGAGAGAGCAATGGCTAGAGATGCGGAAAACGTGGGGAGTGTAGAGGAGCTTGAAATAACGAGGCGATGTGATTCATAAACCAAAGTTTATTATCAGCTCCTCTAACAAGTCTCATCTAGGTGCAGCAGCAGAAGAAGTAAGAGAGCGAACACCTTCGGCTCTACGAACTTATACTCGCACATAACAAAAGACATGCATATCAAAAGCTGACATCCCTCACTATCTTAATCCCCTCTTTTGTCTCCGTACTCCTCCACCTGGCCCTGGGGGGTCAGGGCAACCCATCTGGTCTCCACCGCAGTGCCTCGGATGCTCTTTGATCTTCACTGGCGGTTGAGACCCTTTGTCCTGTTCTGAGGTGTGAAGTCGCTTTACATATGTAATCACTAAACATTCTCACATGCTTAAACATATGTAGGTTATGGGATATATGATTAATATAGACCACAGCCCCCCCCCCCCAAACGACTAAGAAAAGGACAATAGAAAAATTCACAGTTTAAGATAATTATTATGACATACTAACTGCTACACCTCTTGACACAGAAGAAACTTTCCAGCAGCCATGCTCCTAAGAGAGTTCAGTGGTACTCATAACAGCATAGTAATATCACAAGTCAGTCCTAAACTGTTACAGCACAATTAGTGAACAACTGTTGAGTAGTTTGCATCAGTCTCTGTGCCGTCTGGGTTTTAATCTTCTCCCGAATCTGCTGTGGGTCTGCTTGGGCGTCCTGGTGGGACCTTCCTGTAAGGAATCTGCAGCTTGGGGAGGAGAGTGGTTAATTGTTCCCTGCAGGGGGGCTGAGTCTTTTCTCTTGGGGGGTCTACCCCGCCGAGGTGCTCTCGCCAACCGTGCAGGCTCGTCTCTCAACAAGAAGGCAGGTTTATTTCAAGCTCCTCTACACTAGTCTCATCTAGGTGCAGCAGCAGAAGAAGTAAGAGAGCAAACACCTTCGGCTCTACGAACTTATACTCGCACATAACAAAAGACATGCATATCAAAAGCTGACATCCCTCACTATCTTAATCCCCTCTTTTGTCTCCGTACTCCTCCACCTGGCCCTGGGGGGTCAGGGCAACCCATCTGGTCTCCACCGCAGTGCCTCGGCTGCTCTTTGATCTTCACTGGCGGTTGAGACCCTTTGTCCTGTTCTGAGGTGTGAAGTCGCTTTACATATGTAATCACTAAACACTCTCACATGCTTAAACATATGTAGGTTATGGGATATATGATTAATATAGACCACAGGGAGTTGGAAAAATAGGTAACCAGATATACACACAGACCCAGGGCCAAACAGAGGAAGACATGGAGGACAATTAATGCAATTGATAATCAAGAGTAATCAGAGACAAAACAAAGAATGAACACAAGGTGTGGGCATGAGCCTCGGATCCTGCCCAGATATGACATAATCCCCCCTTTAAGGGGTGGATTCGAGACACCCCTAAAAAAATAAAACAGTAACACCAAAACGGGTGGGGAGAGGGTGGCAAGGCACTGTGTGAAAAACAAGAACACAAACAAGGGCAACAATATCCATTAGGTGGTCGGTCAGAGTCCCACAACCACCAGAAGGAGGAACATGATGAATCTGGTGGCCTACCAGAGATCAAGGCCCACCAGACAGGGAAATATGGCACGTCGGGTGGCCTACCAAAGTCCAAAGGCCACCAGACGGGTGAACATGGAGCGGCGGGAGTGCAGGGATCAGAAACCAGTTGCAAAAGAACCTTTAACATGGGAGATAGCATAGGAGCCTCTTGAGCCAAGGACAACGACACAGAAACATCATACTCAGGAGATAATGACAAGAAAACTTTACCCTCAGAGATGTTAACCTCTGGAGAAGGCAGCAAAGAACTTTAACCTCAGGAAAAAATGACAACACAGTTGTTTTAATCTCAGGAGAAAACAACATGGAATCTCCTTGTTCTGGAGAAAATAATGTAGGAGCTCTTTGCTCTTGGAAAAACATTGTAGGAGCTCTAAACTCTGGAGAAAACAACACAGGAGTTTCTTGCTCAGAAGAAAACAACATAGGGGTTTTAAACTCAGGAGATAGCATTGGGACTCCTTGCCCTGGAGACCACCAAGGAGCCCCTTGCCTTAGAGACCACAAAGGAATTGTTTTCTCAGGAGACAACATACAGTAGAATCTGAGAGCTCGGCAGATGGTAACAGTGGAGCTCTTTGCACAGAAAATAACATAGAAGTCTCTCACTCTAGAGGTAGTAACAGAAGAGTATTTTGCTCTGGAGACAGTACCTGAGAGAACTTCGGCACAGGGGCTAACAGCGACAAAGGACCGGCAACCCCACTGGGAGATGACTGGGGAGCGCTGACCACACTGGGAGATGACTGCTGGAGAATGTTGACCACGGAGATAAACTGATGCTGAGGAATGTCGACCATGGAGAGCGATGGAGCCAGGGGTACATCTCGGGGACAGCTGGAGCAGGCTCATGCACCTTGAAGATTGCTGGAGCTGCTGTGTGCACTTCAGAGGAAAATGAAGCAGGGGCGTGTACCTCGGGGACAGCTGGAGCAGGCTCATGCACCTCGAAGACTGCCGGAGCTGCTGTGTGCACCTCAGGGCAAACTGATGCAGGGGTCTGCACCTTGGGGATAGCTGGAGCAGGCTTGTGCACCTCAAAGACAGCCGGAAGTGCTGCGTGCACCTCAGGGCAAACTGAAGCAGGGGTGTGCACCTCGGGGACTGCTGGAGGAGGCTCATGCACCTCGAAAACTGCTGGAGCTGCGGTGTGTACCTCAGGAAAAAACAGGGAGACCAGGGTGGGTGGCAGTATCAGCACAGGAGTGACAACAGAAGCAGAATGTGGGGGCTCAAAAGAAGAAGGGCGCTGCTGCTGAGACCCCTCACCCAAACAAGACATCTCATTATGTGGTAAAGGAAAATGAGTATGTACTTGCCTGTTCCGCTGCTCTGCTGTCGCTGATGGAGATGAGTCTAGAGTGGAGGCAGTGACTGCTGATGGGGCAGCCGGCATGGGCACCCCCACTGCAGATGATAGAGCTGGCACTGCAGATGGAGGATGATGTGAAGCCAGCGCTACAGCTGCCATGGGAACCAGCGTTGTGGGAACCGGCCTTGCAGCTGCCATGGGATCCAGCGTTACAGCTGTCATGGGAACTGGCATTACAGCTGTCATGGGAGCCAGTGTTACAGCTGTCATGAGAGCTGGCACTACAGCTGTCATGGGAGCCGGCATTTCAGCTGTCACAGGGAATGGTGTAGACGGCAAACTCTCTTCCAGCCTGTGAGGTGGCTGCAGGGCTGGTGAGAGTTCTGGGGCTGGAGGGTGCAGGTCCAGCTCTGAAAATGTCCAGCGGATGTGGCTGCAGGTGGAGGCGAGCAGCTCCTTCACCTTGGGGCAAAACTGCAGGCTGGGGAACCTCTCTACAGCCTTCATGGCAACCTCCAGGCAAGTAACAGCCTCCTCTGATGTGCAAAAGGTGCGAGCATTCAAAACCAGGTACTGGAATGTTCGAACTGCCCACCGCTCTTTTATGTCGGAACCATCAGCCACCAGCCTGCCTGCTGAGTCCTTGTTTGCTGGTGTCCTACTGTCATAATCTGCCCTCTGGGCAGATGAGGGTTTGGAGGTAGGATCCATGAGTGCAGGCAGGAGTATGGTGCACAAAATAATTTATTAGCGAAAAGCTCAAAAGAATAAACAAATGACAGCATGGGGGCTGAGAACAGTACAGGAGATAGCTAGGCAAAATAAACTCACAATCACTGGAGAACAGGTAGTCACGGGGAGACCACCAGGAAACAATGATGAGGACGCCAGACAGAGCACATGCAAAAACTGACATAAATAAGGGAACAGATAATTGCAAACATGAGACAGCTTGGGTGGACAATCAAGGGCAGCAGGTGAGGAAAACAGGACGGCTAGACTGACACTTGTGGGCAGGGGATGCACATGAGACATGACAATGAATATGCAGGACAACATATAGAAAAATACAGAGAGGCCAATGGCTAGGGATATGGAAAACATGGGGAGTTGGAACAATAGGTAAACAGATATACACACAGACCCAGGGTCAAACAAAGGAAGACACGGAGGACAATTAATGCACTTGATAATCAAGAATAATCACAGAGAAAACAGTGAATGAACACAAGGCATTGGCCTGGTCCTAGGATCCTGTCCAGATATGACAGAAAATAAAGCTGCTAGAATGGCCCAGTCAGTCACTTGACCTGAATCCAATTGAAAATATAACAAACTGAAGATTAGAGTTCACAAGATGAGGAGGAAGAATATGAAGGCAGCTCATTTCAGTGTAAACAGCATTATATCATAAGTTCATTTTTTAAAATTATACTTAACACACTGATTTATCGAGGTAATTTTTATAACGTTTGTATACCACTGTTAATAGTCTCTCGGCGCCACACCAGTCGGCTGCCTTTTGCAACAGCGGCTCGATTCCGAGTTTTTTTTCCCCTTCCTCTCTCTTTTGATGCTCTGAGTGTTGCTATCCCTGTGCTGTTGCAATCCTGGAATTTCCCCGTTGTGGGACTAATAAAGGCTTATCTTATCTTATCTTATAAAAGAAACCCACAGAATCTAGAAGATTTGAAGACAATTTGTGTGGAAGAATGGGCTAAAATCACTCCTGAGCAATGCCTGCACTTAGTTTCTCCATACAGGAGGTGTCTGGAAGCTGTTATCACCAACAAAGGCTTTTCTACTAAATATTAAATGAATTTCACCAAGTGTGTTCAATACTTATACCCTGTGTCATTCCACTTTATTAAATATAACTTGTTTTGTGAACACAGTTGCCTTGATTTCTTTGTATGTATCGATTACTTGGGTTGTTACTGATACCTGGTGAAAATCTCAGCTCAATGGCTCCATTAGAAATATGTTTAATGAGAAAAATGTTGATGTGTCCAATACTTATTTTCCCCGCAAAATATTTTGTAACAAATCTCATTCCATGTTGTATAAGAAAAGGCACTTTATTGTGCAGTGCAGTGTGGTGACGTGCACTTCCCGTAACGTCATCGCACTGCCCTATATAAGGGAGGGGCGACCATGTTGTGGTTTCTTTGACCGGTGCCCTTCGCCAGGTGCCTGCCGTGTAACCACCATACCAGTTACAACAATAAAGCTGTGTTCACCAAGTCCATCTTGCCTCATCCTTCACCCAGGTATTTTCCATATATAACATTTGGCGATCGAGGATTAACTCATGGGGTGTGTATCACACCACTTCATCCCTTTCTCGAGCTTCCGGGTGACCCACCAGTGCCTTGGTCATGCTGGTTTGAGGCTTATCAGATATACATCACCGCGCTGGACCTCGGTAAGCTCGACAAGCTAAGGGCACGTGTGCTTCTCATCCATAACCTGGGTATTGGGGGCCAGCGAGTCCTGTGAACACTCAGAGCATCAGATTCCTTTGAAGACACCGTGGAGCTTCTAGCCAACCATTTCCACACCCCGGATAGCGTGACTGTCCGGAGGATTCATTTTCGGCAGCAACATCAGCGAGTAGGTGAGCCTATCCACCAGCTTGTTGCTGACTTGAGGCAGCTAGCTAGCGACTGTCGTTTTGGGCCGTTGGAAGATGAAATGGTGACGTGACCAGCTTGTGGAGCACACGTGCAGCGCCACACTGTGGGCTAGGCTACTCACAGTGCCCAATGACTTAACATTATCCAGAGCTGTTGAGATAGCTCTCCAGCTGGAGGCCGCAGACAAACTAGCTTCAGAGCTAATCTGGTGCCAGTCACAATGGCCGCCGGAGCCACCTGCCGCGGCAAATGTTGCAGACTCAGAAAGCGAGGATTGCTTGGATGACGACGTTATGGGAACCAATGCTGCCAGCAGAAGGTCTGCCCTGGGAAAACCCCTGTGCAAGGGTTGTGGGACTGCAACGCACCGAAATAAGGTGAAGGACTGCCCGGCTAGGGGAAAATGTTGTAGCAGATGTGAACGCTTGAACCATTATGCTAGAGTGTGCCGTGTATCTGAACCAGAGAGCCCACAAAAGAAATCACTCCCCCAACAGCCATCCATACAGTGTTCCCCAGTACAGATGGGTACATGTATTGCACAGTGGAGTTGGACGGTGTGGAGGTGCCACTGCTGCTCAACACGGTGGCAGAGGGGATCATTGCTGAACTGGGCCACAGTG
This sequence comes from Pholidichthys leucotaenia, assembly GCA_020510985.1. Lineage (NCBI taxonomy): Eukaryota > Metazoa > Chordata > Actinopteri > Cichliformes > Pholidichthyidae > Pholidichthys > Pholidichthys leucotaenia. The sequence goes on along the minus strand of CM035848.1, from coordinate 109,231,327 downwards.
AGGAAGCTCTTTTCCCACTACAGGATTAAAGGTAACTCAGCACCGTTGTATGGTTATGGATGTGGCAGGCTGTGCACGGTTGGGACTTTGGAGCTAATGGTCTGGTACAAGTCTACAAAGATAGTTGACTTCATGTGACAGCGTGAGGCGATAACATCATGGGCTGTGATTTGTTTTACGGATTGGGTTTTGCCATTAAAGACGGTGCCGGGAATGAATGGTCGGGTTGTGGCCGCTGGAACCCTCTGGTTCCGGTAGTCAAAGAGAATGTTGTGTAGGATGAAGAGCTAACGGACACTACAGTGGTCAAGCAGGACCAGTTTCACTCAGGTTCGGCGCAGGAGGGTCTCAGTGCTGGCGCTCGGGACATGGTAGAGGGGGATACCAAGCGTGGCGGCGGGGTACCTGCGACAGTGAGTGACACCAATGTGCTAACCCCAGATGCCTCCAGAGTTTGGCCGCAGGAGGAATGGAGGGTCTGCAGCTACGATGGTGACCGCTACGATGGCTTTAGGAGAGGATGGGGCCAGACCGACGAGCATAGTGTTACCGCATGCTCAGCAGCACCACGTCAGGCTGAGCCGGGCCTCGTTGAGGGTTTTGGACTTGGTTCGGGTTGAAGAAAGTCTATGGCAAAGATGGGCCAAACAACAGCCAGCAAAACACCGAGGATGTCTGTGCATAGTAGCAAAGTTGTGTGCAGCATACCTCCAGCTGTTCAACGGCTCATCGAGGCATGCCAATCAGCTTCAGCGTGTCCAGGAAGAGGCTCCAGGTGACAAGGCTGGATGAGAGTCTGTGTTGGTGGTGAAGATGTCAGGCTCCACCATCCAGAAGATCAATCATCGTCCCAAGGGTTTGCTGCTTCAAGGGGCACGCTTGCTGAGGTGCTGCTCTGGGCCCCCCCCCCCCCATGCCGGTTCTACCTCTCCCACCCAAGTGACTGTGCTGTAAATAAAGTTGTTTATAGTTCTTGTGTTTGGTGCATGCATGTTATGGTATGGGGTTATTTTGTGTTTGTATTTTAGTTTAGGAGCACAGCGGGTAATTTTTGTTTAATGAAGGACTTTTTCCTTTAGATATTGGTGGCAGAATAATCCACCATGCCATGCGGGCTGTGCGGCAGTCCACCCACCAACCCTATTCTAGGTTGTTTTGAGTGAGTGTGTTAGGCCAATTTAGTACATTAGTTTTCGTTATTTTAGTGCGTGGTTTGGAAAAAGGCACTTTATTGTGAAGTGCAGTGTGGTGACGTGCACTTCCCGTCACGTCACCGCACTGCCCTATATAAGGGAGGGGTGACCATGTTGTGGTCTCTTTGACTGGTGCCTTTCGCCAGGTGCCTGCCGTGTAACTGCCATACCAGTTACAACAATAAAGCTGTGTTCGCCAAGTCCATGTTGCCTCATCCTTCACCCAGGTATTTTCCATACATAACACATGTGCCCTTTTTTATTATTAATTTGCACCCCTTCCTCTCAAATGGTCTCTGTACAACTCTGAAATTAATTCATGTGGCCAGTAAACTGAAGCTGATGCAACACACTGGAGAAAAATTACTGTATCTTACATAACATAAGCTGTGATAATCAAATGTTGCCGTTTTAGGGCTTAATGTTTAAAAATTCAAACCGCTGCATAATTTAAGAAAAAAATCTTACTTTAACATAATGCAACGCTGGGCTACGAGCTAAGACGCTAATGGCACCAAACGACATGACGCTTACGCAATTGAGCTAGCATTCCAGCTAGAGGCAGCGAAGAAGTTAGCCTCGGAGCTAAATGGGCACCAAACACAGAAGCTACCTGGACAGATGACGTTAGCTAACACGGTGGGTATGGAGGAAGAAGAGGACACGGCAGAAGAGTGCAAGATGAATGCAGTTAGCCATAGGTCCACTCAGAGAGGCCCCATCTGCGGGAGCTGTGGGTTCCTGACGCACCAGGACAGAGCACATTTATGCCCGGCAAGAGGACAGCGATGAAACAAGTGTGGGCACCTGAACCATTTTGCCAGTGTGCCGGTCGTCAGCACTGTGGGGCCCACCAAGTAAGCCAGCCCGCCCGCCAACAACAACCATTCATTCAGTAAGCCCCGATGTCAACGGTTATTTGTACTGCACGGTTCAATTAGACAGAGTGGCCATACCACTCCTGCTCAACACAGCAGCAGTACGATCAATGTTAAACTGGGCCACGGTGAAGAAGTTTTCCCCCCAACCACAAAATCGAAAAAGAACCCAACACTGCTGTATGGATACGGTAGTCACAGACTGTGCAATGTCGGAACAGTGTAACTGACTATTTGTTACAAGTCCAAAATTGTGTACGACTCTAAATTCCAGGTGGCAGCGCATGGTGACAACATTATGGGATGCGACATTTTCTACAGACTGGTCTTCGCTATCAGGGACAGCACTGAGTTTGAATGGTCCGGGTGCGGTAGTTGAGGCACAGCGGACCTTGATGATGATGACATGGTGTGGGATGAGGTAATTAAGGACAGCACTGACACCAAAGTGCACACTCCGCGCTTTCAGGAGGAGAGCTGCCCGGAGGGGGAACAATTGGACTCTCCTCCGTCCCTCGCTCAGCCAGAACCGGAGCCATGGGAGAGGGAGCCCGAGCATGCAAAGAGCCCTGAAGCGCAGCAACAGCAAACGGGCACAAACACAACACAAGACGTGGCACAGCCCTCCCAAGAGAGCAGACGCTTTTTTCTTCTCTCCTGCTGATTTTTTCCTCCCCTCCTGTTACTAGATCCCAGCTTGCTGTTGTCTGCCTGCGTCTAACTGCGACCGCCGAAAAGAAATTATGGAGTTAATAAGCTGGGCTTTGAACACAATTGACACTATTTTTTCAACAAGGAAAAGTGCTCCGGGGGAAGCTGTCTGCCCCGCTGGAACGGCTCCAGTGGGCTATCTATGTGACACGGGTAAATGGAAAATGCTGTGTCTCTCTAATCTTTCTATCGAAGATATTGAAGATCTGTTTATCTTCGTAATCTTGGTGATTGGGATAATTCTGATTGGGACGGGAATTGTCTTGGTTTACCGCAAATTGCTGAAGATGGATTCAACCTATCAAAATGCTGGCCAGGCGAGGTGCATCCAACAAATTGAGAAACTGGAGAAGACCATGATAGCGACTACTGGAGAACTGTCTCGTAAGGTGGATTACATCATGGGTTCGCTCAGGTCTTTCCACGACGAATTCAAAGCTGCGCAATGAAGGATTAATGTACTGAATCTACAGAAGAAATACAAGTCTTCTCTGTGATCAGTCCTATTTGGCATTATTATTCCCCATGAAAATTCCTCCTGGCTGTCTGCAGATTGTGTTTTTTTCAAAATCATGAGCACAAGGCCTTGGACAGCCAGCTGCAGCGCCAGATAAGACTGGGCGCCAGACAGACAAAACATCTTCTGCCAAGGGTCCTTGGGTCTCTCTTATTATCATCAACACTGCTCAACACCGCACACACATTGATTCATGAACTGATTAAGATACTGTACACTGCTCTCTTGTGTCTTGTGAATTCTATTGTATGCTAATGCATGAGGGTTTTTTTCTGTGTAGTCAAAATTTGGCTCACATATGAGCGTTTATTCTGATTACTATGTTTTTTCTCTCTCCTATTGTGTTTTCTTCCCCCTCCTCTCCCCTCTTTACCTCCACTGTTGACAGGCGCCTTGTATGGCGACGCGTCATTGGATGCGCCTAACGTGCGCGTCTAATGTCAAGTCAAATTCCTTGTGTGTTTACTTGTAAATATACTTGGCAATAAAGCTGATTCTGATTCTGATTCTGATTCAGCAGAGTTCCTCAGACGGAAGAGAGAAGGAATCGTACTGCTTCCGTACCCTCGCTCAACAAGACACTGAGGTTACGACCGAGCTGACGGATGAAGAGTCCGCTTCAACAAGCGACACCGGAGAGGCACTGGACATCTTCCGTACCCACGACAAGCCTCAAACAACAACAGAGACAACGGGTGAAGGGTCCACAATGAACACGGTGACAATGGGACCGCTTCAGCATCACACAGGTCCCAAGCTGAACGAGTACACAGAGCCACCGGGAGCAGAATAACACATAAAACTGAGTAAGGCACCGCTCCAAGTTATGGACTGGGTTTGGGTTTGCACCGGCAACAGACCAGGACGGTGACTGACCAGGCCATAGCCAGTGAAACAACGGGTGCCGCTGAGGGTCGTGGCGAAGCTGGGAACAGCGTGCTTTTGGCTGACAGACGGTTCAGTTCAACACACAGATCAACTATGGCATGTCCAGGTGGCTGCTCCAGACGGCGAGGCTGCTCAGGCAGAACTGTTCTCCCCATGGAAGACTGTCCGTAAAAAAAAAAAAAAAAGAAAAACACTGTTCAGGTAGGAGCGCGGCTGACACGGTGGCAGAATAACCCATCCAGCCACATTGGGTCCTGTGGTGGTCTACCCGCAGACCCTAGCCATTTTGGTTGTGTTCTAAAAAAACCCAAACTAACAAGTTTCTTTAATAAAAAACAAAGTGTGTGTGTTCTCTATAAACAAAATGTGTTCTTTATTATAATATGTTCTTTAAGTAATATAAGCAAAATGTTCTTACAATTAATATAAAGAAGGTTCTTTGAAATGCAATCATAAGTAATCATATATATATATATATATATATATATATATATATATATATATATAAAACCTGAACAGTAATGTTGATTGTGTGATTTGCTAATATTGAATAGAAATGCTTAATGTGTTTAATAAGCAAGTGTTGAAGTGATGTGTGTGTGTGTTTAAATAATATTTGAATAGTGGGAATTTGGTTACTAAATTGGGGAGGGCACATCTGCTAAAAGTAATTATAGATTTTCAAATTTTTGCAAGGGGGAGAGAAATGTGGTGTATTGATATTGGGTATTTTGGGAGTGGTGCGGCATCCTGCGGATGACATCGCCACACAGTATATATACCGGGCGGCCCGCTATCTCAGGTCATTTGCATGGGAGTTGTACGGTAGATACACAGTGGTATGAGAGGTGGTTGGCAGCCGGCCCCATAATACACGTGCCTGTATCCTTATGCTTTCCTTGTAATAAAGTTCAGTAAACAGCAGCATCCTCTTCGATCGTCATTGCCAGGTTTATGGACATAACAGAATGAATGAATGTACGACAGCGGTATCTAAAAGAGAAAAAAGAATAAAGAAAAACAGGAACGTGAGAAGGACCCCTAAATTATCAGGATTTTTTAAAGTTGCGATACAGATGGACAATGTCACCTTTACAGTCACAACAAGATGTTTGTCAAACTGTTAGCATTACAAACGCTAACAGTGGACGCACCAACGGAGCTGCTGTCTGAAGATCCCTCAGTCACAGCAGGCAGAAGCTCCAGGTCATCAAAGTTGTAAAACTCGAATACTGGGCCAGAAAAGGACTTGCAGAAAAGGACTGCCAGAATAAGGACGCTGATATCAGAGCATCTGAACGTTCCTACAAACTGCAGAAACATTTTTTCTTCAAGTACCATTTCAATCGCAAACTTCCAAATGGAGTACATTTCAAGACTCTGGCTTCTATATACTTCTTCCACGGCTGTTTGTATTGTTTTGCCTGCTGCATTTACAGCGATTTTTTTTTTTTTTTTGACTAAGTTGGGTTCACACTATAGCGTTTGGACTGACTTTTACAGACATTTTGAAAAATCAGCAAAATTAGTCCAGATGTCGTGAAATTATGTTCATGAGCATTTTTTTTTTAACCTCTTGCACTCCGGGATACCGCGGTCACGTCTCTGCGTCCTAGTGCGTCTGAGTGCGCACTGAAAAAAAAAAAAAAAGCTGCATTGTTCAGCTTTCTTTTCACACAGCCGTGAACAGAAAGCCAAAGGAGTGTTTGTTTGGTTTAGATTTGATTGACCTCTAATAAGAGCCTTGAATTGGGTTTCTGAAACCTTGAAGAACCAATGACTGAAAACCTAGCAAGAAGGACCCGCCTACCAACGACTGCGAATACAACGAGCCAATTGAAGCAGAGAAGTTCGACGATTGACGTGCGTCTCCCTGCATAAAATCTCTTTTGCCTAAGCCGCTGGGTGACTGACATTGAGACCTGTGCGGAACGGTAGCATTAGCCAGTCTTTTTTGGATTACTGTTATTTGTTTGGAAAAATGGTTCGCCAAAACCGCAAGCGTGGAATCGGAGATGTTTTGACCGGGTCGGGTGACCAGAAGCACGAGACCAGCTTCATGTTCATCTGACAATGAGGAACTTACTGCTGTTGTGGACAGGTAAGTGTTATAAGCTAAATTATTCTTTATCGATGAAAATAGTAATAAAAATCACTTTTGACCGATCGGTAATTCCAACGGTGCGTCATGGCCACAAGTTTTTTTGTGTGCAGAGTTCCTCTGTAGCGGGGGGGGGGGGGCGTGTTATCCTCTACATTGCAGATAGATATTTTAGCATAATTTTTATTGCACTGTAAGCTATTTTTTCTTGTAAAAAAGGCCACACATTTTTTACGTGGCATGTTTTTGTGTGTGTGTGGGGGGGGTGTTTGTTACCCTCTAGAAATGTAATAATATTTTAGTATAATTTTTATTGCACTTTAGGCTATTTTTTCTTGAAAAAAAAAACAGGAAATGTGCTGTGTATGTGAACTCTGGAAAAATAGGAGAATAGTGAAAAATAAAAATTGAACTTTGTAAATGACTTTATTTTCACATAATAGACAAACTTCAGATGAAGACTCTGGTGAGGAGTGGGTGCCAGACGAGTACTCTGCCAGCAAGCGCAGAAGAAGGGAGCTGCAGGAGAGCTCATCACAAGAGGAAACCCCTACCCCAAAAAGAGGGAGACCACTGGGGATAGGAAGAGAAAGGAGAGGAAGAGGAGGTAGCAGGAGAGTAAGAGGAGGCCAGAGTGGTGATGGCAGCCCTCAGCCTGGGACATCGGCTGGCCCTTCATCAGCTGAGGAGAGGTGGCATGATTCCGACACCCCTGACATCATTCCACCACAGCTCATTTTTCATCCCAAAAATCCACCTGGACCTCAGCTAATTACAACAGCTTCATACACCCCCGTTCAGTTGTTTCAGTTATTTTTCACTTCATCTGTGCTAGGCCACATTGTTGAGAACACCAACCTACATGGCTCTGCACACGACAACACACCCACCAGCCCCTGGATTGACCTCACACGCTCCGACCTGCTCTCATTTTTTGGTCTGATTATTTACATGGGTATAGTCAAGTGCAAATCCTTCAGTGATTACTGGCGAGGGGGACACCTGTACAGCCTTCCTTTCCCCAAGAGTGTAATGACCAGGACAAAGTTTCTCCTGATCAGCTGGGCCCTTCACCTCAGCAGCCCAGCAGCAGAAGAGGCCAATGAGCAGAAGAGAGGCACGGATATGCATGACCGCCTCAGCAAAATCAAGCCTCTCTATGAAGAGATGAGGGAAGCATGCAGGAGAAACTTTCACCCTGGTCAGGACATCTCCATTGATGAGAGGATGGTTGCATCAAAAGTCCGCATTGGCTTCAAACAGTATATGAAAAACAAGCCAGTGAAGTGGGGCTACAAGCTGTTTGTGTTGGCTGACTCCAGTACTGGCTACACCTGGGACTTTTTTGTATATAAGGGCAAAGCAAAGTCAAGTAGTGGCATGGGACTCAGTTATGAGTCAGTGATGCAGCTACTTGACACACGGTTGCTGGGCACTGGGTACAAACTCTTTGTGGACAACTTCTACACAAGCCCTGCTCTTTTTCAGGATCTCCTGAAAAAGAGGATCTATGCCTGTGGAACCATCCGCACCAACAGGGTCGGCTTTCCCCAGACCAAGGACAACAGCCTGGTTTCCAGCTCTCTACGGGAAAGCATCCACTGGATAAGGAAGGACTCCCTTCTTTTCCTCCAGTGGCGAGACACAAGGGATGTGTTTATGTGTTCCACAGTGCACACTGCCCACTCAGGAGAGACTGTGTCCCGGAGGGTGAAAGATGCACAGGGGCAGTGGTCAAGAAAGGACATCTCCGTGCCGCCTTGCGTAAAGGACTACAACAGGTATGTAATGATTTGAAAATCTAACAATTGGCTTGAGTAATATTATTAGGCGTAATATTTTTAGGCGTTTTTAGGGAAAGTGTTCTAAAAATTGTGTTTTTTTGTCCATTCAGGTGCATGGGTGGAGTCGACCTATCAGATGCCCTGACAGACTACTACAGTGTTCTACATAAGACCATGAAGTGGTATAAGAGCTTTTTTTACCACTTCATGGACATTGCAATCGTCAATGCCTACATCCTCCACAAGGCACTCACCTCTGGAAGAGGAGAGAAGCCACTGAGACAGAAGGCATTTCGGGAGACCCTTGCTACGCAGCTGGCACAGGTGCACTCTCCATCAGCCACACCCACGCCACCTCATCCTACACCCACTGCACATCACAGGATTGTCTTTATCTCAGGGCACCGCACAAATGGACGGGCACTATGTAGGCACTGCGGTAAAAAGACACCACTCAAGTGCTCCACCTGTGATGTGCCTCTCTGTTTGATCCCAAACCGGGACTGTTACAATAACTGGCATATTGGCAATAACCTATAAAGGACTTCATATTCACATTTGTTCCCATTTGTTGTTTGTAAATAGTATGTTTTGTATATTGACATTTTTGTTCAGTAAAGCGTGTTTAGATTTGAAACTTCATTTTCTCTGCGTCATTACTACTGACAGTGTTTCTGGATAGCTAACAAGATAGCCCTGAGTGTCACCTTTCATTAGAGCCCAAGATGAAGCTGCTATGTTGAAGCATTCTAAAGTTAGACGTTTTTCCAAACTGTTGGCACAGTTCAAAAACGCCTGGGAACAACCTGACAAAAAAGCTGTGTAATATATTCATTTTTTGTGGTATTGTTACAAAATTTGGACCTCAGCTTGATAACACTTGGTTCTACATTTCTGTTGCATTTTCCAGCCAGTATCTGACAAATGTGTGTTATTTGCAAGCATTTGTATCTAAAAAAAAACACCCAGGCGAACTTTATTTTCTTCAGATTCAGTATGTTTAGATGACTGTTACTCAGTGGCAGGAGCACTTCGAGAGATTATGACTGTTTTGCCAAAAAATTCAAAGTGGTTTCTTTTAAATGAGACCAACCCCATGAAGATGCTGCAAAGGGTTGAAGAACAGCTTTTGATTTACTTTGGGTACGTTATTTTTAGGCGTTTTTAGGGAAATTGACCAGAGTGCAAGGGGTTAAATCCAGCGCCCACCAACTTCTACGAACTTTAAAGGAGCTTTTTAACTCCACAGCCTTGCTTGGCCATGGATGAGAGCTGTCCGCTACAATTCAGAGATGATGCCAGTCTTTCTCTTTGTCCGGGAGTTGTAAAATTTCAGTCAGTTACTGAATATTATCGTTCATCTCGGCCAGAGTTCTTGCTGCTCTGGTGAATGCAAAATTGTAGATTCAATTCAAAACAACTGTTAGGATATTTTCGTTTTGAATCATTCTTTTAAAAGAATGACAGTGAATGAGGTTAAAATTGTAAAAACTTTCATTAGATAATGAATATCAGGTTTGTGTGCACATAACCTGCTCCTCTCCTGTTTTCCCAGTAGGGCAGACTGGTCTGGCAATGGGTTGTTTTTTTTTTCCCCTCTGAGTAGCGAAAAACCCTGTTCTGGCTTCAATTAGTTAATATTAAACCCTTGAACAGAAAACACGACTGTGTTTTTTCATTGTCATAATTAAAGTTGTGGGCTGATACAAGGTATTTGTCGGTTGTTAGTCCTGATGGCACTATATTTTTCTGCTATTAGAGCTAAACCTAGAACTTTGTGGTCATTCACTTTATTTAGTAATTGGCAGTGGCTATGGATACGGAAGCTGTATCCCTATACAAAATGTCTATTGGTACAGAAGAGTTGACAATTTGACAAAACCTTTTCAGGTCAGCTCCAAGCCAGGTGCTGCTGTGGCCTAGGTAGATGGTGCCTGTGATCAGAAGGTTGCTGGTTCGTGTCCTGCTATTGACATCTTGTCCAAACTATTTTACTTCATATGAGATGAAATTCAGACTTAAAATTAAGAGGTTAGCCTTAAGATTTGGGAGAGAGTAAGGTTAAAAAGGTAGTAAATAGATATTAATTAAAATTTTGAAACAAATAAATGCCTCAGATTTCGGTACCTGTGGCTTGCTGCTTTTAAGATACGCATTAGTAGAACGTACTGGCCAATCAAATTCAAACAAGAATTCTATGGGTACGGTTCCATAGCCATAGCCACTGCCTTAGTAATTTAGGACTGTGAAGGTCAAGCTGATTCAGTGACCATGGCTATATGGCCACAATAATCCGATAACTAGTAATAATCAGATAATGGTAATCAGATTTGACATGTTTACATGCACTGAATAAATGGATTATTGGACAATAAACTATGTGTGTTAATGCAATTTCACTTTATGCAACACAATAATTGCCGTTAATCTGATTATTGTTTTTACATGACTACTTTAATAAACAGACAACTCCAGAAATCCGATTATAAATGGTTTATTACCGTGCATGTAAACATGGCCATTTTGCATATCATATTCCCATAAATATGTGGGAGGGCCCCAAAAATTGCTTTAGCACAGGGGCCCACAACCTCCTTAATCCGGCCCTGCCTATAGGCAAATATACCTGTGGCTACTGTAATTGATAAAGTGGCCAAGACTACCCCCCAGCTGCCCCCCAGCCAATGGTTCTCAGAGAGAGACTGGAAAAATTAAAGACAAATTTGCTGCAATAATTAAAGGTGCAATATAAAGGATTCTGACCTCCTGGCCAGTATGTTTTTCATGCACTGCTGACTCACTATAATCTTGTACCAGTTGCCAGGTAGAGATAAACAGCACTTCCTGGAGGCTAACACTGCAGACTGCTAACATCTCAGACTTTTGGTTATTATGAGCCAGAGAGCGTATCAAGCGAGGACTCTTTGTCATGAATGCCTCTACTAGGCAGAGAGACAAACCCACGTGCTGGATGGTGCTGTGACATTTATTCAACAGAAAAAACACAAAGTCCAAAAAGTGCTAACAAACACAAAAAATGCAAAGCAAGAATAACTTACAAATTAAGCCTCTGAGCAGGGAGTGCTCAGGAGAAGTAAACTTCAGAGGCTGATGAAGTGGCGTATACAGAAGTTGGATCATTAGAGAACAACCAGTCTTGATATCCACTGAACAGTGGAAAGGCAGTGCACACAGGTAAATGAGTTGCAGGTGTGAATCACTGAGCGAGCAGAGCCTCATTAACCCAACTGCCCACAGCTGAGCTGAGAAGGCAGGCTGAGCAGTGGAAGGGAATGTCTGGGAAAGGGGAGGCACAAGTGAAACATCTCCAAAATATATACAGAAAACTAACAAAATCCAACTAATCGTACATACAATACTAAACATAAAGTGAGGGTCTGAGCTCAGAGAAAACCTGAGCTCAGACACGACACGCTTGTGGTATAGAATCGTTTTTTGTTTTTTTTAAAATATAATACTCTCAGATGCGCATCTCCGGTAAACCTTTTTTTTAAAAAAAAAAAAAACTATATGATATAGTGTTACTGACAGTTATGCTAATGCAGCACAGCTGATCAAACCAGATAGCTCTAGTTTTGACAGCATAATTATGACAACACTTTAGATCAGATTGTAAGGACTCTGATTGCTATTAGCTGTTCTGTGGTTTTTGTAAATATGCTGAATCACACTTTTATGGTCTGTTTAAGTTCATCCGTTTTAGCTATGCATGCTTAAAAAAAAGGCTGTTGTTATTAAGCTCCAGCAGTTATTTATGTCAGTTCCAGTTAATTTTAGGTTGTAAATGTTTTAATATTTTAAAATATATAAATAAATGTGAAACGTTGGATGCCTGAATTCATTTGTGCCCTTTCAGTTACCTGTAGAAGATGAAATCTATTGTTTATTCAGTGTGACAGATTCACGAAGTAATGGTTTACCTCATCTCTGCAAAACTAAAGTATTTTCAACCTTTTCATAACGTAGTGATAAACAAGAACCTAAAATACACTGTACATATTAGATTTATACATAACATTGTAATCAATAACCCTTAGTGAAGTTGGAAATAATTTATGGTGGAACAATAATCCGTTTTCAAATAATATTGTGTAAAAACAGTACTGCATCTCCAAAAATGAGCACATCACCATTCAGATCTATATCAAATAGCTCAGACATATTCATCCAGATTTCAAACTAACAAAAAAAAAAAAAAATCTTAAAATGGAGAAATTTATATGGAATTATTGTAAAATATGAAAGTTTTACTTTTTAGATTTGAGTTAATTCTAAAAATAAATTCACCACAATATTCAACTTTTGGAGGTGGATGAGTAGAACGTAAAAGAAAATCAACCTCAAATCAAGTCAGTCAACATATAACAAACAGGAATTTATTTGGGGGAAAATATTTATTAAAAAAAAATAAACAGTCCAGATGCAGGGTCCATGGGGCAGATCGGGGAGAGCAATAGAGAAATTAATTAAATCAGGATTAGGACACACTCTGGAAAGCTTTTGTTGTCCCCATAGTCAGTGTTGACCTTTGTTACTATAGTCAGGTACAATTTGCTGATGTAAAAAAGGACAGTCTCTAAGAAAGTGTCATCACAGACTAACAGCATTAAAATATGACAGTATGTGAACTACTAGACAGTTTTAGGACTACAGTAGTGCTGCAATGAGTTTGCTTGGTCTACATAATGTGAATGACAATATACTGTAGGTGAAGGAAAGAGCAGACACAGAAATGGAATCACTTTTTATGTGTGTGTTGTGGGAGGAGGGAGGGGACCCTGGGGCAGACCCAGGACACATTAGAGAGACTATGTCTCCCAGCTGGTCTGAGAACATCTTGGTGTCCTCTCTGAAGACCTGGAGGAGGTGGCTGGGGAGAGGGAAGTCTGGGCTTCTCTGATTAGACTGCTCCTTCCACAACCTGGACCCCCAGAAAAGCTGTAGAAGATGGATGGATGTCTGTGTTGTATATTCATTCCTGCTGCAAGACTGGACCTGATTAAAGAAGAGGAACAAAATTTTTTCTAATTCCACATTCTTGGAACACCAAGTGCACAGACGGGTTGTGGTTTTAATAAAAATTAAAAGTCCAAGACATTTCAGCAGCCAAATTTTGACTATTGTTTTGAGAAGTTATTCAAAAAAGAAAGAAAGATATGTTGCATCTACTTTTGGCAAAATAATCCATAAATATGATGGTTTGACCAGGCTACTCACTAAATATTAAAAAAACAAAACAAACAAACACTCCTTAACATTTCAAAAGCAGTTAAAAAATCTCCTAAACAAACATTTAAAAATTCAAAATAAAGGATTTGGCTTTATACATTACTGTGTGTAAAATGTTTTGATAAGACTAAACTTGCATTGGTGTGTTGCCAACTGTCTTCCTCACTGGACGATCCCTCTGGTGGTTGCTGTCCTGAGCTGCTAATGGAGTCCAGGCCTCATACACAGGTGAGGTGGAGGATAAGCTTCTGCTGACATCATCAGAATGTGGTTTTTAAATGCTGATCTATGAGAACACAGTCATATTAATAGCCCTTTTTGTGGCTTTTTGCATGTAAAACTTTCAGGTTCAGGTTACTTTATTTGTACCCGTAGGTAGATTTGTTTTGCAGTCTGGTGACATCCATATTTACAAGCCACTAATTACATTCAACATAGACACAAACACAGGCACACATGAAGCTGACTATAAACATGATAAAAATACTCAAGGCTCCATCAATCAGGGTATAAAAAGACAAACAGATGAGGGAGAAACCAGAGGTAAGAGAGAAGGGTCATATTAAAAGTTAAAAACTAGTCAAAGAGGTTAAAAAACTCAAAGGTCTAAAACCCAATAAAATATTTAGAACCCAAGTGACATCCTACAAAAATAAGTAAATATAAAATGAAGTTAATAAATAGGTACCTAAATTATGTACAATATATTTTTACAGCTTGTTCAACTCTTTGAACAAGCTGTTTTTGTAGCGCTGGGTTCTACTTTTTGGGACAGCAAACCTCCGTCTTGAGGGAAGAAGCTGAAAGTGGCAGTGCAAAGGGTGGGAGTCATCATTTAAAATGGAGGTAGCCATCCTCTGTACTTGTCTGGTGTACAGGAATGTAAGGCTCAGCTGTGACTCACCAAGCAAACGGCTGGACCATCTAACTACCTGATCCAAGGATTTCCTCTGTTTCAGTTTTATCTGACCAAACCATGACACTAAAGAAAAGGATAAAACAGATTCAATAAAAGCCCAATAAAACATTGTCATTATGGTTCGGTCAACTTGGAAGCGTGCAAGTTTTCTCAAGCAATGCAAATGTTGCTGACCCTTTTTGCACACCCTTTCACAGTTCACTTCAAAGTTTAAATTACTATCAATAATCGTCCCAAGATATTTGTACGATTGTACACATTCGGTGGTCTGGCCTTTTAGTATGGTGACTTTGTGCCTGGGAGTTTTCCTCCTAAAGTCAATAATCATATCTTTAGTTTTTGTTGTATTCAACTGCAGGTAGGAATCCTCACACCAGTGAACAAAATCATCAACTACTGGGCCGTGGCCACTCTCACCATCCTGGAGGAGACTGACAATAACTGAGTCATCAGCATATTTTATAATGTGTCTGTTGTCATGTCCGCTCCGACACATGTTTGTGTACAGGATGAAGAGTAGTGGTGACAACACACACCCCTGAGGAGAGCCAGTAGAAGAGCACTTTAGGTCAGACAATGTACCATTGACCCTTACTCTCTGCGTCCTGTTGGTTAAGAAATCCAGAATCCAACCCACCAGATTATTGCTCAAGTCAAATTGTTGCAGGAGCCTTTCAACTAAGATATGAGGTTGGATTGTATTAAAGGCGGAAGAAAAGTCCACAAATAAAAGCCTGGCATGTGTCCCATTAAAATCCAGATGTTTAAAAAGCATGTTAAACAGAGTGACAGTGGCATCCTCCACTCCTCTGTGAGGCCTATAGGCAAACTGCAGAGGATCCAATGCCTGCTCAGTCTGCCTTAGGACCTCACATCTGACCAGTTTTTCAAAAATTTTCATTAAAATTGAAGTCAGAGCAACTGGTCTAAAGTCGTTTACTGTTTTAGGACAGCTGGATTTTGGAACGGGAACAACCACGGCTTCTTTCCAGATCTTAGGCACATGTTGTGTCTGTAAGGACTTATTGAAAATGTAATGAAATATAGGACTCAGTTCATGTGCACAGGACCTTACCAAGCGCCCACATATATTATCAGGGCCCTGACTTTTGTTCACTTTTACAGCCCAGAACTCCCCTTTAACATCCTGCACCTCAATATTAAAGTGCTGATTGTCTTTGAGTTTCTGTTTCAAATCTTGGATTTCTGTGCTGAAATCAAAGGAGTCAAAACGACCATAAAAACAATTAAGAGCATTAGCCAGCTCTGTGTCTGAATTAAAGCCATCTAAAAACACACGATTACTGCACTCTGTGCTCTGAAGGCCTGCAATAGTTTTCATACAGGCCCAGGCTGAACCAAGTTTCTTTGTTGCCATCTTGCTTTCCAATTTTGATTTATAATTCTGTTTTGCTCTTAAAATTTCGGCCTTCAGCTCCTTTGTGGCAACCTGTAGCTCAGAAACAGACCCCTGTTTAAAGGCAAGTGCTTTCCTCTTTAAGCAGGATTTAACTGATTTTGTAACCCGTGGTTTGTTGTTGGGATATATTTTGACACGTTTACGTGGAACAATCTTATGTTTACAGAAAGACATGTATGAGCATGTGACGTCAGCCAGAGAGTCCAGATCATTCCCGCAGGCCAGTGTGAACATCTCCCAGTCTGTACAGTCAAAGCATTCCTGGAGGCTGTGCACTGAATCTTCTGACCACACATCAATGTCTCTCGTCTCCACCTTGCCTCTTCTGAGAGCAGTTTTATATGTGGGCAGCAAATGTACACAGTTGTGATCTGAGGATCCTAAAGGAAGAAGGGGGAGTGATTTATAGGCCCTGTCTTTTTTCGCCTGGTTGGGCAGGAGACATACTGATAAAAGTTTTTAAGTGTTTTCTTTAAAGAAACATGGTTAAAATCCCCAAGAATGAAGTTTGGCGCCTCTGGAGAAATTGATTGCAGCTGCTGGATCACATCAAAGATTGTGCTGGAGGTGGAGTCAGCGTCTGCCCTCGGATGAATGTACACGGTTGTGATGAAAAGTTGGGGGAACTCGCGAGGCAAATAAAAGGGGCGTAGTGACACAGACAGCAGCTCCACATCGGGTGTACAGATGCGATCTCTGACCGTGACAGATGTGCAGTACTGCTTATTAATATATAAACATACGCCGCCCCCCTGACGTTTCCCCGTTACCTCTTCCTGCCGATCCAAGCGCAGCGGGGCTCCAAAGCCGTTAATCCACAGGTCTGCATCTCGGTCATGCGCATTAAGCCAAGATTCGGTGAAGGCCATGACGCAGCAGTTCTTAAAGTCCTTCTGGTAGCGTACATTCCCTTGAATTTCATCCACCTTGTTTCTCAGAGACTGTACATTCCCAAAAATTATTGAAGGAAGAGGAATGTTACCAAACTGCCGTCTCCTCAGGCGCAATTTCACACCTCCACGCCTTCCGCGCTTCCTTCTGCCGTCTCTCCCGCCTCTCTTTTCACCGCTATGTTCGTCTCTCAAAATAAAGTCCGGCAGTTGCGGCTTAGGCTCAATCACAGCCGCTGCATCAACCGTGTTTAAATGCAGCAAAATGTCCCTGGAATAATGTATTCTGCCCGCCATTCTGCCCGCCATGGAGCCAAACGCGTTTACTTCAGAGACAAAGAGCCAGAGGACAGATAGCAGCAGTGCAAGAAAGGGGAGGAAATCCACGTTGTAGATACCAGGGAGCTCTTCGCCATATAGTCCACAAACACTCCAGGGCAGAAACGACACAGAGGATTTTGTAAAAACATAAAAGTACATAAAAACGCACACACAGACGACACACTATTTCACCAGCTGCCGGTCGCAGCGTGCGCATGCGCCCTCTTTGCATCAAACTTTGCATCAAAGTTTGATGCAAACCTCGTGACCTCGCATCAAACTCACCTAAAGGTCAGATATTGATATTCTGTCCTAAACTCCCACTGGTCCATCATATCAGTGAGGGCTTCAGAAGATGTTGACCCTCTCTTCAGTTACTGTTTGGTGAAGCTCTTCTCTGCTGTATCATGATGACATTGTCCAAACACCCATCTGTACTTATTCACCTCGTGTTGGAGGAAGTCCTTACAGAGGGTGAAAAAAATGTTATGGTTTATTACTTGGATAGTCAAAAATCTGACATTGTGGTCACCCAGCACAATGCAGACTGATGCTATTCACGCTCAGCAGGGATTGCATATGGACAGAGAGCCCCTGGGGGGACAACCAGAACAATGGACTATTGTCTATACAGTACATCCCGGTTAAGGAAAAGACGTCCGGGTGCCAGTTGGTCAGGCTAATCATATGTATTGACTGATATGTATATCAATATGCTAATCTGCCATGCATTCTCTCTGTTTGTATAACATATAAAAGAGCTGACGATACATGCCTCGGAAACACGACACAATACAGCACAGCACAGTAGACCACTGTAGTGCACAGCGCTACAAGTGAGTCTCATTTTGATGGATGAAATAAAACTCTGCAACCTTCCAGCTCGTCATATCTCACCTGATCCTATTCCTCCACACTGGTGACCCGACGTGTCATGGTGCGCCCCTCGCCTGATCTTTTCCCTCCACACTGGTGACCTGACGAGAGAGAATGACTGTCTGCTCCCTCTCACCGTGCTGTGGACCCCAGAGGACCAGAGAACGCCTGCAACCTCTTCATCCTCACCGGACCACACTCCCCGAAGCGGGCAGTGCTGGGACCAACACGCACCATGAACGGCAACACGAGCAAACCGAAGAAAGCAGCCTGAACGGGGAAGGACATCAGCGCTGACTGTGTTGATTTCCACCAAGCTCCCCGACCCTGACTCAGCTTGTGACAACGAAGCCCCGCACGCACACCACAGGATTACGAGGACAGCGCAACTGCCAGCTACATATAACACAGTTATAATGGCACAGCAATATCACTTAGAACACATGAATAATTACAGTCTTTGAATCTTCCGTGGCACAGGCATGCCGGGAAAATCCCCACCCCCTTATTACAGCCCCGACGTTACACTGTCCCCCCCGGACTGCTTTCTGTCCCCAGAATAATAAAGTCCAACTCAAAAGTCCAACACAAATCCATCCAGGTGTCGGGGCGGCTGCCGTTGTCAGCAACCAGCACGCACAGGCCTGTTATTGTCCATTTGCGCCTCAGCCGGAGTATCTGGCCAGGATGAAGCCTCTGGCTCAACCACCCACAGGGCAGATGGCTGGTACAGGGCGAGACGGTCACGGTGAAGCACCACAACCCAGTTCCTTTTCAGCAGCCTCACCCTGTACACTACATCTGACAGTCTCTGTAGGACCACACACAGTCCTGATCAATGGCCCACTAATTTTGGCGACAGTTCCCTTTTGCACTCCGGGCAGAAAACCCAGACTCGATCCCCTGGTGCAAAGTCCCTCCCCTGGCAGTGGGAGTCATATGCCCGCTTCTGCGGACTCCCCACTGCTGCCAGGGCCTTCTGAGCCAGTTCGTGCACCGTGTGTACATGTTCTTTCAAGAAAAACAAATAATCCAACCCTGGTTTGCCCTCCACCTCCAGCTCCGGGAAGTGGGGGGGGGGGGGGGGGACACCAAATCCACTGGTGTGCACAGCTCACGTCCACATCAGTGCTGCAGGAGTGCACCGGGTGGATTCCTGTGCTGCTGTCCGGTATGCCCACAGAACAAAGGGTAGATGCAGGTCCCAGTCTCGCTGTCACTGGTCCACTAGGATGGCAAGCTGGGTGGTTGGGGTCCGATTGAAATGTTCGACCAGGCCATCGCTCTGTGGATACAGCGGGGTGGTCCGGGTCTTCTGGATGCTCATCTGCCTGCAGACCTCCCCAAAGACCTCTGCCTCGAAGTTCCATCCCTGATTGCTGTGCAGCTCCTCCGGTGCACTGAACCGACAAAACATCTCGTCCAGCAGCTTGGATGCCGTGGTGGCGGCGCTTTGATCAGGGACCGCATACGCCTCTGGCCATTTGGTGAAGTAATCCATTGCAACCAGCATCTAGCGGTTCCCCCGATTTGTGGTCGGGAAAGGGCCCAGAATGTCCACTCCTACCTGCTCCATGGGTGCTCCCACCCGGTACTGCTGCAAGTGGGCGTGGGATTGTTGAGTCAGCCCTTTCTGAACCGTGCAGGTATCACAGCGGTGGACGTGGAGCTCTACATCCTGGCGACATCCGGACCAGTAGAACCGGGCCCAATGACACTGCAGAGTCTTCGTCACCCCAAAGCGACCCGCTCCCACTAACCCATGGACCAACTGGAGCACGTTGGGGTGGAGCCGCCGGGGAACCAGCAGCTGCCAGACATGATCCTGTCCAACTGGAGCCTGCCATGCCGATACACAACACCCTCGTGACAGCAGTGATTGGCCCACTGGAAATGTAGAGCCTTGGTCTCTGGGTCCAGCGCGGACATAGCCTCCCAGGCGGGCCACTGACCCATGTCCAGCCACTGCTGAACCCAGGAGATGACTGGATCTCTATCCTGCTCACTCTACAGCTGCTGCGCGCCGAGGGCCTCCGTGACGTCATCGCTGGGGAGAGCTGACTGATTATCCGAGGAGTAGTTGTGCGTCGCTGTGTTATTCTTGCTCACAGCGGTCCAGAGAGCAGCAGCCTGTGGACGGCTTGGTCTCGGTCCTCTGTCCACTGGCAGTGTCGACAGTCCTCCGCAGCACAGGGCCGCCGAGACAACGCGTCAGCATTGGCATGGAAGCGGCCTGCCCGATGCACAATCTGGAAATCATAATCCTGCAGTGACTCCAGCCATCTCGCCAACTGTCCATCTGGCTCTTTAAAATTCAGTAGCCAGGTCAGGGAAGCATGATCCGTCCTGAGCTGAAACCTCCCCGTGTACACATACGGGCGAAAATGACGAAGCCCCTGGATGACAGCCAACAGCTCTCTGTGAGTAACACAGTAATTCCTTTCAGCTCTGCTGAGAGTGCGGCTGAAAAAAGCAACTGCCTGCTCTCCGTGTTCTCCCTCCTGGGATAACACCGCCCCGATGCCCTGGTTGCTGGCGTCCGTGTCCACGATGAAAGGGTGGTTTGGGTCGGGATACTGCAGGATGGGGGCTCCGATGAGCGCCGAGTGAAGCTGGGAAAAAGCAGCAGCACAGTTCTCACTCCACTCAAATGTGCAACAAGTATTAATATCAGTTCCTCCTGATGGCTTGGTGGAAATTTTTAAAAATAACAGGGTCTTCACTTGTCCCCTGTAAACCCACGCCCATTTGGAATAATCCTGATATCCTGCAACAAAAGAGGACATTAAAATTTCCACTATGGCAAGAGAAGGGAATAAATAACTTGGAACATCTTATTCAAGGTGGAAATTTTGTCCAATTTCAGGATCTAGTGTCACAATACGAAATCAGTGATAAAAAGTATTTTGAATATCAACAGCTTAAATCCATAATAAAAGCAAATCTCTGTTCCCCAAAATTGATATCGAAAATACATGGACTATTATCAAAGTTGGATGAGTCCGTATCTCTTCCAATATCAAAATGGGAGACAGACTTATTGATTAATAAAGAGGAAAGTTTCTGGACACAAATATGTTTAAACACTTTTAAGATGACTAAAAACTAACTTACAACTTATACAGTATAAAGTTCTACATTGAATTCATTACACAGGACAAAGGATGTTCAAAATGGGCCTGAGTCACACAAATACCTGCTCTCACTGCACTAGCAACGTCCCGGATAGCTATATGCATGCTATGTGGTCCTGTGCACCGGTTCAAAAGTTCTGGCAGAAGACATGTGAAGACCTGTCGGCATGGCTTGGGTATAGTGTCCCACCCTCACCCACACTTTGCATATTAGGCGATTTAAGTGAAATAAATATAGATGCAAGGATGTCACACATGGTTCTCACTGCCTTATGCATCGCAAAGAAAACTATCCTCATGAATTGGAAATCAAGAAATAACTTATGCATGACTTTTTATAATAACTTACTATTGGATTATATTAGCCTGGAGAGAATGTCAGCCTCCTCAAATAATCAATTGGCGGAATTCAATTCTCTCTGGTCCCCGCTTATTAATTCTATAATCTGAGGGGTGGCGGGCGGTGACTCGCTCTCCTTGGCACCTCTGGCAGCTGGCTGCACCCCGACTGCAGGTGTCCGGGAGGCCTGTTCCAGGGTGGCCATCTGTCTGGCCCTGGGGGGGGGGCCTCCGGGGTGGGCCGGGAGGGTTGGGCTATGGCCCCTGGCCAGCTGGCCTCGCCCCTCGGGGGGGGGGGGGGGTCTGGCCCTGGGCCCCTGGTGCTGGGGGAGGGGGCGCCCCCGGGCCGTGGTTGGGTGTGCGCCGGTGGTGGGGGTTGTCCCCGGTGCACCCTTGCACGGCGGGGTCGTGTTTTCCCTGGGGCCCTGGTGGCACCCTGGGGTTGGTGCCTGCATCCTGGGTCGCCCTCCCCGTCCACTGGGGTCTGCGGGTGTGGGTGTGCGTGTGATAGTGGGTGTGAGTGTGGGCTTGTGTATGAGCGGATGTGGAAGTGGGTGTGTGTTGAGTGGGCAGGTGGGGCTGTGTGTGGGTGTAGGTGGGCATGTGTGATGGTGGGTGGGGGTATATGTGTTTATGGAAGCGGTTACTTGTGGGTAGATGTCTAGGGGGTGGAGGATGTGTGTATTAGGGATGGGCATTCGGTGAAATTTTCTTCACCGATCGCCGGGAGAATTAATGATTAATAATCGGTTAATCATTAACATTTTTAGGTAGGTAGACTAAATTAAAACATCAGGTATCAGCACGGAGGGCACGGAGAGCCGCACAACTCAAATCTACCTCTCTCTCTCAAATCTCTCTCTCTCTGTTCTCGTGTTTGCTCGGCTCGGGAATCTCGCAAGCTGATTGGCCGAGACGTTTCACCCCGCAAGCTGATTGGCCGAGACGTTTTACCCAGCTCTCTCTCCCTGCCGAGCGGCCACCCAACAAACGAAGACCGCATTCATTGCTCTATCGCTCGTATTGCTTAGTCTAGCCGCGTGGAACTTTTTGCTGTTCTCTTGTGCCATTTTGTGCGAAATAGTCTTCCCGTCGAGGCACTACGCCGCCTCCTGCAGCTTCCCTCGACGTGTGTACACCGAATCTTCATGACCTTCTCAATAAAGTTTCTGAAAAAAAAAAAAAAGAATCTTCACGACCGCCATTACTCAGCGCGCAACCACTGTTGGCGGTTTCTTCGCGTAATAAGGGTGTTCCATGGACCCTGTCGATGAGGTATATTTGTATGCTGCATTGCAGTGATTGCAGTACACCTGGTCATTTTTTAAATTGAAATGGTCCCACGCAACACTTCGCCGTAACCGCCTCATGATTTGGCGATCGCCCTACGGAAGCCCGCATGTATCAACGGAGGCACGCCAGGGTACGGCGATGGTGTAATGTTGCCCCCTGGTGCCCAAATTTTGCCATTGCATTGTTTGAGGACGGCCGTGCACTAGGCCTTAATAACCTCGGATTGTTTAAAAAAAAAAAAAAAAAAAACGGTTTGTCGACGAAAATGAACTTCCTCGGTGAAATTCTTAATGATCAATTATCGGTTAATCGGTAAATTATGCCCATCCCTAGTGTGTATGGGTTAGGAGAACTTTGTTGGGCGGCAGGGGTTGGGCAGTCCATCTAGTGGCATTGGGGCTGGCGTTTCGGGGCCTGCCTGTCCCGGCCGCCCTGCTGTTGTGTTGTGGGATGAGGCGCTTTGATGCATCGCCCCTGGTGTCATTGGTGGCGGGTGTGTGTTGGTGCTTGGGGGTGGTTGGGGGGGTGGTCATTGGCGCAGGTTGATGGCCATGTTTCCATTGGGTTGCTCCGGGGTGGCTGTGGTTGCAGGGCGGCCTGCAGCTGTCAGTGTGCGTCTGGGGTGGGTGGTCATGGGCCTGCGTGGGCGCTCAGGGGTGTCGCCTGGCAATGTTGGGCACCGTGTGGGTCCGGCCCATTGTTCACTATTGTGACTGTTGTTGTCCATGTTTGTGTGTATAAGATGATTGGAAATATGTTTGGCTGCCCCATCATGTTAGTGGTGCTGGGAGTGCCGGGGCGTGATGCTGGTGGGTCCTGGGCTGCTTCCACTGGCGGCCCTCTCCCTGGGTTGGGATTTGGGGGCAGTGGGTGGCCTCATGAACCAGTCTGCAAGCTGGCTTCTGGTGGGGGGGGGGGGGGCGGCCTCGTTTTTAGACTGCCTACCTCCCAGTCTTATTTCCCGCCCTCCCCCTCCCCCTGACTCTGGGTGGAATATACATCATTTTGTTACATTTAGGGCTTTGGGGTGGGGTGTGCTGCACTGTATCGGTGAAGGGGATACCTTTGCTGCGTGGTGGGGCTGCACTCACCTCAATTTTAATTGCATTTTAGACACTGAGGGCTTGGGGGGATGGGGGCCCTGCTGCCCATCGTAGTGGCTAGCGATGCTCCAATCACTATCCCCCCCAATTTTAATTGCACTTTGGTAGTCCACACATTTACGCACAATTATATCATATAACCGACACACACCCACCATGTTCTGTGCAGGGGTAGGGGGTGGGGGTCTTCCCCCACCCCTGTTGCCCTGCTCTTGCTGGGGGCCTGGTGGGGAGCCTAGGACCTATCATGTTGTCAAAATCCCTGGGTGCTACTGAATATATAGATACAACCAAGGAAGTGAGAGGGGCGCTGAATATGAGTCTAAGTGAGAGTGAGGGGGTGATGAATGGAGGTGGTAATGGTGGGTCGGTTTTGTGCAGCGCTTTGCATGCCGGGTGGCATCTTGGGGCGCCTGCGGTGGTCTGCTGATTGTTCGCTCAGATGGGCGCCGGGGGTGGGAGTCTGCTTCTGTGGCGTGCGCCGGTGGTCTCCCTGGTCACTGCCAGGCACTGGTGCGTGTTCAGGCTCGCTGCATCTGCTTCGAAGCCGACTTATGAAACAAAGGTGAATGAGGAGTGGATTTGAATGGGTACAGGAGTGAGAGAAAATGGGTCGGTCTGGGTGAGTGAGAGGGGTGTGCATGGGAGCATGTGGGTGTGAAGGTGTGGGGAGGGGTGTGTCTGCGAGTCAGGAGGTGCTGGATTAGGGGTGTAGTGCCTCTCGGTAACGTGGGCTCCCCTGGGCGGGGGGAATTCTTTGGACGTGGGGGTCCCCGGCGTGTGCGACAGAGGCGCTGGGGCAGGCCCGCTGTGGGGGTACCTGGGGGCGCTCGCACCAGGGGGCGTGGGCCGGTCTCTGTCCCGGGGGGTGGGGTCGTTGGCCTCCTGGTGCCTGGGGCCCGAGGGCGGATGTTGGCCCCGCTGGGGGGGGGGGGGGGGGGGGGGGTCGGGCGGGTCCGGGGGGGAGCTCACCGCGCCGGCTGCCGAGCAGCCTGGCCTCCCTTGATCGTTCCTCCGGGGGCGGATGTCTGGCTTTTCTAGAGCTTGCTGACCTTGGGGCTGGGGGTTGGTGGTGCTGCCTTGCCTGCTCGGGGTTCCCGGGGGGGGAAGCTGCTGCGACTGGCCCTCCGCTCGCATGTTTCCTGACAAACCACTCGCATGCACACATTTATTTTGCGCGCGCTCTCATATATATGCACACAGACATACACGCACAAGTGTCTCTCCTTTAACAGGTGTGGAAACCAGACTCGTGTTGAGACATCTTCGGTGGAAGAAGCAGTTTGTCTTTTGTTTGTTTTAGTTGTTGGTTTGTTTTTGTCTGTTCTCCTCCCTTTTCTTTTCCCCCTTCACACACTTCCTTTCCCTCTTTCCCATCCTGTTGGGTCTTCCATGGGTAAAACAATTAAAATAAAGTATTAAAAGTTATTACAGGAGGAGTTTACAACAATATACAATACACAGTTAGGTACTGTATAAGCTCCTCTTGGCAAAGTAAATCTGTTTTGGCACAATAAGGGTGACAGATCCCTGTTCTGTTTGCCTAGCTGCCTGACAGGACAAGGGGAGGGAAAAAATGTGTGGCCCTTCTGTGTCAGCTGATGCAGGGGGCTGGCGATGGTAATCCTTCACAAATCTCCTATAATAGGAGGCCAGTCTGAGAAAATGCCGTAGCTCTCCCACATCCTGTGGCACTGGCCAGTTTTTCACTGCTGCCACTTTCTCTGGATCGGTGGCAACTTCTGCTGTGCTGACGACGTGGCCCAGGAAGGTAGTTTCTTGCCAAAATAAGTGGCATTTCCACAGGTGCAGCCGCAGCCCGGCCTGTCAGACGGGGTCTAATACTTCCCGGAGGTTGGACAGGGTGCCATCAAAGTCAGCTGCATGAACCAGCAGGTCATCCAGGTAAACAATGCAGCAGCTCCGGGGCACATGAGCCAACACTCAGTCCATCAGACATTCAAAGATGGCCGGGGCATTGCAAAGTACAAACGGCATCACGTTGAACTGCCACAGTCCCTGCCCGATGGAGAAGGCTGTTTTCTGGTGGGCCTCCGGCGACAGCTTTACCTGCCAATAGCCACTGCGGAGGTCCAGCAAGCTGAACCAGGTGGAGCTGGTGATGTAATCCAGCGGATCATCGATGCGGGGCAGAGGGTAGGAATCCTTGTGGGTGACATCATTCAGGTGCCGATAATCCACGCAGAACCGCCACAAACCATCCTTCTCTACCAGGGAGATGGTAGAACCGGTGTCGATCAGGGCCCAGATCGGCATGTTGTCCAAGCTACACAGTAGGTACATCCCAACCGTGGTGACAGTTCATCTGGGAAAATGTCTGTGGGAGGCAGCAGGTCCCTGTCCATACCACCTCGCTCTAGTTTTAAAGTCAGCGAGGGGGCGGCTGGTCACGGGGTGGGTGCTGGGTAGTACCGCACGATGTGTCCTGGCTCCCCGCAGCGGAAGCACCCTTCCTCTCGCCGCCATTGCCGTCTTCTCACTGGCCACGCCACTGTGGTCCAGCGCAGTTCCTCCTCCTCCGCACTCTCAGCTGTGGCCTGGAAGGCTCTCTGCCTCGGCGCCAACGCATCAGCTGCATCCATCAACGGTCCCACCCCCTCCGCTTCTACCACAGCCGTCTCCCAGCTGCTCGCAGCGTGAATCCGGATGTGGTTCTGAAGCTGGGTTGGGCTGAGTCCCCAGATGAAGTGCTGGAGGGTGAGCTTCTCCACCGCCCCCGGCTCAAAATCCGGGTAGCCACGCCGCACCAGCAGCCATATGTCCACCGCGTAGGCTCCCAGGCTCTCTCGGCTGCCTCGCCACTGGTTGGCCAGCTGTTCCTGGGCATGCTCAGCATTGGCTGCTCTCCCAAACTTCCTCCGGAGCGCTCCTTGTAGTGCTGGCCAGCTGCGACATTCCTCGAGCCGGAGGTCAGACAACATGTGGAGAGCCCCTCCCTCCAGGGCCAGCGCGACCTGCACGGCAGTCTCTTCAGATGTCCAGCCGTTCAGCGCAGCAGCCAGCTCAACCTGGACCAGATAGTTGTCCAGCAGGGTTTCGCTGTCAAAGTGGGGAGTTTGGCCCGTTGGTGGATTGGTGGGACGGTCGCCTCTTGGTCGATCGCCGCCCCTGGTCGCCAGCCTGTCCTGCCTTGAAAAGGGCGGGAAGCGGGGTCGGTTTGCTCTGCTTAGCCCACCCTACCTTGAGAAAGGCAGAAGGCGAGGTATGCTGGCCCCATCGGGTCTGCTGCTCCATTCATCCCAGCGAGCAGTTCCGGGGGTCAGCATATCAGCTCTGTTGTCCATCCCCAGCTGAGTGATGAGCTGCTCAAGCTGTTGAATCTCCGTCCTAATTCTGGCTTCCATCTGCCCCATGATCCTAGTTCTGACACCAGTGTGACATTGCAAGGGTTCACACAATAAGGAGAGATGACTGTGACGAAACAGGCTTTATTTATACACACTCTCACAACATAGAACGGCGGGGAGGTCATTTACACAGACCCCCATCTCACTTATGGTGACACAACGTATGATCTATCACATACAGGGAAGCATCGCTAACTGGTCTTATAACACAGTTACAATGGCACAGCAATAACACTTAGAACACACAAATAATAACAGTCTTTGAATCCTCTGTGGCAGAGGCATGCCAGGAGTATCCCCACCCCCTTATTACAGCCCCGACATTACAATACTAATTTTTAGAAGAACATTAAGACTTACATTGTGCACGTTTTTGAATGCTTTGTTGATGTATTACTTAAAAAAAAATCTTTGTTTTCATGAAAGTCTTCTATATTCACCTTTAAATAATTACAGAACATTTGAACAAAACATGTCACAGATATTTCATTAAGACATGTGCTAACTGTTAAAATATGGGGAAAAAAATGCACTCAATGACCCCTTTAACACCTACCCTTACTTTGATCCTAACTTTAAATCCAGTCTTTAGAGGAAAAATGCATCCTAATTTGTTCTTAAAAGGATGTTACAAAAGCTCTCTACATGCAAGAGTGTAGACTCAACTAGATAAGTTTTAAGGTTACTGTTATGTCTGGAAAGGAGTGCGAACATGTCCACGTTTTGAGGTTAGCTTTATTGAAGGTTAGCTTAGCAACAGTACAGAACAGTGGGTGACTGGAAGTAGGTAGGGCACCAAGAGAGCTGGCCCTGGGCAGCCATATAATATACCCCTGACGTGCTGATGTTGCACGTGCGTATGTGCTACCGCAGCTTGATTCATCACGCCGTTTCCCATTTATCACATTTACTCCCTCCTTGAAAAGCTTGGAACCATTTTCTGCGAATTAGCCTTGGCTAGGGCAGTAAGTAAAATATGCATTTTAGTGTATCGACTAATGTAAAACTGAGCATGCATGAGGGGCCAACTTACAAAACCCCCTAAGGCATATTTCCAACTATAACATTTCTAACTAATCAACCGGGTAGACTGACGGTGCGCCCGCATGGTCATGTGGGTTATTCTGCCATTGAACTGACCATGTGCTGACTATCAATGTATTTCAAGTCAGTAACATAGTTCTCAAGATGAATGGGTCTCCATCGGACTAGCACCAGGTGGGGCTCGGGCTGCGCTAGGTCGGGTGGTTCTGGCGGGCACCCCGATGGAACTACGAACCATTCATCAGCGAAGTCCCAATCTGGGCGGGCTAGCTTGGTCGCGGTCCATTGATCAGGAGTGGGAGGTGGTATCATCCTTCATCAGTCAGAAGAAAGGCAGCTGGTCCTAGCTGAAGGGTGATCTACATCGGTGTTGGCCAAAAGGACTGTAGCTTGTACAAGCAACCAGGTCGACGTACCCAGACCCAGTTGACCACTGTGAGTGGACGGCGCTCCACTCGGTGCTCCTTCTTCATGAAGTGTTGTTGTCGCTCTGCAACCCTGTTGTTAGGGGAGAGTGCTACCTCTGGAGTGTCATCTGATGGAGGACATGGCCGGTTCTGTTTAGCTACAGCTTGCAACTCCTGCAGTAATGTGGCAGCTCGAGGAGGCTCGTGCTGCATGAGGTGCTTCTGTCATTGCTCTTCCGTCCCACTGCTGGGGAAAGGTGCCATTACTGGGGTATCATCTGGTGGGTCATCTACTGGAGGACGTGAGCTGTCCAGGAAAAGACGTAGAGGCAGACCAGTCTTGCCACTGATGGGGTAGGCCTTACCTCCTTCTGGGTCCTGTGTGACTGTGGACCGGATGTCCTGCGATGTGGCGGCAGCTTGAGAACGCTCGTGCTGTGTGAGGACCAGGTCCAGGTCCTGTGTTGATGCAGTCTGGAGCTCCTGTGGTGGCTCCAAGTGCTGTGTGGATGTAGCCTGGAGCTCCTGAGGTGGCTCTGGGTTGACAGGGTTCTGCTCGGTGTGTGGTGCAAAGCAGGGAGTGGCTGTGTCCATGTCTGAGTGCAGTGGACTTGGACCGTCGTTGGTCAGACCGGGGATTGTGATGGAAAAGTCCAGTTTGCAGAATAAGTTCCACTCCAGGATATTATTGCCATAGTGTGTCACCTCTAAGAGGAATGCTGGGAGTGAGAAGGTGACGCTTCTGCTGGTCTTGGAGCATCCGTCGTCTGGCAGTTCCACCATGTCTGGTCGCCGGGGAGTAAGCCTTCTAATTGTGGCTTCATTTATCAGGGACCTTTCACTTCCGCCCTCCCAAGAGAGCAGACGCTTTTTTCTTCTCTCCTGCTGATTTTTTCCTCCCCTCCTACTGGATCCCAGCTTGCTGTTGTTTGTCTGCGTCTGACTGCGACCGCCGAAAAGAAATTATGGAGTTAATAAGCTGGGCTTTGAACACAATTGACACTATTTTTTCAACAAGGAAAAGTGCTCCGGGGGAAGCTGTTTGCCCCGCTGGAACGGCTCCAGTGGGCTATCTATGTGACACAGGTATTTGGAAAATGCTGTGTCTCTCTAATCTTTCTATCGAAGATATTGAAGATTTGTTTATCTTCGTAATCTTGGTGATTGGGATAATTCTGATTGGGACGGGAATTGTCTTGGTTTACCGCAAATTGCTGAAGATGGATTCAACCTATCAAAATGCTGGCCAGGCGAGGTGCATCCAACAAATTGAGAAACTGGAGAAGACCCTGATAGCGACTACTGGAGAACTGTCTCGTAAGGTGGATTACATCATGGGTTCGCTCAGGTCTTTCCACGACGAGTTCAAAGCTGCGCAATGAAGGATTAATGTACTGAATCTACAGAAGAAATACAAGTCTTCTCTGTGATCAGTCCTATTTGGCATTATTATTCCCCATGAAAATTCCTCCTGGCTGTCTGCAGACTGTTTTTTTTCAAAATCATGAGCACAAGGCCTTGGACAGCCAGCTGCAGCGCCAGATAAGACTGGGCGCCAGACAGACAAAACATCTTCTGCCAAGGGTCCTTGGGTCTCTCTTATTATCATCAACACTGCTCAACACCGCACACACATTGATTCATGAACTGATTAAAGATATACTGTACACTGCTCTCTTGTGTCTCGTGAATTCTGAGTTGTTGCTCTGTGCTATTGAGAGATTTTTTTTTCATTGTAATCACAATCTGCTTAAAAATAAGCTGTATTTTGATAACGAAGTTTTTTTTCTCCTCCCCCCTTGTGTCGTTCCCTCCCTTCCCCTCCCTTTCTTATCTATCTCTGTTTGATGAGGCGCCTTTATGGCTGCCGTGTCGTTGTGTCGCGCGCATGCGCACCAATGTCAAGTCAAGTTCCTCGTGTGTTTTTTTACATGCTTGGCAATAAAGTTTATTCTGATTCTGATTCTGATTCTGACCTTGAGGCAGTGGTGGCTAGGACCATTGATATACTGGCGCCGTCCAGCTTCACTATACACCGCTGTGTTGACCAGTTCTTGGGACCCACAAAGTTGATGGTGTCCATGCTGGGTATGGGGTTGAAGGGTTGAGCAGCCGGGGCAATGGCTTGTATCGGCAGGGCTGAATGTGGGGAGCGTGGGTCAGGGCCCGCTACCTGCGATGCTAACTGGGCAGTCGCTTCTAGCTCTAGCTGGGATGCTAGTTGCACTGCATCTGCCAATGGCAGGTCGTCCAGCACTATCTGCACAGTCCCCTGTATCGCTGAATCTCTGGTGTGCGTCTTCAACTGTTCTTGCACCAACTTCTCATCCAAGTGTCCAAACTGGCACGTGCTAGCCAAACAGCACAGGGTGCCTATGTACTGTAAAAGCGACTCGTCCAGTCACTGTCGGCGCTGGTAAAATGCAAATCTTTGGACCATTACATTCTGTGGAGCAGTGAAATGTCCGGTTAACAAAGCCACACACTCGTAGGTGTCCGCAGGCCCAAGTGACCAAAAGATGTGTTGTCCCTCAATGCCGAGGTAATGAATTAGTATGGCACATAGCCTAGCCTTGCTAGCTTTAGCCAAGTCGGTGGTGGACACAAAGTTTCAAATGACTCATACCAACAAGACCAAGGAATAGGCGGCTCACCAGGCAGAGCGAGGAATGGTGGTAGAGGTGGCAGCAGCGTTTCCTTTATCCTCGTCGCCATTGTTATGTCTGGAAATGAGTGCGGACACATCCACGTTTTGAAGTTAACTTTATTGAAGGTTAGCTTAGCAACAGTATAGAACAGTGGGTTACTAGAAGTAGGTAGGGCGCCAAGAGAGAGGGCTGACCCTGGGCAGCCGTATAATATACCCCTGATGTGCTGACGTCACACCTGTGTATGTGTTACTGCAGCGTGATGTGTTGCTTGTTTCCCATATATCACAGTTACGTTAAAGGTGAAGTGGCATGAACTTCTTTCAAATGAGGTTTGAAAAGCATAAAGCAGTTTATAAAATCACACTAAGAAATGATGAAGGAATGGTTTGAATAGTTTTTAAGATTAGATTAGATTCAAATTTATTGTCATTACACATGTATGAATACAAGGTAACGAAACAGTTTAGCATCCAATCAGAAGTGCAAAGGACAGCAGTGCAGTATATACGGTAATTAACAGTATGTGCAATTTAAGCAAATATATGCAAATATATGCAGCAGTGCAGAAAGTTAAGAGTACTGTTATGTGCAAATAATGTGCAATAAGTTAGATGTAGTTATGTACAGGTGAGGATGGTAAGAGATGATGGTAAGAGTCAGCGGGGAACTAAGTTCAATAACGTGACAGCTGTTGGAAAGAAACTGTTCCTAAACCTGCTGGTTCTAGTCCGAAGGCTTCTGAAAACGTCTCCTGGAGGGGAGAAGCTGGAACAGTCCATGAGCAGGATGGTTGGAGTCCCTAAGAATGCTGCAAGCCCGACGCAGACATCTTTTCCTGTAGACGTCCTCTATAACTGGAAGTGGAGTTCCTGTGATGCGTTGGGCGGTTTTCACCACCCGCTGCAGCGCCTTGCGGTCAGCGACAGAGCAGCTCCCATACCAGACTGTGATACAGTTGGTGAGGGTGCTCTCTATCACGCAGCGGTAGAAGTTGCCCAGGATGTCAGTTGACAGATGGTTCTTCTTCAGTGTCCTCATGAAGAAGAGGCGCTGATGGGCCTTCTTGATCAGGCTGGTGGTGTTAACTGACCAGGACAGGTCCTCCGAGATGTGGGTCCCCAGGAATTTGAAGCTGGGGACACGTTCAACAGCTATGCCATTGATATGGATGGGGTCATGTGTCTCTTCCCTCTCCTTCCTGTAGTCCCACTATGAGCTCCTTGGTTCTGCTGGTGTTAAGGAGCAGGTTTTTAAAAATTTTAAAAATGGTTCTTAAAAAAAAAAAAAATCATAAAATGTGAACTATACAGCATTTTGGTACACATCCCATCAATATCCCACGATCCTGTGCGTTAGCATCAGCACTGAAGAAGAATGATGTTTCTGTAGGCCCTTAGCATTGTTTCCAACCAGAATCTTCCCACTAAAACAATATCTGAAGTAATAAAAGAACTTTGCGTCACAGTAGATGATCTACAGCTCCAGAAAAAAATAAGAAACCATGACAAAATCTTTCCTAAATTTGCATCTCTCCATCTATGGCAGCAGCCACTGAGTTTGAATAGCTGATGAATTCCAACACAAGGGCATGTTAGTTTACTTAAGGAGGTACTGATTACAGACGTGGACAAAATTGTTGGTACCCCTCTGTTAATGAAAGAAAAACCCACAATGGTTACAGAAATAACTTGAATCTGACAAAAGTGGGAATAAATAAAAAGTCTATGAAAATTAACCAATGAAAATCAGACATTGCTTCTGAATTGTGGTTCAACAGAATTATTTTAAAAAACAAACTCATGAAACAGGCCTGGACAAAAATAATGGTACCCTTAACTTAATATTTTGTTGCACAACCTTTTGAGGCAATCACTGCAATCACATGATTTCTGTAACTGTCAATGAGACTTCTGCACCTCTCAGCAGGTATTTTGGCCCACTTCTCATGCACAAACTGCTCCAGTTGTCTCAGGTTTGAAGGGTGCCTTCTCCAGACGGCATGTTTCAGCTCTTTCCACAGATGTTCAATAGGATTTAGATCAGGGCTCATAGAAGGCCGCTTTAGAATAGTCCAATGTTTCGCTCTTAGCCATTCTTGGGTGTTTTTAGCTGTGTGTTTTGGGTCATTATCCTGTTGCAAGACCCATGACCTGCGACTGAGGCCAAGCTGTCTGACACTGGGCAGCACATTTCTCTCTAGAATACCTTGATAGTCTTGAGATTTCATTGTACCCTGCCCAGATTCAAGACACCCTGTGCCAGATGCAGCAAAGCAGCCCCAGAACATAACAGAACCTCCTCCATGTTTCACAGTAGGAACAGTGTTCTTTTCTTGGTATGCTTCATTTTTGCGTCTGTGAACATAGCGCTGATGTGCCTTGCCAAAAAGTTACAGTTTTGTCTCGTCTGTCCATAGGACATTCTCCCAGAAGCTTTGTGGCTTGTCAACATGCAGTTTGGCAAATTCCAGTCTGGCTTTTTACCTCCGCCTAGGAGGTTATGTTTTCATCGGCGTTGGTTTGTCTGTCTGTCTGTTTCTTTGTCTGTCTGTCTGTTTGTTAGCAAGATAACTCAAAAAGTTATGGACGGATTTTCATGAAATTTTCACAGATTGTCAGAAATGGGGTATCCTGCAGATGATTAGATTTTGGTGGTGATCCGGATCACCGTCCACAAGAAAACTGCCATTACGCAAAATGCTATTTTCGTGAATAACTACTGAACCACTAATCCTATCATTGTCAATCCAATTGCTTGTCATATGTTTTCATGGTCAAGGAATCTGAAAACGTACACACAAACACTGTATGGGGGGGGACTGTGGCGCTTGGCAGAGGTCTGCGCTCTCCGAGTGCTTTTCTAGTTTATGATTTGTTTTCAACAGTGGTGTCCTCCTTGGTCGTCTCCCATGAAGTCCACTTTGGCTCAAACAACGACAGATGGTGCAATCTGACACTGATGTACCTTGACCTTGGAGTTCACCATGAATGTGTTTAGAGGTTGTTCTGGGCTCTTTTGTTACCATTCATATTATCTGTCTCCTCCTGCGGCCACATCCAGGGAGGTTGGCTACAGTCCCGTGGATCTTAAATTTCTGAATAATATGTGCAACTGTAGTCACAAGAACATCAAGCTGCTTGGAGATGGTCTTATAGCCTTTACCTTTAAACATGCTTGTCTATAATTTTCTTTCTAATCTCCTGAGACAACTCTCTCCTTTGCTTCCTCTGGTCCATGTTTAGTGTGGTACACACCATGTCACCAAACAGCACAGTGACTACTTGTCACCGTTTAAATAGGCCAACTGACTGATTACAAGTTTGTAGACACCTGTGATGTTAATTAGAGGACACATCTTGGTTGATCATGTCCCTATGGTCACATTATTTTCAATCTTTTCTAGGGGTACCATCATTTTTGTCCAGGCCTGTTTCATGAGTTTGTTATTTAAATAATTCTGTTGAACCACAATTCAAAAGCAGTGTCTGATTTTCATTGGTTAATTTTCATAGAATTTTTACCACTTTTGTCAGATTCAAGTTATTTCTGTGACCATTGTGGGTTTTTCCTTTCATTAACAGAGGGGTACCAACAATTTTGTCCATGTCTGTAGGTGATCATCTATGCATGGTAAGGTGCTTGAAAGCTGTGAATTTCATAGTTATTTCAAATACAGATATGAGTTCTTTCCAAGTTAAAACTTAAAGTGTACCTGTGGTGGTCGTGAAGACGCATTTGACTTGAAAACATTATGAAAAAGTATTTCTTATTTTGGTAAATAATTTTTGCCAGCCATATACCACCAGACATATATTCAAATAGGACCTTGGCCATGGGCAGCCAATGGAAACTGTGGGCGCAGCCATGACACATGCGGATGTGACGTCACTTCGTTGATACTCAACAGTCAATGCTCCGCCTGTATGAGAGACTAGGGTGCTGTTGTGAGTGTTTTTTTTTTTCCACAATATCTTTATTGAACCTTTTTTTTAACAAACAAACACCAACACTAAAGTACTACAAAAAAAAAAAAAAAAAGATGCACTAAAAACACCAACAACCACCAGCAAAATCAAATCTTCAACAATGCTCCTCTGTTTAGTCTAGACAATCCAATACATAAGTATACATATTATGTTCACCAGTTTGGAATTTACAAGGTCCACACACATCATTCACCTTCTTCTTCAAGAGTTATGTTTAAATTTTTTACATAATCAATAAAAGGTCTCCATATATTCTCAAACACAATTTCCTTTGATTTCAGTATATATGTTATTCTTTCTAATGGAAGGTTTGTTAACATCTGTCTTAACCACTGAGTCACATCTGGTCTATGAGTCTTTTTCCATAATAGTGCAATACATTTTTTGGCATTAAGCAAACTTTCCCATACACAATGAAATAGAGTTCCTTTACTTTCCATGCATTTTGTGCATGTATCTGTTGTGAGTGTTTTTATTCTATTATGGCTGAATTGTCGGACTCTGAGGAAGAATTTGTCCAACATGGCTACAGGTTTGAGCTAGAAAGGTCTTCTGAGGGTTAAAGTAACGAAGTGGTCCTCACACACAACGCAATTTCGTCTGAAATTATTCGTCTGTGCCCTGTTTCCGCTCCGATCTTCTGACAAGGTGAGCTGGGTTTGGGTACACAAAAAAAGTGTTTGTTTTTTTTTCGCTTATTATTCAGACATCCAAAGGCTTTACATTCCGCCATGTTGCGATATCCATATCGCATTGTATGTTTTTGTTTTTCCAAGAGCACCGAGTGTCTGCTGCTCTGTATATAGTTGTAGAATCATCTTCCGTGTTGCGGCAGTTAGGAGCTCAGATCACATGAGACAAGCCGCTGAATTTAAGCATTTATTTATTTATTTATCTACTCGTTTCAGTTCTGCATTTAATATGAACCCTGAGTTTGAAATAAACGTTTGAATTTTGGTCCTCATACAACACAACGCACTGTCTGCCGCTCTTTATAGCGGCGAGGGAAGAGCCGAATTAATCTGCCCTGTTGCGGCTGTTAACGACCTCAGATCAGACAATAGGACCCGCCGAATTTAAGCATTTATTTATTTATTTTCTACTCGTTTCAGTTCTGCATTTAATATGAACCCTGAGTTTGAAATAAACGTTTGAATTTGAATTTGAATATCCCCAAAGCCGCTGCACATCCGGGTACTCGAGGCTCAGCCAATACTGATCCAGATCGCGGTAGCCACGAAATTACGTCACAGGAAGCGTCCTGGAAGTCCATGTAGCCGCTAGTATGGCTGTATCCATGTTTTGCTGACATAGCTGAACCAGCACATCAGCAATGGATTTATATCAAATTGCTTTGAACGTGAATTTCAACTTAAACTTGAACTAGAACGTGAGACAGGGGCTCAATATAATATTTTTTCACGACCACCACAGGTACACTTTAAGTATTGTAGTGTTTCAGAATGAACATGAACTTGTTTTCTTTGTATTATTTGATCTAAAAGCAACATCTTTTTTTTGTTGTTTTGGCCAGTTGTCATTTTCTCTAAATAAATGTACCAAATGACAATATTTTGTCTTTGAATTTGGGTGAGTTGTTTTCAGTAGGTTAGATAATAAAACAAAATTGTTCATTTTACTCAAGCAAATACGTATAAATAGTAAAACCAGATAAAGTGATAATCTTGCAGCGGTCTCTTTGGGTCTTAATTTTTTCCAGAGCTGTATGCAATGATTATTTTCTGCACTAAACTGCTTTCAGAAATCTCTATGTGCTTCTGATGTTTGACAAAAAATTTCTCATACAAGTTAGGGCATTTATAGCCTGGTGCCAGTTTTAATAAAGCACATGTACAGTGGGGCAAAAAAGTATTTAGTCAGCCACCAATTGTGCAAGTTCTCCCAATTAAAAGATGAGAGAGGTCTCCAATTTTCATCATAGGTATACCTCAACTATGAGAGACAAAATGAGAAAAAAAAAAATCCAGAAAATCACATTGAAGGATTTTTAATGAATTAATTGGTAAATTCCTTGGTCAAATAAGTATTTGGTCACCTACAAACAAACAAGATTTCTGGCTCTCACAGACCTGTAACTTCTTCTTTAAAAGGCTCCTCTGTCCTCCACTTGTTACCTGTATTAATGGCACCTGTTTGAACTCATTATCAGTATAAAAGACACCTGTCCACAACCTCAAACAGTCAGACTCCAAACTCCACTATTGCCAAGACCAAAGAGCTGTCAAAGGACGCCAGAAACAAAATTGTAGACCTGCACCAGGCTGGGAAGACTGAATCTGCAATAGGTAAGCAGCTTGGTGTGAAGAAATCAACTGTGGGAGCAATTATTAGAAAATGGAAGACATTCAAGACCACTGATAATCTCCCTCGATCTGCGGCTCCACGCAAGATCTCACCCCGTGAGGTCAAAATGATCACGAGAACGGTGAGCAAAAATCCCAGAACCACACGAGGGGACCTAGTGAATGACCTGCAGAGAGCTGGGACCAAAGTAACAAAGGCTACATCAGTAACACACTACGCCGCCAGGGACTCAAATCCTGCAGTGCCAGATGTGTCCCCCTGCTTAAGCCAGTGCATGTCCAGGCCCGTCTGAAGTTTGCTAGAGAGCATTTGGATGATCCAGAAGAGGATTGGGAAAATGTCATATGGTCAGATGAAACCAAAATAGAACTTTTTGGTAAAAACTCAACTTGTCGTGTTTGGAGGAGAAAGAATACCATACCTACTGTGAAGCATGGGGGTGAAAACATTATACTTTGGGGCTGTTTTTCTTCAAAGGGACCAGGACGACTGATCCGTGTAAAGGAAAGAATGAATGGGGCCATGTATCGTGAGATTTTGAGTGAAAACCTCCTTCCATCAGCAAGGGCACTGAAGATGAAACGTGGCTGGGTCTTTCAGCATGACAATGATCCCAAACACACTGCCCGGGCAACGAAGGAGTGGCTTCGTAAGAAGCATTTCAAGGTCCTGGAGTGGCCTAGCCAGTCTCCAGATCTCAACCCCATAGAAAATCTTTGGAGGGAGTTGAAAGTCCGTGTTGCCCAGCGACAGCCCCAAAACATCACTGCTCTAGAGGAGATCCAAAATACCAGCAACAGTGTGTGAAAACCTTGTGAAGACTTACAGAAAACGTTTGACCTCGGTCATTGCCAACAAAGGGTATATAACAAAGTATTGAGATGAACTTTTGTTATTGACCAAATACTTATTTTACCGAGGAATTTACCAATTAATTCATTAAAAATCCTTCAATGTGATTTTCTGGATTTTTTTTTTTTTTCTCATTTTGTCTCTCATAGTTGAGGTATACCTATGATGAAAATTGGAGACCTCTCATCTTTTAAGTGGGAGAACTTGCACAATTGGTGGCTGACTAAATACTTTTTCCCCAATGTAACTGCCACATTTTTATTTCCATCTATTTTCTGTGTATTTTGTTGTTATTATGGTTGAGCGCCACCAGAGGGCGCTGTGGCGCAAGAGTAGGCCTTTGTATGCAGAGTTGAGGTTAATTGCATCAGAAGAAGCGATCTCTAGTGAGAAAAAGGAAGCATGATTAAAAGCATGGACTCTATGCTAAAATTTTAAGAAGATAAAGAAGATTAAAGGAAATAAGAAGAAAACCAAGGTTAATTCCTCTCTCGGTACTCAGCCAACGAGGTATTTTTTGTCCGTTTTATTTTGTTGAAGTAGTTTTATTGTCTTTATTGATTTATCCAATTATTGTTCTGACATATGGCATAGAAATAGAAAATCTAGTAGTGTCTCCTCTAGGGATGGGCATTCGGTGAAATTTTCTTCACCGATCGTCGGGAGAATTAATGATTAATAATCAGTTAATCATTAACATTTTTAGGTAGGTAACAAGGCAGGTAGACTACATTAGAACATCAGGTATCAGCACGGAGAGCCGCACAACTCAAATCCACCTCTCTCTCTCAAATCCCTCTCTCTGTGTTCGCTGTTCTCGTGTTGGCTCGGGAATCTCGCAAGCTGATTGGCCGAGACGTTTCACCCCACAAGCTGATTGGCCGAGACGTTTTACCCAGCTTCTGTCCCTGCCGAGCGGCCACCCAACAAACAAAGACCGCATTCATTGCTCTATCGCTCGTGTTGCTTAGTCTAGCTGCGTGGAACTTTTTGCTGTTCTCTTGTAACATTTTGTGCGAAATAGTCTTCCCGTCGAGCCACTACGCCGCCTCCTGCAGCTTCCCTCGACGATCCTGCGCCTCTAGCACCTGAGGAGCAGTAAAGCTCTCATTAACCTGTGCAGTAAATCATTTTCATCTTGAGTTATGTATCTTGTTATAAGAATAAAAGAGTTCTAAAAACATATTTATGTACACTTTATTTACATCTACGTATGTATGTACACTTACACACACACACACACACACGTGTGTGTGTGTCTTCTACCGAATCTTCATGACCTTCTCAAAAAAGTTTCTGAAAAAAAAAAAAAAAGAATCTTCACGACCGCCATCACTCAGCGCGCAACCACTGTTGGCGGTTTCTTTTCAGTGTATTGCTGTGCTATTTTCATTTATTCTCTATTAAAAATGGCTTCGCATAATAAGGGTGTTCCATGGACCAATAAGGAGGTGCAGTGTCTTTTATCAGGCTTGGATGAGTGGTGTTCAAATGATACATCATTTGTGTTGTCGATGAGGTATATTTGTATGCTGCATTGCAGTGACTGCAGTACACCTGGTCATTTTTTAAATTGAAATGGTCCCACGCAACACTTCGCCGTAACCGCTTCATGATTTGGCGATTGCCCTACGGAAGCTCGCATGTATCAACTGAGGCACGCCAGGGTGCGGCGATGGTGTAATGTTGCCCCCTGGTGCCCAAATTTTGCCAGTGGCACAGTTAAATGCATTGCATTGTTTGAGGATGGCCGTGCACTAGGCCTAATAACCTCGGATTGTTTAAAAAAAAAACGGTTTGTCGACGAAAATGAACTTCCTCGGTGAAATTCTTAATGATCAATTATCGGTTAATCGGTAAATTATGCCCATCCCTAGTCTCCTCATAACCCTGTACTGTCAGACCATTGTCTGTAAACCTTTGATTTTACTATTTCTGACTATTTGGCTCCTAAAGAAAAATATTACTACAGCAGATGCCTCTCAGATGATGTTACCAAATTTATGCAGATTGTCTCCTCTATGCCATGTGTCAACACAACAGAAATACGCTATAGACAGCTTGCTCCTTCTGTAATTTATAGCATGGTAGAGAGTGCTACGGCTTCTCTGCATCAGACTTTAGACATGGTGGCCCCTTTAAAAAAGAAAAAGTCTAATTAGAGATTTAACTCCTTTGTTCAACACAGAAACTCATAGCTTAAAACAGAAGACTCGTCAGTTAAAAAGAAAATGGCGTTCCACTAATTTAGATGAAATCTATTTAGCTTGGAGAAATCATCTTTTAATTTATAAAAAATCTCTTAGAAAAGCTAGAACAAGTTATTATTCTGCATTAATAGAAGAGAACAAGAATAATCCCAGGTTTCTTTTCAGCACTGTGGCCAGGCTGACAAAGAGTCAGGACTCTGTCTATCCTAGCATTCCCTTAGAGCTTACTAGTCAGGACTTTATGAACTTTTTCAATAATAAAATTTCATCTATCAGAGATAAAATCAGTCAGATTCTTCCCACCGTTAACTTAAATACAGTAATTACTACAACTCCTTCAATTAATATCTGTTTGGATGAGTTTACTCCAATTGACCTTTTAGAGTTAGATAAAATAATTTCCTCATCCAAGCCTTCAACTTGTCTTTTAGACCCTATTCCTACCAGGTTATTTAAAGAAGTCTTCCCATTTATTGGTAGCTCTATTCTTCAAATAACACAGGGTTACAAAAATATATTTTTTTTTTGTAAGTTGTCTGTTTTTTTCAACTGATTTAAGACAATTTTGCACTGCTGAATCCGAAAATGACATCCATTTCTCTCAATCAGGTGCTAAGTACATGTAAATTGAATG
Source organism: Pholidichthys leucotaenia (assembly GCA_020510985.1). Classification (NCBI taxonomy): domain Eukaryota; kingdom Metazoa; phylum Chordata; class Actinopteri; order Cichliformes; family Pholidichthyidae; genus Pholidichthys; species Pholidichthys leucotaenia. The sequence goes on along the minus strand of CM035848.1, from coordinate 109,190,233 downwards.
TTACGTCATCATTGTTCAAAATTCTGAGAATTTCAATACATAAAAAGAATTTTGCATCATATAAAGCAAAAATGCCCGTACATGTAAACAAAAACATAAAAAACATGTGGCCATAATTCAAAAAGTTGACCTGATTGAGCAAAACCAATGTGGTTTTTGGATTCAGCACATCAAAACTGTCCTAAATCAGCTTAAAAAAAAAAAAAAAAAAACTGACAATAAATTTGGTGTTGACCAGTGATATACAGTGATCCCTCACTTATCGCGGTTAATGGGTTCCAGAACCGACCGCGAAAAGTGAAAAACCGCGAAGTAGCGTCACCCCTAATCACGTCACCCATAAATAATATGTACGTTCATTTTCTCATTCTCTCTCTCATATGATACGTGTGTGTGTGTGTGTGTGTGTGTGTGTGTAAGTGTACATACATACGTAGATGTAAATAAAGTGTACATAAATGTGTTTTTACAACTCTTTTATTCTTATAACAAGATACGTAACTCAAGATGATGATTTACTGCACAGGTTAATGAGAGCTTTACTGCTCCTCAGGTGACGCCTCATCGTCAGGTGCTAGAGGCGCAGGATCGTCGAGGGCAGCTTCCGATAGAGCTGGAGAAGCTGCAGGAGGCGGCGTAGTGGCTCGACGGGAAGACTATTTCGCACAAAAAGGCACAAGAGAACAGCGAAAAGTACCACGCGGCGAGACTAAGCAACACGAGCGATAAAGAACAATGAATGCGGTCTTCCTTCGCTGGGTATGGGCACTCGGCAGGGAGAGAAGCTGGGTAAAACGTCTCGGCAAATCAGCTTGCGAGATTCCAGAGCCGAGCCAACACGAGAACAGCGAACAGAGAGGTGGATTTTGAGTTGTGCGGGCTCTCCGTGTTGATACCTGATGTTCTAATGTAGTCTCCCTGCCTTCTGCTAGCGCCCGCCCATTTTTTCTCAATTTTGAATTTTTGATGAATATTTTTGAAAAATCCGCGATGCACTGAGGGCGCAAAAGGTGAGGCGCGAAATAGCGAGGGATCACTGTAGTCTGGTCAGATGAGACCAAAATTGAACTTTTTGGATGCCACAACACACAGCATGTTTGGAGGAAAAATGGCACTGCACATCAGCCCCAAAAAAACCACACCAACAGTGAAGTTTGGAGGTGGGAGCATCATGGTGTGAGGGCATTTTTCATCACATGGTACAGGCAGACTTCATATAATTGAAGGAACGGTGAATGGACAAATGTACAGTGACATCCTAGATAAGACTCTGTTGCCATCTGCCAAGATGCTGAAGATGAAACGAGGGTGGACATTTCACTAAGACAATGATCTCAAACACACAGCCAAGGAAACTCTCAACTGGCTCCAGAGAAAGAAAATAAAGCTGCTAATAAATTTGGTGTTGACCAGTGTAATGAATTCTTCATTAACATTAGGCCATGTACTGCAGGCTTTTAAAACTGCTGTAATTAAACCCTTACACAAAAAGCCAGTGCTGGATCCAGGAGTTTTAGCTAACTATAGACCAATCTCTAATCTGCCTTTCATTTCAAAAATCTTAGAAAGAGTTGTTGCTACGCAATTATTTGACCACTTGCAGGGAAATGGTTTATTTGAAGAGTTTCAATCTGGGTTTAGAATCCATCATAGTACTGAAACAGCCTTAGTGAAGATTACTAATGACCTCTTTATCACATCTCATAATGGACTTGTTTCTGTACTTGTCCTTTTAGACCTTAGTGCAGCTTTTGATACTATCGATCATAATATTCTACTTGATAGATTAGAACACTATGTTGGACTTAATGGAACTTCGTTGCAGTGGTTTAGATCTTATTTATTTGATAGGTTCCAGTTTGTTCATGTCAGTAATGAGTTTTCTTTCAACTCAAAGCTCAGTCATGGAGACCCACAGGAATCTGTGCTCGGCCCTACTCTTTTTAGTTTATATATGCTTCCGTTAGGTAACATTATTAGAAAGCACTGTATACATTTTCATTGTTATGCAAATGATACACAACTATACCTGTCAATGAAGCCAGATGATAGTAATCAATTAGCCAAGCTAGAAGCCTGTCTTAAGGAAATCAAAGCTTGGATGACTTGTAATTTCCTGCTATTAAATTCAGATAAGACTGAAGTCATTCTTGCTTTCCAAATCAAACTTAGTTTTGATGCGGTTACTCTTTCTCTTAATAGTTCTGTGAGGAACCTTGGAGTTATTTTTGATCAAGATTTGTTTTTCAATTCACATATTAAATTTGTTTCTAAGACTGCCTTCTATCATTTGCGTAGTATTGCCAAGATTAGGAGCATCTTGTCTCAGAGTGATGCTGAGAAACTGATCCACGCTTTTTTTTTTTAGCTCTAGATTAGATTATTGTAACTCTTTATTATCAGGTTGCCCTAAAACATCTTTAAAAAGTCTTCAGTTGATCCAAAATACTGCAGCAAGAGTTTTAACAGGTACTAGAAAGAGAGATCATATCTCTCCGGTTCTGGCCTCCCTTCATTGGCTTCCCATAGACTTTAGAATTAAGTTTAAAATCCTTCTCCTCACTTACAAAGCACTAAACAATCAGGCCCCTTTTTATTTAAAAGATCTGATACTACCCTATTATCCTAACAGAGCACTACACTCCCAAAATGCTGGATTACTTGTAATACCTATAATCTCCAAAAGTACAATGGGAGGCAGAGCCTTCAGTCATCAAGCTCCTCTCCTGTGGAACCAGGTGCCAATCTGGATTCGGGAGTCAGACTATCTCTGTTTTTAAGAATAGGGTTAAAACCTTCCTTTTTGATATAGCCTACAATTAGGGAGGGATCATGTGTCTCTGAACCCTCCCTTAGTTATGCTGCTAATAGGTTTAGACAGCCGGGGGACCTCCAATAATGCACTGGGCTTCACTCCTTTCTTCACTCTCAATGAAATATTTTTTTTTTTTGCTGGTCATTAACATCTGTTTGTTCTCTCCCATAGATTGAGTCCCCATCGTGCTGTTTGCTCTCTACATGTCTGTTCTTTTCATCTTCTCTATCCCCTCACCCCCCAGCCAGTCTCAGCAGATGACTGCCCCTCCCTGAGCCTGGTTCTGCTGGAGGTTTCTTCCTGTTAAAAGGGATTTTTTCCTCTCCACCGTCGCCAAGTGCTTGCTCACAGGGGATCGCCTGATTGCTGGGGTCTTTCTGCAATTGTGGGGTTTCCCCTACAGTTGAAAGTGCTATGAGATGACTGTTGTTGTGAAATGGCGCTATATAAATAAAGTTGAATTGAATTGAATAAAGAAGATTAAAGGAAATAAGAAGAAAACCAAGGCTAATTCCTCTCTCGGTACTCAGCTACACAAGGTATTTTTGTTTTATTTTGTTGAAGTAGTTTTATTGTCTTTATTGATTTATCCAATTATTGCTATTTTTCTTTAAGCTAATTATTGTCTTGTCTGTTTTTTAGTTTTCACTGTGTGTTTATAAATCTATACCAAGATGGATTGAATAAATTCATCTGTTGAGGAAACCACCTGTGTCTGTCGGTACCTGGAGGAATTATAGTACAGACTAGCTGAAATACAGTGTGTGAAAGGATTAATCTTATTGTCATATTGGTCGTAAAATTTGTACCACTGGAGCATGCAGTGACCCAGTGGTTTGGGACACATTCTGTGGGATAACGTTGCTCACCCACGGTGGTCCCTGATTAATGTCACAGCCAGGGCAGTCTTTCCTGTGTGTCTCTCCCCTGCTCTTCATCCCATTTTATCTCTCTTGACATGAATCTTTCATTCATTCATCTTCTTCCGCAAAAACAAAAATTAAAAACTATATTCCTATTTGAATAAATATATTTTCCTTCAAAAAATAATTATTTCATTATCAATACAAATTTATATTATGAAAATATGAATGATGTGGTGAGGTAAGTGTTAGATTTTCCCATTAACAATGAGCAGCACGGACATGATTGTACAGGCACGGATGATGTCATCACGCCATGCCTATATTGAGGGACTGATGGTGGGAGACTTTAGCTGCGTTCCAATCGCCCAATAGTATATTCCGAAGTGGACTATCTGCCATATTAACTGAGATTCCAAATCAAAAGGAGCGAGCGGTCTTCATTTCAAAGGGAACTGAGAACTGTACAGGGAAGAAGTGAACAACGGTACATCACTTCACTGGTAGTTGACAAGAAGATTACCAATAAGCCATTGCGCCTCAAATACGAGTAAAACAAACTACTGTTGCTAACGTTATCAACAAGCTAAACTGATGTTGGTTATTGTTTATACCAACTGATTGTAATAAAAATATATTTGTATTAATATTTTATTTAGGAAATATAAATTATCCACCAGAGTATCAGTACGCATCTGTGGTTTCTGTGGTAACGCGCGGAGGAGGGAGCCGACGGTTACAGGGTGTTTCAAATGGAGAAATTTTGTGAAGGGCAGTTAACTTCACTGATATTCCCTGAGAACGGAGCAGGGAATACAGTTGAAGTACACTGTGGATCGGAACGTGGCTTGCCTCTTTGGTGCTCTGCCTCTATTCATAGTTTTCGATCACGTGACTTCTGACAGGGTCGAATAAGATCACCTGCCATGTTGGGGGGGATAATCAATGCAATGGAGCAATGGAACAAAATATGTGAAAACATCCAAAATTTATAATGAAACTCTTGATAATGACAGACAGCGGTATGATGACAAATTAGTTTTAATAGAGAAGCAGGCTCCCTATCTCATTCCAAAGCAAAACTGGCCAAAAGACATTAAGTGGGCTAGCATCACCTATCCAGACATGTACAAAGCTAAATATATTTCTTGATCTTCATAACAGTTATCATGCATGTTTATCCACATCAGCCCATAAATTATTCACAGAGACTTCAACTTAATTTCTCCTGTTTGTTTTTCTCTGTTTTTGCTGATATATATATATATATATATATATATATATATATATGTGATCCAATTTGATTTAGCATTAGCTAAAGGCTGGCTTCATTCAGCACACTCACCTGTCCAGGTGCTTTCAGATGAAGTTAGTCATCGTTGTTTTGGTGTCTAATCATTATCCTTCATTGTTAACAAGCAGTTGATTTGTAGACTCCCAACTACTTGTAATAATCCTCAAAGCCACAGGATAATTATCCGGTGTTCTGACATTTTGGCATCAGAACAGCAAACCTTGGGTTACTACTCCGTTATTTTCTTCAGTTGTTGTTCAGAAGAATTAAGACTTCCCAAGCGAGCGACACTGTTGAATGTTGGTGAAATCTGGATCTCAGTGTCGTTCTCGAAAAGCCTTAACTCCAGCTAAGGTTAGCTTTAGCAGCTAGCTTGTTCCAGCATGGAGTGTCTCAGCTTTGCTGGTTTCCTGCCAGCAGCCTCAAGAATAAAGTTGTTGTTTTTCTCCTCTTTGGAGCCTTCTTTCATCAGAAAGGAAACAGGAGGTGAGCAGGATCCAGGTGTGGTGAACACACTTCACCCTGGGTCCCTGTACCGAGGTCTAATCAGCTGGAATGATTAGAAGCACCTGCATAGCTGAGTGGGAGGAGACATTTTCTGTCTCAACTGTGTGGACACAGCTGATTTTACAGACTGCAGTCAAAGGTAAAAATATGACAAGGAGTATGGAGGGCTAAACAGTGGTTTAGACCTTCATAATATCCTGTAGCTTGAAAGTGTGATACTTAAGTTGGCTCAGACAGATCCCAGTTAAGTCCCGTTAGACAAACAAGTATGTTTGTTTAGCTGTGTGTGTGTGTGTGTGTGTGTGTGTGTGTGTGTGTGTGTGTGTGTGTGTGTGTGTGTGTGTGTGGCTGGAAGCAGCTGAGCTGATCAGAACAGGGAGCTTATGAATCTGTGAAAATGTCCAGAGCATCACAGACTCTAACAATATTATTAGTCAGTTATTTCTACAAACCTATAACAAAATGGTCAGAGCACCCACAAGTTGGAATACAAGGAAGGTGCCAAGTCAGCTCTACTAATATTAATACGAGAAAGCCAAATTCTCAGTTTCTCTGACAGTTCCCGAGTTGACTTGCCTTGGTTCTAAATAATTGCAGGTAATCAATAAAACAACACTTTCTCCTTCCCACCAGTGTTTGTACAACCAATTATTCCACAGTAGTGCATTATATTTACATAATTTTCGGCTTTAATGAAATAGAATCACCCCCTGCAGCTTCGTTCCCAACATGGCCACCCATACAGCGACTGGCAGCTGTGTGACATCATCTTAGAACTATGAATTGTCATGGTCGTGAGCGCGCGCCCCCTCCTTCCCATTGTTTCCTTCCTCAGGTCACCAACACACCTGGGTGAGGAGACGCACCTGCTGCATTTTATCAGCCAGCATTTAAAAGGAGCATGTCTTCAGTGTGCCGATGCTGGCTCATCTGGGTATACTGCCGGAGCAGAGTCCTATTGAAGCAAGCATTATTTTCTGAAGGTGTAGTTTCTGTACTCACTTCTCTTTTCTCCTTTCCAGGTTGCTGCCACTGTGCAGGTGCATCTCTGGGGACTGCATGCGCTCAGTCCCCATCATCTCCACTCAGCTGCAACCATTCTCCACCTGGTCAGGCACCACTGACTCCACCAACTTCACCCTCCTAGTTCTCCTTATTTCCCCACTAAGTGGCAGTTTGGCTCCCCCATTTTCCCTGTCTCCATTCCTCCTCTCACAGCTCTTGTTCTCTCTCCACAGGTTGCTTCCTCTGGTGAGTGACATTTTCCACAAGCTGTGCTTTACTTTGACATTTAATAAACTCCTCAAACGTGTGTTTGTGTTCTCAATTGTCCTTCTGTTGCTGCATCGTGTGTGTGGGCTGTCTGTAATTGGTAATCATGACATGAATTGAACACCAGCCTGTACCTACTCCCAGTTAGCATAATAGTGATTTTACTGTAAGACGTGCTGTTAGCAGAGTTTGTTAATAAAGTCATTGTTAGTACAGCTACTGCCTCCACTGTACTAATTCCCAGACATACTGTAACAGTAAGTGGTTTTTTTCTGTAAGTTAAAAATATGAATAACTTCTTGACTGTTTGTCACTGTTGCTTTACTTTGACTCAATAACTCCTAATTTCATTGTTAAATCATTTCAGTCTTGTCATTGTCTACACCGAAATGTTAGAATAAAACCATAGAAAAATAGACAAAATAATTGCATACGCATATAAATTGTCATTATATGACATGAAGTTATGTCTGAGAAAACTGCACAAAAATCATCAAAAAAAGGAAAATTTTAATTTTTTGCATTATTGCAGCTTTTGTTAACACATCATGAAACAGTTAACACATAAAATGATATTTCCTTTAGATGGAACCAGTCTTAATAATCAAAGAGGACAAATTTCCAGTGGATGTTATTTGTGCCATTACATTGTAGTTTATTAATTCACTATGAAATTGTCAAAGCTTTTCTTACCTCAGTCACACAGTGGTGATTGCTTTTCTAATCTGAGCAATTTCACTGTCTGAGAGAAAATAGGAGGATGAAATATGTTTGAATAGCATAATCTCATATTACATTTTAAAATATAGTAGAAACTTTGATGGGTGTGGGGGGAAAAAAATCATTGCTGATTGCAGCCTGCAGTTTAAAGCATTTCTAAGGTCATACCAGGTGGAGTAATATTTAGGCCCTACTGTGGCTGAAAATTACAATAATGAATTAAGCAATTAATTGATTCAGTTATTTAGTCAATGGTTGGAAACAAGTTATGTTCATTACAGTTCCAAGGTAATATTCATTAATCAAAATGCAGATTGAACAATGCGTTCAAAATTGTTATTTTTATTCAGTGGCATATTAACTTGCAGAAAAAAATACATCAAGAACAGAGCACATGATGTAACTCTTGAAGAAATATATAGGATGTTTTTCTTGTACTCCTGTGGACTGCCACCTTGTCATGGTGGGTTTGTGTGCCCTAATGATCCCAGGAGCTATGTTTACAGGGGAAACTTGTCCAATGGCCATGCCCGGTGGCAAGCCATGTCCTTTCTAGTGTTTATATATACTGTATCTATGGCTGCTAAGGAAGTCACAGCCAATAGCATAACTGGGTTGATGTCACATGTTTCTATCAAGCCATTGGGGCAACAGTAAGTGCGACACCTACAGGCCAGGAGGTCAGAATGTTGTCTGTCCTTTAACACATGGGTCTGCCCTCCAGTGGGTTCACCACCTGCAGGAGGGATCATGTAGGCGTGGTGCTATGTAAATCAAGCTGCGGCTGTTGGGGACTGGTTAATCATCTAATCATGATTATGTCTGGAAGCAGGCCCCAGCTGATACGTTCTGTGTGTTTAAGGTTAGCTTTAATAAACAAACTAGCAACACGTGGCACACACAGGAACAAGCTAACAACAGCTAACTGGAGTGAGGTACAGGCAGAGACAGGCTAGAGGCGCAGTGCCCCAAAAAAGGCAGCGACTCCCGTCGTTAGCCCTTTAATGTATCCACAGCATGGTGACATCATCACATCCATGGCACTTAAGGTGGTATTAGCAGTATGCCACATTTACCTCCCCCTTGGAAGAAAAACAGAGCTACTGGTGATGGTTTCACCTTAGCTGGGTGTAGCGATGCAGTGGCATACAGCTACACAGCACAAACATGACCAGAACCATTTCATGTAACGTAGCATAGAGCTAGCTAACAAACATGCATGGCCTGGCTATTGGCAGGTGATATAATCACGTGGTGTACACATGTATACGGCAGTATACTGTTACCAGTGCTGTGGCTAACATAAGCATGATGTTAAGTGCTACATTTAGCTGATGTTTACCCAGCGTTCGGGTGCACATATTTGTCTGATGTCAGTAGCACAATATGGTTGATTAGCTTCTAGACCCAAACCATAAACCACTTCAGGTTCCATACACCATAACCATTACTTACTAAGCCATTATATGAACCTGGGCAACCGGGTAGACTGCCGGTAAAACCCTGCATGGTTGAGTGGATCATGCTTCCACTTGTATCAACCATGCTCTGTTTAAACATTTTTCAAAAACAGTCATTTTCTTACTGTCCAACCTCAGGGGCCTCAAGCAAGCCTGCAGTGGGCGGTCTGAAGCTCCTGTGGTGGCTCCGGTTCTACAGGGTTCTGCTCGGTGTATGATGGGAAGCGGGGAGTAGCTGTATCCACCTCTGAGTGCGGAGGACTCGAGCTGTCGTCGGCCAAGCTGAATTTACGGCTGGGTCGGCACGCTTTGGTGCTCTGCTGTCCCGTGGCATCTACCTTGGGGCCCTCCTGAGAAGATGTGGGGTCGAAAGGCTCAGCAGCCAGGGCAACAGTCTGTACCGACGGAGCTGACTGTGCGGAGCGCAGGCCAGGGCCTGCTAGCTGTGATGCTAACTGGGCAGCCTCTTCTAGCTCTAGCTGGGATGCTATCTCCAGTGCTTCGGTCAGCGTCAGACCGTTTGGCGCTGTCATTAACTTCTCCCACAGCTTTGGATTCGTGGTGTGTTCAACCAACTTGTCTCACACAAACTCGTCTTCCAAGCGTCCAAACCCGCATGCACTAGCCAAACAGCAGAGGTCAGCAACAAATTGCTGGACCAACTCACCCACTTGCTGTCGGTGCTGGCAAAACTTGATTCATCGAGCCATCACACTCTCGGGGTCCACAAAATGTACGGCTAACAATGCGACACATTCGTTGTAGGAATCTGCTGGTCCCAGTGTTCTAAAGACACATCATCCCTCGCTGCCGAAGCTGCAAATCAGCATGGCGCAGCCTAGCTTTGCTAGCATTAACCAGGCCGATGGCACACACAAACGTCTCGAACAATCCATGCCAGTGAGGCCAAGGAATGGGCGGCTCGCCTGGCAGGGTGAGGAACGGTGGTAGAGTTGTCAACAATGCATCCATACTTCAGGAAAATTATCAATTTTCCTATGAAAGTCCAATTTTTCTCCTCGTTGTTATGTCTGGATGTAGGAACCAGCAGACACGTTCTGTGTGTTGAAGGTTAGCTTTAATAAACAAGCTACCAACACATGGCACATACAGGAACAAGCTAACAACAGCTAACTGGAGTGAGGTACAGGCAGAGGCAGGCTAGAGGCAGACCCCCCCCTCCCCCCCAAAAAAGCAGTGACTCCCACCGTTAGCCCCTCAACTAGGCCACCACTCCAGGCCTAGTTGATAGAGCATCTGCCTCACAACTGGGAGGTTGGGGGTTCAAGTTCCGGCTGGGTCATACCAAAGACCATATAAAAATGATTCTTCCCGCCTTCTAGCTTGGTGCTCATCGTAATAGAATGGGGTAAGGAGAAGTTGTTTGTGCCGGTGCCTTGCATGGCAGTGACTCCTCCGATTCTAGATGTGATTAACACTGTAGATAGAAGAAACGTAATTTTGTTCTACTGTACATGATTGGCTGTATGGACTGAATGACAATTAAAGTTGGCATCTGGCTTCTTCTGGCTTAATAGAGAATAGGCATTGATGTCATACCGCGCTGAATTCTGGGCCGTTATTGTCATGCTCTGGCTTCTTTGCTTACCTGTAGTCTAGGCAACTGCTAACATGAACAGACATACATTTGATGCAACGCAGCACACAGAAAATTAAAATTCCTTATTCAGAGAAGCTGAATAAGGAAGCAAAGGAACGCTACCTCTAAAAGATTTAAGAAATAAACGGGATTGATTGATATGAGGACAAGAAATGGACCACAGATCTCGACCAACTGCCTCAAGTCACACTGTCAGATGTGTTTGCCTATCTGGTTTGTGGGGTGAGTGCATAAACCCATGAGCAATTTAAAAACTATAAATCATTAGAGGCTCATATTCAATTAACCAATGGATGTGTCCAGCCACCTCAAATATTCTGGGTGAACAACCAGAAAATCGTTGTTTAACACAAAGGTAAGCAATCATTGTTTCTACAAAGTCGAAATACATCAAGATTAATGTCTAGCGTACCCCAAAATTATTTCAAACATATGAGTAATGCTCTTTGAACCCATGTGTAACTTATTGAACAGGTTTCTAACTTACAGTTACCATATAATGGCATATTTGCAGCGTTGGTTCACAGGAAAAACCCATACAGCGCTCTACTGCTGCCTGCAGTGTACACACACACACACACACACACACACACACACAGAGCACTAAACACACATACTTGTTCGTATAATGAGAACTGTTGGGAATGTGTCTGAGGACTTTCAAGCTACAGGATAAAGATTTTGACCTTTTACTGCAGTCTGTAACATCAGCTGTCCAGTCTTCTGATAAATATGCCAAAATGTCGGAACACCGGAGGAGGTGGATCCAATCAGCTGATTGTGCTGGCACCAGAAAAAAAAAAACAGTATAATTAGCTGCTATAAAAACATCCTAAATCAGGACAGTGACGTTTTTATAGTCACCTGAAAGAGGAGAATCTGCTTAATTTAATTATACCAAACAGTCTATGGACTTCAGTCACCAGCTGATATTAAATCCATGCGTAATGAAGACAAGTAATCACAACTTCAAGGAAAATCAAAGAAAATCAGCAACACCGAAAAGCTCCCATTAAAAAAAGAACTGCTCCAGATTAGCAAGAGAAATTGGGAATAGCAGAGATGATGTGGGGAAATTATTTGATTTTGCCCTGTGTGTTTTTACACATTATTGAGAGATGACAGAGAGTCGTGGCTGAGGTGCAGCCAAAGGCATGGCGCACAAGACAGCTACTCTGGAGACGGGATGTCTTTCTGCACTTCTAAATACTTTTTAAATCACAACTTACCTTGGTGAAAATGCAGTGAACACACGACCATGTGTGCAGGAATATTGTCGGAGTTGATGTCTTTCCTTCTGACCGCTGCAATCCATTCCATCCCATGCCTCTTTTTTAGCTCAGAGACCCGATTCTCTCCACTTTTCTTCCAAGTCAGGAAGTTAAAAAAGCGTACGCCGTTATGAATCTTTTCCCACGCCAGTCATGAGAGCAGTTGTTGTATTTGATAACGCAGCAGAACCAACGTTGCATGGTATTCGGAGGAATAATAATGTGATTGAAAGGACCACACTGGAAATAAGTGTTTTCACTTTCTTGTGTCATCCTGGATTTTGTATGATGTTTTATAGGTATATTTATGTTTCCTATGTTTGAATAACATATTCAGTGTCATTTTAATAAGGCTGTGTGTCCACAGGGAAAGTAAAATATGCTCTCAGCCTATTTTCCTGAGCGCTTTTCATGCGCTTATTAAAAAAAGCACTCTGCCCGGTATCCTGGCAACTGCCTGACCTGTCACTCAAAGCGTGCAAGGGATTTCAGAGATTTTGCTCTGAAACGCTCCACTCACTGGACTAAATCACATCAAACTTGTAAGAAAATACACATCCCTCCAAGCTTTGGCTATTAAATATTGATCGTGGTGTACTTTTAGGCTGATTCTGATCAGCTGGTGAGGAAAGTGTACAGCTGATGACTGCTGCAGCACTCCAAAACTTGAACTTTTTTCAGCTTTCAGCACCATGAGCGCAGTGACAAAATATGCTGACTGCTGAGAGCATTTTTGCGCCGAGGGCACTGAGCGCATTAAACACCAGATTACACAGAAAATGAATAGAAAATAGTCGCCCACAGCAGAAAAAATGCATTTGGTGGGCACGCAGCCTAACTGCATTCATTGCTCACTACTAAGCACAGACAGGCAAAACACTTTTCCTACAATTCCTTGTGGTTTTTTCATCTAGTGACGTCATGCACCCATTCTTAATATACCCACGGTGTGGTGACACCATCACATGAATGCGTCCCCTCGTCCGTGGCACTTAAAGTGGTATTAGCAGTATGCCACAATGATGCTTTCTAATATCTCCCTCTTGAAATGTTTTGGGTTTGTCCCACTGGTAGGAGACCTTGGGGTGGTCCTAGGGCATGCTGGAAAGATTATGTCTCTGGGAAGGCCTTGGTATCCTCCCTGAAGAACTGCATGGGTTGGCCGGGGATGGGATAGTCTGGGCTCCCCCGCTTAGACTGCAGCCTCCAGGAACCAGAATTCCCAGCAAGCTGTGGAAGATGGATGGACAGGTTTTCTTATAAAGATGAGCTATTCTTGCCAGATGGCTATGGCTTAAACTTGAATCTAAGATGTCATGCAGGCACTTTTGTGCTCCAGCAAGAGAAAACAAGGCAAACTTCACTTCCTGGCTTGCATGTTCAGTTGTGTACAGAATTAACACTAGATGGGGTTGTTGTCAAACGGTAGAGTATCAGCTCCCTCCTCCAAAAATGTGTTCACTCCATATATCTGTTTTTTTTCTTCTCTGATCATGGCGAAGGAAGAAGGAGGGAGATTTTAGATGCTTCAAATAAGTGTTAATTACTTCCACCGGTGAAATCTGCATCACATGTTTGGTGTATTCATTAATTACTGAGGAAACCAATTTGGTGTTGTGCCAGTTCATAGGGTCAGGTCAATACAAGAAAATGCTCATTGAATTTGTTTGTACATCAGAGCATCAGGAAGATTAGCTGTTTCCATCCTGTTATGTCTCATTCAGCCAGATGGATCAGTGCCAGCCCACACATTCACAGCAGTGCTGCTTCATTGTCAGACCTTCTGTGATGTCAGTTATCAGGTTTGCTTTCAAACGCTAAATTAAAGTTGAAATGTAATAAGGGTTTATTATTCAGCAGCTGGAGTACCTCATTATTTAACATTTCCACTCTCTGGCACATTAAGCACTACCCAATTGCAGTTTACTAAAAGATGAGTTTATTTCTTGGCAACTGAACCAATAAAACTAAATTAAAAATTACAAAAATATTACCAAGAATGAAAGAGGACCCAGAGACCAGGGAAGATATAAGGAACAAATTAAATACCTGTGGTTAATAAGATATGTTCAAATTTTGGGGAAAAAAAAAACACTCAATGAAACACACAGCCTTATAAATATTTAATGAGATGTGTGTACTGTATGTTTGTCACTGACAAGAATCTGACAAAAGTGGTAATAAATAAAAATTCTATGAAAATTAACCAATGAAAATCAGACAATGCTTTTGAACTGTGGTTCAACAGACTTACTTTAAAAAATAAACTCATGAAACAGGCCTGGTCAAAAATGATGGTACCCCTAGAAAAGATTGAAAATAATGTGACCATAGGGACATGTTCAACCAAGATGTGTCCTCTAATTAACATCACAGGTGTCTACAAACTTGTAATCAGTCAGTCGGCCTATTTAAAGGGTGACAAGAAGTCACTGTGCTGTTTGGTGACATGGTGTTTACCACACTAAACATGGACCAGAGGAAGCAAAGGAGAGAGTTGTCTCAGGAGATTACAAAGAAAATTATAGACAAGCATGTTAAAGGTAAAGGCTATAAGACCATCTCCAAGCAGCTTGATGTTCCTGTGACCACAGTTGCACAGATTATTCAGAAATTTAAGATCCACGGGACTGTAGCCAACCTCCCTGGACGTGGACGCAGGAGAAGGCGGATAATACGAATGGTAACAAAAGAGCCCAGAACAACCTCTAAACACATTCATGGTGAACTCCAAGGTCAAGGTACATCAGTGTCAGATCGCACCATCCGTCGTTGTTTGAGCCAAAGTGGACTTCATGGGAGACGACCAAGGAAGACACCACTGTTGAAAACAAATCATAAAAAAGCCAGACTGGAATTTGCTAAACTGCATGTTGACAAGCCACAAAGCTTCTGGGACAATGTCCTATGGACAGACGAGACAAAACTGGAACTTTTTGGCAAGGCACATCAGCTCTATGTTCACAGACGCAAAAATGAAGCATACCAAGAAAAGAAAACTGTCCCTATTGTAAAACATGGAGGAGGTTCTGTTATGTTCTGGGGCTGCTTTGCTGCATCTGGCACAGGGTGTCTTGAATCTGTGCAGGGTACAATGAAATCTCAAGACTATCAAGGTATTCTAGAGAGAAATGTGCTGCCCAGTGTCAGACAGCTTGGTCTCAGTTGCAGGTCATGGGTCTTGCACAGGATAATGACCCAAAACACACAGCTAAAAACACCCAAGAATGGCTAAGAGCGAAACATTGGGCTATTCTAAAGTGGCCTTATATGAGCTCTGATCTACATCCTATTGAACATCTGTGGAAGGAGCTGAAACATGCCGTCTGGAGAAGGCACCCTTCAAACCTGAGACACCTGGAGCAGTTTGCTCATGAGGAGTGGGCCAAAATACCTGCCGAGAGGTGTAGAAGTCTCATTGACAGTTACAGAAATTGTTTGATTGCAGTGATTGCCTCAAAAGGTTGTGCAACAAAATATTAAGTTAAGGGTACCATCATTTTTGTCCAGGCCTGTTTCATGAGTTTGTTTTTTAAAATAATTCTGTTGAACCACAATTCAAAAGCATTGTCTGATTTTTGTTGGTTAATTTTCATAGACTTTTTATTTATTCCCACTTTTGTCAGATTCAAGTTATTTCTGTGACCATTGTGGGTTTTTCTTTCATTAACAGAGGGGTACCAACAATTTTGTCCACGTGTGTATGTTTGTCACGCTTAAATGTTTTAGATCATCAAACAAATTTAAATATTAGACAAAAAAATAGCACAAGTAAACACAAAATGGAGTTTTTAAATGAAGGTGTTTATAATTAAGGGTAAAAAAAATCCAAACCTGCATAGCCCTGTGTGAAAAAGTGACAACCCCCCCCCCCCCCGTTAAAACATACATTAACTGTAGTTTATCACATCTTCGGAAACCTGAGTTCAATTTTTCTCGCCACACCCAGGTCTGATTACTGCCACACCTGTTCTCAATCAAGAAATCACTTAAATAGGACCTGCCTGACAAAGTGAAGTAGGCCAAAATATCCTCAAAAGCTAGACATCATGCTGCAATCCAAAGAAATTCAGGAACAAATGAGAAACAGAATAATTGAAATCTATCAGTCTGGAAAAGTTTATAAAGCCATTTATAAAGCTTTGGGACTCCAGTGAACCACAGCAAGAGCCATTATCCACAAATGGCGAAAACGTGGAACAGTGGTGAACCTTCCAAGTGACCGGCCAACCAAAATTACCCCAAGAGCGCAACGAGGACTCATCCAAGAGGTCACAAAAGACCCCACAACAACATCCAAAGAACTGCAGGCCTCACTTGCCTCAGTTAAGGTCAATATTCATGATTCCACCATGAGAAAGAGACTGGGCAAATATGGCCTGCATGGCAGAGTTCCAGGACGAAAACAACTTCTGAGCAAAAAGAACATAAAGGCTCGTCTCAGTTTTGCCAGAAAACACCTTGAAGATCCAAGACTTTTGGGAAAATACTCTGTGGACTGACGAGACAAAAGTTGAACTTTTTGGAAGGTGTGTGTCCCATTACATCCAGCGTAAAAGTAACACAGCTTTTCAGAAAAGGAACATCATACCAACAGTAAAATATGGTGGTGGTAATGTGATGGTCTGGGGCTGTATTGCTGCTTCAGGACCTAGAAGACTTGCTGTGGTAAATTGAACCATGAATGCTACTGTCTACCAAAAAATCCTGAAGAAGAATGTCCGGCCATCTGTTCGTGACCTCAAGCTGAAGCACACTTGGGTTCTGCAGCAGGACAATAATCCAAAACACACCAGCAAGTCCACCTCTGAATAGTTTAAGAAAAACAAAATGAAGACTGTGAGTGGCCTAATCAAAGAATCCAATTGATTGATCCAATTGATTCATGCTGTGCCATGACCTTAAAAAGGCAGTTCGTGCTCAAAAACCCTCCAATGTGGTTGAATTACAACAATTCTGCAAAGATGAGTGGGCCAAAATTCCTCCACAGCACTGTAAAAGACTCATTGCCAGTTATCATAAACTCTTGATTGCAGTTGTTGCTGCTAAGGGTGGCCCATCCAGTTATTAGGTTTAGGGGGCAGTCACTTTTTCACACAGGGCCATGTAGGTTTGAGTTGTTTTTTGTTTTGTTTTTTTACCCTTAATAATAAACACCTTCATTTAAAAACTGCATTTGGTGCTTGTGTGGCGGTTCGGTTAACCCCCACAACAGATTAAGGACACTCAGCTCTCTTCTCTTGGTTTTTTCCGCTGCACTACTGAGATGTAATGTGCCATTCATGTATTGTGATGCAATGTGCCATGCATGTATTGTGATGCAATGTGCCACGCATGTATTGTGATGCAATGTGCCATGCATGTGTTGTGATGCAATGTGCCATTCATGTATTGTGATGTAATGTGCCATTCATGTATAGTGTTCATGCGTCCTGTCCTTACTGTGACCTAGAGACAGTTCAATATGTAGATGTGCCTTGTAACCTCTTTGTCCTGCAAGCTGGAGCAGAGGCTGCATCTGCCTATTGTTATGTAGGTCTTACAAATGCAAACGTCTCATGCCTGTTCTGCAGTCCCTTTGATCAGACCAACTGCTGTGAATCTGCTTTGATGTATTGTTTGAGTTGGGTATAAATACTGCACAGGTTCTGTAACACAGACTCTCTCCATTCCACTTCTGCAACTGCTGCTGCTAGACACAGACATTGTGTCCTCCTTCTCTGAGAGCCGTGGGCTCGCTCCCGGCGCGCATGCACGGCGCCGGGAGCGGAGCCCGTGACGGCGGTATGATAAATAAAACTTCCTTAAAACCTACAGTATCGCTGCTTATATTTTTTCATGCCGCTGCACTTGTGTTATTTTGTCTAATATTTAAATTTGCTTGGTGATCTGAAACATTTAAGTGTGACAAACATACAAAAAAAAAAAAAGAGAAATCAGGAAGGGGGCAAACACTTTTTTACACCACTGTATCTTTAACAAGCAACTGTGAATTTGTAACTTTTGGGCATTGAGCTGACTGGTATCAAGAAATGACAGTGTCCTAGCCTTGTACTCAAGATTAAAAAGTATATTGTAATAAAACTACTCAGCTAAGTGCAATTTTAGGAAAAAGCTACTTGAATACATGCACTTGAGTCAACTAACTATTGTTCTATAGTTATGTCTATTAAAAAGGAGCCCCTCTAGTGACTGTGAAAATGATTACGTGCAGTGAGATGACAGTGGGAGTGTGCTGCAGCGTGGATGGGATTTGTGATATGTGAGAGGTTTATCCCCTAAACCCTGACATTAACCTTTTTCATTATTCATTGTTTTTAGTGGCAAACTCTAACTGTAATGTTAAGAATGTGTTTAAAAAACATATTAATGACTACGAGAAGTAAATCAGGAACCAAGAAGTAAAGCACACGTGAAACATAAGGTTTGCATGGAAGCACATCCAACCCACCTCCTAACATGGATTTTACAGGTTTTGTAACACGTCACATGTTTGTGCCATATTAGGAGGACAAGACTTTTGAATGCAGTAAGCATATGAGATGGAGGACAGGTTGGCTATCAAAGAAGACAAAAGCTCAGTATTTATCAAATTCCAAATACTTTTATTTAATTGAGGATACACCATCCATTTGCACATCATGAATATGATTGTAAAAAATACACATATATTGATGCATCATGAAATGACTGTACTTCAATACTTTACATTAATGTAAGCATAGCATTATGCAAAAGCTCACATTCTCCATGAGATGCAGGAGGCAAAGCAGCTGTCAAAGATGCTGTTGATGAATCTTCCAACAACAGAAACAGTTTGTACATGTACTTCAGCCTATACAAAAAATACTCTCTACACACACTGATAATTTTGTATTTAGGCTGTTTAAAAATGAACAACATGTAACAGGCGTATGAGTTAAAGTTTCATTTGGCACAGGCTGTGTTTACTAGTGTCATTTGTTTTGCAGTGAAGGTGGAACACCATGATTCATGCCTTAAATACGTGGCGCTCACATCATATACGCACAATAACCATAAGTTTATTAAAATATCAAACCAACATAAAATCATTGCACAAGACAAACATTTCTGAAATATGTTTACTCGTGTGTACTGCCGTATGAAATGTATGTATTCAAAATGTATCTCACCTGAATACAATATCCTTGGCATTAAATAACTGCCCAGATTAAATGGACGGGTCACGTGCCCCCAGTGGCACAGCGCAGCAACTGCATGTGTCAACTTAGTGACTGAGTTATCTAATTTATATAGCTGCTGCGACACTATGCAAATTAGATGTGTAAATTTATTCCTATCTGAAACTTTGGATCATATTCTACATCCTTCTAATTGACAGTAAGCCATTATCTCTTGTAACTTTCAAGTTATAGCCTTGGAAATCTGAACTATTTTATTGACAAATTTTTTACCACTCTTGACCACTAGGGGTGGCCTTGAGTTGCCTTGCATTTCCCCAGGCACCACATGGCACCTAGGGCAGTTAAATTAAGAATATTCTTGAATATACGGGGGTAAATTAGAAAAATATAATTTTAGTTAAAATATGGGAGAGGTGTTTTACTATATCCAGATAAATCTCATTTAACACTATTTTTGTCATGAGCCGAGTGCTGGAGATCTTTGCCAGACTCGGTCTCATGGCTTTTCTGCTTATTTACTCATCTGTTGCATTTTATGCTTTTTGGGGTTATGTGTTCTTGTTCTGCTTGCCATTTTTCTGTTTGTGTTAGTGTTACATTTTTATTCTGTATTTTTTATATTTATTTTATTCTCTACATCTCTAGTATTACCCTGTTACTGTTGACAGTTGTCAGGGGTGTGAAGCATTGTATGGGCGTGCCCTGTCAGCTGTCAGTTTTGCTTTGCTTCTCTCTCACTGCTCTCCAGCTGGTCCTGATTGTGTGTTATTGCCTTCTCCTGCTCCCTCAGATGACTCACACCTGTCACCTATTATGTCAGTGGATTCTGATCCTATTTAAGGGCTTGATTTTCATTTTCACATTGCCACTGAATTGATTATATTCATCCTGTCCCTGCCAGAGCCCTGCCCTGCTCTGACGTGCTACTTGTAAATTTTTCCTCATTTGTATTTATGTATTTCTTGGGACTTGTATGTTTTCTTGTACAATAAATTCCATTAACTGCAGTCCAGTGAGTGGGTCTCGCCTCTCTGCCCTGAGAGGCATTAATGACAGTTTTCTTCAGCATGCCTTACATTCACAATTTCTCCTCATGAAAATAGTATTTCATAATACTCCACAGACATTCTACATCCATGGTCATCCATCATGCATACATTTTTCACCTTCTGGCTTTTTTGTTTTTATTTTAATGTATAGCTAGCATTTATAATAACAATTAAATGGTGTAGCTCCTCTGAAGTCTTATCTAAAGCTTGGTTAAATAAACTTTTGGGCCTTTGCTGTTTGACAAACTTAAAAAAAATGGCTACATACAAGGTCTTCCAACTTATTCTAGGTCCTGGGGTGTCAAAGTGTGCCATTCTGCCAATGGTGGTCATGTAATCCTAACACTTAAAGGGGCCATTGACTGAGAAATTGTGTATTTGTAGGTTTTAACTGTCTGAAATGAGTCCACTGGTCACCTAATTACCAAACATTTTCAGAACAGTCAATTCTTAAAAAACAAACAAACAAAAAAACCACAGCCTTTATCTCGTTTTTCTCTCCCAGAAATGTTTTTGAAACTTCTGTCTAAATCATTTACATCATGATTAGAAAAAGCCAACCCACTGCTGTCCTAAAGACCCACCCACTGCTCTATTATTGGCCCACCTAGCTGTCCATCATGTAGATGGACATGTGTTGCTAAAGGTAGCCTATTAGCCTCTGAGCTATTAGGCTCCGAGCTAACAAGTGCAGCTTATATTGTTAGGCTGCGTGTCCACCAAATGCGTTTTTTCCGTTCTGGGCAACGGTTTTCTATTCATTTTCTATGTAGTCCAGCGTTTACAGCGCTGAGCACCCTTGGTGCTGAAACACTTTTCAGCAGTGGCCATTTTTTGTCACGGCGCTCAGGGCACTCAGTGTTGAACAAATTTCAACTTTTCAGACTACGGCTGAGCTCGTCAATGTCACACCTTTCTAAGCAGCCAATCAGAATTAAGGAAAGGCAGGACATGGGACGCTGATACAGTCTCTACTCAGACTCCTGTTTTCAGTGTCATCATATTTTGCATCCAGATCTGCTACCAATGCTAGAATATGTTTCCTGTCCATTGTTATTTAGAGACTGCTATTAAAAAAATCAGCAGAAAGTCTGACCATAGGAAAAGCGGAAGTGCTGAGCTGTAAGTGACAAGCTGTTGCTGGGATACAGGGCACAGGCCTTTTTTTTTCTCCAGAGTGCCGCATACAAACGCTGAAAAAAAAAATGCTCAGGGCGGTTGGGTGACAAAAAAATCTGTTTGGTGGACACGCAGCCTTATTTTCTTCTGATCTTAGTCACCCTAATAATCATCCCTGTTACCACCTGGTTTGCCAGAGTGCCTTGTGTCACTCCGGCCCATCTCCCAGTGGATCTCCCAGTGGCGTTGTGATTCCGTGGCGGATCACCCGTACCAGCACACCAGTCACTGCAGCCAAAATGGCCCGGGATCAGAGGCTGCTGGTCTCATGGCCAGCTCCCCCACCATCCTCCAGGATTCCTCACAACTCCACTCTGCTCTCGTGGGCAGCGCAGGAGAGCCGCCTCGTGACGGGGCATCCCCCAGCTGGCCATGGAAGCAGAGTGGAGTCACACAGAACAAGACACTGCCCTTTGAGATCCCTTGGTTTGGTAGCTTGGCTTGGCCAGCAGCCTCGGGTCCTGGGCCAGGTCTTAGTTGCAGCAATCCGAGGGACTGTCCGGCGTATGGTGGTAGCAATTTGTTGTGGAATCACAGCTAAATTATTGGGAGATAGGCCGGGATGACGGGAGATACACCATCGACTGTGGATCAGTGAACCAGCGCCACTCATCCGAGCTAGAAGATGGCTAAAAGCTAAAAGCTAGTCAGCTAATGGCTAACTGATGTAAGAGAGAGGGAGGGCGGAGTTGAATAGGTGAAGGATTGTTCTTAAAGTGATAGGCTTTAAATCGGAGTGTTTCAAGAAAGTCAGGAAAAATAAAAAAACAAATTTGTTTCAATAATTAAAAAAATTAAAGAAAATGTGAACAAAGTATGTCACAAACACTTCATTAAGACATGTGTGTGTCATGAAGCGGAGCACGGAGGGAGCACCGGGCACACGCTTCAGGTTTATCTATTATGGTTTGCTCTTTTGCATCTCTGTTTATTTTGTATTTAGTATGGTTTATTTTCCTGTTTATATTTGTCCTTACCGCCAGTTCTCCCTTTGTAACCTCAGTATTGTTTTATGAGCACTTCTTTGGTTTTGTATTCCTTCCTGGGTTTTGTCTTGGTGTTATTATTTTCTCATTGTGTATTTTGGTCTGCTCCTGATTTAGAATTACAGTCAGTTACTTTTTTGTTTTCCTGTGCTTTTACTTTCACAGTCATCTGTTGTCATTATTTCTCTTGGTGTTTGAAAGCTGTCTGTGTTTACTTCCGGGTGTCAACTTTGTTTGCGGGCTGTCACACCTGTCATTAATTTGACCTCATTATCTTCGCTCATGTACCCACACCTGATCGTCATTTGGTTTCTCCCTACCTGCCTATTTAAGGATGCTTGCTTGGATCACTCCTCGCAGCGTCCTTCTCGATGTTCAGTCAGGCTTCCCCCATCTCTCGTCTCTTTGCAAGTTTTCCTGCTGTTCCTATACACCTCACCCTCCGCGCTGTTTCCCCGTTTATCCTACCATTCTTGTAAGTGTTGTGTTTTTGCATTTTTGTATTTTCTTTTTTAAATGTGCAAACTCACAGCTGGTGATTGGTGTCTTCAGTCTGCCCTTGCCAGGACAATTTATGACAGTGTGAGCTGTTAAAATGTGGAAAAAGTGCAGGCAATGTCCCCTTTAAATGCAATTTTGCTGTAGTATGTGGAATAAGGGTTTGGAACAGTAGGGAGATACTGAACAAAGAGCAGGTTTACTGCTTTAAAGACTCAGTCATGCCATCTTGTACTTGTGAATACCTTGGAATACCTCTTGAGGTAAGTAAAGGTGCTTATTGCTTAAATGCAATCAGTCAGAAGTATTGCACACACAAATCCAAGTGGTCTAAAGGTGTGGTGTACATGGAATGCCAAAGGAATGTTCATATTTCTATATATATTTCTATATATATATAATGTTCATATATCTATATATTTATTCCATCTAGCTACAATGCTCCGCACTGTGTTTTTATATATCTACATATTATTCCATCTAGCTACATTGCTCCGCATTGTGTGTGTTTATATACTTGCATATTTATTCCACCTAGCTGCAATGCTCCGTACTGTGGGTGTTTATATATTTACATATTTATTCCATCTAGCTACAATGCTCTGCACTGTGTGTTCATATATTCATATATTTATTCCATCCAGCTACAATGCTCTGCACTGTGTGTCTGTGTGTGTGTGTGTATATATATATTTTATAGTAATATGTACATATGTATATTAGCTGCTCTTGCTTGCTTGTTTTTTTTCTTGCCTTCTGAGTGTTGCTATCCCTGTGCTGTTGCAATCCTGGAATTTCCCCGTTGTGGGACTAATAAAGGCTTATCTTATCTTATCTTATCTTATATTTGCCTACATGCTTGTTGCATGCAGTGACAGATGTACAGGCTGAGTAAATGCAAGTAAATCCAAGTGAGGCACGTCAGAGCACAGATATACTGTGTATCTTTTCAATTTTGACGTGGATGAATGCACATTTACAAACATTCCCACACGAACTGCAGATACACAGGAATCATGGGTGTTAACCCAAAGTTCATTTTACCACCTATGTTTGAGTGGTCAAAGTGTTCACAAGAGATGCAGATATAACAGTTGCCTTTGTGACTGAGCCTTAAAGTAGGGTACGTTAACCTAAATCACATTTTTACCATGAAGATAACTAGATATTTTCACGTACCTATGCCTTACATAGGAGTGAAAGTTAAAATACTGTATATGAAAATGTGAAAAAGGAATCAGCATAAAATAAATGTGTGACAAAAGCAAACCAGGCACTAAGGCACAATGTGTTACCACTGGCCAACATAATCTCTGCAGTTTTGTGAACCGTTTTCTGTCAGAGGCCAATATTTTCTTAGCATCTGCAGTGGAAATGTTTAATGCTTAGGCTCTGTTCAGTACTTCCTCAATGCTTCATACTTGGCCGCAGAATTTAAAAAAAATCTTTTGATGCTCAAGGAAAATTTATTGTCTGTATAGGACAGATAAGTTGGAAGGTATGATGACCTTCTCCGAGGGTCCAACTTGTCTGTGACCGTCTTTAGGCTGCTATCTGGATGAGAAGGTCAGAGGGAAGTCTGTTCATAAAAACGGCCAATACTGTTAGGGTTTCTGAGTTTTCTCTGACTGCTCCTTCCTCCTTCCTAAATTGCTCCTTTCTTCAGAGATAATGCACTCACAAACAGCCAGATATGGTGTGCATGATCTCCATTTCAGTCGACACTGTATAGAAGATGTATAAATTTCCACAACACATCACTGCCAAAATGTACCTTGTGTATATCAGGGAAACGTGGGTGGCACTAATAGAAAGACACTAATTGATACCCCAGGATAAAAGGGTGTTGTTTCTGTTAGAATGTAAAAAGGTTAATTTATGTCTGTGTTGTTTTGGTGCGCTGATATAAAGCTCTTCTAAATTTTAAATCATGAGTGAATTCTGGATACATAATTGTTTGCTGTGTTTTGTCTGTTTCTTAACAAGAATGCACAATAAAACACTGAAAGATTATATAGCCATTAATATATTCAAAAAGAACAAATGTCCTATGTGTGAACGAGTTGTCTATAATACAAACATTTCCTTTAAACCTAAAACTGAAAGAAAACTAAGAAAACAACCTTCTAAAAAAAGTGTAAATACAAAAAAGATGCCCTATATACTGTACATAGTTGTGATATCCTACCGTGTAGCAATGATCACACTTGAGTTATTTCTTTGGCTAACTCTGCCATTTATTCTGCAACACACATATAAGACTGAACATGGATTCTGCGCGGGGTTTTCACACTCTTATTCTAATGTGTCCCCTTAGTAGCAGTGCTGAACAATAAAGGTAGTTCCCCCTAGAGGCATGTGCCAGTAATGTTTTAAGTTAGACTTGCAGTCTACCACATCCCTCCCCTCTAGATTAAACTATTCTTAAACACATGTGCCATACACATAATGTCTTTCTCTTTTTTTTTTCTTTTTTTTTATATGTATAACACACATAACAGTCTAACTGGGGATTTGGTTTGACTACCGCATCCCAGTGAGGTTCCAGGACGCATTCTTGTCCTGTGGCTGGGGAACTCACTACTGACTAAGTATAGTCCTTCAAGTAGTCTGGAGCTTTCCTAGCTCGCTGAGATCTTCTCACGGCTGGTGAGCCAACTGCAGGTGAAGACTCAGACTGCTCCACTGTTTCGGCTGCTGCAGTGCTGCCCGTAGAATCTGCAGAGACGGGTACCTCAGGTATCACCTGAAGTGGTGGTTCGTTGATGCTCTCCTCAGAATGGTTGTCAGACAACACCTCTGGTGCCATCGGCAGGGGAATGGAGCTCCTACCACGAACTTGGTCGATGTGTCGCCTCACCACTTGTCCATGACCTAATGTCACCTTGAATGACACAGGGCCTGTCTTTTCTGTTATTTCTCCTGGTACCCAGGCTGGTCCTGAGCCAAAGTTGCGGGTGTAGACCACGTCTCCTTCTCTCAGTATTCTCTCTCTAGCATGCATGTCATGATAACCTTTTTGTTTCTCTTGTTTATCATGCACTTTGTTTCTGAAGTCTGGATGTATTAAGTCAAATGTTGACCTCAACTTCCTTCCACACAACAGCTCAGCTGGTGACTTGCCAGTTGTAGATTGGGGTGTTATTCGATAGCTGAACAGAGCTCTCGACATTCGGGTTTCAATAGAGTCTCCTGTCATCTTTTTCATGAGTGACTTGAACGTCTGCACGGCCCTCTCGGCTAAGCCGTTAGAAGAAGGATGGTATGGCGCAGTCGTGATGTGACGTATGCCATTCTTTTCAGAAAACTCTTGGAACTGTTCACTCATAAAACATGTACCGTTATCTGATACTATGATTTCAGGTAGCCCATGTTGGCTGAAACTCTTTCTAAGACATTCAATGGTAACAGTAGAAGTAGAGCTACTCACAGAATATGCATCGATCCACTTTGAGTATGCGTCAACTATGATCAGGAACATTCTTCCCATCCATGGACCTGCGTAGTCAATGTGAATTCTTCTCCATGGTTTATCTGGAACTTCCCAGGGATGTAGTGGGGCTGCTGGAGGACTGTTCCTGTTCTCCTGGCATGCCGCACATGACTTCACAAGCGCCTCCACCTCTGCATCCATGTTGGGCCACCACATGTAGCTCCTCGCCAACGCTTTCATGCGAGTGATGCCAGGGTGTGCTTGGTGTAGTTGTTGCAGTAAGGCATTCCTACCAGGTGGTGGAACAACCACGCGTCCTCCCCACAGGATACAACCTTCCTGGGTGCTGAGCTCATCCTGTCGTCTGGCATAGGGAATGAACTCAGGACTGTTCATCTTCGGCCATCCTCGCAAGATGTATTCTCGCACTCTTGCTAGAACAGGGTCTTTGTCTGTCCACTTCTTTATTTGTTGTGCGTTCACCAGGGGCACGCCAATATCTTCAAACAATAGCACTCTCTCCTCCTCCTCAGGCGTGCTGTCTCTTCCTCCATCCAAGGGTAGCCTACTCATCGCGTCAGCATTCGTATGGTCCCGTCCGGCTTTGTAAACGATGGTGTACTCATACGCTGCTAATGTAACGGCCCATCTCTGAATTCTCTGAGATGTCATCTGGGGTATGGCTCTCATTTCACTGAACAGTGAAATTAGTGGCTTGTGGTCAGTCACTATAGCGAACTGTCTCCCGTACAGGTATTTGTGGAATTTTTTTACACCAAATACTACTGCAAGGCCCTCCTTGTCTAGCTGGGAGTAGTTTTTCTCAGCTGCACTAAGAGTTCTTGAGACGAACCCTATGGGTCTCTCTGAGCCATCCTCCATACGATGAGAGAGTACAGCACCCACACCGTAGGGTGATGCGTCACACGCCAGGATGAGTGGTTTGTTTGAATCATAGTGCACTAACACACTACAGGACTGAAGTAGCGCTTTGGACTCTTCAAACGCCTTCTGCTGCTTGACCCCCCATGACCATTTTTCTTCCTTCTTAAGTAAGGTATGTAGTGGTGCCAGCAGCGTGGAGAGCTTTGGGAGGAACCTATGGTAATAGTTCAACAAGCCCAGGTAGGCTTTTAACTCAGTAACATTTTGTGGCTCAGGCGCCTCCGCAATGGCTTCCACTTTGTCTGTTAGAGGGTGTAGACCACTGGCGTTAATCTTGTGGCCTAGGAACACCACCTCTTTTCCCATGAACTCACACTTGCTTCTTTTCAACCTCAGACCGCTTTTCTCCAACCGTTGAAGCACTTCCTCCAGCGTTTTCAGATGTTCTTGTTCATTTGGTCCTGTACAAAGGATGTCATCCAAATAAATGGCAACATTCGGAATTCCACCTAGGATGCCCTCCATAGTTCTCTGGAATATAGCAGGACTGGAAGCTACTCCAAATGGTAAGCGTGTGTAGGTATATAAGCCTTTGTGTGTATTGATGGTTACATACTTTCTTGATTCTTCTTCCAGGACTACTTGTTGGTAGGCGTGACTCATGTCTAATTTCGTGAAGTGTCGGCCGCCGTTCAGCTGTGCGAAGAGGTCCTCCACTTTAGGAATTGGATACTGATCCACCCGTGATGCTCGATTGACAGTGAGTTTGTAATCTCCACATATTCTAATGGAGCCATCCGGCTTTCTCACTGGGACTATGGGCGCCGCCCATTCTGCAACCTGCACTGGCTCAATGATCTTGTCATCCAGCAGCCTCTGTAGCTCGCTTTCAACCAGTGGCTTGACTGCATAGGGTACCGGTCGGGGTTTGCAGAATCGTGGTTGGGCCTCCTTGTCCACATTAATCTTTGCAGTGACACCTTTTAGCTGTCCTAAGCCTTCTTTGAACACCTCAGCGTGTCTTTCGAGGATCTCCTCCAGCTGCAATTTGGGCTGAGATTCCACTTTATTCACCAACTGATCAATCATGGCCAGTTCTTGTAGCCAACTTCGCCCTAGTAGATTTGGTCCTTCGCTCCCAACTACTACTACAGGTAAGTCCTTTTCTTTGTTTTCGTGTTGCACCTTCACTTGTGCCATGCCTAGCACGTCTAGCTTCTCTCCTGTGTATGTTTTTAATTTTAATGAACAGGGATTTAATTCTGCTGTGTCTGTTTTCTTCCACAGTTGTGTATATTGCTGTTTACTTAATATGGTTACTCCACAGCCTGTATCAACTTCAAATGTTACTTTCATTCCATTAACATTCATGGTACGCGTGATGGGCGCTACCTTGGTCAGCTCCTCTGACGTGTTGTAAATTGTGTGAAAACCCATGTCTTCTGTATCACTTTCTCCCTCCCCTCTCAGTTGATTCGCTCGCTGTTCCTTTCCTGGGCCCTTGTTTTCATACTTTTGCCCATTAACTGTCGCTTTCAGCACCTGTGCGCTGTCCACCTTTATTCTACATGCTTTCTTAATGTGCCCTCGCTTGCCACAATTATGACACAGCTCAGTGGCAAATTTGCACTCGGCGGCATTGTGCTGGC
Source organism: Pholidichthys leucotaenia (assembly GCA_020510985.1). Taxonomy (NCBI): domain Eukaryota; kingdom Metazoa; phylum Chordata; class Actinopteri; order Cichliformes; family Pholidichthyidae; genus Pholidichthys; species Pholidichthys leucotaenia. The sequence continues at coordinate 109,161,565 of CM035848.1, read as the reverse complement.
CTTTGCAGCGATAACAACTGGGGAATTTGTGCTGAGTTTTGTCAGTCAACACTTTGTGGACACCTACTTGGGTCTTAGGCACACGAACATGCGTTGCTGTGTCCTCTGTTAGCTTCCCTTGCATCTCTCTCACATCTTTAGATGCTGTTTCCATCGCTTGGCATAATTCCAAAGCCTTTGCAAAAGTGAGTTTTGTTTCAGATAAAAGTCGCCGTTGCATTCGGTCATCATTCACTCCACACACAAGTCTGTCTCTTAACATTTCTTCCAATGAGTCTTTGTAATCACAGTGCAGTGTTAATTTCCTCAATTCTGCCACATGCTCTGCTATGGACTCAGTGTTCCTCCTTATGCGTGAATTAAATTTGAATCGTTGCACGATTTCACTCGGTTTGGGGCTGAAGTGCTTCTGAAGCTCAGCAGTAAGCTGGTCGTACGTTTTATCTTTCGGTAATGCAGGGCTTATTAAATTTCTCAACAAGCTGTAAGTAGTTGCACCAACTCCACTCAACAGTACAGCCTTCCTTTTGTCTGGCTCCTCAATGTCATTAGCTTGGAAGAAAAAGTCCAACATTTCACTATATTCTTCCCATGACTGAGTCGAGTTATCAAAAGGGGTTACCGTTCTGATTACAGCCGCCATTGCTCGTCGTGGTGGGGAAACCTCGTTTTTCCTCCTCTGAACTTGCACTCGAACTACTGGAGTCACTTGAGTTCGCCACACTTGCAATGTTCTGTTTCTCGCCGCTGATTTTTTTCTTTTAATCCTCGTCGCCAATTGTGTGATATCCTACCGTGTAGCAATGATCACACTTGAGTTATTTCTTTGGCTAACTCTGCCATTTATTCTGCAACACACATATAAGACTGAACATGGATTCTGCGCGGGGTTTTCACACTCTTATTCTAATGTGTCCCCTTAGTAGCAGTGCTGAACAATAAAGGTAGTTCCCCCTAGAGGCATGTGCCAGTAATGTTTTAAGTTAGACTTGCAGTCTACCACAATAGTGTTCAATTACAGCTTAACAAGCTTAGAAAAACTCCGTCTGCTGATCACACGGTGTTTAAAGGACAAAAAGTCAGTATGACCTGGGAACTGTTTTAAAAAATCATAAAGGCCATAAAACAGCATTTTATTTAAAACAACAGCTTAACTCTGCACCCATCAAGTTCCACAGCCCTGAAATCGTTCAAGCTGAATTCTCGTGCCTGACTTCACACAAACACGTCTGAAACTGCTGGGATGTGCATGCAAACACCTACAATACGTGATGACAAAAAGTGCAGCACTCCGCAGCCAAGATGTGCCTTAATTAGAACCAAGTGGGCGCGTGATCGCAAATTATTGTTCCTGTGTACACTGACGCTGTGTACGTTTGTGGAAGAAATAGCAGCCTAGAGTTTTGTTATCACATGATCACATAAGTACATTTTCTTGCTGAGAGTTCTGTGAGGATTTTTTTGGTGCTAGTTTTGTTAACTTTTTAACCCGTATAACAGCCTTCTAAGAACTATGATATTAATCTGTACTTTTGGTGCAAGTAGTGGTGCGCAGCAGTGCATGTTCAGGGTAACGCCATGGCAACAGCCCCCCTTCTAACCATAAATGTGCCCTGTTGTTAACGTCTAACCATTGTATACTTATACTAGTACCTTGTACTTACATATATGTACCTTGCAGTTGCCATAAAAGAACTCTGTAGTTCCCATGCTTCAGACAAGTTTGATAGTTCAACTGATCTTTTGTGCAAGTACTTTAGAATTACTCCAGAATTACCTAGAACTTACATACAAGGAAACAAAAGGAAAGAAAACATGCAAATTTATTACACAAAAGTCAAAAATTTGTGAGAAAAATTGCAAATTTATTAGAAAAAGTCACACACTTACAATTACAATCACTGAAAATGTGTAAGTAATCAAGAATTTTTTTTTAAATTATTAAATTCATGAGAAAAAAGTCACTATTTTTAAAGAAAAAAATAATTGGAAAGACATAAGAGGGAAAAAAATTTAGAACAATTTGCAAAGATGCAAGAAAGAAAGATGTAAATTTATGGCACAAAAGTCACAAAAATGTAAATTCATGAGGGAAAAACGTCTAAAAATTTGTACAAAGTCTACAAATGTTTTTGTAAAAAAAAACTTTACAAGAAACAAATCAATATTTTCAAACACAACCAAAAAAATAAAAAGGAGCCAATTTTTGAGAATGTTCCAAAAATCACATAAAAATTCCAAATTTGCAAGGGAAAAAACTTATTTAAAATATATGCAAATTCCAGAGAAAAAAGTCACATATTTATAACTAAAAAGTTCAAGATTTTCTATAATACAGAGCAAATGTAAGATCAAAGTCTCAGTTACAAGAAAGAAATTATGAAAGAAGCAAGAAAAAACAACAAATGTGCTAATACTGTATACAGTGACTCAGTTACAATAACTTTACAACAGTCATTTAAAAAAAAAGTCCCCCACTGGAGGGGCAGCTCAGATAAAGACGGCAAATCTAAATGGGCTGTTGTCTGGGCAACAATAGCCTATACCTGTGCACATTTTTTCTTATATAAGTCGGTGGTGCTTAAATTTTAACAAAAAAGTGCTTTTATAGTTAAAAAAAATGGCTACCCTGGACTTACACTGTACTTATTCTGTTTTACACCAGCACATACAATGAGCGTGCACAGTAATTTCAGACTACTGCATGGGCTGTGAATTTGGTAAAATGGAATTATATCAGCTGTATTTTTTTGTTTGTTTTAAGACATAAAGACACTCTATAAAATGTCACATACTGTAGGCAGCTATCCAGTTCTACACACACAGGTTACTCACCAGTGATCTGTATAAATCAGGGAAAAAAGGCAATGAGAACAACATCTTATTTCTCTATTTCGTTTCTGTGGAACCAAACTGAAAACAAAGTGCCCTGGCTTTATTTCCTCCCTACAAACCAAAAAACGTTGTAATCAAAATAGGCAGGTAAAGCCAATCAGGTCATAGAACACTTGAAGTGGGGACGTCAATCTGGATATTGAACATCAAGGATTTAACGCCAAAACTCAGGCCAATCAAAATGACCCCATCGATAACCCAGCTGCTCCCTCTTCTGCCTCAGCAGGGCGAGGAGGACATCAGTTCATACTCTGGACACTTGAGAAGGGCAGGGTAGTTGGAGGAGTTCATCTGGAGGGAGGCCTCTGAGGAGATGGAGGAAGGACTACGACCGCGTCCGGCCCAGGAGTCTGGGTGGAGGAACTGGCCAGAGTAATCTGAGCAGTTGCTGAGGCGAGGGCGATAGAAGCCCTGATGGGGCCTGTACATTTCCTCTGCTGTGTACCGCTTCATGAACAGGTACACCGACATCACACCTGCCGTCTTAACAGAGAAATAACGCTGGTTAGGATTTGACATTCTTTTTAATATTTAGATTATTAGGAGTTGTCATGTAAGATAGTCATTGTCTATTAATTTCTATTAAGGATTACTGAGAGATCATTGGGAGATCGATGAGATTGTTGAGAGCTTCTTGAGCTTAACTGTGGAGACCGTGAAGATCACTGGAAGATCATTGAGAGATCTTGGCAACTGCTGAAAAATCACTGAAAGATTGTTGAAAGATCTGGGCATTTTTACATCTTTCAATGATCTCTCAATGATCTCCACCCTCACGTAAAGGGGGTTGAAGACTGCTAGCAACCTCTATATACCTCTTTTGTTGCCCAACAAACACTTAGTGATCCCTCAATAATCTCTCCTGGTCTCTCAGTGATCTCTCAAGGAGCTTTCAAAGCTCTCTATAGATCACCATGAAAATCATCCAACGATCTGTCAAACATTGACACAGAAATGACTTTTTTTTTTTTTTTTGAGGCTTTAGGAGATTGTTCAGAGATCAGGACCATTTTTGATCTTTCAATAATTAGCCAACGATTTCTGTCTGTGTAAAAAGGCCCTTTGGGAGTGTCTCCAGGATTGTTTTTAACCCACGAGAACCCAGACCCCTTTCTCCTTCAAGGAAAGTTATGGGGGTCTGGATTCTTCTGGGTTAAAGATAGGGGTGGGGAAAAAGACTGATTCAGTGATGGCTCGTGATACTTGGCACTGGCGACAATGTATCAATCCATAAAGGCATGGCTCAATCTTTTATTTAGAAAAAAAATGTGCACACATATACTTTTGGATTATCAGTTAATCAATGCCGTTTTCCGTCCACTAGATGGCGCAATGCAAACACCCAGTCAAGTGAAGTCATAGCTCGTCTCGGAGATTTGCAGCCAGCTTTGAAAGTTAGGAAGCAGTTAACTCAAATGTTGGGACTTTTTGGGATTTTATAACAAAGATGGAAGGAAAGACCTTGACATGACACACAACCTGCAAGAAGTGCTGCACGGAAAAAAGAAAAAACACTCAGAATACGGTGGGCCAGCATACGGCTCGGAGCAGCATTAGCAACGGCTAAGCTAAAGAGAGACCGGCATGGACCTTTTTCTCTGAGTGTCAAGTAAGTAAAGTTTATTTATGAAGTGCTTTGTACAGACATATAGTCACAAAGCACAGTGCAATAAAATGGAATAAAAGGAAGTTTATAAATAAAAATAATTTTAAAAATACAAAAACAAGTTAAAACACAAGAATAAAATAATTTAAAAATATCAGACTTACCATTAAAAAGCAGTTGAAACTCAACAGAAAGCCTCGTTAAACAAAAAAGTTTTCAGCTGCTTTTTAAAAGACTCCACAGAGTCAGATAAACCTAGCTGGAGAGGGAGTCAATTCCAAACACCGTCCGCCACCCTCCCTGTGTGTAAAGACCTGTCTCTGCAGGAGATGAAGCTGAATGAATGTTGTAATAAACTCAAAGCGTGAGCGTGATCTCCAGACCATACCCAAAACCCTGACATTTTCTGCCATGTAAACACAGGAAGCTGTTTTCCTTACCAGAGTTACACAGACATCTGCATGTATGTGGTTTGCATGTGTGTGGTCAAAAAATGACAACAGATGTGTGTAGCTTAATATGACGTACGCACAGAGCTGCCAAAAATTGGTATTCCGATGTTTGAAATAACAGATGAAACAATAAGGTGCTGGATTCTGAGGGGTCACAGACTTTGTTGTAACTAAACTAAAACACCCCATTTTATTCACTGCATTTTACACTGTATTGTCCTCCTCACAGAGCTTTTTAGTATTTTGAGTTATTATATGGTGGTCCTGGGAGCCCCCTTTCCCCGAACCGTTTGCTAACGAGTGCGTTTATGAATTTTTGTGTGTCGTAGATAGAGATGCATTTATGTAATCATCCGATGAGTCTGCACTTCCTCCCAACTCCACGTTAGTGAGCAATTCATCCTGGAGCATCTTTTAGGTGTCTGAAAGAAATAAATTAAAATCATAATCTAATGCCCTGAAATCATGTTTTCCAGTAGTTTTTGGTCACCTTCAGTTCGGTATGATTTCTCACCTGGAGGATTTCACCAGAGTTACCAGATGATTGGGATTGAAATCACCTCTTTGGAGGAGTTTGGAGAAAACAAATTTGAGTTTGACTGAAACGAACTAAAACCTGTAGGTGTGAAGGCACCCTAAGTGTCACCCACCCCTAAATCTAACCCTAACCTTATAAGAATGGAGCACCACTCTCCATGGATCTGCAGCCAGACACTTTCAGTTCCTGTTTTCTGTTTGGTGGGCATCTGACAGTCCTGCTGCCACCTACTGTTCTGGAGTGTGAGAAAAAAAATGCTGTTTGTATTGTAGCATCATCAGCTGGTTTGGAATCAAAATTCATCTTTTTCCTTGAAGAGGTAGTCATAAAACCCCCTTTCCAAAATAGACAAGAAAGCCAGAGCTTCAAAGCCACCTTTCATGGCAAAAATGACCCCCCTGCAAGGAAGTTTGGAGTTAACTCTTTACATCAGTTTACCCAGAGGACTTGTTTAGGCATTTTTACGATAACCTGTCAAGCTGATAATAACCAGCTAACCTGCAGGAGTCTTCTCACTAGGACTCAAAAGTCCAACATTGCCCTCCAATGAATAACAGGAATATTTCCCCTGAGGACTGAATATTTTCCCTCTGGAGCTTAAAACTATGAATTGTGAACAATGAAATGTAATTCTCCACAGAAAACATCAGCTATTGAAGACTATGGATGGGCATTAATGGACTCTAATGGGTTTGAAATACTTTTATTGATGATTTGATATGTGTTTCTTTATCTTCACGAAGAATTACTTTTGCATGTCCACTATAAAAAGTTAGTACATTTACAATGTAGACACATTGCTTGTTCCTTTATTGTTAAAATAGAATATCTTAGTCACTAAAGTATCAAATACGTTCTCTCCTTCTCTCTTCCTGTGTGAAGCTCACATTCCAAAAGCTGTGAACTGACCAATCAGATTTTAGTCCATGCTTCATACCCTTTTTAGTCAGTTTCACACCCTCGGCTCAAACAAAGGAACTCAGTGCAATTGGTCAAAAGTTTATGCTAATGGGCAGATCCAATCCTGATCTTTGAATGTAATTGGTCATGCTCAGTTGTCATTCAAAAATACTCAGCCATCCCGCCAAGTTGGAAAACTTTCCCTCTATTTTTGAGTCAGTCTTGAAAAAGTATGGGGAAAGTCATGTTCTCCCTCTCCTACTAAGCTAGGCCCAGAGCACAAGCTCTGTGTCCTTTGCTTAACTTTTCAATTTTTTCTTTAGAATTCACCTTTTTCCTATTTTTACACCTTTTTCTTAAATTACCATGCTCAGAATATTTTGCTTTCACCAAGCTTAAGTCAACTTTGTTCTGACCACAACACATTGGAAGACTCAGAATTTGCAGTTTGTTTTTATTATTTATCAAGTTTGTTTTTCTGATTGGACTTTGAATGACAAATAAATATTATCTGGATGTCAAATTCCTTTTTCTGTGTATAAACTGAGACGACAACCAGTGTGACCAGCCTCCAGCTTCTACGTTGTGACGCTAAGGAGCAGTGGCTGGTACCAGACCGTTTTGTGGCAGAACCTGCCCTTTCCTCTCCACTTTAGCAACGCACAGCCATCTGGACCGAGGTTGGTACCTGAAAGTCCTGCTACCACCAGGAGACACAATCTGACTCCGCTGTGCTTAAGGTCTGTTGTCCAGATTAAATTTAATTCTTCAGAATATTCCTTATATAAGTTCTATAAACCTAACATCTTCAAACTCCTTTCAGAACTTCAAATACATTTATCTTTTCAGTAATCCCCGTTCCTTTTCAGAGTAAGACAAATTTTCATTTTTATAAACTAACTTTTATCATTTTCTTCAAAAAATTGTGTCCAACTTTCCTAACCATCCATCCATCCATCCATCTTCTACCGCTTTTCCGGAGGTCCAGGTCACGGAGGCAGCAGTTCAAGCAGAGAAGCCCAGACTTCCCTCTCCCCAGCCACCTGCTCCAGCTCTTCAGAGGGGATACCAAGGCGTTCCCAGACCAGCTGGGAGACATAGTCTCTCCACCGAGTCCTGGGTCTGCCCCGGGGTCTCCTCCCAGTGGGACGTGCCTGAAACATCTCAAGTGGGAGGCGTCCAGGAGGCATCCTAATCAGATGCCCATACCACCTCAACTGACTCCTTTCAATGTGGAGGAGCAGCGGTTCTACTCTGAGCCTCTCCCGGATGACTGAGCTCCTCACCCTATCTCTGAGGGTGAGTCCAGCAATCCTACGGAGAAAGCTCATTTCAGCCGCTTGTATCCGCGATCTCGTTCTTTCGGTCATTACCCAAAGCTCGTGACCATAGGTGAGAGTAGGAACGTAGATTGACTGGTAAATCAACAGCTTTGCCTTAGAACTAAGCTCCCTCTTCACCACAACAGACCGGTACAACGTCTGCATCACTGCAGATGCTGCTCCAATCCGTCTGTCGATCTCTCGCTCCATTTTCCCCTCACTCGTGAACAAGACCCCAAGATACTTAAACTCCTCCACTTGGGGCAGGAGCCTGTCCCCAACCCGGAGAGGACAATCCACCTTTTTCCGGCTGAGGACCATGGACTCGGACTTGGAGGTGCTGATTCTCATCCCAGCCGCTTCACACTCAGCGGCAAACCGTCCCAGCAAGAGCTGTAGGTCATTGCTGGATGAAGCCAACAGGACAACATCATCTGCAAACAACAGAGATGAGATCCTGTGGTCACCAAGCATGACACCCTCCATTCCCTGGCTGCGCCTAGAAATCCTGTCCATAAAAATTATGAACAGGATCGGTGACAAAGGGCAGCCCTGGCGGAGTCCATCTCTCACTGGGAATGACTCCGACCGAGTGTTGGCAATACGAACCAAACTCTCACAACGGTCGTACAGAGACCGAATAGCTCGTAACAACAAGCCCGATACCCCATACTCCCGAAGCACCCCCCACAAAAATCCACGAGGGACGCGGTCAAATGCCTTCTCCAAGTCCACAAAACACATGTAAACTGGTTGGGCAAACTCCCACGAACCCTCAAGAATTCTCGAGAGGGTAAAGAGCTGGTCCGATGTGCCACGGCCAGGACGAAAACCACATTGCTCCTCCTGAATCCGAGGTTCGACCAACGGCCGGACTCTCCTCTCCAGTACTTTGGCATAGACCTTCCCAGGGAGGCTGAGGAGTGTGATCCCTCTAAAGTTGGAGCACACCCTCCGGTCCCCTTTTTTGAAGAGAGGAACCACCACCCCGGTTTGCCATGCCAAAGGCACTGCCCCCGACCTCCACGCAATGTTGCAGAGGCGTGTCAACCATGACAACCCAACAACATCCAGGGCCTTGAGGTACTCAGGGCGAATCTCGTCCACCCCCGGGGCCCGGCCACCAAGGAGATTTTTAACCACCTTGGTGACCTCAGCCCCTGTGATAGGCGAGTCATCCCCCCCATCCCCAAACCCTGCTTCCTCTGTGGAAGGCGTATCAGTGGGATTGAGGAGATCCTCGAAGTATTCCTTCCACCGCCCGACGATATCCCCAGTTGAAGTCAACAGTGTCCCATCCGCACCATACACAGTGTGGACGGGGAGCTGCTTTCCCCTCCTGAGCCGCCGAACAGTTTGCCAGAATCTCTTTGAAGCCGACCGAAAGTCTTGTTCCATGGCCTCACCGAACTCCTCCCATACCCGGGTTTTTGCTTCAGCAACCACCCGAGCTGCACTCCGCTTGGCCTGCCGGTACACCTCAGCTGCTTCGGGAGTCCCACAAGCCAACCAAGCTTGATAGGACTCCTTCTTCAGCTTAATGGCCCCCCTCACCACTGGTGTCCACCACTTGGTTCGGGGGTTGCCACCACGAGATGCACCGACCACCTTGCGGCCGCAGCTCTGGGCCGCTGCTTCAACAACAGAGGTGGAGAACATGGCCCATTCAGACTCCATGTCTCCAGACTCCCTCGGAATGTGGTTGAAGTTCTTCCGGAGGTGGGAGTTGAAGACCTCCCGGACAGGGGCCTCAGCCAGACGCTCCCAGCACACCCTCACTATACGTTTGGGTCTACCAGGTCTGAATGGCTTCCTCCCCTGCCATCGGATCCAACTCACCACCAGGTGGTGATCAGTTGACAGCTCTGCACCTCTCTTTACTCGGGTGTCCAAGACATACGGTCGCAGGTCTGATGATACGATAACAAAATCGATCATCGACCTGCGACCTAGGGTGTCCTGGTGCCAGGTGCACATATGGACACCCTTATGCTTGAACATGGTGTTCGTTATGGACAGACTGTGGTTAGCACAGAAGTCCAATAACTGAACACCACTCGGGTTCAGATCGGGCAGGCCGTTCCTCCCAATCACCCCCCTCCAGGTTTCACTGTCGTTGCCCACGTGCGCATTGAAGTCCCCCAGTAGGACAATGGAGTCTCCAGGAGGAGCACCCTCCAGCACCCCAGTCACAGACTCCAAAAAGGGTGGGTACTCTGAAACATCATTTGGTGCATAGGCACAAATGATGGTCAGGACCCGTTTCCCAACCCGAAGGCGCAGGGAAGCAACCCTTTCATCCACCGGGGAAAACTCCAATATAGAGGCAGCAAGGTGGGGCGATACAAGAATACTCACCCCTGCTCGTCGCCTCTCGCCCGGGGCAACTCCAGAAAAGGCCAAGCTCCAGCCCCTCTCCAGGAGACTGGTTCCGGAACCGGAACTGTGTGTTGAGGTGAGGCCGACTATATCTAGCCGGTATCGCTCAACCTCGTACACCAGCTCAGGCTCCTTCCCCACCAGAGAGGTGACATTCCACGTACCAAAAGCCAGTTTAGAAAGCTTGGGATCAGTCCGCCAAGGTCTCCGCCTTTGACCGCCACCTAATCCACATAGCACCGGACCCCCATGATCCCTCCTGCAGGTGGTGAACCCACTGGAGGGCGGACCCATGTAACTCCTTCGGGCTGAGCCCGGCCGGGTCCCATGGGTGGAAACCCGGCCACCAGACGCTAGCCTTCGAGCCCCTCCCCCAGGCCTGGCTCCAGGGTGGGGCCCCGGTAACCCCATACCGGGCGGGGTACACTGAATCCTTGATATACAATTTATCATGAGAGTCTGTTGGATCGTTCTTAGTCTGGCCCTTCACCCAGGACCAGTTTGTCTTGGGAGACCCTATCAGAGGCAAATTGCCCCGGACAACATAGCTCCTGGGATCACTGGGGCACGCAAACCCCCCCACCACGATAAGGTGACGATCCATGAGGGGGACTTTCCTAACCATTCTGTTTTACAGCTATTTTATGGTTTTTAATTTTTCACTACAGCGCCAATTTAAGCTATGTTTTTCTTTGGTTCCACAACTGTTTGATAACAAGTTATGCTCAGTAATCCAGTTTAAAACAATTTAATGTTCTCATGATACATGTTGAATTCACTGTCTTAAAGTCATCTGAATGTGTTCATCTATCCTGAAATTTCTTATTAAACTGTTAAAAAGGCATATTGGAGTTATTGTTTAATTTCACATCCATCTTCTCGATTAAAAGCAGAAAGAACTCACAAGTTTTTGAGACTGATTGATCGCTGGTACAAATATTGAATTATCAATAAAATTGTCAATTTTTTTCTGGACTGGTGCCCCAAACGAGTTTATGTGTGCTGGTAATGAAAAGCAATCTTCATTCCTACTCACATGTATATTTATATTAATATTTGCACCCGCCTAACCACTACAGTATGTACAGAATAGGTTTCACATGTGATAAATTTGTCCTTTTTCAATCATTTTCATTCACTGAAAAGCTATTTTTTCTACAGTCTGGAGATTTTGTTTATAGTAATAAAATAGATCTCAAGGTGGGTGAATTATTCATGTTGTTTAGTTTATTGTTTTTGTTTGAAGGATTAAACGTCTACATGCATTATGAAGGAAACTGTGATCTATATAAACTATGTAGCACAGGTCTGCTGTCTGTTGTGTGAGGCAGTGTAACTTCTGTTAGAGTAAGATTACCTCAGTAAGCAGGAAGGAGATGGCAGCGAAGGCAAATGACCAACCATACTTGTAGCTGAAGTAGGTCTCATTAGATTTGGTCCTGTTCAGCATTTCATCATTGATATTAGAGATGTACAACACCAGCCCCACAACCAGGGACAGACCTGTGGGAGGAACAAAAACTGACGGGGTTAAAATGCAACAACAAAAAAAATCCTGCAAGAGTGAAATCGCCCAAATTATTATAAATTATTCATTTGCTACTAAATTCAGTAAACAGAACAACAGCATTTTCTCTTTTCAAGGACAAACCAAGTACCTGACAGGATAAAGAAGATTCCAGAAACAAAAGCCAGGATGGTGTGATGTGGTCGAACGTGGCCGACATTGCTGAGTACAAAACCAATGAACATGAAGAACAGACTGACCAGAGGGAAGGGTGTAGAGGAACGGATCATCTCTAAAATGATAGAAGAGAGACAAAAATAAAATTGTCTGACCTGTATGACTCTGCTTGAGTCCACCATTTTCTTCTGTATTTATTTTGGCTTCCCTCACTTTCATCCTTTAGTGTAATGCTATTGTCTTTATAAAATCAGCCACTTGTCCATCTTGCCAACTATTTAATAATTTGGTAAATTAGAAAATAAAGTTATTATACAGCTTCAGAAAAATAAGCAAACACTGCAAAATTATCAGTTTGGTTATGCAGTCTGGTTATACTATTTATAGGCACAGTATGTGTTTGATCAAGTTGAACAATTTTGTTTTATTCAGTAAACTACTGAAAACAATTCATCCAAATTCCAAGTCAAAATGTTGTCATTTAGAGTGTTTATTTGCAGAAAATAATATTCTGACAACTGGAGAAAATAATAAAAGAATGCTGTGTTTTAAGATTTTAAATGATGCAAAGAAAACACTTTTATATTCATTCCTAAACCCCACAGTACTGATACTCTAACTCGGGAAGAGCTTAGAAATCTGTATTTGGTGGAATAATCAACATTTTTAATCACAACTTCCATGTGTCATGATATACTACTGTAAAACAATAGTGATGAGCATAACACAGACAGAGAGATTATTCAGGGTACCGTGGAAAATTGTCTGATTTCACTTAATTGGTCCAAAAAATGTAAATAATTTGCTGTAATGGCTCTTTCATGTCAGTGGGTGGCAGTATGAATGACATCTTTCATCTTCTTCTTTTTCTTCTTTTTTTAATCAATATATTTAATGAATTTTTACAAGGTATAAGAGAAAACTGACAACCAAACAGATTAAAAAAAATAAACAAAGGTACATTTAGGAAGAATATTTAAGTCCATGCGAGTCCATCAATTTGTTACACAATAGGACTGTCACCATACAGCATATAATTGAGGAACGGTACAGGGTAAAATTATGATATCCTAGTTTCATGCAATAAGTCAGACAAATCTTTGTTCTTAATATAATGAATAAAATGGCCCCACACGCTTTCAAAACTTTCTTGTTTGTCTCTTAGAGTATATGTAATTTTTTCCAGAGGTAAACATAAAGACACTTCTTTCAACCATTTTGTAATGCTCGGTTTCCCCATCTCTTTCAATGACAGAGAAATCACTCTCTTCGCTTGTAATATTCCCATGTTTATGAAGATTCTTTCATAACGATTTATGTGATGTCCTTCAGGGTATAAGCCCAATAGAAAAAGTTTGGTTTCCAGCACTAGTTTCACTGACAAAATCTCCTGTATCATTGCGCTAACGTCTTCCCAAAAATCCTTGATTTTTGGACATAGCCAAAGACAATGGAATAAAGTGCCCTTATCGTCTCCACATCTATTACATAAGTCAGGAATCTGCATGTTAAATTTGTTAAGTTTTTCTGGTGTAATATACACTTTCATTAGCCAATTAAATTGCAGTATTTTTAGACGTGTATTGTCCGTCTGTGTTTGGGCTACCTTACAAGCTTTACTCCATTGTGCCATTGTTAATTCCTCTTGTAAGTCAGTTTTCCAAGCATTGAGTTTAGAAACGGAGGATTCAGAAGATGATGTCATCAAAAAGTCATACAGTTTTGATATCATACCTTTTTCACAAGGATTTTTAGTTAGAATTTTTTCTAAGATGGACTTTGAGGAGATTTGTGTAAAATTACTTTGATGAGACTTAATAAAATTCCTAAGTTGCAGATATATATGAAAAAAATGTCTACGGGGGATATTAAATTTAGAAACCAGTTGTTTGAAGGTTAAAAATCTTCCATCCCTTTCATAGACATCTCTTAGTAGCCCCACCCCTTTGTCTGCCCACATTTTAAAGCCACCATCATTTCTACCAAATTGGGCTGAAAATAGAAAGGGGAGAGGTTTCATTTAGGTATCTTTGGGTAGCCTGCAAAACACAAATCATATTATTTTTAAGTGCAATCTTTTTGTGTTTGTTATATGTGTCGGAGTACATATGATTGGGAAGAGGAAGTTTAAGAGACAGCGATCCAATATTTCTCCAAGCGGGGGGCTTTTTTGCGGCATAGTAAAACATTATTGTTCTTAATTGGGCTGCCCAGTAATACCGTAACATATTGAGGCATTGCAGCCCTCCTCCATCAAAGGGCAGATATAAGACGGACAAGCGGACTCTAGGATGTCTATTATTCCATAAGAATTGGCTAAAAAGTTTTTTAATTCTAAGGAAAAAGTGTGAATGGGTGGCAGGGGTATATTCTGAAACAAATACAGAAACTTTGGGAGAACATTCGTTTTTAGTAAATTTATTCTGCCAATCAATGAGATTTGGAGATTCAACCATCTCTCCACTGATTTAGAAATGTCAGCTATAATAGGATTATAGTTATAGTTAACCACGTCTTCCAGTTTTGGAACAATTTGAATTCCGAAATAAGCGAAATTATTCACATTTCTAAACAGGTGGGTATATTCGGGTGGGTTTGTCCTTTCCTCTGAATTCAAAAGCATTATGGAGGATTTTGAGTTATTAATTTTGTAACCAGACATGCATCTAAATTTTTTGATTAAATCTATAAGAGCCAGAATAGATGTTCCTACATTTTTAAGAAAAAGAATCTGATCAACAGCATAAAGAGCTATTCGGTGGTCGAGCCCTCCCAAGATTTATACCCATAATCATGGCATGGCCCCTTACAGCAATGGCAAGTGGTTCAATTGCTGATATAAATAGAAGAGGGGACAGGGGGCAACCCTGTCTGCAGCCTCTCCCAATCCTTATTGGTTTTGAGATATTGCCATTGGTAATTACTTCTGCATAAAGATTATTATAAAGGATCTTGATCCAATTGCAAAACCTCTGCCCCAACCCAAAATGTCCAAGAAGTTCATATAAATAAGGCCATCCTACCCTATCAAAAGCTTTCTCAGCATCTAATGCCAAGAAAGCTGTATCTGGTGCTTCCCTCTGTTCGTGCAAGATATTTAAAACCCTTCTTACATTATGAAAACCCTGGCATCCAACCATAAACCCATTTTGGTCTTCCTTAATAATGCCTGGCTCTCCAATCGTGTTGCTAGAATTTTACAAAGTATCTTTAAATCTAAGTTTAAAAGGCTAATTAGTCTCCAATTTTCACACTTACCAGCTGGTTTTCCTGGTTTTGGGAGAAGTGTAATTAGGGCTCCCCTTAAAGTAGGAGGAAGTATCCCTTTTTGAGCAGATTCACTGAACATTTCTAAGAGAGGTGCCATCAATTTTGGTGCAATTTTTTTTTTTTATAAATATCAATTGGTAGACCATCTGGCCCTGCAGCTTTTCCATATTTCATACTCTCTGAGATCACTTTCAAAGTCCAGTTTGCTTCCAATCTCTCGCTTTCCTCATCTTCTATTTTGGGAATATTTATATTGTCAAGAAATGAGAAAGGATTTGGATTTGGTTGTCCTGGGGTTAGTTCAGGACTGTATAGTCTTTCAAAATAAATCTTAAAGGCATCATTTATGCCATAGGTTCAGAGATCGATTCCCCTCTACCATTTTTTAATGCAGTAATTGATCTTTCTAATTGGAATTGTTTTATACGCCAGGCCAGGCTTTTACCTGCTTTTTCCCCTTGATCAAGGACAGATTGTTTAAGTTTTAGTAAGTTAGCTGCAGCTTTTGAGGCTAAGATCTCGTTGTATTGTGATCTTAATAACAGAAGGTTTTGATGCAATTTGGGACAGGGATTCTTAAAAATTCTTAAAAATACATATTCTCAGCATTTTTGATTTTTGATTCCAATAATATCAGTTTTTGTTTGGTCTTCTTGTATTTTGAACTTGTGAAATTAATTATTTGCCCTCTGATGAAGGCTTTGAATGCTTCCCATCTAATACTTGCAGATGCTTCATAAATATTAAATGTAAAGTATTCGTCAATTTGATTTTCAATGAATTCCATTAAATCTGGATCTTTTAGTGATTTTTGCTGGAATTTCCATTTAGGCGGCTCTCGTACCAGGTCAAGATCTACATAAACCAAACTGACTGGCGCATGATCTGAGATCATAATATTGCCATAGTAATATTCTTTTACTTTATATAATACGCTTGCTGAGACCAAGAAATAGTCAATTCATGAGTATAAATTATGTGTGCTAGAAAAGCAGGAATATGTTGATGAGTCAGGGTTTCTATCTCTCCATACATACTTCCAAGTTTAATTCCTTAGCAAATTGAAGAATGGTTTCCCCACTCTTATTGTGCGAGCTGTCAACTTGTGACAATTTATCTAAGCTGGGGTTGAGGGTACAATTGAAGTCACCAGCTATAATGTAGTGGCCATTGAGTGCTGACAGCAAAAAAAATAAATTGCTAAAGAAATTAGGTTCATCCCTATTTGGGGCATAGATATTAACTAAATTTAGAGGCTCTGTAAAGAGGGTACCTTGGATTATCAAATACCTTCTCATCCTATCTGCAGTTACCTTATGAACATTAAAAGGGATGGACTTACGTATTGAAGTCATTACCCCTCTCGCCTGTGAAGTAAAGGGTGCCGAAAACACCTCCCCCCGCCACCTCCTCTTAATCTTTAAGTTCTCTTTTATAGTATGGTACGTTTCTTGAAGGAAGATAATTTTGGACTGCATATCCTTTAACCTCCCCATCACCTGCTTAATTTTTTTGAGTATTAACAACCCTCTACAGTTCCATGAGGCAAACTTAATTTCTAAAACATTGGTCATAATTGATCATTACAAATGGTTCTCTTATGTAAAAGTGTAAAAATGTACCTTTAAACAACCAAAACCTTACAAAAAAACTCATATGCTTCTAACTGCATCAACCTCTGAACATAAACCCCTGGGCCTAAAGGCCAAATTTCCCCCACCCTACTACTCATTTTGGTAGTATTAAACGATCATTCCACATTTAACAAGGAAAGATCAGATTATGATAACAAAATCTTATCCTAGACAAACACCTCCTCCATCATTTACTTGAAAGAAATTAAAAGAATAGTTTTGCCAAGAAAACTATTCCATACCAGATATATGCAGGAAAATATTAAGATCTCCTGTATATAAAGCTAAACTCACTGAAATTGTCCTCCTATTCAACAAAAGTAGAAATTAAATTCCCCTATTTAAGAAAAAATAAATAAATAGAATTCTTAAAAAAAGAAGAAGAAAAGAAAAGGAGAGGGGATAACGATGTACTCGGTTGGTGAAAAAATTCTACTGTTACAGAGCTTGAACCTAAAATGAAATAATGTTCCGCAGCACCTTTGGAGCCTTATCTTTAAAAGTCAGAGTCACAGATGAATGCTAAAGTCTTTTGGACTGGACATTTCGCTAGTGATCATCTCGGCGCCTCTTACCCCCCGTGTAACAACCAACAGCTCTGCGCTGTTGTTTATCTTGTGTTGTCCTCTTCTCGTATCTGGTGTATGAAAGCCTCCACATCCTCTGGCTTTCCGAAAGTCAGCATTTTATCCCTGAAAGTCACCAACAGCCTGGCTGGGAGCAGCATGCCTTGTCTAATTCCCAAGTTGCGGAGCCGCTGGCTCACAGGGTCAAATTCCTTTTGCTTCTTGTGTAGTCCAAGTTGGGGTAGAATCGTACCCGTTTATGCTTGTACAGTATTTGCTTTTTGGTTTTGATTACCTTCAACACCACTGCCTTGTCTCTGTCGTTAACGAATTTCATGATAAGCATTCTTGGACGGTCTTTAGAATCAGAATCAGAATCAGAATCAGAATCAGCTTTATTGCCAAGTATATTTACAAGTAAACACACAAGGAATTTGACTTGACATAAGACGCGCACGTTAGGCGCATCCAATGACGCGTCGCCATACAAGGCGCCTGTCAACAGTGGAGGTAAAGAGGGGGGAGGAGGGGGAGGAAAACACAATAGGAGAGAGAAAAAACATAGTAATCAGAATAAACGCTCATATGTGAGCCAAATTTTGACTACACAGAAAAAAACCCTCATGCATTAGCATACAATAGAATTCACAAGACACAAGAGAGCAGTGTACAGTATCTTTAATCAGTTCATGAATCAATGTGTGTGCGGTGTTGAGCAGTGTTGATGATAATAAGAGAGACCCAAGGACCCTTGGCAGAAGATGTTTTGTCTGTCTGGCGCCCAGTCTTATCTGGCGCTGCAGCTGGCTGTCCAAGGCCTTGTGCTCATGATTTTGAAAAAAACACAGACTGCAGACAGCCAGGAGGAATTTTCATGGGGAATAATAGTGCCAAATAGGACTGATCACAGAGAAGACTTGTATTTCTTCTGTAGATTCAGTACATTAATCCTTCATTGCGCAGCTTTGAATTCGTCGTGGAAAGACCTGAGCGAACCCATGATGTAATCCACCTTACGAGACAGTTCTCCAGTAGTCGCTATCATGGTCTTCTCCAGTTTCTCAATTTGTTGGATGCACCTCGCCTGGCCAGCATTTTGATAGGTTGAATCCATCTTCAGCAATTTGCGGTAAACCAAGACAATTCCTGTCCCAATCAGAATTATCCCAATCACCAAGATTACGAAGATAAACAGATCTTCAATATCTTCGATAGAAAGATTAGAGAGACACAGCATTTTCCATTTACCCGTGTCACATAGATAGCCCACTGGAGCCGTTCCAGCGGGGCAGACAGCTTCCCCCGGAGCACTTTTCCTTGTTGAAAAAATAGTGTCAATTGTGTTCAAAGCCCAGCTTATTAACTCCATAATTTCTTTTCGGCGGTCGCAGTTAGACGCAGGCAGACAACAGCAAGCTGGGATCTAGTAATAACAGGAGGGGAGGAAAAAATCAGCAGGAGAGAAGAAAAAAGCGTCTGCTCTCTTGGGAGGGCGGAAGTAGTAGTAGTTTAGGGTCGCTTCTTGGGCCGATACGATGAGCTCTCTCCAGGAATTGCTTTGACTTAACCAGGGGGATGCCTAGTGCCTCTGGGATCCTGGTTTCAAGAAAGGAGCAGGCATCGTCACCCTCTGCCTTCTCCGGTAGGTTCACCAGTCTCCGATTGGTACGCCTGGATCTTGTTTCCAAGTTGAGTAATTTATCCTCCATGTCCCTGTTTTTATTTTTGAGGCTCTGGACTTTTGATTGAAGGCTGACTATCATGTCCTTCGTATCAGAGATGTGAGTCTCAGCATTTACCACATGCTCCATGCATTCACCAAGCTCAGTTCTAATTCCTTCTATTGCAGCTAATACTCCATCAAATCTATTGGAGAAGTCAGCTTTTAAGTGTTTGATAGCTTCTAGAATTGGACCGTGGTTTAGTCCTTCTTTTCCTGCGCCGTTAGTGTCTTCCATGTTCATGCTAGCATTAGCTTTAGCATCTCCACCTCATTTAGCTAGCCCGAATTCAATCTTCCCTTGTGTGGAATTACCATGACTCTTACTCGACTTCCTTAGCCCAGATGACATAAAGGAGTTTTTAATGAGGCTACTGTTTGTATTTTAGTAATAAAAGTTCACTTTACGCTTGTTTTCTTGGCAAATATTTGCAGAGGGAGGAGGTGTGCATTCACCTAGTGTGTTGCCATAGAGGAAGTCCCCTTTTTTCTTCTTCTTGATGGAAAATTCACCCTGTGGATGTCATGCGGTGACCCTCGCGGGCCACCATAAGACGCCAAAAGTCACCAGTGAGTTTTGTATTCGATGCTTTATTATAACAAGACAAGACGAGACACAAAGCTGTGAGCCGCTGAGGGCAAAACACACACTACAGAATACAAGGGATCATAGGGCTAACCCCAGCCACTACGACCTAAACTATGACATGAACACACATTCCAGAATACGAGAGATTGTAGGGCTAACCCCAGCCGCTACGACCTTAACTATAACATGAACAAGAATAAGTACGAACCTGACATGAACGAGGACCAGGGATGTTTGACGGATGTTTGACAATACTCCAGCATCAGCCAGCTGTCAGCGCCCACTAATAAAGCCGGCAGCTAACGAGCGGTGATGCCGAACAGCTGATCGACCTTGACAGCCAGAAACCCCACCGAGCACTGTCACAATAAGAGCCAGTGGAGCCAGAATGTAATCCACAGCTGTCAAGGCCGGCAGAGATGATGCATGGGCCGAGCGCGGACGAGATCGGCGCTCGGGTCATAACAGTACCCTCCCTCTGAGGGTGGGCTCCTGAACGCCCATAGACATCCAATCCCACCCCGCCTCACCCCCTCTAGGGTGGGCAGATGGGGCAGGAGAGGATCAAACCACAGATAGAGAACCAGAGTACAGACAGGAAAAAAAAACTGACTCAAAATACATGAAACAGTTACAGGACCAGACTATACTCCAAAATACATGAAATGGCATTACCCAGGCACGAAAACAAAAAAATACCTCACTCTCAGGTCAAGAGGCAAATACAACACAGGACAGAGAAGAGAAAAAAAAAACACAGAACAATTACAGGGCTAGACTACATTCCAAAATACATGAAACACCATTACCCAGGCACGAAAACAAAAATACCACATTCTCAGCTCAAAAAGCAAATACAACCCAGGACAGAGAAAAAAAAAAAAAAGAACAATAACAGGACCAGACTACATTCCAAAATGTATGAAACACAATACCCAGGCACGAAAACAAAAATACCACATACTCAGGTCAAAAAGCAAATACAACACAGGACAGAGAAGAGGAAAAAAAAACCACAGAACAATTACTGGGCTAGACCACCACCAGGAATGACCTCTACCCCCGACAGTTCACGCCAACTGGCGGAGACCAAATGCCACGGAAACAGTTCAGGCGGTCTCCCCGCGTCCAACGGCCGACGGGTGGTCAGGGGGGGCGGAACATGACCGGGCGGCTTACCACAGTCCCAGGCCCGGAAAGTCCACTCCTCCGGTGGCCGAACCAGATCGCCCAGTGAAACACACAAAATGTTGGGTGGCCGACCTGAGGCGCAGAACCGGCGAAACAGTTCCTCAGGCGGCCGACCCACGTCCCTCAGCCACCAGTACTGGGGGAAAACAGCCCGCGGCGGCCTCCCTGGCGAGGACAAAACACGGGAAAGCCGGGGCGAGCGAAAAGGGACCCCCATGGGCCCCGGCGATGATGCGCAGGGGCGATGACTCAGTAGAGGGGACAGAAGGCAAGGATGAGCCCAAACTGGGTCAGGCGGCGAAGGGTCTGCAGCTCTTCCACCGTCCGTGGACCACACCGGCGCTGCACCTCCGCTGGACCCCGATTGGGTCCCGGCTGCACCCACGTCGGACCCTGATTGGGCCAGAACAGTACCTGCGGTGAACCCCGACTGGGCCTCGGGCGCACCCACGATGGACCCCGATTGGGCCACAGCAGCCTCCACAACGGACCCCGACTGGGTCGGTGCTGCTCCGCTGACGACCTCCATCCCCGAACCTGGAACCTCTAACTCACCAACCACGACTGGCTCCGCGCCGGTGACACTGCAAGGATGATCAGGATAAACAGAAAAACCGGGATCAGTATCACTGGCAGCAACAGAACCCAGCGAGATGAGTTCAGGTGCAGCAGGCGGCTGCCCCTCACTCGCCTCCCCGAGAGGCAGGCAAAAATGCTCCAACACAGGGGACAGAGATACAAGAGGGAGCACTTGCCTGCATTCGGGTTCTGTTGCCGTCCAGGACTCCGTCGAACCAGGCTCAGGGCGAAGAAGTTCGTTTGTAGGCTCCAACTCAGCTGAGTCGGGCTCCGCAGCTGGCAAGATGGATTCCGCAGTCTGAGGTTCCTCTCGCGCTGAAACCCACGCCGATGACCCGTATAGCGTGGAGGCAGGGAACCCTCGACCCACTGGTTCAGACCACACCGGCAAGGAGACCCGGGGACGCTTCATTGCCGGCACAGGCTCCAGGCCGCAGTCCGCTCTTCTCCTCTGTCCACGGCGTGGCTGCGGGGCTGGAGCCAGGCTCTCCAGAACCGCAGGCCCCCCCCTCGTCCGGCGACGTATGCCTGGCGTCATGGACCACTCGGCGGAGGAAGACACAGAGGCAGCAGGTTTGGTTATTTTAACTACAGCAGGTGGTAGGAGCTCGGGGGACTGCGAACCCCGAACTCTGCCCCCAGGAGGCAAACAAGGCAGATCACAATTATCTTGCAAAGAATGAACTAGCACTTGCCTTTCTCCCGGAGGGAGGATGGTGCCTGCTGTAGGGGACGTAGTTCCTCCCTCTCCCCGCTGGATGGCGACAGAGGGCCCCCTGGAAGGCTGAGGAGGAGCTGCTCTCGGAGATCCGCTGACGGGCCTCGCCGGCAGTGGGTCCAGCTGGGGATTCTGCTGAGGTTCACCTTGGCCGTGGCGCCAACGTCTTCGACGGCCCCCAGATGGCGCGAACTCCTGGACCGGATCTGGGACAGGAACGGGGTTCCAACGCGGGGAGCGAGGATGCCTCCTCCTCTGCTTCCTGCTTTCTTCCTCCTCCAGCCCACGGAGTATCTCGCTCTGTGTGGCGAGTTCATCTCTCATCGTCATCACCTCCGGGTGATCATCGTAGTGGAGAGGAAAGTTGTCGAGAAGAACCTCAGCGCAGTCCAGGTGCCAGCATATGTCGCTGGGAGTGTCGTACAGCGTAGCGGTGAATAGAGTTCCATCCACGTACTCCAGAGCCTCCGCTAGCTCCTTGCCCAGGCGCCGACCGCGGCCCCTGGATGACGGCATTCTCCCAGCAAATGACACCCAGACAGGGAAGAGCAATAGTCCAATTTACACAAAAACTCACCGGTGAAAAAGCGTCTCGGTGTGGCGTCTCGGTGTGGCGTCTCCGTTTAGACGACCCTGGCTGGAGTATACTGTCATGCGGTGACCCTCGCGGGCCACCATAAGATGCCAAAAGTCACCAGTGAGTTTTGCATTCGATGTTTTATTATAACAAGACAAGACAAGACACAAAGCTGTGAGCCGCTGAGGGCAAAACACACACTACAGAATACAAGGGATCATAGGGCTAACCCCAGCAACTACGACCTAAACTATGACATGAACACACATTCCAGAATACGAGAGCTCATAGGGCTAACCCCAGCCGCTACGACCTTAACTATGACGTGAACAAGAATAAGCACGAACCTGACATGAACGAGGACCAGGGATGTTTGACGGATGTTTGACAATACTCCAGCATCAACCAGCTGTCAGCGCCCGCTAATAAAGCCGGCAGCTAACGAGCGGTGATGCCAACAGCTGATCGACCTTGACAGCCGGAAACCCCACCGAGCGCTATCACAATAAGAGCCCGGTGGAGCCAGAATGTAATTCACAGCTGTCAAGGCCGGCAGAGACGATGCATGGCCCGAGCGCGGACGAGATCGGCACTCGGGTCATAACAGTGGAGAGGCGGGGTGACCGTCATGATTTCTGCAGCCTCTTTGTACCTGCTGTGAAAATCTCCTTAAAATGCCATCATGTTTGAGTTCACAACATTATCTGGATGGGCATGCAGTTGGGAAAATGTCACTACCTCCCCCAGAAACTGCATCTTGATGTTGGCTGCTTTCAGTAGTGATGTTAAAACCGAGGCCTCATGAAACAACGTGCAACTTTGAGACAAAAGCTTCATGAGCGACACAGTGTTATGAAACATCTAATAAAGACTGCCATCTGGTGACTGACTGTCAGAACTGCATGAGAGTTGAAAAACCTGAAAAAAATCTCAATACATTTTTTTGAGCATTTGGCCATCCGAGGTCTATTCAAAATTGGATGGGAGGAACAAACAATACAAAGCAAACAAACAAAAAAAAAAACTAATTCCCTCTCAAACTTCCCACAAGCTATCAAGTCACATGATGTGACGAAATAACAAGGCCTTGCTTGCTACGGTCACGTGACTGTGGGCATGTTGACACAGTGCTCGACACACGCGTTATATTGCTCAAGTCAGTGTCGAGTGGGCGGTGTCAAGCATAACATCACTAGCTTTCAGCACTAAAAAAGCAGTGGATCCAAACTGTCATGGAGCTCTGCCGGACTTTCTGTCTCTGGTAAGTGGCGGCCTCATTTTCAAACTAAACTGACAAATTCCAACACAAGGACACCTCAGTCTACTTAGGGAAGGACTGATTAGGTGATCATCTAAGCATGGTAAGATGCATGAAAGCTGTGAATAATAATCAGAGTTATTCCACAAATACAGAATTCTGAGTTCTTCTTAAGTTAAAACTTTAGTATTGTGGTATTTAAGAATGAACATTAACTTGTTTTCTTTGCACTCTCTGATCTAAAAGCAACATCTTTTCTGTTGGTTTGGCCAGTTGTCATTCTCTGTAGAGAATAAAACATAATTGTTCATTTTACTCAAGCACATACAGTACTGTACATATAAATAGTAAAACCAGATAAAGTGATAATTTTGCTGTGATCTCTTTGGTCTCTTCATTTTTTCCTGAGCTGTATGTCAAGAAAAAAGAAAAAATAGTTTTTGTTGGGTTTTTTTTGAAGAGGTACATTTACTTCTACTTTGATGTTTTGCTTTCATTGAACTGATCTACATAACCCATTGATCTGAAATAACTCTTTGAATCTCTTACTGCTTGTCTATAAGCCACCAATGTTGCATATACGTACAGTACGTATGCATTTTTACCCATAAAGTATCTTTAAAAAATTTAAACGGCTCACTTCAATTTTTTATACAAACTCAGCTCTTATTCAGAATCAGCTGGCCTTGGAGGTCAGGATGAAAATAGTAAAAACCACAAAGAGCATGGACTGAGAGCACAGAGCACATGAGAGTTGACATGCATGAGTCATGTCCAGGTTCACTGGCTAAATTATAGATGGATAACTATAATCCCAATGCTTGAGATAAAGTTACTAAAGACTAAAGCAGGGGTCCCCAAACTTTTTCCTGTGAGGGCCACATAACGTTTGCCCTTCTCTGATAGGGGCCGGGGTCAGTTTGTAACAGAAAAAGTGTGACGATTGCAGGGGTGCCTAAACGTAAACATTTATTGTTTTCCAGAAAGCCACACATAACCAAATATTAATAACCCTTTCCGGGATCTTCACAGGAAAAAAAGTCAGAAAATAAATAATAACACTATTAATGAAATAAATAACACTATTTATGAAATAAATAATAACCAAATAACCCTCTCTGGGTTCTTCACAGAAAAAAAGTCCATGGAACATTAACTTTCTGTTGTGCCGTGCACAATCTTAACAGGTAAAAGTTCAGCTTAGTTGTCAGAGCAGAATCTCTTACTTAAATGACTCATATGAGCAGTCTCTCAAAGTTCTTGTGTTTCTTCCTTATAATCCTTTGTAGGTTCCAGCGGGCTTGTAGACACCGCTGTTGAACAGCCTTTTCTTTGCATTGAACAAAAAAATAATCGTTTGTCCACTGCAGGTTAAATACCCTGCATTCTGAATCAATTTTTCTCTTACCTAACCTTTTCGCCATTATTCCGTTTTATTTGACAGGGGTGAGTCTAGGATTTTTTTTTTTTTCTGGGGGGGGGGGGGGGGTTCAGATAGGGGCACAGACTGCGGAAGGGTGGAATAGAATGTCACGTTCTATGTGTGTATTAGTCTCGATCGCGTGGCCAGACTGAAAAAAAAATCATAACGCTTCATAATGCAATCATAATGCTAATCATAATGCACAAATTTGACGACAGAAATTTAAAGTTGATATGTTGTTGAGGTCAATGTAGCATACCGCTAATACCACCTTAAGAGCCACGGACATGGGGACGCATTCAGAATCAGAATCAGAATCAGGTTTATTGCCATTGTTCATGTAGTACACAAACTAGGAATTTGTCTCGGTACAATGCTGCAACATTAAACATGATAAGATAAGAGAAATAAACTATACATGTAATAAAGTGTAGGATAAGATTAAGTGATACTGGTCAACAGTTAAAATATATATTAGCCAGCAGCAGATACTGTGGAGAACTATATAGTGCAGTCGGTAATGCAGGAAGAAAACAGTGATGATTGACATGAGTCTGGTTGAGCTGCTGTACATGGTGCACGAGAGTCACTTAGTGTTCAGCAGTCTAATGGCAGAGGGGAAGAAGCTGTTCATGTGACGGGAGGTTTTAGTCTGGATGGACCGAAGTCTTCTACCAGAGGGGAGGGGGGCAAACAGTACGTGACCAGGGTGTGAGGGATCGGCTATGATCCGGCCAGCACGCCTCCGGGTCCTGGAGATGTACAGATCCTGGAGAGATGGGAGCTTGCAGCCGATCACCTTCTCAGCAGTGCGCACGACGCGCTGCAGCCTTAGTCTGTCCCTGGCAGTGGCTCCTGCGTACCACACGGTAATGGAGGTGGTGAGGATGGACTCGATGATGGCTGTGTAGAACTGCACTAACATCTTGGTGGGTAGCTTGAGCTTCCTCAGCTGCCGCAGGAAGAACATCCTCTGCTGGGCTTTTTTGATGAGTGAGCTGATGGTCAGCTCCCATTTGAGGTCCCTGGTGATGGTAGTGCCTAGGAAGCGGAAGGAATCAGCAGTGGTGATGGGAGAGCCTGAGAGGGTGAGGGGGGGCAGAGGAGTAGTGACTTTCCTGAAGTCTACAATCATCTCCACTGTCTTCAGAGCGTTCAGCTGCAGGTTGTTATTGCTGCACCAGGACGCCAGCTGGGCCACCTCTCTCCTGTAGGCGGACTCGTCGCCGTTGGAGATGAGCCCGATGAGGGTGGTGTCGTCCGCAAACTTGATCAACTTGACAGACTGGTGGCTGGAGGTGCAGGAGTTGGTGTAAAGGGAGAAGAGTAGGGGGGAAAGTACACAGCCCTGGGGTGATCCGGTGCTGATGCTAGTATAGTCTGAGACAGTCTTCCCAGCCGCACATGCTGCCTCCGGTCCGTCAGGAAGTCGATGATCCACCTGCAGAGGGAGTCAGGCACGTTGAGCAGGGACAGCTTGTCCCGGAGCAGAGCGGGGCGGATGGTGTTGAATGCGGAGCTGAAGTCCACAAACAGGATCCTGGCGTAGGTTCCCGGGGAGTCCAGGTGCTGCAGGATGGAGTGGAGGGCCAGGTTGACTGCATCGTCTACAGACCTGTTGGCTCGGTAGGCAAACTGCAGCGGGTCCAGGAGAGGGGTGGTGATGGACTTGAGGTGGGACAGGACCAGGCGCTCAAAGGACTTCATGACTACAGAGGTGAGCGCTACAGGTCTGTAGTCATTAAGTCCAGTGATCCGTGGCTTCTTGGGGACAGGGATGATGGTGGAGGATTTGAGGCAGGACGGCACGTGGCATAACTTAAGGGAGGTGTTAAAAATGTCTGTGAATACAGGAGCCAGCTGTTTCGCACAGAGTCTCAGGGTGGAGGGAGACACGCCGTCTGGGCCGGGGGCCTTGCGCGGGTTCAGTCTGGAGAACTGTTTGAGCACATCCTGCTCACTGATGATAAGGGGAGGGGGGGAGGAGGGGGGGGTGCCTTAAATGAAGTAGGGAATGTGGAGGCTGTGGAGCTGGAGGGAGGGGGGGAGTTGGACACAGATGACGAGGTGTCAAAACGGGCATAGTGTTGGGACAGTCTCTGACAAAGGGCTTTGTCATCCTGACCTTTAGGAGCCTGAGGCCGATAGTTGGTGATCTGCCTCAGTCCTCTCCACACGGAAGCCGAATCATTAGCAGTGAACTGCTGCTGGAGTCTCTCTGAGTATAGAGATTTGGCCCTCTTCAGCTCTCTGTTAAACCGGTATTTAACCTCCCTGTAGCAGTCCCTGTCTCCACTTTTCAGCGCTGCTTCCTTCTCCTTCCTGATCTGTCTGAGCTTAGCTGTGAACCAGGGTTTGTCATTAGAGTAACTCACCCTGGTGCGTGATGGAAGAATGTTCTCTTCACAAAAGTGGATATATGAGTTCACAGTGTCCGTGTACTCATCCAGATCATGCGTGGCTCCTTTAAGCATGCCCCAGTCAGATATTTCCATGCACGTTTCCAGCTTCTCCTCAGCATCACTGGTCCGTATCTTCGTAGTGCTCACAACAGGTTTAGTGAGCTTCAATCTCTGTCTGTATGTGGGAATGAGGTGAACCATCACGTGATCAGATAATCCCAGCGCAGCTCGAGGGACAGCGCGATATGCGTCTTTCACTGTGGTGTAACAGTGATCCAGTGTGTTTAATCCTCTGGTGGGGCATTTAATAAACTGTTTGTAGTGGGGGAGATCGTGGCTCAGATTGCACTGATTAAAGTCGCCAGCCACAATAATCAGCGAGTCTGGAAAACTCCGCTCTGTGTGTTGAATGTGATCCGCGAGCACGCGCTGAGCTTCGCGCGTGTCCGCGTCGGGAGGGGCGTACACAGCGATCATTATGAAAGAAGCAAACTCCCGCGGGGAATAGAAGGGCTTGCAATTGATAACAAGAAATTCCAAGGCAGGAGAACAGTGTTTGGAAATTACCGTTACATCAGAGCACCAGCTACAGTTGATGTAGAAGCAGACACCGCCTCCTGTGGTCTTGCCGGAAAGCTCTGTGTCACGATCAGCACGGAAGAGCTGGAAGCCGTCGAGGCGCAGCGCGCTGTCCGGTATATTTTCCCGGAGCCAGGTCTCAGTAAAGCAGAGGACAGCTGAGGAGGCGAGGTCCTTAAAACGCATCAGCAGTCTCAGTTCATCCACCTTGTTAGAGAGAGAGTTGGTATTGGACAGAAATATGCCAGGCAGCGCCGTTCGCGAGCCTCTCCTGCGAAGTCGTACGAGAGCGCCCGCTCGTCTTCCTCTCTTCCGCCGTCTCACTTTCCGAGCCAAACAATAAACCAGATCGGCGGCAGGGGCTAGAAAAACTGGGAGGAGGTCCGTGGGGGTCAAAGTCCTGATATTTAAAAGTTCTTCACGGGTATAAGTGCAAGCAGACACACAATTGACAAACAAAAACAAACAAAGAGCGCAGCGAAGCACCATGTCGACCGCTGTGGGCGCCATCTTGGAACATCACATTCACGTGACGCGTGGGTATAGAGGGGCTAACGGCCACCAATGCAGACCACCATGCAGTTGGGGCTAGCCACCTTCCAGATGGCCGATGGTTCAAGATGACATGCCAGCCATCTACAGAAGGTAAGAGCAGCAGCTGCCCCAGATCAAAATGCAACACTGGAACTGACCCAGCCAGTGTGGGACCCAGACTGGGACTTTGCTGATGGGAGAGCGATTCCAGCAAGAGGTGACCCAAGTCCGCCACAACCAGTACCTCCAGAACCGTGACCATCGCGGGCTTGCCAGAGGCCTCCTGATGTTGAACTCAAAAGTGACTCTGTTTTTGAAATGTTTAAACAGAGCATGGTTGGTAACAGTGGCAGAATAATCCACTCAACCATGCGGGGTTTTACTGGCAGTCTACCCGGTTGCCCAGGTTCAAAGCAGTAGATTATGATGTATGGAACCTTCAATAATTTACAATTTGGATCTAGTCGCTAATACTACCATATTGTGCCTTAACATCAAGCAAAAATGTGTAGTGTATCATCAGCAACCTAGTGTGCTTTAACATCATACAGTAATGTGTTTACCATCATGCTTATGTTAGCCACAGCACTGGTAACAATATACTGCCGTATACATGTGTACAAAACACGGTTATATCACCTGCCAATAGCAAGGCCATGCATGTTTGCTAGCTAGTTCTGTTCTACATTACATGAAATGGTTCTGGTCATGTTAATGCTGTGTTAGCTGTATGCCACTGCATCGCCACACCCAGCTAAGGTAAAACTATCACCCGGAGTTCTGTTTTTTTCCAAAGGGGAGGTAAATGTGGCATACCGCTAATACCACCTTGAGTGTCATGGACGTGGGGACGCATTCACGTGATGATGTCACCATGCCGTGGATATATTAAGGGGCTAACGGCGAGAGACGTGGTCTTTGGTGTTCTGCGTCTAGCCTGCCTACTTGCCTGCACCCCTGTAGTGCTAGCTTGCTCCCTGTTCAATGTGTTGCATGCTTTGTTATTAAAAGCTAACCTTCAACAAAGACATGTCCACTGGTCCTTGCTTCCCAGACATAACAGTCAACAACAAAAATCCCTGGATGGGAGGCTAGCGGTTCATCTGTGATCAGCACTTGCTATGTCTGAATGGGCCAAAGATATGGTCAAAGACACTCAACAACTCTGCAAGCATTTACATAAAATATATAGACCAGTTGTTAATGGCAACAAGCACGGAACTCATCGGCTACAAGACAACAAAAGCTGCAACAAATTGACATGGCCGATAGCATGTGGTGGTCTCCAGGGCCTGAGAAAATTTCAACAGCAGTTTGGCAGCAGCACCAATGCCTCTTCTATGTTTCTATGTACTGCAACCACTTGTCAAAAGAGAAGGTAATGAGACAAATTTTTGATTTTTCTGCAATTGCCAGGTTAGCAAATCATACTGAGTTGAAAGCTAGCTTATCTTATTGTGCTGTATGTGATAGACAGACTACACGTGACAGAACACTGTTTTGGAGACCCAGGCAGACCAGTCTGAGTGAAAGATCATTGTGTGATCCCTCTTGCCGCTCAGTCATGTAATTTTAACTCATGATGGACTAGACTCCCAATGAAAAATCAGAAGATTGGGTGATATTAATGATCCAACCTGGTGACTTTCAAGTCTTGTAATCTTAACTTGGTTTAACTGGTTCAGTGGCTGTGATTAGACTTCTCACCAGATTTTTCACAGGGTTTTTTTTTCCATTAGCCTGGAACCTTCTATATTTTTTCAGTAAGTACAGAATATTTTAAGATGCTAACTTTCTATTCTCCCAAAAGTTTACATTCCAGTATTACGTTTTGTTCCATTAATATCGAACATCTGAACAATGAGGTCAGAATGCTATCACTTCTGCGTTTATTGTGTTCCAGCAAAACATAAAACCAATGGGTTGCTAACACTAGCTAACCAGTGAGGCGGGGTTTTCTGACTTGTTTTGCTAGGATGTGGCTAGCAATGAAGAAATTGCAAATTAAGAGGTCAGGACTTTTTTTTTTTACTATGATTTGTTTTGTTTTTTTTGTTTTATCACCCCTAAACAAAAATGCAAAACTGACAGGCACCCAGTTGGCTTGCTGGTGAGAGTGTGGTGAAAATTTGGGAGATCATGGACATACAGTGGAGATCAAAATTAGAGAACAATGTGTAATAAATACTTAATTTATTCTGAAATATTGTTATTCATTGTTCAGAATTTGACAGAACATCAGCTGATGTTTTTGTTGCTTTTTTAATAACCAAGGTGTTGTGTCCATAACCGAGACTCCAACGATGAGGCCGAAGGTGCAGTATAACGTAACTTTATTAGTGAACTCACAAAACACTAAGGTGCTCCCGTCGAGGCAGAGGTGCTGGATGAAAAGAGACCATGCCTCTTCCGGGTAGGCCTTTTAAACCCTTAAACCCCTCAAACACACACAACAATAATAATAATAATCATAATTAATACACTACATTCCCTCCTCCCGTAGAAAAGTCCAAGACACACACCATTAGACCCACCCAAATTTCAACCCGAGTCACACACTAACAGTAAATACAATAACAGGGCCTATCCATGCACACAAATAACTAAAACTAGAGGGGGACAGGTGGACTACTGCCCTACCTCCACACAGCCAGACGAGTTATTCTGCTGTCTCTAGTATAAAACAGTCTGTAGGACAAAGTGAGCTGCCGTGTTCCTAATATAACATGTAAAAATAATCTCAAAACATATGTACAATCAAAACCTATCAAAACACTCCATAAACAGTCAATATGTACATCCACACCCCGCTGTGCCAGCCCCCCACCCCAACACCCTCACTCCACAACTCGGGCAAATTACACATCACACATGCCATTAAATGCAGCAATATACAGTGTTGGGCCTTTTTTTTTTTTTTTTTTTTGTAGAACACACACACAGGGCGATCCCACAGTGAGTAAGTGTGAAACATATCACCTCCATGGCTCGGGCAATACACACCTATTAAATTCTGCACAACCCCCCTCCCCCCAATAAAAGCAGCCCACGCTCTTTTTTTTCTTTTAGATGAGCACTCAACCCAGCCACTTTTATGCATATACCACGTCAACACAACAATAATGCAGTCCTGGTAGTGCACACATTAACATTTCAAACATTAACATTGATAGAAAAATTCCATATTATACACATTATTATTGTTATTAATAATGTATTATTATTCTTGAGAAGTATCATGCCTTTCCTATGCCATGTTTAATGTTTATATGTGCATTCCATGTAGGATAAGTTCATATATTCTTGGCATGTTTCTGTGAGCAATTATTGGCCTTCAGAGAATTCAGACTGAGGGTCAGTACATGCGTAAAGGATGATCTAGGCTACATTGATAATCTCTTTGACATGCCCTGCTTTATTTTGGGTCACAGGAAAGCACAGGAACTCCTAGCTTGTGTAGATTAGGTTTATGGACACCCTGTCTCCAAAATGTCTGTGACGTTTCTTCATTGGCTCATTACCCAGGATAAGCTCTCATATGTCATACTGACCTGCTTATCAGGATTGTCTTTCTCTCTCCCTTCCTCCTCTTACCCCTCTCCTCCCCCTCCTTTCTGTTACCCATAAATACCAAACCTAAAGAGTGTACCTTCAGAGATTCTATGTGTGTGCAGAAGGCCATGCTTTGTAATCTCTCCCTCAAAAATGGCCATTTGAGGTTAAATTTGAACTGTAACTTTTCTTTTCATTTCTTTTATTTATTTTTATAATAAATGTACATAAATCCTGTATCAAGCCTGATTTTTTGACTTTGAATAATTCAAGCTCAGAATTATTCTAACAAGCATGTTGACAGGTCAACCCCAAAACACATTGCCCCCTTGCCACCGTACAGTCTCGATGGGGAGACCACCCCCCAGAGACCCGTCTGGCGGGTCCCGACCAGAGCTTCTTCTACGCTTCGCCCCTGGAGATGAACCACGTCGGCGCCCCAACACCTGCTTGTCCTCACCGGCACGTCTCAGCCCGTTGGGGTGTCTCCACAACCCATTGGACATCTGAAGATAACCGTCCTCCCGGACGGCCACCACCTACAGCCGTCCCTGGTCCTCTCGTCGTTTCCTCTTGTCGTGAACTCCTCTTAGCCAAGCCTCCTCCCTAGGTCGAACCACATCAGCGACCCACAGGGGAGCTTGACTCAGCTTCAAAGCTGAGTCAACTCAGCTTGACTCAGCTTCAAAAGCCTGGTCTAGACCAGGCTTCCTCTCTGGGTCGAACCACACCACCAACCCCATGCAAAGCCCAACTCGGCCTCCAGTGTTGCTGTGTGGCACGTCTGTCCACTGTGCCAGCCGGTCCTGCCCTGCTCTTTTTCATTTTAAATGCCGGAGAAAATGTTGCAGCCCCTTGCTTCTCGGTATCTCCAGGTCGAACTCCAGAAGCAGAGGGAACCGTCCTCACAGCTCCACCCATCGTTGTGGGTGTTCCACCGTGCCACCCAGTTCCCACATCCAGGGTAACTTGGGCCCTGGCACTGGAACCCTCCTGCAACGGCCCTGGGTGGGATTGGTCCTATCCATCTCCCAGAATACTAGGCCAATCTTCGTCTCATACCGCATTGTCCACCACGCATGGAACCAGTCGGTCCCACAAACCACAGCCCGACCACTCCTGTCCGATACCACTGGTAATCGTAAAGCCCAGTCTGTAAAACAGGTCACAGCCCATCACGTTCGACCCCTTGACAGTCACCACGAACTGGATATTTGAGACCACAGCTGATTTGTACCTTGCCATCAGCTCCAGCAAACCCACAATGGCTAGTCTGTTACCTCCATAGCCACAATACGGTGTCGACAGTCCTCTTAACATGGTAATACGGGAACAAACTCCTCACAGTAAGCCAGTTCAACGTGGACACTGCTGTGCCCGTGTCCACCAGCAATGGCACTTCCACGCCGTCTAGCATCACATCACAATAAATCTGCCGATCTGTGCTCAGGGAGACGGTGTGAATAACCGTAGGAGTCGTAGCGGGGGAATCCGCCTTGTGTCGCCGTTCCCCTTGCTCAAACTTTTTGCAGGAACTGGCAAAATGATGTAGGAGTCCACACTTGCCACAGCATTTGCCCCTTGCCGGATGACCCCGGGGCAGACCTAATCTTAATAGCGGTAGCGTAGTCTTCTTTATCTTCTGTGTTGTCATCGCTACCCGGGTCGACAGCCTGCACCACTGATTGTGAGTCAGACTGCCTCATCGTTGTTCTCTCACCAAGGTCCTTTGATAGTTTATCTGCTGCTTCGTACTGTTGAGCTATCTCCACAGCTGCAGTCAATGTCAGTTCACCAGAGTACGTGAGGAGCCTGAGCCACAGAACATAGCGTGCGCTCCACCAACTGATCACGGTCCATTTCTTCTTCCAAAGCCCCGAATTGGCACTCTCCAGCCAGCTGGCACAGGTCCGCAACATACAATTGCACTGACTCTCCCGGCCGCTGGCGTCACTGTCGGAACTGGATCCGCCAGACGATGACATTTTCAGTAGCGCACCATTAGCTCAACTACGTCCTCAAAACTATCACTCTCTCCCAATGTGCTGAGAATACGTTGCCCTTCCATGCCGAGATTATGGACCAGTATCGCTCGTGCACGTAGTTTCTCCAATTCGCCGAGGTTCAATGCCAGCAAATAATTTTGGAATGCTACAAACCACCTTGCCCAGGGAACTGGCGGCTCGCCTGGGAGCTCCAAAAATGGCAGAATACTAGAAACTCCTTTTTCCATAACTTTATCCTCATCAGCAAATGTTATGTCCATAACCAAGACTCCAATGATGAGGCCGAAGGTGCAGTATAACGTAGCTTTATCGTAGTAACTCACAGAACACTAAGGCACTACCGTCGAGGCAGAGGTGCTGGTTGAAAAGAGATCGTGCCTCTTCCGGGTAGGCCTTTTATACCCTGGGTGGCGGCAGAACTGGAAAGGTGCAGCCGTCACCCATAACACACACAACAATAATAATAATAATCATAATTAATACACTACACAAGGCACTTCAACACAAACATTTATTTTGTAAAAAAAAAAAAAGAGCAAAATTAGAGAACAGTGACCACTGTCAGAAAAGAAGATTTAAACAATGTTGGTTTTTTGGTTTTTTTTTTTAGGGCTATAGCATTCAAAAACATCACCAGTTCCCTCACACTGCTCTGGTTTGGAGGACAGGATTATGCGAAGACGGCATGGGGAATTGGGTCAACACTCCAGCTAGAACTACTTGCTAGTTGGCTGCTGGATACGGCAAGGATCTGTCTCAGCACACAGTGTCTCACCGTTTAAGACAATTTGGACTCAAAGCTCACTCTGTAGTGACCAGACTTCTCATCAGCAGAAAGAATAATAATAATAATATTTTGGAGAGCGTGAAAAGATGAGGCTGAGTTTATTTCTCAATTCAGGTTTATTAACATTCACGTATCTCCAACATCCTCTCAAACAGAAAAGAGACCCATCCTCCCACATCTGTCCCTTTTATACCTGGGACATCAAAGTACAGAGTCACATTGTCTTTAATCCCAAGACACAATACATAAACCCCCAGGTCTTCTCCTCTCCCCCAAAACCCTGGTGGTCAGGAAGTCTCTCAAGGCCATCTCAAAAGATCACATCTCACATCCTCCTGTTATCCCCAGGAGACCCAGACTTATTGTTCATTCTGAGACGTGGGCAACAGTAATATACATATGCAGCCTAAGCAACTCAAATATGTGTGCCACAATATAATAATAAGTTTATTTATAGAGCACTTTTCACAGACAGAGTCACAAAGTGCTTAACATGGTAAAAAACAAAATAAAAACACAGGCACATAAAACAGTAAAAAAAAAACAAAGTAGACAGTAAAAGCACATAAAAATACAATCAGCACATAGTTAACTAGAAAAGCACTCGGAGAGCGCAGACCTCCGCCAAGCGCCACAGTTTCCCCCATACAGTGTTTGTGTGTACGTTTTCAGATTCCTTGACCATGAAAACATATGACTAGCAATTGGATTGACGATAGGATTAGGTCTGAATGGGCCATGTTCTCCACCTCTGTTGTTGAAGCGGCGGCCCAGAGCTGTGGCCGCAAGGTGGTCGGTGCATCTCGTGGTGGCAACCCCCGAACCAAGTGGTGGACACCAGTGGTGAGGGGGGTCATTAAGCTGAAGAAGGAGTCCTATCAAGCTTGGTTGGCTTGTGGGACTCCCGAAGCAGCTGAGGTGTACCGGCAGGCCAAGCGGAATGCAGTTCGGGTGGTTGCTGAAGCAAAAACGCGGGTATGGGAGGAGTTCGGCGAGGCCATGGAACAAGACTTTCGGTCGGCCTCAAAGAGATTCTGGCAAACTGTCCGGCGGCTCAGGAGGGGAAAGCAGCTCCCCGTCCACACTGTGTATGGTGTGGATGGGACACTGTTGACTTCGACTGGGGACATCGTCGGGCGGTGGAAGGAATACTTCGAGGATCTCCTCAATCCCACTGATACGCCTTCCACAGAGGAAGCAGGGTTTGGGGACGAGGGGGATGACTCGCCTATCACAGGGGCTGAGGTCGCCAAGGTGGTTAAAAATCTCCTTGGTGGCCGGGCCCCAGGGGTGGACGAGATTCGCCCCGAGTACCTCAAGGCCCTGGATGTTGTTGGG
The DNA here is from genome assembly GCA_020510985.1 of Pholidichthys leucotaenia. NCBI lineage: Eukaryota > Metazoa > Chordata > Actinopteri > Cichliformes > Pholidichthyidae > Pholidichthys > Pholidichthys leucotaenia. Next base: position 109,125,066 of record CM035848.1, on the reverse strand, counting down.
TTGTCATGGTTGACACGCCTCTGCAACATTGCGTGGAGGTCGGGGGCAGTGCCTTTGGCATGGCAAACCGGGGTGGTGGTTCCTCTCTTTAAAAAAGGGGACCGGAGGGTGTGCTCCAACTTTAGAGGGATCATACTCCTCAGCCTCCCTGGGAAGGTCTATGCCAAGGTACTGGAGAGGAGAGTCCGGCCGTTGGTCGAACCTCGGATTCAGGAGGAGCAATGTGGTTTTCGTCCTGGCCGTGGCACATCAGACCAGCTCTTTACCCTCTCGAGAATTCTCGAAGGTTCGTGGGAGTTTGCCCAACCAGTTTACATGTGTTTTGTGGACTTGGAGAAGGCATTTGACCGCGTCCCTCGTGGATTTTTGTGGGGGGTGCTTTGGGAGTATGGGGTATCAGGCTTGTTGTTACGAGCTATTCGGTCTCTGTACGACCGTTGTGAGAGTTTGGTTCGTATTGCCAACACTCGGTCGGAGTCATTCCCAGTGAGAGTTGGACTCCGCCAGGGCTGCCCTTTGTCACCGATCCTGTTCATAATTTTTATGGACAGGATTTCTAGGCGCAGCCAGGGAATGGAGGGTGTCATGCTTGGTGACCACAGGATCTCATCTCTGTTGTTTGCAGATGATGTTGTCCTGTTGGCTTCATCCAGCAGTGACCTACAGCTCTTGCTGGGACGGTTTGCCGCTGAGTGTGAAGCGGCTGGGATGAGAATCAGCACCTCCAAGTCCGAGTCCATGGTCCTCAGCCGGAAAAAGGTGGATTGTCCTCTCCGGGTTGGGGACAGGCTCCTGCCCCAAGTGGAGGAGTTTAAGTATCTTGGGGTCTTGTTCACGAGTGAGGGGAGAATGGAGCGAGAGATCGACAGACGGATTGGAGCAGCATCTGCAGTGATGCGGACGTTGTACCGGTCTGTTGTGGTGAAGAGGGAACTTAGTTCTAAGGCAAAGCTGTCGATTTATCAGTCAATCTACGTTCCTACTCTCACCTATGGTCACGAGCTTTGGGTAATGACCGAAAGAACGAGATCGCGGATACAAGCGGCTGAAATAAGCTTTCTCCGTAGGATTGCTGGACTCACCCTCAGAGATAGGGTGAGGAACTCAGTCATCCGGGAGAGGCTCAGAGTAGAACTGCTGCTCCTCCACATTGAAAGGAGTCAGTTGAGGTGGTATGGGCATCTGATTAGGATGCCTCCTGGACGCCTCCCACTTGAGGTGTTTCAGGCACGTCCCACTGGGAGGAGACCCCGGGGCAGACCCAGGACTCGGTGGAGAGACTATGTCCCCCAGCTGGTCTGGGAACGCCTTGGTATCCCCTCTGAAGAGCTGGAGCAGGTGGCTGGGGATAGGGAAATCTGGGCTTCTCTGCTTGAACTGCTGCCTCCGCGACCCGGACCTCTGGAAATGCGGTAGAAGATGGATGGATGGATGGATGATAGGATTAGTGGTTCAATAGTTATTCACGAAAATCGCATTTTCCGTAATGGTGGTTTTCGCCACAGTTCCCCCCATACAGTGTTTGTGTGTACGTTTTCAGATTCCTTGACCATGAAAACATATGACTAGCAATTGGATTCACAATGATAGGATTAGTGGTTCAGTAGTTATTCAGGAAAATCGCATTTTCCGTAATGGCGGTTTTCTTCTGGACGGTGATCTGGATCACCACCAAAATCTAATCATCTGTAGGATGTCCCATTTCTGACAATCTGTGAAAATTTCACGAAAATCCGTCCATAACTTTTTGAGTTATCTTGCTAACAAACCAACAGACAAACAAACAGACAAACAGACAAACCAACGCCGATGATCACATAACCTCCTTGGCAGAGGTAAAAATGAAGCATACCAAGATAACCTCCTATAATTCACACAGCTTTGGTGTCTTGGATGTTTTAGCTGTAAATGAACTGACAGTGAAATGAGCTGCTATATTTATAGTATTCACATGTGTATTGTAGCACCTTGGAGGAGCCAGATTATCTAGCATCTCAGACAGGAGACAGTGGATAAGCATGGGAGAACAAAGAGCAGGAGGTTCCTGGTGAGATGGCAGGAAGGATTCAAGGAGGAAGGATGTTTAATGCAGTGTGATGCAAATGTCATGTGTGTGATGTAAATGCCATGAAACTTAAGAGGAGAGTTTCTGCTTAAATGTTTGTGGAGGAACAAAATAAGTGCAGACGGACACGGCGAACTGAAGTTTAAAAGGGTGCTTTATTCATCCTCCACGAGGCTCGCTCAGCGCTGTGGCAGCGTGCTGGAGCGAGCCCTGCGTCTCAAAGTCAGCAACAAATGTTCTGACGATTTTTTGGCAGAGCTACATGCACAAAAAAACAAAAAAATATATTGAAAAAATATTGAAAATGGCCCTATCTCGCAATGTTAAATAAAAAAAAAAAAAAAGAATCCTTTAAAAAATTCCTGGATCCAGACGGTGATCCGGATCACCACCACCATCTAATCATCTGTAGGATACCACATTTCTGACAATCTGTGAAAATTTCATGAAAATCTGTCCATAACTTTTTGAGTTATCTTGCTAACAAACAAACAGACAAACAAACAGACAGACAGACAAACCAACGCTGATGATCACATAACCTCTGCCTCCTTGGTGGAGGTAATTAAAAAGCCAGGCTAAAAAGGTGGGTCTTTAGTTGCTTCTTAAAAACACCAATGGAAGGTGCAGATCTAAGTTCAAAAGGTAAGGAGTTCCACAGTCTGGGAGCAACAGCAGCAAAGGCTCTATCGCCTTTGGTTCTGAGCCTAGTGCTAGGGACTACCAATAGATTCTGATGAGAAGACCTGAGAGACCTGCTGGGCTGGTGTAGAAAGAACAGGTCACTAATATAAAATAAAAAGGCGCCTCTTCATGAATGGCTTTGTAAGTAAGAACAAGAACTTTAAAATCAATTCTATAATTTACAGGAAGCCAATGCAAGGAGGCCAAAACAGGAGTGATATGACAGAATCTACTGGACCTAGTTAGTAATCTTGCAGCAGCGTTCTGGACTAATTGTAGGCGGTGTAAAGAGGATTTGCTAAGACATGTGAAAAGAGCATTACAGTAGTCCAGAGGTGTTCAATCATGTGCCATGGAGGGCCAAGACCCCCTTTTTTTTTTTGTACTTATTTTGTACCCGTAGGTAGATTTGTTTTGCAGTCTGGTGACAAGCCATCAGCTGCCGGTCGCTGCGTGCGCAAGCGCCCCATATCCCTAACCTGCATGTTTTTAGCATGTGGGAGGAAACCGGAGAAATCCCGGAGTAAACCCACGCAACACGGGGAGAACATGCAAACTCCACACAGATCACTGTTGGCCGGGGACAGGGATCGATCCCATGAGCTCACGATCCCCGTGATCCCCCGGCTGAGGGTAAAACTGTGCTGCCGCAGTGCTAACCCCTGCGCCACCGTGCAGCCTCCTCTTTTACCCAATCTCTTCAGCAGATGTTTTCACTGATCAGCAATCAGTGGGAAGAAGTTCAGTGAAATTTGCTGCTGAAGACACTGGTTAGAGGTAAAGCCTGTCCAAACGTGAAGAAACAAAGGCATGACTAGACTTGCCTTTGCTGAGGAGCATGGTTGGTAGACAGAGTAGAACTGGTCCAGAGTGCACTTCAGTGATGAGAGTAAGTTCAATTTATTTGGGTCTGATGGGAAACAATATATTTGGCATAAAACCGGGGAAAGACTGAACCCAAAGTGTGTAAAGAAGTCAGTTAAATTTGGAGAAGGAAGTGTCATAGTTTGGGGATGTTTTCTGCAGCAGGAGTTGGGCCTCTTCTATCGCTTCATGGCAGAGTGAATGCAAATGTTTATGTGAACCTCCTTTGGCAACATGCAATTCCTTCACTGCATTGTCTCCCAATCAGCCCACAATTTTCATACAAGACAATGCCCTGTCACACTGCAAAATGGGTGTGCATTTTCAAGGTTAAACAGTTCCTTGAATCTAACAGTATTGAAACAATGAAATGGACAGCCCATAGTCCAGATCTAAACCCCATAAAAAATCTCTGGAAAATCCTTGCTAACAAAGTAATGGCTAAGAAACCCACTACAGTTACTGAACTGTGGAACAGACTGCCAGAAGAATGGACCAAGATCAAATCAGAGCCGTGTGAGAAACTAGTGATGTCCTGTGGGCGCAGATGTGTTGAAGTCATTCAAAGCAAGGGTCTCTACACTTCCTATTAATTTTTTAATCCTATAGCCCTAAAATCATTGTTTAAATCTTCTCTTCTGACACAGTGGTCACTGTTCTTTAATTTTGCTCACTGTTTTTTTTGTTTTATTACAAAATAAATGTTCGTGTTGAAGTGTCTTGGTTATTTTAAAAAACATGCTAGTACAGCAGTGGTATAGCCACAGCTGATATTCTGTCAAATTCTGAACAATGAAGAATAACTTATTTCAGAATAAATCAAGTATTAATACATTGTTCTCTGATTTTGATCTCCACCGTATATTTTGGACTTGTGCTGTTATTCAGCCTTTCTGGAAAGAAATATCAGTAATCATTTCCAAGGTATTAGGATTCAATGTATCTGTGAACTTTATTTCTTCATATTCAGAACACATGCTGGACAGTCTAAGTGGTACAGATAAATATCTCCTGGAGATTATGTTAGCAGCAAGAAAAAAGGCAATTACAAAAGTGGTGGCTCCAAAAAAGTCCAACAGGTATTTTTATTTATTAACAAAATGAAACATCTGAATCTGCATTTTTTGTAATGGATGACTTATTCAATAAGGCTTCAAAAAGGACTGGGAGAAAAAAGATGGAAGAAATGGGGGTAAGGGTAAGGACCTGTACTTATATAGCGCTTTTCTAGTCTCAAAGACCACTCAAAGTGCTTCACTAGTACTAACCCTCTATTCTAAGGGCCTATAGGAGACAGATATCTAGGGACAATTTAGAACAACCAATTAACCTCACATGCATGTCTTTGGATTGTGGGAGGAAACCGGAGCCCCCGGAGTAAACCCACGCAGCACAGGGAGAACATGCAAACTCCACACAGAAAGGTTCCTACCCCTGCCAGGCTGGGGATTCGAACCTGGAACTTTCTAGCTGTTAAGCAACAGTGCTAACCACTATGGTGCTGCTATTTAGCCCAAAACACTGACTTAGTTTAGTAATTAATTTCTAATGTGTGAATCTCATCCCACGACCTCATGCTCTTTTGTATTTTTTCTCTCGTTTTTGTGTGTGTGATGTTTGTCTATATGAAAAATCTAAATAAAAAGTAAAAAAAAAATATCTTTTCCTGGGTTGTTTTTTTTTTCATAAAGTTAGTTTTTACACTTTACTATAATCCAAAGTTGTCATTTCTCTTTAGAATCACTCGCTTCAGAGTAAAGAACAACTTTTCCACAATACACATTTGCTCAAGTACTTACTGAGTACACTAACAGTGGACTCTGAGGTCATCTGGATATTAGTGGGCATCACATACTCAATGGTAAAACATCGTCCTTTCTCCTCTCCTGGAAAAATCACAGGGAAAAGATGTATTCTATTGAACTTCATAAATCCTAAATCAGAGAGTGGGTTAAGGTGACTAAAAAACACATAAAAATCAGACTTGGAGTGCACATGTAGTCTTCAGCATGATGAATGCCTACAGTGGCAAATAAAACCATCACAGTGTTCAGACAATAGTTGTATCTCATGAGCTGGAAAAAGCAAACTGAGTAATATCTAACAGTTTACTCAGGTTCGTTCAACCTGTGATGGCGCTGAAAGGAATATTTCAGTCATCCAAAAGCTTTTGATATGATTTTTAGTGTCTGCTGGAGGAATATCCAGCATTAGAACTTTAGCACCTTTCTTCGTATTGCTCTAACACGTACAGTTCAAAATATAGCACCAAAGTTGGGTTTTTCTCAGCACTTTTTCATTCCCACTGTGAGGTTTTGGATTAGTTGACATTTTGTGCTGTGGCACATGTAATTTATCCATCATAAATCGTGTAAAAAACACTCCGCATGATTCATCTTTGAGGAAACTATAAAGAATTTATTATCAAATCCACAATTTCGGCTTGCATTGTTTATACATACTGATGTGTACTCTACTGTATGTAGTGTTTAGCCTTTGTATCTTTCAAAGGCATAACAGTAAATGGAAAAAAAATGTTTAACAAACTGAAGATAATGCAGTTTTCCCCTATTCTTTCTTATCAAAGACTTGTAGTGTGGTTGTAAAGGGCAGTGTTTTGTGTGGAGCCGTTTACAGAACCTACAATCAATCATGCAGCTGTTATAGGAAGATTTTCTCTGATTTGGAAAATAATTCAAGGTCACTTAGATCTACAGCTGTACGCAAAAAGTTTGGCCACCCCTTGACAAATAGCATATGCTGAAGATTTTTTTAATTGGTGTCTATTTAATTAAGTGTGCAGGATGCCCAAACTTTTCCACTTTCACAATTTTTTATTTATTTTTTTATTTTGTTCAGTTTATGACATAAAAAGTAATTATGAATTAATGTTTGCTGGTAATATTGTATTTTTTCCACATCCTTAGAGACTACACTTTTTACCATTAAAAAAAAAATAAGTGGAGTGGTCAAATTTTTTTCACACGACTGTATATGTTCAAGCTAGAAAAATGAACACCTGATGAACTCCAGTCTGAATATTGTGGATCTGCACTTCTACCGGAGTAACAACAACATGTTGTGATACTGGGTCAAATACAGAGCAAGAGTGCATTTAAATGGACAATAAGGTCATTCAATTGCCCTCAAAAGACAGACTGAACCATTAGGTGATGAAGGCCTGCAACAGGAAAACATCTGTTACCTAATCACAGCTGGATGGCCAACATAGCATTAACCCTGAAAGAGGATGTGGTCAATTGTAGTTAATGGGTTAATGGATGAAGACAGCAATAAGTGAAATAATGTTGCAGGTTAGGTTACAATCAACAATATAAATATGAAAAGACGTAATCTATTTTAATAAATATCACTAGGCCACTAGGCCTCTACCACTAGGCCACTGGAGTGGTGGCCTAGTAGTAGCACATCTGCCCTTCAGCCGGGAGGTCATGGGTTCAAGCCCGGGCTGGGTCATACCAAAGACCATATAAAAATGGTACTTCCTGCCTTCTAGCTTGGTGCTCAGCATAATAGAATGGAGGAAGGAAAAGTTGTGGCAGCACCTTGCATGGCAGCGGCCCTTCTGATTCTAGATGTGATTAACATTGTAGAGAGGAGAAACGTAGCATCGTTCTGCTGTATGGATTGAATGACAATAAAGTTGGCTTCTTCTTCTTCATTCATACATCTACAGTGTAAAATGCCAAATTGGAATGTCAATTTGGTTGCCCAATAAGTTCTCAATGATCCCTCAGCGATGTCTCCTGTTTCTCTGTGATCCTTCAAAGATCTCTATAGATCATCATGAAAACTGTACAACAATCTCCCAAACATTTACACAGAAACAACTTTTTTTAGGCTTTAGGAGACTGATGACAGATGCTGGCTTGTTGTGAGTGTGATTGTAATTATTTGTGTGTCACAAATTTAAACACACTATTTGTCTGTACTTGAGGTGTAAACCAAGGAAATATTTAAATGTATGACCAAATAATTCAAAAAACTAATTTCTGCCTGTAATATATTAATTTCGGGTTGCCGGTGGTGGTGGGGGGGGGGGGGGCTGTGGGCTGGAGCCTGTCCCAGCATCTTTGGGTAAGAGGCAGGATACACCCTGGACAGATCGGCAGTCCATCGCAGGGCCAACACAGAAAGACAGACAACCTTTCACTCTCACATTCATACCTAAGGACAATTTAGAATCCCCAGCTGATGCCAATTAACCTAACTTGCATGTTTTTGGCATGTGGCAGGAAACCGGAGTACCCGGAGTAAACCCACGCAGACACGGGAAGAACATGCAAACTCCATGCAGAAGAGTCACTGATGGTCAGGTGTGGAATCAAACCCGTGACCTTTTTACTGTGCTGCCACAGTGCTAACCACTGCACCTATTGCTACTACAGTTATACTAACTACACTGATATTTGTTCAAAAAGTTCAGGTGCATTCCAAACATTCTTCAGCTGAAATCCAACAAAAGTCATCAAAAAAAATTACAGCAAAACAGTTGCCATTACCAGAGCATAAAAATGAAAGTCGATACCTGGTTTACTGTGGGACAACACTTGTCTCGATGGCTGTGTTTCTAAGAAAAAATTAAGAACTAAAAGTTAGTGTTAAACATAACCTTAAATCGTGCTTCTGGTATGTTGAAATAGGGGGAAGAACTTTTTTTAATTAAGAAGATGTCAATCATGCAATGCAGTATATGTGTCCTTCGAATATTTTGAAGCACTCATGAAATACTACAGCAGAAAATTTGCAGGTCAGAGAGAAGGAAAAAGAAAGTAGAGTTAAGTAGCAGAGGCCTCATTGGACCAATCAAGTGTCCCTCTGGTGCTACAAGCTGAAATTCAGCCACTGGATAAGTAATGGGGAAAAGAAGCCTTGGAGGGTCATATCAACTGCAACACTGCATTTACTAAATGTTTATAGCACAGAAGTGAAGAACGGTTAAGATCACATGTTATGTTACAGCCTGATCATATGTTACAGCCTTATTCCAAAATGGATTAAATTCATTTTTTTCCTCAAAATTTGACACACAATACCCCATAATGACAACATGAAAAGTTTTTTTTTTCAGATTTTTGCAAATTTATTAAAAATAAACTAAGAAGTCATGTGTGCATAAGTATTTGCAGCCTTTGCTCAGTACTTTGTTGATGCACCTTTGGCAGTAATTACAGCATCAAGTATTTTTGAATATGATGCCACAAGCTTGGCACACCTATATTTGGGCAGTTTTGCCCATTCCTCTTTGCAGCACCTCTCAAGCTCCATCAGGTTGGATGGGAAGCGTCAGTGCACAGCCATTTTCAGATCTCTCCAGAGATGTTCAGCTGGATTCTAGCCTGGGTTCTGGCTGGGTCACTCAGGGACATTCACAGAGTTGTCCTGAAGCCACTCCTTTGATAGCTTGGCTGTGTGATTAGGGTCGCTGTCCTGCTGAAAGATGAACCGTTGCCCCAGTCTGAGGTCCAGAGCACTATGAAGCAGGTTTTCATCCAGGATGTCTCTGCACATTGCTGTATTAATATTTCCCTCTATCCTGACTAGTCTCCCAGTTCCTGCTGCCAAAAAACATCCCCACAGCATGATGCTGCCACCACCATGCTTCACTGTAGGGATGGTATTGGAGTGGTGATGAGCTGTGCCTGGTTTCCTCCAAACATGACGCCTGGCATTCACACCAAAGAGTTCAATCTTTGTCTCATCAGACCAGAGAATTTTGTTTCTCATGGTCTGAGAGTCTTTCAGGTGCCTTTTGGCAAACTCCAGGCAGGCTGCCATGTGCCTTTCACTAAGGAGTGGCTTCTGTCTGGCCACTCTACCATGCAGGCCTGATTGGTGGATTGCTGCAGAGATGGTTATCCTTTTGGAAGGTTCTCCTCTCTCCACAGAGGAATGCTGGAGCTCTGACAGAGTGACCATCGTGTTCTTGGTCACCTCCCTGACTAAGGCTCTTCTCCCCCGATCACTCAGTTTAGATAGCCGGCCAGCTCTAGGAAGAGTCCTGGTGGTTCCGAACTTCTTCCATTTACAGATGATGGAGGCCACTGTGCTCATTGGGACCTTCAAAGCAGCAAAAAAATTTCTGTACCCTTCCCCAGATTTGTGCCTTGAGACAATCCTGTCTTGGAGGTCTACATACAATTCCTTTGACTTCATGCTTGGTTTGTGGTCTGACATGCACTGTCAACTGCGGGACCTTATATAGACAGGTGTGTGCCTTTCTAAATCATGTCCAATCAACTGAATTTACCACAGGTGGACTCCAGTTAAGCTGTAGAAACATCTCAAGGATGATCAGTGGAAACAGGATGCACCTGAGCTCAATTTTGAGCTTCATGGCAAAGGCTTTGAATACATATGTACATGTGATTATTTTTAATAAATATGCAAAAATCTCAAAAAAAACTTTTTTCATGTTGTCATTATGCGGTATTGTGTGCCGAATTTTGAGCAAAACAATGAATTCAATCCATTTTGGAATAAGGCTGTAACATAACAAAATGTGAAAACATGAAGGGCTGTGAATACTTTCCAGATGCACTGTACACAAAGGTAAAAGCACGGTTTCAAAGTTCATGCTAAAGTATTGAAGCACAAGCAAAAACAAAAAAACAAAACAAAACACTACATCTTCTTGAATTACAGCAGTCTAATGGTCTAAGAGAGGGAAAGAAATTGGGGAGAAAATACAATGAGCAAATAAGCAACACAATATAATAAATACTGAAAACTTACAGAGCTAAAACAAGCTTAAAACAACAACAAAAACTCTTGCTCAATCAAAATTTCCCATTCCACCATATGTGACGATGAATTCTGAACTTTAATTAAATCCTCAGTTTAAAAGAATCAAATTATTCCATCAAATGTGTAAAATGATTAATGGTTTACTGAAAAACAATGAACACCTAGCTCTGTTGCGTTTGATTTAACCTTGCACAGGAGTATTCATCGATCTAGACCTTTCAGCAACATTACTAATTGAGTTGATGCTCTGTCACTTTATTTATGAACGACAGCACAATAAATTTTGTTCATAAGTGCTTGAGTAATTTGTTTATATAGATGTGAACGGATTTTTTTTTTTTTTAACTCTGCCCCAAAGAGCCATCCATACGTCTCTGACTTTATACTCACCAGTTAAAAAGCAAACCCTCCAGAGCCCGGAGTGAAGCGACATGCGTATTTCAGTGCTCTGGTTGAGGGGAAGGATGATTCCTTCCTCCAGGTACAGCCAGTAGTCGGTGCTCACGGCGATCCCCAACAAGCCCAGGCCGCAGACAGCGAACACGCTGCTCAGCAACGTCAGCGCCTTCCGGCCACATAGGTTCATGCCACAGCCTCAACAGCAGGGGCGCTCCAGTGGCTGAAAGGGGAGCTAGGAGAGAAGAAGAAATAAAAACCACACAAATTTCACTAAACTAGAGGTGTCATCAAATACAAACACGTAAATCTATTCCAACAGCATGCAGCCAAGGTTTCACAAGGTAAGCCTTACCTTACCTCAGCCTTACCTTGTGAAACCTTACCTGGTAAGGTTTCACTCTAATTCATGTTAATTGCTGAAAATTAGGATTTGCTGGAAATGAAAAAAAAAAAGTGCATGACTACAATTAGCAAAGCAGGGGCTCGGCATCCACCAGCTCTCTTCTATTCAAATCACCACATTGTGCACTGTGCAGACCATTATACGGTGCACTTTAAAAAAAAGCCATTTTGGACTTAAGTGCCCCTTCTCTTTGCTTTCATCTAAAAGCAAAAATAATTGCTCTCAAAATTACAATTCCCTATTTGGTAATCATACATAATGCTGAACATCCAATTCCACTACCTCTTTTAAACATAATGAAGAAAAAGCAGTTTTACAGATGGTGTACTCTGTGTGCATTATATGAATATGAATGTGTGTGCCTGCCACACACAAAGAGGATGGATCTGCTCAAAGCTGAAGCCCAACATGCGTCGGAAGCTGAAGTGCTGGGAGGGTGGGACACGCATTGAAAGGAATTGATTTCACATAATGAGCTCTCTTTATGCAGCCACTCCACTCACGTATACCCTGGAGCGAATACGTGAAAGGACGTTAACTTTTCATAAAATTCACAACATATCCTTCTTCACTGAGCAACTTTTGCTGACTTATGACAAAATAGAAAGCCACAGTAAAACCTATGAGATTGCCACATAATTAAATTTGAATTCAATCAATTTCCATTCATGGAATGCAGTTTTATTGTAATATTACTGTAGAAAGAGGGACCCCCAACCAGAATCAGGAAGGGGCGGGGCTCTACACCAACTGTCTGGGTGATGAGGAGAAAGAGAAAAGAGAAAACAAGAGCAACAGCAAAGAGGAACCCAAGATCCATTAATAGCCCGAGCTTATAGCAGCTTAATTAAAGGGAGCTTCACTGTTATCAGCTCAAAAAAAAGAGGAAATGTGTCCTTCCCTCCAACCCTGACTTAGGGCTACTTCTGACTGCTTTATTGAAAAATTATGCCACTACAATGTCTGTGCACAATGACAGCATTCATCCACACTGTACCTCTATCTCCTGCTACTTCAGGGCAGCAGTCCAAGCAGGGATGCACAGACCTCCCCCAGCTCCTCCTGCAGCACACTGAGGCATTCCCAGTCCAACTCAGTGATACAGTCTCTGCAGCATGTCTTAGGTGTGTCCCAGTTCTCAGTGGAACACGCCAGAGAGACTTCATCTAGCAAGTGTCCAGAAGGCATCCTGGTCAGATGCCTGAGCCACTTCAGCAGGCTCCTGTCAGCAAGGTGCAGCACTTTTCTAAGCATTCTCAGATGACTGAGGGAAATCCTTTTTTTTTTTTGTCAGCTAAGAACTTGGAGGTGCAAGTTCTCACCCGAAATGTTTCACACTCATCTGCTAACCAACTCACCTAACTAACTCTCCTCTCCAGTACTCTGTCATAGGCCTCCCCAGGGAGGCTGAGTAATGCCAGTAGTTGAACACACTCTTCAGTCTCCCTTCAAGATCAGAGGGACAGCCCTCATGTCAGTATGTCTGCCTTACAGCCACCCCAGAGAGCCTGCCACCAAGGAGTTTTGTGATTACCTCAGTGACCTTGGCCATCATGATGACCAAGTGGTCCCCCTCCTCTTCAGCAACTGCTTCCTATTCCATGGTATCCCAGTGATACCGTGGAATAGGACTGTGTGATACGACAATATACGTATATCAGATGACAATATAAAAACGTCTATCATTTCATAGAATACACTATCATTTACAGTATATTGTTATATAAATGCTCATTCTCCTGTTTATTCAGTAAAGCTCCTCCCTACTACTTGTCGGCGCACAGTGGAACAGGTGTGTCGTAGGTGGCTATTTTAAAGCTATTTTATAACAACACTGCAAAATTATGAGGGAAAACGGTACATGTAAAAAAAGTAAAAAAAAAAAAAAGAGATGGTCCTTTTCTTTTCTTTCCTTCAAAGGTCTTTTTATTATTATTAATTGAAGTATCAATACAATACAAAATATTAAAAATTTTCATTTTTGTTTTAACCAAACAGTGAAAAACTAGAATTTAAAGCTAACAAATGTAAATGCTTCAAAGCACAAAAACCTTTAAATAAACAATAATTAAAAAAAATACAAAGAAAAATTGTGTGTGTGAAGTGGGGGTGGGGTAAAGGGGATATGAGCTACTCAGAAACTATAATCGTGGGTCTTTCAAAGAAGTCAAGAAACGGGCGCCATAATTTATAGAATTTGTTTTCAGAGCCACAGACTGTATATCTGATTTTTTCTAAATCCAAACAGGACATTATATCTTTTATCCACTGTAAATGTGAAGGGGGCGAAGAGTCTTTCCACTTCAGTAATACAGCACGTCTGGCCAATAATAATGAAAATTTGAATACTTTTAATTTGGAATTTGGCAAGACAAGTTCTGGAGCCACACCAAAAATGGCACATAATGGATCAGGTTTAATTTGATATTGCAGGACTTCAGACATAGTGATAAAAACAGAATGCCAAAAATTCATCAATGCAGGGCAGGACCAATACATGTGAAGCAAAGTGCCAGGAGCGCTACCACACTTTTCACAAGTTGGGTCTATATCCGAGTAAATACGTGCTAACTTAACCTTGGACAGGTGCATCCGGTGTACAATCTTAAATTGAATAAGAGCGTGACGAGCACACATTGATGCAGTGTGAACCTGGCCAAGAATAGAGTCCCACAGTTCATCAGTAAAAGTAAAATTAAGATCTTGTTCCCAGTTCAATTTGATAGCGGCCAGAGAAGAAGATTGTAAATTTGAAATTAAATTATATAAAACTGACATTACCCCCTTAGAAGTTGGTTTAACTAATAAAAAATCATCTAGAGGATTATCAGAAGGTTTTTGAGGGAATTGTTTTGTCATGGTTTGCACATAATGTCTGACCTGGAGGAAGCGGAAAAAATGTGTAGAAGTGATGTCGAATTTAGTGGAAAGTTGAGAAAAACTTGCAAATTGACCATCAAAATATAAATCCGCAAAAGATTTTAAACCTTTTCTGTGCCATATATGAAATGCGCTATCAATAGTTGATGGGGTAAATAAATGATTTGCGGCAATTGGACTTCTAATGGAGAAAAACTGAAGACCGAAGTTTTTCCTGAATTGAGACCAAATTCTAAGAGACTGACGAACTACTTTATTATTACCCAGTGTAGACAAAGCAAGGGGAAGTGGTGAACCTAAAATTGCCGGTAGGGAGGTTTGATTGTCCACATGTGACTCCATAAGGATCCAAATAGGTGATTTGGGTTCCAGATAAAAATGTTTCCAATATAACATGCACCTGATATTTGCTGCCCAGTAGTAATATTGAAAGTTAGGCAGAGCCATGCCACCTACTGATTTGGGTCTTTGAAGAAAAACTTTCCTCAATCTCGGATGTTTACCATTCCAAATAAATGAGGTAATCAGAGAGTCCAAAGACTTAAAAAAGGATTTAGGAATAAAAATGGGGAGACATTGAAACAAATATAAAAACTTTGGAAGTAACATCATTTTTACAGAATTGATTCTGCCAATTAAAGACAAGGATAATGGGGACCATTTGGAAAGTATTAACTTGCACTGGTCAAGTAAGGGGAGAAAATTATTTTTAAACAAGTAATTAAATTGTTTAGTGACACATATCCCAAGATAATTAAAATGATCAATAACAACCTTGAAAGGAAAATTTTCAAAATCCTGAACTTGAATCTTTTCATTAATCAGAAACAGTTCACTCTTATTAAGATTAATTTTATAACCAGAAAACCTACTAAAACTATCCAAAATGTTGAGTATAGCGGGTAATGAAGTAAGTGGGTTGGAGAGAAATAGTAAAAGATCGTCAGCATAGAGTGAAACCCTATGCTCAATGCCACCCCTACGAATGCCTAGAAAGTCCCGGCTCCCGCGGATTGCAATAGCTAACGGCTCAACTGCCAAGGCAAAGAGCAAGGGGCTCAAAGGACAGCCTTGCCTCGTACCACGGTAAAGTCTAAAATAAGTCAGAATAGCGACAATTAGTTAACACTGAAGCTAAAGGACTAGCATAGAGAAGTTTAATCCAGGAACAGAAGGAAGGACCAAAACCGAACCTCTCCAAAGTAAAAAACAAATACTCCCACTCAACCCTATCGAATGCCTTTTCAGCATCCAAACTAATAAGACATTCAGGTATGTTGTGGTGAGGAGTATAAATAATATTAAACAACCGCCGCAAGTTAAAAAAAGAATGGCGATTTTTAATGAAACCGGTTTGGTCCTGTGAAATTATGAAAGGAAGAATCTTTTCCAACCTAGAAGCTAACAACTTTGACAAAATTTTAACATCGGTATTTAACAAGGAAATAGGCCTGTAAGAAGCACAATCAACAGGATCCTTATCTTTTTTAAGCAACACAGTGATACAGGCCTGATAGCATGAAGGAGGAAGTGTACCGGAGTCAAGCGACTCTGTAAAAACTTGACAAAGGAAAGGGGCGAGGTCGTCAGAGAATTTTTTGAAAAAATCAGCGGAAAACCCATCAGGTCCTGGAGATTTTCCTGATTGCATGGATGATATTGCCAGCTGAATTTCTTCTTTTGTGATGGGAGCTTCTAAAATTTGCTGAGATTCTGAAGAAATCGAAGGAATATCAATAGAATCAAAAAAAATTTCCAAATCCTTTAAGTTTGTTGTATATTCTGAGGTATATAATTTGGAATAAAATGACCTGAAAATATCATTAATCACTTGTTGGTCTGATGTCACCTCTCCTTTATCTGTCCTAACTCCAGTAATAATTTGCTTAGCTCTAATACCACGCAGTTGATTAGCTAAAAGTTTACTGTTTTTTTCGCCATGTTCATAAAATTCACTCTTGTTCCTTATTAAACAACCTTCAATTTGTCGAGTAGAAAGTAAATTAAGTTTAGTTTGTAATATCATACGTTCCTTGTACAGAGCGGGTGATGGAGATTGAGCATATTGTCTGTCAATGTCCAGGATTTGATCTAAAATAGCCTTCTGTTCCTGTATTAAGGATCGTCTTTTAAATGCTGCCAATGAAATAAATTCCCCCCTAAGAAATGCCTTCATGGCCTCCCATATCGTTTTATTTGGCATACCAGGAGTTTTATTTTCTTTCAAAAAAAAATTAATTTTAGAAGAAATATTCGCAACCAATTTTTCATCTGTAAGTAATAATGGATCCAATCTCCAATGCTTTCTCATGGAGTCACATCCATGGAGGATCATTTTAAGTACAAGAGGGGCATGATCAGAAACCGAGATGCTATCATAACTGCAAGAGCTAAGGTTATTAATTAATAAATTGTCAACAAAAAAATAATCTATTCTGGTATAAGTATGGTGTACGTGAGAGAAAAAAGAATAGTCCCTGCCGTTAGGATGTAAAAAACGCCAAGGATCTGTAAGGCTATATTCCTCAAGAAAAGACTTAACATAAGTTGCAGATTTATTAAGACTAGCAGGTTTTGAGGATGAGCGGTCTAAGATCGGATCCATATACAAATTAAAGTCACCCCCAAGAATTAGAGAATGAGTATTTAAATCCAGAAGTTGCGAAAAAAGGTTGCGAAAAAAGTGCACATCATCAAAATTCGGTGCATACAGATTAGCCAAGGTGACATGTTTATTGCCAAGTTTACCTGATACTATTACAAATCGTCCATTTTTATCTAATACAACATTAGAGGGAATAAATGGGATATTTCGATCAATAAGAATAGCAGCGCCCCTGGCCTTAGCTTTAAAATTTGAATGAAAAAATTGTCCTGACCAACATTTTGACAAACGCAAGTGGTCGGAATCCTGCAAATGGGTTTCCTGCAAAAACAGTACCCCAGGCTTAAATTGCTTTAGACGTGACATGACTCTCTTTCGTTTAATTGGATGGTTCAACCCCTTCACATTCCAGCTTACCAAAGTAAGATTACTATTCATTCAAAGAATAAAATTTATATATTATGTTGTGTAGCCCAAAGAAGAGTAAAGTGAGGTACGGGTAAAAAAAAAAAAAAAAAAAAAAAAAAAAGGAGGGGGTAAGGGGGGTGTAAATAAATCCATAACAAAAAACAAAACAAAACAAAAAAAAATTAAAAAAAATAAAAAATAAAAAAATAAAAAAATCCAACAACCAAACCTATAACAACACTCCAGCCGGTTGCAAAAAAACAGCAACCGCTCCATCTCCTGCTCTATTTTCATCCTAATAGAATGCTCCCATACAACTGGCTTCAATCCTGCATAATATGAACGTTTTACCCTAAAAAAAAAAAAAAAAAATCAAATAAAATTAAAAAAGAATTAAGTAAACAACAACGTATAGGGAGCCAATTTTACCTTGTTTTTGAACATCTAAAAATGCATCAATGTCCAGTCAGTGCAGCTTCAATGAAGTAACAAGCAGTCCAGCGCGGCAGCTGGTCAACCCAGAAATGTCCAGTTCAAGGCGAAAATTGCTGGTTTCTCTCCCTGGTTTGCATGAAGCGGGTGGCCTCTGAGACGGACGCCAACCACTGGTTTTGGCCGTCTGGAAGAGTTATCCGGAGCCTGGCGGGGAAAAGAAGAGAAGGACGAAAACCTCTCTTGTACAGCTCGGACATAACCTCCTTATATTCGGCTCGTTGCTTCTGAACGTCGGCGTTATAATCCTCGTAGAACTGAAGTTTATGTCCACGATATTCCAAAGTCCCACGGCGTCTCCGCGCTTCTCTCATCACCAAGTCTTTGGTCCGAAACCGGTGGAAACAAATAATGACAGCGCGCGGCTTCCCATTCGGACTCGGCTTGGACATGAGGCTGCGGTGGGCTCTATCCAGCTCTGGGGGAGATGGCAAAGTTTGTGTGCCAAAGACGTCCACCAACAGCCGAGAAAAAAATTCAGATGGCCGTGGACCCACATCAAAGGACTCCGGCAGACCCACCAGACGAATATTCAGCCTCCTGCTTCTTCCCTCCAGGTCAGAAAGTTTGTTTTTCAAAAGTTTGTTCTCCTCCTGCATTGACTCACATGTAACTTCAAGCGCCGCTAGGCGCTGGCTGACGTCCTCCGCGTTGTTTTCAAGGTCGCCAATGCGTTGCTCCTGGTTCGCCACATCTGCTTGAATCTTGTCCAGCTTACCATTAATAAGCTCAAATGAAGCTTTGAAGTCAGCAGCTATGGACATTCTATGTTGCTCTAGCAAGGCAACAAGTGCAGGGTTAAGGCTGATATTAGCATCCTCAGCTAAGCTGGTGTTAGTATTGTTCCCTGCTGCCTCCTTTTCAGTCTGCTTTCTTGTTTTGGACATATTTCACAACTCAAAACAAATTCTGCGCGTATTAAATGTCCAAAACATTAACAGCTTACAGCAAAATAGGGTTTAAAAAGTAAGGAAAAAAAATATAGCAGGAGCCAGCAACGCACACACCTACTCCATTGCCAGCACACCTGATGAGATGGTCCTTTTTATGTGATTATCTAAACTGTAGAATTCACAGAAAATGTATATCGTGATATATATCATATCGTGATATAAGATGACTTATATCATGATATGAATTTTTTGTCACATCGCACGGCCCTACCATGGAATAAGAATTTTGAGTTCCAAAAAGAACCTATTAGCCAGAGGTTTTTGAAGAGCCTTTTTTTCAGAAATGCCTAGTATTCTGCCTCCATATAATTTCAGCAGAAACTAACAACACAGTTCTTTGAAGAATCATATAGGATATACAAAGAACCATTGTCTGAATAAAAAGGTTCTTCAGTAAGTGATGGCTCTCTAAAAAACACCACAGAGCTCTGTGAAGAACCGTTTAAGAACCATTATTTTTCTATACGCAGAAGGTGTGTCAGTTATATATTGGAGTGATGGACTAGTGGTAGAGCACCTGCCCCACAGCTAGGAGGTTGTGGGTTCAATCCCCAGCCGGGTCATACCAAAAACTGTAAAAATGACACTTTCTGCCTTCTAGCTTGGTGCTCAGCATAATAGAATGGGGAAACACAAAACCAGTGTACTGCCTGTGCTGGTTCCAAGCCTGGGTAAATGGGCAGGGTTGTGTCAGGAAGGGCATCCGGCGTAAAACCCTTACAAAATCAATATGTGGACCCATGATCCAGTGTGGTGACCCTGAATTGGGAGCAGTCGAGTGTGTGTGTGTGTGTGTGTGTGTGTGTGTCAGTTGGGTTGAGGAAATCTTGCTCCCCCCACTCCACTATGTGTCCAGTCAAGGTCAGCAGTGCCTCATGTGTGCTGTACACAGTGTGGGCAGTAGAGGGCCTTCCCTTCTTGTGTCACTGGTTGGTTTGCCAGAATCCCTTTCAGGGTAACTTAACGTCTCACTACATGGTTTCAGCAAATTCCTCCCAAACCCAAGTTTTGCTTTGGCAACCACCAAAGTCGTGTGTCACTTGGTCTGCCAGTACCTCTCAGCTGCCTTGGCAGTCCCACGGGATGACCGAGCTCATGCACTTTGCCTCCTTCAGGTAGACAACCGCCCTCACTTCATACATGCACCATTTGGTGGAGCTGCAGCCAGGACAGGTACTGAAAACATTCTGGATATCAGCAAAGGAGTTGCGGAACATGGCCCATTTGGACCCCATGTCCTCAGCATCCCTTGGAATGTGGTTGAAGTTCAGCCAAAAGTGGGAGGTAGCCCACCTGGTAACTGACGTATAAAATTTGCTGTTAAATTGCACTAATTACTCTGGATGGACTTCGTGTATCTGTAAAGACCACTCACATACACAAGCTAACCATATTCAGCTATTCATTAATACTATTAGCCTGGCTCACTACTGTGTTCTCTAACTGTCAGTAAACAGTGACTGATCCCAGCAAAAAAGTTTTTTTTAATAATTAATAATGATTAAAGCTACTTGGACTGAAGCTTAGTTTCTCTCTGTTTGAAGAAGGCATACAAAAACCTTCTATCCTGCATACGTAATAATGTTTTCCATTAAAAAGGGGTTAGAATCTGTGAACCAGCCTAAATACGATGAATACAAGACAAACTTTGTAATCACTTTATCACTAAAAAGATATTTCCTGAGGGAAAATATTATCAAGTAAAACCTTTCATTACATTTTTTTTTATCATTATTGTAATGCCGAACAAACCACTAGAGCCCAGAGGCCATGTTGGCATTCAGTGACGCAGATGTACACCACTGCTGGAGTAAAGGGCACATCATCGTGAAAAGTAGGGCACTTTCTCTTCTGTCTCATGTCTTAATAAACACTGACCCTCGTGTCAACCTTGATTTAAATTTTCTGCTGCCATAAAAACCTTAATTTTTCAACAGTGATTTTAAATCCATTTTTCCCAGCTGCCATAGAATGCTTTTTGTCAGAAGAAGGCAATGCAAGTCACTACATTTTCAAGACTTTCTTTTCATGGCAATAAAACACCAAAATTCTGTCTGTAATTTGTACTGGAAGTTAACCATATTTGTTCAACATTTTCCAAAACTGTAAGCAAATTTGCAGAATACAACCAATGGCTGTAACTGCAAGTATGAAATTCAACAGCAAAACAACTGACACCCTAATTTGCATTTGTCCATTTGCTCATCTGAGTCAAGGATTTGTCAGCGTCACATCTTGGATCTCTTTTGGCATGCTCGTTGACCCAATTACTTTGGCTGCAAGAGCGTGGCTGTGAGTGCAACCCCTCTGTTGCCTCTGATTCGGACAGGCAACTAACACTGGGTGAGCTAGTTCCCCTTGGTCAACGTTTGTCAGAGCTGGATGCCAGGAGCCCGAGGACAATGGCAGGCCAGTGCACGGGAGAGGAGATGCGTCATCACGCCACAGACACATCTGGGTGAAACTGGCAGCCCCCTCACTGGGCAGCTGAGAGATGCTTGTATAGATTCATGAGGAGATATACTGCAGGGACATGCCAACAGTATAACTGCATCTGACCCACAAACATCCATGACATGGCAGATGTTCACCTATACAACATATGTTCCAAATTACACTAGGGAACACATCACACAATCGGTTTCACTTACACACTACATCCACTCTACAAAATACTGTATATTTTAGTGAAGAGCAGTGTCACGAGTCACAGATGCATCACAGCAAATGCAAGTTTTCTGCATTCCTAGCCTTTGGTAGGGAAACAAGAGCACTGTTTCCTACTCATAAATAGTGGATTTCACCTCATTGTACAGAAGAAAAGTTACCAAAGCTACACAGTGTCTTAGAGAGAGTGGCCGCACGCTCGTTAAGATTACAGGTCAACAACAACACAATATAACGCTGCTTTGTGAATGCCAAGTGGTGGGAAAAAGGCGAGTGATCCTCAGTGATGTGTAACACCCTCTGTATGGTGAATACGACTCACTGCCATCAGGACAGAGTTTTCGTACCTGGAGATCTTTTATATCCACCAGCACAGCATGTCTCTGTTGAACAAACTCAGGTCATGTGGGGGTGTTGCTTCTATCTTGTGGAGCTTTGATTCCTGGTGACTATATTGCTGTTTGTGGGATGGCTGTAATTTAGGAGTAGGAATTTTTAGCGACCTTATGATTTGATTTGATTATGACACAGAGGGGTGTGACGCCATGATAAAACAATTATCAGTGCATCCTGATGCATCTTTTTTTCTATTCAGCATTTAGTTTTTCTCACTGTGTGAATACTTGTTACTTTCAAAGCAAAGTATTTGTAATGATCCATAATGAATTTACTTCCAATATCCATTATTATCAATCTATAAATGCAATAAATCTCTGTCTCTGTGTGTGTGCGTGTGTGTGTGTGTGTGTGTGTGTGTGTGTGTGTGTGTGTGTGTGTGTGTGTGTGTGTGTGCTCCTCACATATCTCTCAAACCATTCCTCAGACTGACCTCAGGTTTTATAAGTGCTTTGCTGAGGTTACGAGGGTGTGCATCCTGCGTATGGGGTCACTCAGTCAAAATATGTAATTTTTATCAATAAAAGTTTAGTCATCACTCTCTCCTCATGCTCTGGCTTCTAGAAGTGTGGGCGGGGTTTTGGACTGACTCTGTACTGATTGGATAATACACGGCATCACAGCATCAGTAACCACAACGCTTCGTGAGCAAAACAAAGACACGAAAAGTGACAAATTTGACTAGAAAAAGATAATACTGAAGATCTAATGCTTAAAAAATTACACCATGAAGTTGCTATGATAGCGCAGGTCTAAAGGATAATTCGGCATATGTGGAGAACACGAGGCGCACAGGTGTGCTGGGGGGAGGGGGGCGCCCACGGGGACCTGTGGTGCCGCAAAGGACAACAGTGGCACATGGGTGAAGCAGCAGTCAAGATTCCCGTTAACCAGGCAGACTGGGCTTGGGTCCCTGTGAAGGACTGCGATTCACTGGTTCACCTGCTGCTTCTCCAACACCAGTGTCCAACCGAGTGGACCACGATCCTTCACAGGGAGGCATGTCCCACTTGCCCGGTCAGTGGTAGACGGGAGTCCCGACTGTTGCTTCACCCGTGTGGAACCACTGTCCTTTGCAGGACCGTGAGTCCCCCCTCCTGCACAAGTATCTAAAAATTAAAAACTTATTAATAATACTGCCATGATTGTGGAGTGGAATGACCAGATTAATATCATATCATACGTGGACACATATGAACGCTTTGTCTAAACGACTGTGACCAAACAGGACACAAAAATGCCCAAATAATGAAATAAATCACTTTTATTTAAATATTTACAGACAAATGGGCAACAATGATGCAACAGTTGCTGCCAAACAGGTCATTCTGCTGTGTATAATAATGTTGGGTGTTTTGTACTTATAATATTGCTAAAATATAAAAGGATGCACTTTCAAGTTAAAGCCTTGGAAATCTGAACTATTTTATTGACAAAAAATATTTACCACTCTTGACCACTAGGGGGTATGTCGCAGTTCTGCACCATACACACTCAAAGGGTTAAAAAAAAATCCAAACCTACATGGCCCTGTGTGAAAAAGCTATTGCCCCCTAAACCTAATAACTGGTTGTGCCATCCTTAGCAGCAACAACTGCAATCAAGCATTTGCAATAACTGGCAATGAGTCTTTTACGGGGCTGTGGAGGAATTCTGGTCCACTCATCTTTGCACAATTGTTGTAATTCAGCCACATTTGAGGGTTTTCATGCATGAACCACCTTTTTAAGGTCATGCCACAGCATCTCAATTGGATTCAGGTCAGGACTTTGACTAGGCCACTCCAAAGTCTTCATTTTGTTTTTCTGAAGCCATTCAGAGGTGGACTTGCTGGTGTGTTTTGGATCATTGTCCTGCTGCAGAACCAGAGTGTCCTTCAGCTTGAAGTCACGAACAGATGGCCAGCAAAACAGCCCAAGACCATCACACTACCACCACCGTATTTTACTGTTGGTATGATGTTCCCTTTCTGAAATGCTGTTACTTTTACACTGGATGTAATGGGACACACACCTTCCAAAACGTTCAACTTTTGTCTCGTCCGTCCACAGAGTATTTTCCCAAAAGTCTTGGGGATCATCAAGATGTTTTCTGGCAAAATTGAGATGTGCCTTTATGTTCTGTTTGCTCAGCAGTGGTTTCCATCCTAGAACTCTGCCATGCAGGCCACTTTTGCCCAGTCTCTTTCTTATAGAGGAATCATGAACATTGACCTTAACTGAGGCAAGTAAGGCCTGCAGTTCTTTGGATGTTCTTGTGGAGTGTTTTGTGACCGCTTGGATTTGTCGTCGCTGCGCTCTTAGGGTAATTTTGGTCAGCCAGTCACTCCTGGGAAGGTTTACTACTGTTCAGTGTTTTTGCCATTTGTGGATATTGGCTCTCACTGTGGTTTGCTGGAGTCCCAAAGCTTTAGAAATGGCTTTATAACCTTTTCCAGACTGACAGATCTCAGTTACTTTGTTTCTCATTTGTTCCCGAATTTCTTTGGATCACAGCATGATGTCTAGCTTTTGAGGATCTTTTGGTCTACTTCACTTTGTCAGGCAGATCCTATTTAAGTGATTTCTTGATTGAGAACATGTGTGGCAGTAATCAGGCCTGGGTGTGGTGAGAGAAATTGAACTCAGCTTTCCAAAGATGTGATAAACCACAGTTAATTTATATTTTAATGGGGGGGGGGGGATCACTTTTTCACACAGGGCCATGTAGGTTTGGATTTTTCCTTTACCCTTAACAACAAACGCCTTCATTTAAAAACTGCTTTTTGTGTTTACTTGTGTTATCTTTGTCTAATATTTAAATTTGTTTGATGACCTGAAACATTTAAGTGTGACAAACAGAGAAAAAAATGAGAACTCAGGAAGGGGGCAAACATTTTTTCACACCACTGTATAGGCTACACCTCTGTATTCCACTTTCAAACACACCCTACATCGGGGCCTGTAAAGCCTGACTGGCCTACCTGTTTCAGACAGGAATACTTGCTTTCAATGCTTTTCAATACTCTTCTTTCACGCACTAAGTTAAAACAAATGAACAATAGATGTGTCAAGTCAACTAGAATGTTACATTTAACCAGCTTACGTTCCACTAAAGGTACTACAATAACTACTGTACTCTGGTCATTTAAAAACTCCTTCTTTGACATTTCAAAGGCCCTTTCACCCCCGGTCTGTTCCCCCAGAACCAAGAGTGTAGTGTGTTATCTATCCTCCACTTGAAATGACTTCAGTTGGTAGAACCATGTAAATCTATCTTCACTGTGTTCTTGATACAGAAAGTTGAAAATATGTAAAAGAACAATTCACATTTTTGATACAGAAAGTTGAAAGTTCAAAAATGATTCCAAGGGGAAAAGGGCTGCCATACAGACACCCTGGAACCTAATATCCTCCAAGCCCAAACTTAACACTTTTCTAAACATCCACTGTTGATGAGATGGTGAGGGTTCACAAAAGAGGGAGAGTAGAACAGAGAGAGATATATGAGGAAGAGTTGAAGGTGGCGATGCTGACCTGCCCAGCCCTGCTCAGCCCGAGCAGGTTAACTCCACCTCCACCCCACCATCAGCCCCTGAGCAGGAGGCAGGTGGAAGTGGGAGGATGGGGGAAAGAACAGAGAGAACATTACCTTTGATTTTTCCTAATTAAAGAGACGCATCACCAGCAGTGTACCTCAGGATCATCAGGTGAAATATGATCACATTTCATATGAAATGAAAGTGATGCGTTCCTTTTGAATTCTGACTGACTTTAAAACACACAAAGCTGGCAGAATTATACTTTTAAGGTCAGAGTCAATGTTATGTGTTTAGCAGAGTGAACTGTTGTGGTTTCAGTGGTATTAGTCATGATCCATAAATTACTGATTCTGCTGCTAATTTATTCCTTTTTATAAATGGGAATAGCGGGTCAAACCTTGAAGCTACTATGAAGCAGCTAATATACTAAATAAAGTGATAGAGCTATTCATGGTATATTACTTGTATTAAAAGATGTCTTGCATTCACCATAAAGTATTTGTTTTGCTTAAGTACACTCATAAAGTAATTCTGAAAATGCTTCATGTTTTCTCCATATGCTCTCATATTAGTAATTATTTTTTAAGCTATGCTGGAATCCAGTAGGAAGCTATCAGGCTGAATAATTCCTCAGTGGTCTAATTTTGGAGATGCCTCAGCCCTGTATTAAGGCATGCCTACTCAAAATAAGAGAATAAACACTGTAGCTCAACTCAAATCCCTGCTGTGGGCCACAAAGCTTACAACGCCTCACCTAGTCAACAGCAAAGAGAGGTGGGGGCAGTGAAGAGTTTGAGCTGTCAAGACGGACAGTAAAGTGGATTTTGTGTCATATTCTCCTCCACTTAAAAAATCAGAGGATCAAATGTGCAAAATCAGTCATTTGGCCTTCTAATGTTGCTGGTTTTTGGTCTTGCCTTTCCTCACTCTGAGTACTTTGGTGCCGTCTGCATTAAAAGCTGCTAACTGAATGTAGCCCAAGCCTTCAATTCTGTTCAAAAGTTGATTCACTAACAGCTTTCAGCCAATTATTTTTACTTTGAGTATATAAAAACTATACAACAAAGGTGCTAGGCTAAAAAAAACCCCATCTTTGCCCTGACAATTTTAACCACAAACTGCCTTTTAAAGCTCCATTAAGTTTGCTTAAACTAAGTGTACACCTGAGATAATATTCCTGAACCACTCATTTTTGTGTACACATACAGTATTTGTAACAAATATTTAAGACAGGTCAATTTAATTCAATAAAACCTGTGACTGGCACAGTGCGACCAGTAAAAGGGGTGACATTTTATTGACTCTACCATTAAAAAAAAAAAAAAAAAGAAAGTGCAAACTGAAGAAAAAGCACAAAGGTCCATTTCCCCATGTCTGTTGGAAGAACAAGCCTCCCATTTATTTAGAAGTGCTTGACTTGGCCCTGTCGCCAGGCAACGCTATACAGGGAGGCCTCCAAATTAGTTGAGCATGAATGGACTGATGAGCGAGTCCCAAAACAAGGATTCCTATTTGGTGGAGCATTTGACATGCTGGGGTGGGAATACAAAAGGAAAACAGGAGAAACACACAGAGACACAAATGCATCACTGAGGATTTTAGAGGAAAAGCTGCACCGGGCATGCAAAAATGGCGCAAAAGTTTTACGTTTTACACACAAAAAAAAATTCAACATTTGACTGAAGAACAGCAGAGTACTTGTGTTAACAGCTACTGCATTGTTACACTTTATTTCAGTGTGGATTTCTATAACATCTGGACTCTGAAATAAATGTTTAAAAAATCACATAAATATGTAACAATGACTTCCAGAAAAAGAAAGAAGAGTGCTGTTATGTTCTTAAACTGACAAGTGGATTGCTGTCATACTGGGTGTTTAATTACTGAAGCAGCTGTTACGACTGTGTTTATTTTTTAATCCTGTTCCTATCATGATGTTTTTTGGAGCATCCTCCAGCCTGATGCTGGAATTTGTTTTTGTGATTATGGTTTGTTTGCATATCCTTTATGAACATGTTTGGTAAACTCATAGATATGCTTCTGAATAAGAGACAGGGGCTTCTGTCATGACACAGCTACATTTCACCAACATTTTTTTTTTCCACCAGTAACACTTTTCACTTTTAAGTGAACACATACACTTCCATCTGTCACAGAATCAAATAACATAACTATTAATAAATGTAAATGCTGAATTGTTTCTCTGTGTATAAAATTTGGATCACATTTTCTTGGTGATCTATAGCCACACATGTGTAGTATAATCTCGGCACCCTACCATCTTTGGGGAATGTCTTTTAATGTTAGCTCTGCATGCCAGATACACACAAAGTGACCCGTGGCCAGCCAGGGGTTAAACATGCGGTTCAAATCATTAGGGGCTTGGACGTGTACATACAGTATGTTGTTCTTGCTTAACAACACATGGCTGTTTTAATGACAGCATCAGGAAAAATCAAAGAGTAACAAAAACTCCAGGGCAGGAGTCAACTGACTTTCATTTAAATCCGAATCCTATAGCATTTTTTTTAAACTTCTTTAAAACATTTCTGGATAGAGGTTTTGAATAAATCCATGAAGACTAATGGAGTTGCACTCCACATTATTCCACCCTCACTGCTAATTGTTTTTCAGGAGTGGTTTGCACAAAAACATGTCACACAAGTGCAGCTGCTCTCGCTTCATTTGCTCATGTGAGTAAAGGACAACGCTGAATATGCATGTTTTACATCACATTTCTGACAGTTATCCAATGGTGAGCCACATTTCTTGATTGTCGCTTCAGTCTAAGCTGTTATTTCCTGATAGCATGAAGCAACCAATCTGTCACTGCATCAAGTATCCAGACACACACCATTGCCCTCCCTGATCTAGTGCTTGTCTATGTCTACATTTGCATTTCAATGCTTTCTTAGTTGGAAGATGAACTTTCAGTCAAAAATATTTCACAGACAAATGATTTATTTTTTATTTTTTTTTACATTTTAGGTGTAGTAGATAGCTTTTAGTATTAAAACAACATGGAAGAAAGATCACTTTGATCACACACAGTTCCCCACCTAAATATAACATAAACCTGAATGATGTCAGTGGCAGCTGACATAAAAACAGCTTCAACTCGGCTGCCGGTTCCCCCATATTAAGACTAACTTAAAGAGTTCACATTAGTTCAGTGAGTCGTTAGAGGGTGATTAAATGAAATGGCTCACTGTCTAAATAAATAGTTATTCCATTAATCCAGAGTCTGTGTCGGCGGTCTTCTAATGAGCCACTGACAGACCAGTCAGGCCAGTCGGTCACTGGCTGAAGCTTCAGTCGCTGTCCGTGGTGCTGAACCAGTCACGCGCGCCTCCTGGCTGCACTCAGCCGTCAGCCAATGGCTGATGGAAGCGCGCACGAACGCACAATCATAATCAAAGTAAATAAAACCGCATTTTAATGACGAACCTAGAAGATTGCATCTTATCCCACAATTTAATCTAATTCACATCCGCTGTTTAATTCTCTACATTTCCCATCTCAGTCTGCAGATAGAAAGCAAAATAGTGACATTTTAAAGGATTTAATTACAAAAAAACAAAAAACAAAAAAAAACTTGTGCGTGAAATTGAATTATTTCAGTGGGTGGATTGGAAAGTGCAGACATTGTCTAAAAGCCTGTCGAAGTGAGAATTTGTTCTGATCAAATGAAACGCTGATTTACGTGTTACGTCGGTATACTACACTGTGTGTGCGGGTTAGTAAGAATGAGCGCAAAAAAGAGCGATTTCACTGTTAAAAACTGAAAAAGTCAGCTTCAAGGAAACATTAGGGGCGTGAAAACCATCTGTCACAGCAAACAGCGCTCTTGTGTTTTCGCGCGTAACACATCAACTAACGCACGACAACATCTAGACAAGATGGGGGGAAAAAAAATCTGTTTACCTTCGTGAAGAAGACCGACAGAAGAAAGCTCCTTTCTCCTTGCGCTTCTCTCCTCTCCTCCCTGTTCCTCCTGCTGGGGCTTTCCCGGTTAGTTCGGGTTTGGCGCGCGCTGAGCCTGTGGAGGACGTGACCCACGCTGAGCTCGCGCACAACTACTACCGAAACCAGCAGCCCGCGTGGAGCGAGGCACGTGGCACCCAGCTCCGCTCTCCACCCCCCTTTCAGGTGTGATGAGGAGATGCTAACGAACCGCCATGCAGAGTGAGTTCGCTGTTCAAGTCAGATACAGTTATGAGTTTTGTGCAAACGCTGCTTTGGTGTTTGTGTGGAAGCTGTGTGCTGACGTGCTCGCTGCTAGTTTTTCTCCATCTTGTTTTCTCGAGGTCACAAGATTAATTAAGGCATTTTCACAGGCTCCTTTTCTTACGATCACAATATATGTTAACACTTTGTCGAGGGCTGACAACTTATTGTATTTTCATATGATAGGCTGGTGTTCAGTAAAAATAGAATGGAGGAAGGAAAGTTGGGTACCCAGCCACGGGGGTGGGGGTGGGGGGGGGGGTGCACAAGCCGGTGGACTCCCTGTGCTGGCCTCAAGCCCAGGTAAATTCAGTTTAATTTAACTTTATTTGAATAGTGCCTAGTCACAACAAAAGTCATCTCAAGGCGCCAGATGCATTAGTACAAATCATAAATAATTGATAATAATGAGAAATGATAATGAGAAAAGCCCCAATGATCAGATGATCCCCTATGAGCAAGCACTCGGCGACA
The DNA here is from genome assembly GCA_020510985.1 of Pholidichthys leucotaenia. Classification (NCBI taxonomy): domain Eukaryota; kingdom Metazoa; phylum Chordata; class Actinopteri; order Cichliformes; family Pholidichthyidae; genus Pholidichthys; species Pholidichthys leucotaenia. The sequence goes on along the minus strand of CM035848.1, from coordinate 109,095,261 downwards.
GTGGGAAGGAAGAACTCCCTTATAGGAAGAAACCTCCAGCAGAACCAGGCTGAGGGAGGGGCAGTCTTCTGCCACGACTGGTTGGGGGGGGGGGGGGAGAAAGAAGAAACATACTATTCATAACATAACAACATGCAGATAGACAGATATGACGTGCAGCTATAACACTGCGAGCAGACACGTCCGTAGCTGGACCTGGTGGTGTAATGCCCAAACGCTATGCACAGTGAGCAGAAATAGCAGTTTTTGTTTTTTTTATATATAAGTGGGCATAGTAGATACTAATAATAAAATTCAAAACTATGACATGCAAAATCCAATCTACACTTGTGGATGGCGTCCAGTTATAACATGATATCACATCTAGCTAGCCAGCTGTCACGTAGCTCATACACACAATCAAACGCATGCGCAGCGGGCAGGGTTGCGTCAGGAGGGGCACCTGGCGTTAAAAGCCTTGCCAAATCAACATGCGGATCATCATGATATAAGGCGATGATACGCTGTGGTGACCCCGAAAGGGAGCAGCCAATCATAACAGCTTGATTACTTGTGATCATGAGATAATACATTATCGTGGGCTAACAGCTCACTTATTTGTAATCACACGATAAATTAATGTGCGATCACTGGCTAACAGCTCATTTTCTTGCCCTCATAAGATAAATTAATTCTTTGTCATGGGCTAAAGACCCAGTTCTTGTGATCCCAGGATAGATTTTCATGGAATCACAGGATGCTATCATGGAATAACAGCTCGATTTGTTGTGATCACAAGATAAATTAATAGATTATTCCAGCTAACAGTTTGCTGTTTTGTGATGACAGGATAAATTAATGTGCTGTCATCCGACAGTGGCTCATAAATTCATATATGAATGTGGTATCATGGGCTAACACCTCAATTTCTTATCACAGGATAGATTGTGTTATCACGAGCTAATTACAGGCTTACTTGTGTCCACCAGATAAATTAATCTATTGTCACAGGCTAATTTTCTTGTGATTCTGTCGTATGCAGGTGAGCGCTCACCCTTCCCGTCCTGTTGAACTTTCCCCTAGCACCGCAGGCAATCAACTCACCTACGGGACTGGACACACCTGCCGCCTCTTCCTGGCCAGCGCTTATAAGGACCATCAAGTGAAAGCTTCAGCGCTGGCTCGTTGGGGCAACTGCCTGCTTCAGCGAGAAAGTGTTTTGGTTTTGTTGAGAGAGAAATAATTCTCACGTTTCCTCTCCTCTTCTCCTTTTCAGGTTGCCGCCATATGTGCGGTGTGCTCCCAGGGATTGTTGTGCGCTCACCTGCTCCATCATCCTCACCCCGCCTCAGCTTCCTCACTCCACCCGGTCAGACCACTCTCAATCTACCCCCGACCAGCTCCATCCCCCTGGTTCATCTATTCCTGTTGGTGCTCTGTCAGGTTCTCTGTTCGGTTCATTAAGTTGCCTATTTGGTTTCCCATATCATCATATCCCAGCTCTCATTAATCACTCTTGTCCTCCCCACAGGCCCCGTCTTCCTCTGGAGAGTGACGTTTTTTCTACAAGAGCTTCTCTTTTGAAATTTATCAATAAACCTTTTAAACTTGTTTCTCCATGTGTTGAGTGCTTTCTCTGGTGTTGCTCCCTGCACTTGAGCTGTTCCTTCTATCAATATGACAGAATGAACCAGCTACAGCATAAGCTCAGCGGGAGCTGCATCAGCGGAACACTCCACTCTTCATCGCTTAGATGCTACAGAGATGCAGGTGACTGTGCTCATCCAGCAGCTGAGCACAGTCACTGAACATTTCACCCATTTATCTCGCTCTGGTTCTCCCGCACCACCTGCTGCCCCTGTTTCTTCCACCGTACGCTGCACAACCTCCGTTCCCTCACCTGCCCCATACACGGGGGAGGTGGGGAAATGTAGGGATTTTCTTTGCCAAGTGTGGCTTTATTTGGGCCAGGTGTGTGTGTGTGTGTGTGTGTGTGTGTGTGTGTATTGTGGGGGGGGGGGGTACCCAGATGATATAGCTAAAATTCATCTTATGACCCTCCTGCTGTGCGACCGGGCTCTGAGTTGGGCCCGGTCAGTTCTCCACAGCCCGGAGGGTCTACATTACACATTTGATCGCTTTGTTACAGAATTCACTAGGACTTTTGATCGTACAGAAAGCGAGGGTAACATTATGATCCGTCTCTTGTCTCTCCGCCAAGATAGTCGGTCTGTAGCCGACTACTCAGTGGAGTTTCAGGATGAAGCGGTGGACTCTGGATGGAATGACGTTTCGTTACGAAGTGCCTTCCTCCAAGGTTTAAACTCCAACCTTCGCGACGACCTAGCAGTCCATGCTGTTCCCTTCTCCCTGGACAGTGTAATTGATCAAGCAGTCTGCGTAGATAATCGGTACTGCGAGCGTGCGAAGGAGCGTAAATCCTCCTCTTGCCCGTCCTTCGCGTGTGCACCAGAGGCATAACCCTATAATTAATTGGGCACATAATTCCATCTCCTCCTGGAGCCCGTACTGCCTGGCTTCCTGTTTAAGTTCAGCCGAGTGTTCACCATCTCTGTCCATCTCCTCCCTTCCAGTAGAGCTGCCAGACCTCTCCCTTGTACCCTAGGTCTATCACGACCTAGGGGAGCTTCTTTAGCAAGTTGAGAGCACTTTCTTTACCACTTAACTGCTCATACGACTGTGCTATAGATCTCCTCCTGGGTGCGTGGCTGCTGTCCAGCCGGCTTTACAGTATTTCTGGCCCGGAGAGGGAGGCAATGGAAAGATACATTAAAGACTCATTGAACACCGGTCTCATTTGGCCATCTTCTGCTCCACTTGAAGCGTTTTTTTTTTTTTTTTGTTGGTAAGAAGAATGGAACTTTGTGTCCGTGTATTGACTGCTGGTAGCTGAACGCCATCACCATCAAAGATAAATATCCTCTGCCCCTAATAAATTCCACATTCGAGCTCCTTCAGTGTGCGCGGGTGTTTACCAAGCTCGATTTGCGTAATGCTTATCATCTCATCCGTATCTGGAAGGTCGATGAATGGAAGACGGCATTTAAAACACACCTGGGGCAGTTTGAATATCTGATGATGCCCTTTGGGCTGACGAATGCCCCCGCCGTCTTCCAGCGTCTTATTAACAACATCCTCCAAGATATGGTAAACCGATGTGCCTTCGTATATCTCGACGACATTCTCATTTTTTCTCGCTTGCCAGAGGAACACAAGGTCCATGTCAGGGCCGTGTTACAATGACTCCTGGAAAACCAACTTTTTGTGAAGGCTGAAAAGTGTGAGTTTTCCACCAGCTCCACTTCCTTCCTAGGATTCATTGTGGCGGAGGGGGAGCTGAGAGACGGCCCGGTGAAGGTGAAGGCTGTTATGATCCCTCGTGCGCCATTACGCGGCGCACAGAGAGCAGAATGAAAAACCCATGTGCAGGAGTAGTTTCATGCATTTTATTGAACATAAATCCCAAAACCATAAGTCCTGCAAACAGTCATGATAAGCACAGAACATTGGATTGATTGGCTTAAGGCCACCAGACATACAGGGATGCCTCCTGGATGCTCTACTGCTCGGGGAAGGGAATGCCTAGTGCCGCAGAGCTGCTGTCGGCATGGGGTGAAAGGCAAACATAGACTTACGGTGCAGGAGCGATCCGGGGCAGTCCGTGCAGTCTGGTGGATGAGGATGAGGCAGGCTGACAGAATAACGTAGGTAATGGCGAATAGCATACACGGAGGTACACACTGCCATGTATGAAGCTCATAATACTCCGGCAGTCTCTCTCAACTCTCACAGCATTTAAGTAGTCAAAATACTAATGAGGGAAGAGACCGCCGGTGTGAATGAGCGTGGGCTGGACGTAATAGAAAACATGTGCATGAGTGAGTGTATGAGCGTGTGAATGGGAGTGAATGAAGTGTGTGCCTGTACGTGTGTGAAACACCCATTATGAGGATCAGCTGGTGATACTGACAGGAGGAGAGGGCATACCCGAGCTGTCAGGGAGCAAGGACCCAAAGGACTCCCTGAAGCACCTGATGGAAAATAAATAGAGAAGCGGGCCAAAATAACTACGGGTCAGAACTGGGTTTGGGACCACCAAACCCAGGTTCATGACGGAAGGCTGTGCTGGATTGGCCTACACCCCACTCCTGCAAGGAGCCCCAACGCTTCTTGAGGTTTGCAAACTTTTATTGCCGGTTCATCAGGAACTACAGTGGGGTGGCACAGCCTCTCATGCAGCTGACCTCCGTTAAAGTGCCATTTTTATGGTCCGGGGCAGATGAACAGGCCTTTTCTAAATTAAAGGGCCTGTTCTCTAATACACCCATCTTGGCGCAGGTCGACCCTCAGCTCCAATTTACTCTTGAGGTGGATGCATCCGATTCGAGGGTGGGCGCTGTCCTTTCACAGCACTCAACCTCCGATCAGAAGCTCCACCCGTGTGTGTTTTTCTCTCGGCTGGGGTGAGCCGCCACCGATGTAGGGGATCGAGAGCTCCTTGCCATTAAGTTGGCACTAGCAGAATGGAGACACTGGTTGGAGGGAGCTGTCTATCCTATAGTCGTGTGGACTGACCATAAGAATTTAGAATACCTCCGGTTGGCCCGCTGACTTAATGCCAGGCAGGCCCGCTGGGCCTTATTCTTCCTTAGATTTAACTTTACGATCACTTATAGGCCTGGTTCACATAACATCAAACCGGACGCTCTCTCCAGGCAATTCTGTGCTGACCAGTCCACCCCCCCGCTCCTCTCCCAGCCGATTGTTCCACCATCTTGTATTTTAGGAACTCTTACATGGGAAATCGAGCAGAGGGTTCGACAGGCCCAATCCCTGGAGCATGAACCAGCGGGGTGTCCCAAGGACTGCTTGTTTGTCCCTGCTGCCCTCCGCAGTGATGTCATCCAATGGGGTCACTCCAGCCACTTCGCCTGTCAACCGGGAGTGACTCGGACGATCGACCTGGTCCAGCGTGTATTCTGGTGGCCCACCCTGCAGAGGGACGTGAAGGAATTTGTTAAAGCATGTCAGACTTGTGCCCGAAATAAGTCCAGCTCATCGTCCCCTTCTGGTCTGCTCCACCCCTTACCCGTTCCCGGTCGACCCTGGTCCCATATTGCCCTTGATTTCGTCACTGGACTTCCCCCATCCCATGGCAAGACTGTTATCCTCACCATCGTTGACCGTTTTTCTAAGTCTATTCACCTGGTTCCCCTCCCCAAACTACCCTCTGCCTGTTAATCTCCTCACCACTCATGTTTTCTGCCTTCATGGTATCCCCATGGACCATGGACATTGTGTCTGACCAGGGCCCTCAATTCACTTCTTAAGTTTGGAAGTCATTCTGCTGATCTCTCGGAACATCTGTAAGCCTGATGTCTGGTTATCACCCCACAATGGGCAGGCTGAGCGTACCAACCAATCCCTGGAGGCCGCCCTCAGATGTGTAGCAGCCGAAAACCCCGCTACTTGGAGCACGCATCTGACCTGGGTGGCGTATGCTCATAACTCTGTTGTCTCCGCTGCTACGGGGCTCACTCCGTTTGAAGCATCTATGGGTTACATCCCACCCTTGTTGCCCATGGTGGAGAGGGAAGTTGCGGTGCCATCTGTGGGGGCCCACGCACGCCACTGTCGCCGGATCTGGAGGGTCACTCGGGCTGTTCTTCTTCGATCTTCTGAACGCAACCGCAAGTACACAGACTGGAAGCAGACCCCAGCTCCAGAGTACAAGATCAGGTAGCGCGAATGGTTATCGGCGAACCAGATACCTCTAAAAGCTGAGTCAAGAAAGCTGTCACCCTGCTTCTTGGGACCATTCCCCAAAACTCAGATCATCAACAATGCTACAGTCCGCCTCCAGCTCCCACAGGCCCTCCGTGTCCACCGGACTTTCCATGTTTCACAAATCAAACCCCTCTCCACCAGTGCACTCTGCCCCCCCTTCCGGCTTCTTGATGGCCAAACCACCTACACCGTTTGGAGGATTCTGGACGTCCGCTGCCAGGGCCGAGGGTTACAATATCTAGTCCACTGGGAGGGCTAGGGCCCTGAAGACAGGTCCTGGATCCCTAAATCCTACTTTCACAACAAAGGGATGGTCCAGGCCTTCCACCAAGCTCATTTGGACAAGCCCAGTGGACTGCCAGGAGGCGTTCCTTGAGGGGGGGGGGGGGCACTATCATATGCAGATGAGCGCTCGCCCCTCCCGTCCTGTTGAACTTTCCCCTAGCTCCGCAGGCAATCAACTCACCTACGGGATTGGACACACCTGCCGCCTCTTCCTGGCCAGCGCTTATAAGGACCATCAAGTGAAAGCTTCAGTGCTGGCTCGTTGGGGTAACTGCCTGCTTCAGCGAGAAAGTGTTTTGGTTTTGTTGAGAGAGAAATAATTCTCACATTTCCTCTCCTCTTCTCCTTTTCAGGTTGCTGCCATATGTGCGATGTGCTCCCGGGGATTGTTGTGTGCTCACCTGCTCCATCATCCTCACCCTGCCTCAGCTTCCTCACTCCACCCGGTCAGACCACTCTCAATCTACCCCCGACCAGCTCCATCCCGCTGGTTCGTCTATTCCTGTTGGTGCTCTGTCAGGTTCTCTGTTCGGTTCATGTAAGTTGCCTATTTGGTTTCCCATATCATCATATCCCAGCTCTCATCAGTCACTCTTGTCCCCCCCCCACAGGCCCCATCTTCCTCTGGTGAGTAACGTTTTTTCTACAAGAGCTTCTCTTTTGAAATTTATCAATAAGCAGTTTAAACTTGCTTCTCTGTGTGTTGAGTGTTTTGTCTGGTGTTGCTCCCTGTACGTGAGCTGTTCCTATCAGTATGACAGATTCTAGGATAGATTAATGCATCAACCTGGGCTAGCAGCTGGTGGTCTTAAAAAACAGAATGAAACACAGTGATCCAATAGTAGTGGCCCTGTCCGACATCTCTGGCTGTTCAGTTAGCTGAAGATCTGGCCAACTCAGGAAATAATCGGTCATGTTGTATTGTATTTATACGCATCCCAATGAAGACACCAATTTGCAGGTTTTGCAAACCTAATTTGGATAAAAGTTTTCATTCAGATTCAGACAAATATGGTGCCACTTTTTTCAGTCTTTCTCTTTTATAAATAACCTATAAAAAGACACGAGCCTCTGTAAAACCTTCCATGTCTGTCATTATTCACATACGTAGATGTGTTGAGCTGAAGCAATAATACATCTGTTTCTCTTAAGGCCAGAACAGTTGTGAAAACAAACCAGCATGTTTGCATATGACTTACAGTAGCCCCAGCAGTTTTAAAACTAATGAAGCATTGCTTGAGATGTGTCTGTGTGTGAGATCGTGGGAGAACGAGAAAAAAAGCAGTGGAGCGAAACATTTAGGTGCTTAACAAAAGTTCAAACACCAGCTGGACCACAGTAAACATATGTTCACTTTATTCGTATCAGCTGGCAGCTAAGCTGTGTCTGAAAACACTGTGCAGTATGTGAACACAATAAAGCAATATTTTGTTTTTCGACAGAAAAAAGTATACTGAGTTCAATGCACTTAGTAGATTGTATTAAGGCCATATTAATTAAATTCTATATAGTTATAGTTGTTATAATTCTAAATGTCATATTCAGGTGTCATGATGCTGAGCACGGTGGGAGAACCGTGCTCACACTTTCAGTTATTTCTAGTTATTTTCTGTACTTTTCCCACTTCAGGTTTATTATTGTATTTGGGTATTATTTGGTTTGAATCTCGTTTTTGTATCATTTCATATTTGTCAGTTACCTTTTGACGTCATTCCTCGTGTGCTTTTACTTTGACAAGGTTCTTTGTTTACTTCTGTTTGCACTTAGCTAGTTTTGCGGTTTGTCCCAGCTGTCATTATTTTGGACTCATCCTCGCTCTGGTTATCCACACCTGATTATCATTTTGTGAATTACTCTTTCCTCTATTTAAGGGACACCGCCCTGCAGTTCTGCAGTTCAGGGTGATGTCCTTCATTGTTCTCCTAGCATGTGTCCCACGCTTATCTACTTGGTCACTCCGGTGTTTCTACACACCTTAGCCTGCAGTGCAATTCAACCTTCTTGTCTTCCTGCCTGTGCATCCAACCTTGTAAGTTTTTGTTCCTGTTTGGATTTGTGTTTTCATTAAACATTTGCAAATTCACAGCTCCAGCGTTTGGGTCTCCATTCTGCCCCTGAATGGCAATTCATGACATCAGGCTCAGCATTGAATTTCTGAAAAAAGTAAAGCATGGTCTGAAAAATTAAAAATAAAAAAAAATAAAAATTAAATATACAGTACTTAATATATGACCAGGTGTTTTAAAACCTTGCAGACCTCATTTTTTATGGCTCCAGACAAACCAGTTAGAGCTGGCTTCTCTCCAGCAATGAGCAGCAGTAATTGTGGATTCTCATTTGAGGCAACATCAGTAAGATAGATGAAAGCTATCAAGTCAGTCGAGAAAAGTCTGAGCTGAAGTTTTGTGACTAACAAAAGGATAATTCAAAACAGGTCAAGGTTGGAAGAAATTGGAGACTGAGCAGAAATTGATACAATATGAATAATCTACTAAAAAAGAGCTGTTTAAAATCTGTCCCTTCTTCTTCCTTCCTCTCATCTGATTTTAGAGATTTTTTTCTTTATATTTTAACCCTTCTCTCTTTTTCCCTTTGTGCTAAGAATGGAGAAGAGTCTAGTGTTAAACTCTATCTTAACTGTGCTATTGAGGCATATGCAGCTTATGGCATGTTATTATGTGTAAAACTTTATCTTGGTGAGTCAGAATTTGTGTTAAAGTGTGATGGCTTGGCATAAAGCAATGTTTGTGTAGTGTATGTAGTCGCATCGTTTTCTTGTCAGTGAGATGCTAAATTTCTGACTGCATCTTGGGAATTCCGCTCCATGGATCACCACCTCATCTTGGTCGAGGGGTTTGCATTTCCTAGTGATCCCAGGAGCTGTTATGAAAGCAATTTGCTCCTGCTAGGTCTCTCAAGGCAATGTACCCCACCCATTTTGGGGCTTGATGGCAAGCACCTGGCAACCGGGTTTCTGTCCTTTGGACCTGGCCAGGCTTAGCCCAAGTGAGCCGCATGGGTCTGACCTCCAGTGGGCTCACTACCTGCAAGAGGGATCATGGGGATTATGGTGCTATGTGAACTGGGTGACAATCCGAGCTTTTGTGGATGGATGGATGGATCTCCAAGAAATATAGTGCCTTAAGGCAGTTTCACACCAAGCACTGCTTTTTGTCTGCAAAGCTGCATGTAAATTTGTTTGGCCAGACTTGATCTTTGTGTACTAACATATGCTCACCATTGTGCCACATTCATGCAGTTGAAAGAAGAAATATCTGGACACCTTGATGTCAGTGAGCTTTTGTCTGCAGAAATATACAGTACTTTGCATTGTGCCAGTGAGATACTTTGGCTTGGAAGCAACATCGCCTCAAACAAAGTAGGGAGGAAATCTCTTCAGTTTGGTCTCACACCAACCATTTTGTACAATATGCACCACAAGTAATTGAAAAAGATCAAGAATGACATATGGCTTGAGATCACCAAAAAGCTAAACTATAACAATGGTACTATAGCAGATGTTCACTTGGAAATTTTATGTTTGCACAGAAAGAAGAAAGCCAAGTTTTACTGTCAACCAATCCATACAGCCAAACATGTACAGTAGAATGAAATTATGCATGCCACCACCATAACTTTCCCTTCCCCCCATTCTGTTACGCTGAGCACCAAGCTAGAAGGTGGAAAGTACCATTTTTTTATCTGGTCTTTGGTACGACCCGCTCTCATGCCTATGGGGTAGATGCTTTACCACTAGGCCACCACTCCAGTTGCTAATGTTAGCCACAACAGCTAAAGCATCAAATCTGAGGATTCAGTAGTAGTCCTTAGATGTGCTGAAGGCCTCCACATAAATCCATCTCTTGCTGAAGGGGAAATCCTCAGGTGCACCCATTGCCTAATTTACATGAAAAATCCTAGTAGATCCCACAGTGCCTGTCAGCTGTTTCACCAACTGGTAAAGCACCTCAGTCACCGCTGATGAATTGTGACAGCAGTGAGCACCACACTATGTTGTCCATCAATAATGACCTTTTTCCTTCATCAGGATGTGAGCTCAGGCGTCCAACTAATTAAGAAGCTCTGATTACACACAATCACCCATGCACCCTACACACACAAACTCACATGATTGCAGCCACAGAAAAACACTGTCACATGAACACGGATGGTCAGTACTTACGAAAAGTGAATTAGAGGTGGCTAAAAACTCAGGTGCCAAATACATTCTGTCTTCCTGCAAAGTATACTGCTTGAAATGTCCATGCACAGCATATATGACAACATGAATAACAACAAAATATTTTGCTTATGCTTAGTTGCCTAAATATTATAAGCATTTTTCTTCATTTTTGTACAGATTTAGAACACATATATGAACTATCAGCGGTTGTGTTAACTTAAAATTATCTGTCATTTTCGTTTTAGCAGTGACAGAAAGATTTGAAGGCTGTCTTGGCATTTTGACAGATTACACTGAGGGTGATCTATTCTAACTTATACTTGTAATTCCACTGTGTCCACTTTATAGTGCATATTAAATAGTGATTATCTAGTAAAGTCTTGCCTTTTATTGGAGTGTTAAAACAACACAGATAATTGGATCCATGCAACATGACTGTCTCTCCAAAAATAACTTAATTTTGAGGAAAAACACAGATGTTGAACCTACTGTATAAGGGAAACCTTCCACTCTGTTTTTATTAGATTTCATCAGGCTGTTTAAAGTAATGATATCCAACTGCTGACCAGATGTGTTACTAAATGCTAATAAAGGATAACATTAAATTCCTTAGATATTAGAAATATAAAGTGACTTAAGATTTGCCTTGGACTTGATCTTTGAGACTTGGACTTGCAAAAAATGACTTGTGAACATGTCTGACATTTGGTTTCTTAGCTTCAGTATCACATCCACAAAACAGTGTTGCAAAACCATATTTTTGTTTTTTCTTTAATTTTTTATTTGCATTATCATACATTAGGTACAAATGACACAATCAATTACAAGGTTAGGTATCTCAGACTCATTTTAAAGGTTTCAGGCTGACAAAGGAAGAAAACAAACATACACCATCTGCAAAATACAATATATTCTTTACAGTCTATGAAGATATCAACTGTGAGTCATTTATATACACGGGCATGGGTGTGGAGATAAGAAATAAAGCAAACAGAGGAGCGTTAGAGACCATGTTGCTGTATGGGTTAAAAAGATATAAGGCATTCTTGCACATCATTAATCTTGTGCCACTGTAGAGCTCATTTAAACTCTCACACTGACAACAAATGGGACAGAACAAAGATAAACAGTTGTGAAGAAACAGCTGTCACACAACATTCATCCAAAGAAAAAAGAAAAGGAGGAGAACAGCTAATTCAGATTCATGGTTAGATCCTCATGCACTTTCGACCCAGAATAAATGCAGTCAAAAAGAATGAATGTAAACATTGTCACCCGCTCCTAAATGAATTTGACAAAGTCCTAGCAGAGAAGACAATAACCTGAACCTGTTAATTGGACTGCAGCACACTAGCTGTGACAATGACTTTTCAGACCACTCAGTTAACTTGCTTACAACTCAGTCAGAAACACTTTGTACAGGAAGTTCAAACCATGCAAAACTGTGACCCACAGGGAGATAATCTTATATGATGAGCAAACTGTACCTACTTTTGGTTTCTTTCAATCAAAACTCATGGGTTGAACTAAATGAGTTCTTTAAAGGAGATTTACGTTTCCTACTTAGCAACCTACGTGTTGATTAAGTGAACCACAGACCCATTCTAACGTGAATGAGCTTGGGGTTATCACGCCCAAACTCCACTTCCTTTGCACTTCATTTCTGCTTGGTCTTGGTGCGGTTTTCCTGGTTGGGTCAGATGGTTGGGTAAACTTGACCCAACTGCAGGGTGGTGATATGCAGGAGGTGGTGAGTTGGAGCCGCCATCAGAAGAAACTAGTTGGGCTACATTCATTTAACCTTTATTTTGAGTGTATGTTTGGTACAATAGTTATCCCAACAACTGAGGAACATACAAGCCAGCCAGAGTCACTTCTACCTGTTGGGTTGGCTCCAAAAAAACAACCCAGAATCCTGTTTTAAATGGGAGAGACCAGTCACTTGGGTCAAAACAACCTAGCATGTGTTCTCTCCCATAGTGACCCAGCAGTGAGGTTATGGTTGTTTTTTTTTTAACCCAGCAATTTTTCCTGTGTGCTCCACTGTCGGCTGAAAATAATGTCTGAAGTGGCCAGAGCAGAGTGAACTCTGCGTGCCACAATTCTGCACTGGATGAGTGTGAGTTTGCATGTCCGACTCCATCTTAAAATAAAACAGAAACTTCTGTGTCAGTCTCTGTCGTGGAGAGCCAATCAGGACGTGGATATGAAAAACTGACCCGAGGCCGTTTAAGGAAAATCAGCAGGGAGGTTGATAAGAGGGCACAGAGGGGAAAAAAGCCTTCTTGTTTATGGCAGCAAACACACTTTTAGTATGAGAATAACAAAACTGATACGTGGACCTCCTTCACCTCGACTTAAATTTGGATCTTTGGAGCAAACTCAGTTTTTGTGGCTTCAGTATCAACTCAACTACATGGCAAATCTCTTCAAACCATCTTCCTGGTAGTTCCTGCTACCATAGGTGTTTCAGGATCCCTCTGTCTCTCTCTCTCTCTCTCTCACACACACACACACACACACAAAGTGATCAGAACAGTCAAACTGTTGCAGCTGGTAATTAACAGCACTCGTGACTAGGATTTTAAAGGTGAAAGGTGGAGGGAAGCATCGACAAGTGGATAGATTGACTTGGTCCAGGCACTAAGGAGCATATGGACAGACTGAAAGAGGACGGACAGTGGAGGACAAAGGCGGCATGGTTCAATGTGACGAGGCACGCGAGCTGCGGCTAAAACAAGCCATCATCATTTAGCCATCTCTTCTGTCCTTCCATTATCTGAACCCAATACATCAAGCCTTCATTCTTTCCCCCCCTCGCTCATCCATCACCCATTATCATCTTTTATCTTTTCTCCCCTTTCATCACTGCTTTTGCCGTAAATGCAGTCATTATTAGGCACAGGGAGGTAAAGGTGAACCGCGCAGACACACACAAGGATGAGTCCAGTTTTCATTTTATAAGCTCTAAATGATAATGTCAGTCAGGAAAAAAAGGAGCAAGATTCTTTTCTTCAAATCCATGTAACTTTTCAATTACATTTATGTGAATTGTGACGATTAATAAAACAGAAACATGGAAGGAACAAAACAAAGAAAAAAGACTAACTAACTAAGCACACAACACACTGATTTATGGTGTGAAGTGAAAATGGTAATAGCTAAGATCAGAAAAGAAAGATGAAAATAAAAACATTATCTACAGTGAAGTCTATCTGTACAAGCTGGGAAAGGCACACAAGGGAAGATTACTAATCTCTGTCATGCCCACGATGACTGACCTGACGTTCTGAAACCACAGCAGGTCAACAGAGGTTCTGTTAAAGGGACGGAGCTAGACTATTAACTCAACGCGTGCCGCATACAGTATACAGAGGAGCAAGACAGGCTTTAACAAGGACAAAGACATTGCTGAAAAGACTGACGTATCAGGACTACAGGATTTTCTCTCATTTCTGTAAAATTCACTCGAGATACTCAATCCAGATCTAGATAGTAACAAGTTAAGGAAAATCTATTCAGATGCAAGTTATCAGTCAAAATAACTTTTATAGTTACGTGTGTTGAAATGATCTGTACTGATATACTCATGACAGCAGGCTGCTATTATGTGGCCAAGAGTGTAGCATAATATACAGTTAGAAACCTCCACATACGATAACTGATGTTATTACAGCTGTAGTGCAAGGCTGCTACTGATAGGTTCTGGTTTCTCCAGGTTTGGCACATGTAAAAGAATGTAAAAGAAGGGAAACATAAATGGAGAGCAAGTGAGAGTTTGGCTCACATTTCCTAGCTACTATATCAGTCAGATATGCCGCCCCCCTCCCCCCGAGCCTTGAACTGGTGGCACTGAATCAAAACTAAAGAGCAAAAGTAAAATTTAAAAAAGATGTGCATGCTGACATGCACTCTTTTAGTGAGACACTACAGGAAACAAGTGGTCCCACTCACAAACTGGTGTAGTAATGGCAATAATGAGCAGGAGTGATATGGGATGGGCATACTTTCTTTAGCCAATCTGAGGTTGTCATTGAATAGTTCATTAATCTGGTGTACACTTTATTTTTGTGTGGGAGCGTTGATAGGGCTGGGATTATCTAAACATTGAAGAACATCACTTTAATTCTTCATGCTTCAGCATTTCTAATTTTACATACTTTGCACTCCTCAACCGTGAAAATTGTGCTTCTTAAGCAAAATCTAATTTTAAGCTGTTGCTGTCATGGTCTTAGTCACTATCTGTATGGTTGCAATTCCTCTGGTTAATTCTGGTTTTGCACACATGCTTCAGTAGGAATTCCCTTTTGTTTATATGGGTTCTCTCAACTTTGTCCCGGTGTTGGTGACTGTGTGCTTCCTGTTTTATTATTAGCTTATGTGGCTCTTATCTACAGTCTGGATAAATCAAGTCTGCCTCATCTTCCTCAGTCGTTATCTAGTCACTACCCCATGTATTCTGAAGTCTTAGTTATTCTTCCCCAAGCCCAAGAGTCTTGTGTTTTTGGATCCCAGTAAGTGCCGTAAGTTTCCTCCCCACCGTCACCAAGTGCTTGCTCACAGTTTCTGCACTTTTTGCAGTTGTGGGGGGATTCCCCTGCAGTTTGAAAGTGCTATGAGACGACTGTTGTTGTGAAATGGCACTATAGAAATAAAACTGAAGTTATCAAAAGAACTTTTGTTTTTTTTTTACCTGCTGGCCTACAGTAAACATGCATTTGGTACTCACCTTATACCAACTGAGGTTATTTTTATTATAGACATACAACAGTGTCATCAGCATAAAGATTAAACTGATCAAAGAGAAGCTAAAGTTAAAAGCAAGGATACTTGTGTTTTCAGTCTAAATGTCAATGTTCTTAATAAGGTGAATATAGATGGCAGAGTGGGCAACAAACTCATTCTGACCACTACTTTGCACGGTGGCCCAGAAAGCTCGACACACTGCAACTTTAGGAAACAACTGCAAATAGACAAAACAAAAAAAAAAAACAAATTCAGAAAACATTTAACTCAAAACGGCAACACACGAGGGCTACAAAAAGTCAAAACACTAGCAAACACAGGAATATGCTGTAACTCCTTACAACACAATGGAGGTGACTGGGGGTGCATTAAAGTGACAGACGACATACTGTTGATACGCTAGCCTGGCCTTAATTGTTTGCCGTTAACCTGCAAGTCTACCATGTGCTTCAAACGTACAAAAGCTTTGGTTTGACCACCAGACAGACGTGTAGATAAAACAAATTGCTAAAGTTAGACAACTTGTTGGTGTGGAAGTGATGGATTGCTTTATCGTGTCTCCAGACTCACTTCCATTGTGACCATCTGCAGTGCAAATTCCCTATTAGTAATTTTTTCTCGTTTCTGCAGCTTCACTGTGTTCCATTTTGATGAAGATGTTTTCCTTAAATTGCACTGTGTTGAGCTCTCTGGACCACCTTAAGTTTGCGTGACCTCATGCCTGGATTTCTTTGTCTCTACAAATACTGAGCTACAAAAAGGTAAGAACAAACAGGGTGAAGTACCCAAGGCAGTACCGGATATGCTAGTTCTCTGTTTTTGAAATGTTTTAGTTTCCCCACAGAAAAACAGACATCAGCAACATAGAGCAATTAATGCCAAAACTGCATCCAGATTCTCGTAGCACCATAGATGTCTTTCCTAACAAAACTTCCTTTACACTTCTCCCCGTCGACACTGCTTTTTCCTTTAGAGTTCAACAGAACAGAATCTGACACTTTGACCAGAGTTTAAAAATTGCAGGATTATACCATTGGATTAGGAAGAAAACAGTGTTTCAGCAATAATATACAGTAGTTTGAAATAAACTAAGCATACAGACACAGAACATGCATAATATGAAGTAGGCATAAATGGGAAAAATTCATATTGACATTCATCCACTGGGAGTTAAAAAGCTTGGATTTAAGCTAATCATGGCCTCAATGTTTCAAGAAGAACAAAACAGTTGCAAACACCCGAGAACATGGATGACTCATTTGATTTGGAGCGGTGCATCGATCTGATATGCGACTCTTTGGGCTTCGATGCAGTGCAGCATGCAGCGTTCAACGTACCGCATGCATGAATGATGTCTACCAACGGCATGCAGATACGGACGGACAGTCAATGTACCCAATCAACACACAATTAGCAGTCACAGCAACAAAAAAAAAAAAAAATGGAACTAATTTAGAATTCCTTAATCTGGCAGGTATTTTTTTTTTCACAAATTTCTACATCTGACTGCAATTAAAAGACACTCAGATGATACAGTGGTAACCAATACTGGGTTATGCTCGCCATTTGTATACATACAAATACTGGCTTAGCTGATTAACGTAGTAAAAGCACATTCAGGTTTGGTATAAAAACTGTAACTTGCTATACTACTGATTATTTACAAAGGAAATACACTCATTAAAATATGAATCTGATCTAATGGAAAAATGTGTGAGGAGAGTTAAAAACAAAACTATTATAAAGACATTTAAACAAAAGGGATGCAAAAAATGATTCAAATACAAATGTAATGATTTTAAAATAAAAGCTCACTCATTTGTTTTCAGTCAGAAGAAATGTTCCTTTGGATAAAACATTTTTAATAAAGGAAAAAAAACCCATCTTTTTTGAGGGGATGATAGTAAATGTCATAAATCATTACATGCTGTGAACACATTTTCAAACAATGTTTCATGATTGTGTTAAGACGTTTACAGCCAATGGAAGGCAGGACAAACCGACTAGTGTTAAAACGTGACAGACTGTAAACTCTTCAGCTTTAAAAGGTAGATATGACTGTACGAGACTGTCTATTGTCTATACACTAAACCAATTAATAAGCACACTGCGTGTCCACATAGTGTCCACCAAATTATTGACATACATTAGGTACGCAGTCTGCAGCTCAATAAAGTCAAGACAAAAGACGTTTGGGCGATTACTTGTAAAACCAGGTCAATTAGAGTAGCAGACGACTCCGAGCCAATGCTTCCAATCCTACAGTATGTATACCACATATTAGCATTTTCACAGACGTCATGTTCTATTACACAACTGTCCGTTAGTTAACTGACTCACTATGCATGCAGGAAATTGAGGCCAAGAAGAATTAGTTGGTTTTCAAATTCAATAAGACGCCCTGATGGAGAAAAAGCAGAAAATTGTAAACATGATACAAGAAACATTGAACCACAAGGTGCTGCTTCACGTTCCGTCCTTCATATTTGGCGAGAGCATCTACGCTGCCTCACACAGTATGTTTGTTTCCCAGGTTATCACATAATATCGATACTGTGAGAATTACTCATGTAGATAGAAATTGTTACCCAACTGATTCGATCTGTTGAATATGTAGAATCTAATGAGGTTTTCTCAGATGTTCATTCTTTAAATTGTATACTATTTTGGTAAAGATAAATTACCTTCCAGTGATAGTGCTTCTAGGATAAAGTACATCAGCTCACCATTACGTCATTATTTCACTATTGGACTTCTTTATCCTTTGGTGGTTAAGAACCAATCTGTATTCCATACAAAGAAAAAAAAACACATGTTCTAGAATTCTGCTTACAGTTAGTACAGATGAGATATCTATTGTGGTCTTTGATCACACTGTAGTTAGACTGTACGGTCGGGTGTGGGGTCAGTTTAAGTCGGTGGCAGTGAGCAGAGAGGTTCCTCACAGAGGCTTTCTCATCCTCCTCATTCGATGTTGTTGACTGATGGGTGAACGAACTGCGGGTTGATGAAAGAGAAGCCAGCGAACTCGGCCTGGTCGATGTTGGCAATAACCAGCTCATCTGGCGGTGTGAGCTGAGGCTGGGTGCGTGTGAAGAACTTGTCGAAGTTCTCAGCTCCTTTGCCACACTGCAGAAGAGACAGACACAAAAAGGTACCTTAGATTCATATGAGAAGTCCAGCTGAGTGAAGAAGATAGACAGACAGGGGGGCAGGCAGGTCTTCCAGGGTCGATACAGCAGGTCTTTGGAAGCATTCCGAAGTTTCTGTTCCTAGAACGTATACACAAATGAGCCACAAGCACAGAACACACATCTTCACAGTAATCATCAAACATCATTAGTCACTACCATTGTCACTGCCATTCATATTGCTTGACAGTAGCCCGGGCAACTTTAATACGTGCCAGAACCACAAGCAGCATTTCCTGCCTCAGCCCCCGGATTAACTGATGCATCTTCATGCTACCACTGACCTACATTAAAAATGATAAAAAATCTGCCACCTGATGCCCCCACTTTGTTCAACGGCAAGAAGTCATCACATAACACGGTCTATATCTCATTAATCAGGACTACAGTGCATTAATTTACATTCTGAACTATCACTGGCCCAGCTGTGGCGCAGCGATGCAGTACTAAAAGAGGAAAAGGACCACTGCAATCACTATTTTCAAAACCTGTTGTAACATTTGTTACTGGGGCTTTTTCATAGATATGGTGCAAGTGCACGTGTATTTTTAAATTCCAGAGCTCATTTTGCAGTTGATGACTCACTATAAGAACCAGAGTGGTGGGCTAGTGGTAGAGCAGCCGCCCCACAGACAGGAAGTTGTGGGTTCGTGCCCCAGCCAGGTCAACTCAAAGAAAAAAAAAATGAGTACTTGATGCTCAGCATAATGAAATGGGGAAAGGAAAGTGCAGAGCCACTGAAGATGGAAGACATGGTGCCCAGGGCACTGGCTGCAAAATAAGATTTCTACCATCATATAGTCGAGCAATTAATAGCATGGCTGATCAAATGCACAGCAACTGTGACTAAGCATTTCATGTTAATTTTGAGTACGAAGAACTCCAATCACATTTTTAAAACCTACACAAGAACCAAAGAGCAGCATCTTACATGTAATTTTCCTTATTTGACCAGCAGAGTCCATTAAACCCACGTCTAACACCAGTGCCTGTTTCAGGGAATTGCTGTAGGACCAGAGGAGCGAGACAACAGCAGTTTGTCTCCTTCCAACCAGAGCACATTTATGATGCGGGCCATTTTGCTGCAGACATACTGTGCCTGCCACTCACTGTTTTTTGGCATCGCTGTAGGATTTGCTCATGTGCATCTACTGCCTGGGAGTTGTACCCTGTAACATTAAATCATTCCCGCAGCAGCATGTTCTCATTCCCGGGGCATCAATTAGTGCCATTCTGTCAAAGCTGCTGGCATGTCTCCATAGCACAGAAGGCGTCATTTGGCTGTGCTGTGTGGCGCATACTGGCTAATGGCATTACTGAGACACTCTAAACTCATCACTGAACAATGAGGAGGGTTAAAGCTCCACGGGGTGGAGCGATAACATCTTTTTCCTAAATGTAACCATGGAGTTTATAATGCCTTAATCATCCTAGTGCACAAAAGTAAAAACTATGTGAAGGCTGACACGAGGGCGGCTCATTAAAGATTTCCCCCGACCCACTGGTTTTTGAAGGAGGCTGAAATTGCACATGTATAATAATACATACCTCTATTGGTCACATGGTGATTTGCACCTCTGAACTGCTAAGAGTTTCTCTTTTACAGGTGCTACAGTGGAGGAAGGTGTGAAAATGGGGCCAGGTTAATGCAGAGTGGTCACCGGGTTCCTGTAGTTGAGAGGCCGCACACCACGGGAGACGTTTGATGAGATGAACGAGATTTATCTGCAGGATGCCCCATCGTATGACAGAGTCAAGCACTCACTCAATCGTTCAAGTGCAGTTGGACATCAATGAAAACAGCACCCATTCCCGGGCG
The DNA here is from genome assembly GCA_020510985.1 of Pholidichthys leucotaenia. Lineage (NCBI taxonomy): Eukaryota > Metazoa > Chordata > Actinopteri > Cichliformes > Pholidichthyidae > Pholidichthys > Pholidichthys leucotaenia. The sequence continues at coordinate 109,075,250 of CM035848.1, read as the reverse complement.
ACCACAGTGCACCATTGATGAAGATCCATCTGGCAAGTGGACGCCACCATTGTGGAGGATCACTGCATGGTCATTCACCAACTAGCCCAAGATATCATGATCAGTGTGGGGTCTGTGGAAAAAAAATCCTCCATGACCATTTGTACATGTGGAAGTTGTCTGCATGAATGATTTCTCAGTTGCTCACATCCTTCCCAGAGCAGGAATGAGTCACATGCTCCAAGGCTCTTTTGGCCATGTGCCAAGAAAACCAGGAGGACTTCTTTGGCAGACTAATCATGCAGGAAAAACCATGTCCAACCCTCAGCGGGCAAGATCATGATCACTGTCTTTTGGGACCAGCATGGGGTATTGATAATGGATTTCCTGGCAAAGGGTACCACAATTACCGGGACTTACTACACTTTACTGCTGCAGAAATTGCAGAAGGCCATCAAAACTGAAAGGTGTGGCATATGGACCAAAGTTGTCCACCTCTTGCAAGGCAATGCCCCAGTTTACATGTTGCCCAGACGGAAGCACGATTCTGCAGCTATGAAATCCAGCCATTTAGTCATTTTTGAAGGGAAAGCACTTCCAAGATGATGAAACACTGATTTCCAAGGTCATGTCATGGCTTCTGAGGAAAGCTACAGACTTCTATAGGTGAGGTCTCCACAGCTGCATAAAGTGATGGGAGATGGGAGAGTGATGAGAATGTGACTCTTGGTGGTACCTATAAAGCAGAAAACTAATAACTGAAAAGGTTGATTCCTCTCAGTCTATGGGAATTTCTTTCTTCTTTTTTTTCTTTGCAGTCAGGGGAAATCTTTAATGAACAACCCTCGTAGTTAGACCTTGTCAAGCTAAATTCTTTGGCTCTCCAACATAAGACATGAATAGCATGAAAGGATGATTGTAAACTATGCACTGTTGGTGCTGAAATTCAATTAAACTAGACAGTGCTCAGAGAACCCATAATGTACCTCCTCCAGCACTCAAGTGCTCAACAGCATATTCTATACATTCACAGTTAACCACTTTCTATAAGTGCCTAAATTTCCCTTCTTCTTTAAACCAAGTTCTATGTATAATTCTTAAACCCCCTTTATACAGTGGTGGCAATCGTTGAGAGATTGCTGAATGATGGAAAAAATGGCCAGATCTCTCAACAATCTCTCAATGATGTCGATAGACGCCATGGTCTCCACAAAATTGTGACTCAGTCCAAAATAATCTCTCAGCGATTGCCAAGGGAATGATCTCTCAACAAATGCTCAACTACTGTATCTACTCAATCTCCCAATGATCTCTCAGCAATCTTTCAGTGAACACCAAATTTTTCCACCCCAAAGGTAGAGATGATTGAGAGATCAGTGAGAGATCGCTGAATGCTGAAGGAAAGTGAGAATCCAAGATGGTGTCCATGCACTGCACATCAACAGTAGTCTAAAATGCCAGTTGTACACACACACACACACACACACACACACACACACACACCATAAAAGGATCTTAGTTTTCTGGGTTGCTGACTTGGTCATAACATCATTTTAACAGTTTTCTTCTTTTTTTTTTTAATTTCAGACAAGAAAAACAATGGATGATTTGTTCATGGGAATAATAAAAATATCAACATGTTTCAAAAACAAGATGCAAACATCTACGACTTTTAAGACGAGCAGAGGCATCTTCAAATTGGTTTTGTCCTCCTGTTTTTTTTTTCTTGTCTAAAGTACCACTGCCAAGCAAAAGCCTCTTGGCATGTACTGACTTACCCTTCACCCATCGCATTCACTTACTCAACACAACCACGCAGACTCACACCCATCACAGCATCTGTCCCTTTTCTCCATAAGCGCTATGACTACTGAGCACCACTGATTTTCACTGTGTCCTCTAACCGCCTTCATTATGTGGATGACTGATTCAAATGAGTTCAGATCCTGTTTCAACAGTGCAGTTGACAAGAAAAAAACCCCAACTCTCTACCTCTCCTTTGCTTTTATCCTTTACACGTGTTTTAACAATTAGCATTTATCAATTTGTTCTTACAACTGACTGTGACTAACTGGCCTTGTCATGTGTCTGAGCTCATGTTTTCACTGAGCTCAGACCCTCCCTTTATTTTAAGTATTGTATGTCTGATTAGTTTGATTTTGTTAGTTTTCTGTATAGACTTTGGAGTTGTTTTCACTTGTGCCTCTCCTTTCCCAGACACTCCCTTCCACTGCTTACAGCCTGCCCTCTCAGCTCAGCTGTGGGCAGTTGGTTTAAATAGGCTCCTGCTCGCTCAGTGACTTACGCCTGCAGCACATTTACCTGTGTGCATTTAAGCACTGCCATTTCACTGTTTCAGTGCGGCTAAATTGGACTGTCTTGTCTTCACTCAACTTCTCCTAGCCTCTGAAGTTTATTTCTCCTGAGCACTCCCTGCTCAGAGGCTCAACCTGTAAGTAGTGATGGCAGAAATGGAACGCTCGAGAGATTGAATCATTTGGAATAATTGATTCAGAAAAAGAATTGATCTTTTGGAACATTTGAAACATCTCCCCACAGCGACATCTGGTGGCCAAATGTTATAATACTACACTCAAACAGTCGAGTGTTTCTGGATGGAAGGATGTAATTGGGGTCAAGTTTATTGACAAAGTGCCTGAAACCCTCATCTTCCACAATTGAAAAAGGTTGTGAGTCCTTCACAATAAGGTCAACTAGTGCGTCATCTAATTCTTTTTGCCTTCCTGTCAAGGAACAACAAAAAGACTGATTCAGGAGGAATGCTGTCATGCAACTTGATGTATTGTATGGTAAATATTGTAAATATATGTAACTATATGTAAAATATGTAACTATATGTAAATGTACAACAACACGGCTTCTTTTAGTGATCAAATGCATAATTATATTTATTGTAAATAATAATAAAGGTGTATAAATAATAAATGTATACTCATATGTGTATTAAAAGACCATTCTGTCTCTCTGTGTTGGCCCTGTGATGGACTGGCGATCTGTCCAGGGTGTACCCTGCCTCTCGCCCAAAGATGCTGGGATAGGCTCCAGCCCCCCGCGACCCGAAAAAAGGATTAAGCGGAAGAAGACGGATGGATGGATGGAGTACATACCACAAACACTATGCTGGCCATGGCTTGATTCAGCACTCAGTTGTGTTTTGCTAGGAATTTAGGCGTCAGGATGTTTTGTCTGTAGGTGTCTCCACATACAGTCATGTGAAAAAATTAGGATACCCTGTATAAGCCTGTGTGGGTTTTTTTTTTTTAACATATTTGGATATATGGATATTTAATATCAGTGTTTAAAATAATGGGAGATTCATGTAATATGAATAAACAATTAAAAATGAATTAAATACTTTTTTAAAATTTTCTGTAAAATATAGTGAGGAATAAGTTAGGATACCCCCCATCTTTTTAGGACACCCCCACATTCATTCCCACTTAAAATGGCTAAAATAAATGTTAAAAAATGCAAAAAAAAAAAAAAAAAAAGGTTAGACAAAGATATGTGAACATTTCTTAATAAAGAACTGAATATTTAATGGGGTATCCTAATTTTTTCACAGGACTGTAGTTGTTGTATTATTACAAAATGCAAGATGTTGCATACATTTAACTTTTCTTCCCTCAAGAAGGTCGAAGTGATCCCAGACAGCTGACCTGGGACGCTTTCTACTGCCATCCATTTCCAAATAGTGTAAATCCAAAAGCACGCTCAGTACAAGACACTCAGAGAGGCAAGACTTCGCAAACAAACTGCACTTTAGAGGAGGTTTTAAATGCTTTAGGCATGTGGGGTGATGAATCAGTAGCCAATCAGGCAAGGACACGAGAAATCATTATTTTACATTTAAAGTATTTATATAATACATATATTGTGTATATAATCAGAATTTTCATATTGTGTAATGGTAGTATTTTATTTATTATTCCATTTTAGAAACGGGATAAAATCACCGCTTATTCACTTGTGCTTCACTGATATAAAACAACGGTGACGTTTCTAAACAGCTGGTGACGTAATGGAACACAACATGAATGAATGAATGAATCTTTATTTCGGATAGATTAAAAGTAAAGATTAAAAAAAGAAACAGAACAATATAACAAAGGGGGGGCGGAATCCAACAAGGTCAAATCAAACAATAACTCCTCTGATTATACAGTTCAACATGAGTTATCCGAAATGGGTGATGGCTGAAGCCGCAGCTTATATTGCCCACCCATATTCCATCCAAGAATTCAAAAGAAAAACAAAACAAGAGCGATTACAATTCAGAACAAAGCTAAGACAAAACATGGCAAAAAAAAAACTAAGCAACAACACAACGCAGACTGAATATGATAATCCTTATGTGATTTTACATATCATCTTGTATATATGTTTGGAGTATTTCTTCCTTTAGTTTTTGTTTAAATTGTCCAAGCATTGTACATCATTTTAATTCAGGTCCAAAATCGTTCCATAATCTGACTCCTTGCACTGAGACACAGTGTTGCTTGGTGGTAGTTCTCACTGAAGGTTTTTGAAATATACATGTTCCTCTGAAATGATATTGTTTCTCCCTTATTTGGAACAACTTTTGGATATTTGCGGGCAGTGATAGATTCTTCACTTTAAACATAATTACTGCAGTTTTAAAGTCAACCAGATCTTTCAACTTGAGAGCTTTTAGTTTAAGAAAAAGTGGGTTTGTTGGTTCCCTGTAAGCTGCTTTGTTTATTATTCTAATAGCTCTCTTCTGAAGCATAAAGACTGGATGTATGTTTGTTTTATATGCATTTCCCCATACTTCAGTACAATATGTCATGTATGGGAGTATTAATGAATGATACAAAGTATATAATGTGGGTTGATTCAGCAAATATTTCACTCTGTGTAGTATTGCAATTGATTTAGATATTTTACCTTTAATATAATTAATATGTGACTTCCAACACAGTTTATTATCAATTATTACTCCAAGAAATTTAGTTTCAGATACCCTTTCAATCTCTACACCATTTACTGTACACTAAGTTTAGATACTAAGTTGTTGTGATGGTTGTTAAAAACTATAAATTTTGTCTTACTTAAATTGAGCGTTAATTTGTTTGAATCAAACCACAGTTTAAGCTTTCCTAATTCCTTTCCGAGTGTATCCAAAAGTTGTTCCAAATTGCTTCCACTGCATAATAAATTAGTATCATCGGCAAACAATATTAAATCAATTTTTTCCGAGACTTTACATATATCATTTATATACATATTGAATAGCAATGGCCCCAAAACTGAACCCTGTGGGACTCCACAAGTAACCTTCAGTAACTGTGAGTTTTTGTTACCAACACATACATACTGATATCTATTCTTTAAGTAACTACATAACCAGGACAGTGCTACTCCCCTAATACCACAATTTTGTAGTTTCTTTAATAATAAATTATGATCCACTGTATCAAATGCTTTTTTAAGATCCAAGAATACCCCAACTGAATACTCTTTATTTTCAATGGCAGTTGATACTTTTTCTATAAATTCCATTAAAGCAAATGCAGTTGTCCTCTTGTGTCTGAACCCATATTGCTGCTCACACAATAAATTATTCTTCAGTATGAAGTTGTCAATTCTCTCACAGAATATTTTTTCAAGTATCTTGGAAAATTGTGGCAATAGTAAAATTGGTCTATAGTTTGAAAATTCCCCTCTGTCACCCGTCTTGTATATCGGAATTACTTTAGCTATTTTCATTGCATTGGGAAATATACCTGTTTGGAGAGACAGGTTACAGATATACATCAGTGGTTTCACTAAGCATTCAATAATAGTTTTGACTAAGAGCATGTCAATACCATCACAGTCCGTAGATGTTTTACTTTTAAACAATTTAACAATTTCAATGACCTCTCTCTCGTCTGTGTTCTTTATGAAAATGGAGTCTTTTATAGCAGTGTTTTTGCTTATTGTATCACCTGTAGGTGCCGTAATGGGTATTTCTCGAGCCAAATTAGGACCAATGTTAACAAAAAAGTTATTAAATTCATCTGCAGGTGAGACTGCATTCACACTCTGAGTCGTTTTATTATTTTTTTTTTTTTGAAAAATTGGTTGGGTAGCTTATATTTCTATTTTTATTTCCAAGAATATTGTTAAGTATTGTCCATGTATTTTTAATATTGTCTCTGATTTTCTCCAGTTCTTTACTGTAATAGTCTCTTTTACTACATCTCATTATATATGTTAACTTATTTTTGTATATTTTATACCGCTGCTCTGCTTCTTTTGTCCTTTTCTTTAGAAAAGCTTTAAATAATAAATTTTTCTTTTTACACGCCTTTTGTAATCCTTTAGTTAACCATGGCTTATTGACAAATTTCTGTTTAAGCTTTTTCTTTACTAATGGACAATTTTTTTCATAAAGAGTGGTTACAATGTTCATAAATGTGTCATAGGCTTCATTTACATCTGATACATAGACTTTTGTCCAGTCTTGCTTCAGCAGGTCTTCTTTAAAAGAACTGATTGCATTTTGTGATTTGTATCTGAAAGATTTTAAAGTTTTTTCTGTATTGGCCCCCGTGTGGCCACGGATAAGTGCAAACACTGTCAAATGGACACTTATATCATTTATCAATAATCCACTTTCTATTTTCTTATCAATAATATTAACAAACAGGTTGTCAATAAGTGTAGCAGTGTGAACTGTGATTCTACTGGGATGTGTTATTGTGGGATATAGACTCATACTGTACATAGAATTCATGAACTCTGTAATTACATTTTGCTGAAATGGATTTAGTAAATCAATATTGAAATCTCCACAAATTACAACCATTTTCTTACTAGTAATATTACTGTACAGCTCAACTAATTTATCTCTGAATGTCTCAATGCAAGTTCCTGGCGTTCTATATATACAACTTATAATTAGATTTTTTGTTTTATCTTGGTCAATCTCAACAGTAACACATTCCAGGATCCCTGGTAGTGCAAAGGACATTCCATTTACAAGCTTACACCTATACAGGCCATCAATATACAGTGCAACACCACCACCCTTTTTCTGAGATCTGTTAATATGAAACATTTGATATCCCTCTATTGCCATCAGAGGAGCCTGCTCTTCATTAAGCCAAGTTTCAGAGACTGCGATAGCTGTAAATTTTCTGTCTAGCTGTTTTAAATAGTCCTTAATCTGTGGAAAGTTTTTGTTAAGATTTCTGCTGTTGAAGTGTATTATTGATAGTTTACCATCTAGTTGCACTTGACTTTTGAATTGCTTTTCAGTGTAATATTCACAATGATTATGAATATTATTGAAAAAGTGGTTATCAGGATCAATATCATTTTCCATCTCTTGTAGTTTATGTTCAGCATAATGGCATATTTTCAGTTTGAATTTCCTCTCTCTGTATCAAATGACTTCCTCCAACTGGGGATAACTGATGTCTACTCAAGTCAGTCATAAGTTTGTTTTGTTTGTTTTGTTTAGTTTTTTTTAAAAGTATATTGACATGGTATGTCACAAAAGAACTATTCTTGCTGTGTGTGTGGATATGGATTATCATAGTCTCTTAATTTTCTTAATCAGTGTTCATCTATATTTATTTAAGTCAGTGAGATCTCTGATTATTATGGTCTTCACTTCCTCAGGTGTTCCATTTAGTTTGATCCAAACTCTACAATTTCTTGTCCATGTTGCCTGAATCTTATTTTGTCTTTTCAGCATCTGTGCTTGCCGTGCTATTTCAGCATTAGTCTTTGTTAAATGTTCATTTAGGTAAACTTCTGTTCCCCGTAGCTTTCTGGCCTGCCTCAGTATGTCATTCTTTACCCTTCTGTTCACAAAGCACATCACAATTGATTTCTTTGTTTTATTATCTTTTCTGGGTAAAGTATGACAGGCTGAAATTGCATTTGCTTCAACCTTTATGTTTCTGCTTTCACGTGACACGTGACATGGAACAGTCACGTGACATCCTCTTTCTGATACAGACTTCCGAACAGTGGTTCGATTCAGAAGTTCCACCTAGGTTTCGGTACGTACTAAAACACTGTTCTGACTTTGCCATCACTACCTGTAAGTTATTCTTGTTTGCATTTTTTGTATTGTTGTCACTATTTTGCACTTTGTTATTTTTTGTCAATAAATGTCACCTGCACAATTTAGCGCTTGGATCTGTCCTTCTGCTCTGAAGGAGCATTCATGACAGAATTTAGCCGCCAGTTTAAAGATCCAGCTGTTGTGTGGGTGCATTTATTCCCTTTTGCCTTTTTTTCCCTCACTCACCTGATCTGTGGAGCGAATCATAGATATAGCAGGTGGACGCAGTTACCCAATGTGTCTGGGGTGGGAATGCTGCCGTGCCCTCATGGAAATAGACGGACTAATCTCCCCGGTGCGCACATATTCCACCCCACAAGACGCATTGTGGTATTTGGAACTTGCAGAGGAAGCGGCTCGTCGGTGTCCTCAGCTGCGGAAACATGCTGAGGGAAGAGAAAGGATTTCTCTGGTGGCGGCGCTCCAATGTGAGAACCGTGGATTGGTGAGGAAATCCCCAGAGAAGCCTGGGCTCACGCCGAAGGGGAGGCACTCTCCAGACTCTGCTGCCACAAATCCTCGCCATTCTCTGGCGCCCATTCCCGTCCTTCCAGCTCCACGATGACACTGTCATCCTGTGCCGGATCACCGGAGGAAAAACCATGCCTCTCCACAGCCACCTCTCCGACACCGAAGCAGAAGCCCTCTTCAGAGGTGCAGACCTCCCTCTTCTCTTCTCCAGCTGAATCTCCAGTTTTCCCTGGGCCTGTAGCCGCTGTCACCTGCTCAACTTCGGTGCCCTCATCCGCTGCCGAGAGATCCTCCTTGGTTTCTCCGGTTACTTCCGCCTCCGTGAAGACAAGGGCGGCTCCTCCACAATCCTCTGAGGGGCCCATCTCCACCGTCACCACGGAGAGAGATGATGACACATCATCTGCAGCGGGGAACACCAAAGTCCGGGATGACAGGCAAGTGTTATTTCATTCTATTCCAACTTGTGATGACATGCCTTGCCGGACTCCCGGTAATGAGGCTCAGGGTCTGCAGTCCCCTGAATCTCATCACCTGCTATAGTCATTAATTACTTACCAGCCCTTTCTGCATCTTCTCCCTCGGCACCTGAGTGTCAGCCGACCCCAGGATCAAGCCGTTGGACGTGAGAGAAGTCTGTGGCCCTGGAGGACCGAGTTCCAGCGCCAGCGGTGAGCCAACCCCAGCGGCCACGCCGGAAGAGCCACCAGCGTGGGTCACTCCACCTAGGGGAACCGAGACTGCTACTACCATGATGCCTGCTGTGGGGGCCGCCGTAGCAGAGTTAACACTAGAGCTGGACCTCCAGAGGACCGAGCCCGAGTCACCATTATCACCTGGATCGACAGAGTCCTGGACAGCAGTAGAGCTCGAGCTCAGGCAGTGCTCTCTTTTGTCTTCCTCCTTTTCATGTTAGAGCAATCTTGCCTGGCTCTTGGTGAAGACAGCCAGGTGCAGCCGCCCACTGCACCTGAGCTCACCTCACCGGGCTCTGCCGCTGCTGGTGACTCTGACCCCCCTGTTCTATGTGTGTCCGAGTCTTCTTCCAGAGTCACCGGGAACGATCCAGCACAGCCAGAAGTCTCCATGGTTCCAGGTTCGTAGCACAAGGTCGCTGAGGGTTCAGCTTCCCCCGCTGTGGAGGTTGCCGTAGGTGCTGCTTCTGCCCAGGCTGGGTCCACCGTGGGTGCAGCCCCTCCTCTGGCCAAGGCTGTCGTCTGGGTCCCGCCTCCTCTATCGGGGTCTTCGTGGGTGCTATGCCCCAGCCTGAAACCAACGTGGGTGCTGCACTCCAGCTTGGGTCCGCCATGGGCGTTGCGCTCCAGCCCGGGGCCCACCGTGAGTGCAGCGCCGCTCCTGCCTGGACCCACCGTGGGTGCAGCAATGCTCCATCCCGGGGCCACGGCGGGTGCCGCAGTGCTCCAGCCTGGGGCCACGGCGGGTGCCACAGTGCTCCAGCCCAGGGCCACCGTGAGTGCCGCAGTGCTCTAGCCCGGGGCCACCACGAGTGCCGCAGTGCTCCAGCCCGGGGCCACCACGGGTGCTGCTATTGCTCCAGCCCGGGGTCACCGTGGGTGCTACGGTCTTCCTGCCCCAGACCACCGAAGGTGTCGTCATCTCTCCTCCTCTTCAGCCAGACATCGTCGGGGTCTCCCATCCTCCGCCACCTAACATCGCCGTGGGTCCACTGCCTCCTGGGGCACCCCTACGGTCCAGGTAGCTAAGGAACTCAGGCCGGCTACCTGATAGACTGAGCTGCTGGTGGCCTATATTCTCGGGTAGGCCACCCGACTCATACCACCTTGCCGTCTGGCTGGCCTGGGACTTCGGCTGGCCACCTGAACTGCCTGGGTCTTTGGTCTAGGGGGGCCCTGGGGCCTGGTGTTGCACAGGTGCTGGTCATGAGCGGGTTTGTGTTTCCCTCCTAGCCTGTTTCCCAGACCTCCCTCCTGGGGTGATTTTGTGATGCACCTCTTTCTCTTGGGGGGGGGGGTCTTTTGGGTGTTACCTGGAGGTGTCTGGAATCCACCCCTTTAAGAGGGGGGCTCTGTCATGTGCTTTCATTTTATTTCAAGTATTGTATGTCTGATTAGTTTGATTTTGTTAGTTTTCTGTATATGCTTTGGAATTGTTTTCACTTGTGCCTCCCCTTTCCCAGACACTCCCTTCCACTGCTCACAGCCTGCCCTCTCAGCTCAGCTGTGGGCAGTTGGTTTAAATAGGCTCCTGCTCACTCAGTGACTCACGCCTGCAGCACATTTACCTGTGTGTATTTAAGCACTGCCGTTTCACTGTTTCAGTGCGGCTAAATTGGATTGTCTTGTCTTCACTCAACTTCTCCTAGCCTCTGAAGTTTACTTCACCTGAGCACTCCCTGCTCAGAGGCTCAACCTGTAAGTTATTCTTATTTGTATTGTTGTCACTATTTTGCACTTTGTTATTTTTTGTCAATAAATGTCACCTGCACAATTCAGCGCTTGGATCTGTCCTTCTGCTCCAAAGGAGCATTCATGACAGGCCTACTTTGGACTGTTGTCATGCATTCTTTTCAGTGACAAGACACTGTTGTCTGCCCAAGCATTTGTATGTTTAAATTTACATGAGTGTGAATTTGTGCATCAGCGATTTTGTGTGTGTGTGTTTAAAGGCATGTCTGTCTGTGTTTGTCGTCTGAGCACACTGAGGTATACAGGTGCAGACATTTCTATTTTTATTTTCTTCTAACTTTGGTGAGGCCAGACAGGCCATGTCAAGTAACGTGAACACAACATAACACAGAACCGCAGAGACACAGATGTTTTTGGTTTTTTTTTAAAGGCTGTGGGTGCTTCAGGTGGAGATTTTTTATCTTTATCGCTGACGGGTGGCATTCGCTCCAAGCGCCCCGCCTCAGTCACATCACAGTGGATAGAAGGTAAAGTGTGTGTGGGTTTTTTGTGCCAATAAAGTTCATTCTCTCGTGCCTCACACAACAGACACGCGATGGGCAATTGCAAACATCCTTCAGCTGCTGCACTTGTCTTCTTCCATCCATCTCAACAACCATCCATCGTTTAAGTGTAGCAGTGCTTTTTCAACTCTGAGTCCTACCGACATTCTCCGGGAACAAGATGTCCTTTCCTACATCACACAGCAGTTCCTCCTTGTGACATCAGGCCTCTGTTCCCGAGCTATACACCCACAGGCTTCTATGCAAAGCATGTTGGATGAAGTTTCAGCTGCAGACCTTAGTCTTGAATGTATGCAAAAGGGCTGGGCAATGTGACTCCAAATCAATATCATGATTGACTGAACAATTCTGATTTTGTTTATCTAGGGAGGTATACAGAGATATGCCAATAAATGACTTCATTTATCAGTACAGACTACACCAGTATTACTGCTACAGTTTTAAAATTATGTCACTTCTAGGGTCTGAATGTCATTTTTGGTTGTTTTTGGTTAATCACCCAGCCCTAATCTGCAAGTAAATGACAGTAAATGTAATATTATGATTATCCCAGAAATAATTCTGGACTCCTGGATTTGCAGCAGTGATTTAAATGTTTTGTTTTTGTTTTGTTTTTTTTGAACAATGATGACACTGAGGTCTGACTAAAATATTTAGGCTCTTTGTAACTGAACAGCACACTACAAGTAAAAACCCAAATTAGAAGCAGGCCATCAATGATGGGGTAGCTCATTTCAGGTTAATGAAACCATCATGAGACACAGATCTCCTGACCTTCAATCTCTGACCTTAAAGAAAACCTGGACGCAGACCCACCCGAGGATCATTGTGCATGAGTTTGGTGAATATCAGGACAACTACCTAGGGGGAGTAACAATTCAGGTGAAATGTGAACCAATAAACAGATGGATGGATGAACAGCAGATGCAGCACTACTGCATTAGCTCCTTTGGGCTTTACCAGACTGAGGTAAAAAAAAAAAAAGATGGGACAGTATAAAAATGCAAAAAACAATGATTTTCAAAGTTTGGATTCTACTTCCTTACAGACTGTGTGAACCCAAGATTTCCTTTTATTTCATTTGTTAACATAATAATTTCTGCATTTCAGCCCCATAACACACTACAAAAAATATTGGTAAAGTGGTAGTTTAGAGATGCTATTGAGGTTAATAAAATGGCTATAGGTTAATAAAATGGGCTATAGGGCTATAGGTTAATAAAATGGTGTAAAGCATCATTAAATGATTCAAGGAATCTGGAGGAATTTCAGTGCGTGAAGAGCAGAAGACAAAGCTAAACACCTGTGATATCCAATCCCTCAGACGGAACCACATCAAGGACTGAAATTCTCGATAAAACCAACCTAACAGCATACATACGTCGCACCAACATCGGCCCAACATACCAAGTTGACATCAGGAATACATCTTATAGAGGCTGTCTGGATACTGACTAGATGTCAGCATTACGTCAGAGATCTAAAAGCTTAATCTTTCAGCTGCCACAGTGTATTATTATCTGATACTGTGATGGTCCTCACATTTGATTTGACTAGGATTTTATCTGGTCTTTGGTATGACCCAGCTGTGAACCCACAACCTTCCAACTGTGAGGCAGATGCTCTACCACTAGTCCACCACTCCAGTATTCTGCAGTGAAATGTTAATTACGACCTCTATTTAGGTTGGCTCTTTAAAACTGCAGCTATTCTGTTATTCAAGGTGAGAAACACTACTACTAAGTTATGACTAAATTTGAATAACAAAATAGTTTTAGTCTTAAAGAGCTAAATAAATAAAGGTCATGATTAACATTTGACTGCAGAACCCTGGAGTGGTGGCCTAGTGGGAGAGCATCTGCCCCACAGGGGGAAGGATGTGGGTTCATGGCTGGGTCATATCAGAGACCAGATAAAATCCTAGTCAGATCAAATGTGCAGACCATCAAAATATCAGATAATATGCTGTGGCAGCTGAAAGGCTAAATCTTTAGGTCTCCAACCTATCTAATCTTTTTCTTGAAGTGGCAAGAACAAGAACAAAGTTCTTTCTGGTCAGGACATTTCATACTTCACAAGAACCTCAAGCGCAGAACTGCTGGGCAATTCAAATTTCTGACCAGTCACACAATACAGTAGCTCTTGGACACCACGCAAGAAAAAAACCTCTGCCACGATGATGTATCAAGAACGAGCTGCAAGAACTCCCAAACCAGGGCTGCAGGAACAAAATGACGTCATTTTGTTCCTGCAGCCCTGGGAGAGAGACCAAATTTCTCTGTTCTTGTGGATTACGTAGGTCTTATTGCTGACATTGTGCCAGTGTGCAAACAACCTCTCTAAGATGTATTCCCAATGTAAACGTGCCGACATTGGCCTGACGTGTGTGTGCTGTTGGGGCTCAAGGGAAAGAGCAAACTTTTGTGGAACACTATAATATGGAGCTGCAAAAACAAAACATATTTGTCTATTATTTTGTTACATGTTACATTAGTAATATAAAGTTTTTTTTATCTTAACTATACAGGCTCTATTCATAAATTTATAACTTCTTTCTTGAAAATTTTACATTTAAGACTGTTTTTCATAGACTTCACAGATAAAATTTGCCCTTTTTCCTCTAAATAAGGCATTGCTTTTTCTTGTATATTTGCAGGGTTTTTCTTGTAAATTTAGAGGTTGTTTTTTTGGGGGGGAGGCCAAAGTCATCTGGACTGACTGGTTAAGAGTCACATATGGCTGCAAGCTGCAGACTCCTGCACAAGATCAAAGAATTTCAAAAGATTAGCTGACCTAGAACAAAGGGAGAACATTGGATTAGGAGCCATAGTCTGATGAAAATCTTTGTGGTACGTTCAGGGACACAAACTTGTCCTTTTTGGAAACACAGGCCCGCTCTTACATTTCTTATTTCTCATTGTGTGATTCAGCCAAGCCGTACCGGGTGAGACCAGAGCTATTATGTCGTCGGTACATCCTCCCATACACAGTGACACAGTGTCCTACATGGATTTCTGACCTACTTTCCCTCGTCTTTAATCTCACTCCCGCGCCCACTGTGCACGCATACAGACATGCACGCCTCTTCACCGAAGCATATTAAAGGAACACTCAGCTACTTAGGATGATAAATGAGTGCCTGCCTCCACTAACAGTTGTGCCAAGACTCTGTTTTTCTTCTCTGCCTCCTTCTCCCTGAAGCCAGAAACATGCGGAGCGTTTGGTTCTCATCCTCTCCCCAAACATTATTCTCCGTTGTCAGCGGGAGTGAACCACTTACAGAACTTCATCAGTCACTTGACCTTAGAGCGCAGTTTTTAAAGTGAGGTGTGTGGCAGTAAAGTGCACGTCCTGTCTCTGACAAGCTGTCCTATAGGGAAAGATGCACACGGCTTTAGCTCAGGAGTCCGTAATGTGACCAAATCACAAAGCACAGCTGAACCGCCGCTTGGTTATTGGTGCATAAAGGCTACAGGAAAATCTCAACCTTAGATGACCAATAGTGCTCTGACTGTGCAGCACATCAACAAAGTTTCAGATGCTCCATGGCCCAGATTTAACATCAGCAGTATACTGGGAAACATTTCAAAAGTAAAAATAACAAAAATAAAAGAAATTTAATGGAAAACATGAGGGGAAAATAATGTTTTCTCTCTGTGCATCTGCAGCTATAAAGAAGTGACATTCAAAAGTTTTTGAGACCTTTATTAAGGCCAACTGATCAAATTTAAGACTTTACATTTTGTAGAATGACAAAAAGTTTGTAACCACATAACAACTGGCCTCACCCAGCTATTTACCAGACTTGAAATTACTGCAAATTTTGGGTCATCAATCCAGCTCACATTAAACGTGCACTCCCCCGGGGTTAATGATGAATTAAAAAATAGCTGAAACTATCCCCTATTCCAGTGTTCAAAATTCTCACAGTATGAAAAAAAGCTGCAACTTATTAAAAAGATGCAAATTTTAAAGAAAACAAAGCACAAATTTACTAGAATGTGAATTATGAGGAAAAAGTCACATTTATGGGGAAACAAATTACAAATTAACAAGAAAATATTTCAATTTACAAAAAAGAAAAAGCAAATTTCCCTCCAAAATGGACACATTTAGATGGAAAAAAAGTCAAATTCATGAAGAAAAAAGTCACATATTTACAGGGAGAAAAAAATGACAATTTTACATTGATACATTTATGGGGGAAAAGTCAAGATATTGAAGATTGTTGGCTGACCACAGAGAGATCAAATAATGGCCTGATCTCTCAACCATCTCCTAAGGCCTTGAAAAAGCCATTTCTGTGTAAATGTCTGGGAGATCCTTGCATGTTTTGGACTGAGGCAGAACTTTGAGGAGACCCTGGAGATCACTGGAAGATCATTGAGAGATCTGGCCATTTTTTCCATCGCCTGATGATCTCCATTCCTGTGTAAAGGTGGTATAAACATGTATAAGGTGGTATAAAAAGTAGCACAAAACAAATGACAATTTATGAGATATGATTGCTTTTTTCATTCTTTTGACTTTCCATTATGTTAAAATGCAAAAAAGAGTCACTACATATCCACAAACTCAAATATGAAGATTTAACTTTACAACGCAGGAAGAATTTGTAATTTATTTATTCATTTGTGTGTTTTTTAAGACATTTGAAAGGCAGATTTAAAGACGGTCATTTCATTTCTGAAGCATAATTAAGGCTTCAATTTGGGATAAATTGATTTAAGACTTTTTAAGGATGTGTGGACACCCAGTCTCTAGTTCAAATAAAAAGAAAGCACAAGTCCAAAAGACTCCTTCTGTGTCCTGTAACTTTCACCAGCAAAGAGGCTTTGACAGTGAAACTGCAAAAGTGTTTGCTTCTAATTCAGTCAGAGCTGCGGTGAGTCACGTCTCTCACACGCTGTCATCATTTTCTCTGTTTGTTTCTGTCGTTGGACGTAGCTTTGGAGCCATGCACATTCGTTCCTCTGTGCCAGAACTTCTGCATGCTGACTAAGTCCTCCCGCTCCATCTTGCCTTGCCTGCCAGCCTTCATTCACTATCAATCAGTAGCTCTGACCCACTTATTTGACATAAACACTGCCGGCCATCTATAAGGGGGGTGTCAACTGCGTGGGCATCGCATGTGTTGTGCTCTCAAGAAACAAGCCTGTTTCCTACTAAATACCACATTAACAACACACTTGTTCAGTTACCTACCACGGATGGATACATCCTGCACTGTAATTCTGCATCAACGGTAACCGAGTCTACCCTTGACACTCACTCTGCTGCACACACTATGCCTTCCACGCTCTTGCACAATGGATACAGATGGTTTAAAGCTCTCAGCTGGGTGCGCTTGCGTATTGATTGCAATTCCACAGCTGCCACAAGCGGACGAAGTGAGATTGAGCAGCGGAAGATGCACAAAGAGAGGGAAGAGTGGATTAAAGTCGGGAACAGGCTTGGGGAGGCGTGAGAGGAAGGTGTACAGACTTAGAAAGAATGCTGTGTTAAATGGTATAGGGAGATGGAGTTGATAAACTTGTATGGTGTCTAGGCTGCATGTTGCAATCAGTAAGGTTTGATTCTCTATCTCTTTAAGCGTTCCTTTTTTTTCCACTCTAATATCGACTCCCCCCCTAAGCAGCAACATATGTTCACACTTATGCAGCAAATAGACACCAAGAAGTAGGCATAAATGCAAGAAAATCTTCCTCCTCTGCTTTTCACACTGTTAACCTTCACTCTGTTTAACATTCCTCCCCCCCGCCCACACACACAGACAAAACAAGTAAAGCCTTTCAAGGACGCCCAGCTTACCCACTCAGCCGGAGACTGGATGGACAGACAGGACTCACCTTTGCTGAGGGACTGGAGCCGTTAAGGGGTGAAACAAGAAAACTATGACATGAAAATGTAAGGACGACACCCCCACCCCTCACTCAAACACTGACTGACCTACTTCATCCCTGTTTATATGGACTGATTCTGTATGTAAGAAGACGCAGCACAAACTGATTTTCTTACCGTGTCTTCTGTGAAACAGGCATTCATAATTATCCACTTTTATTGCTAACACATGCAGCATCTAACTTGACCTTTATTCAGTAAACTATTATTATATAAGCAGTTACTGTTTAACAAGGGGGTGTGTGGTAGTGGGGGTGGGTATTCACAAATTTAGCATGCGGTACAATCGTATAAACATAAATTGAGTACAAAATTACAAGAAGAAAGTGTCAAATTTATGAGAAAAGTTACAAATCCATGAGGAAAAAATCATCCAACAAGAACGTCCCAAATTCAGAAGAAGCTTAGCTTAGCTGTAAAAGTAGATAATGTTGACGGTGGCAGCAGTTTGAAGTTACTTCTTTCACAGCAATGAGTTGCAATAATTTAAATGTCACACTTCATAACATCTCCTGACGTGCAGTAAACATGACACCATCTCTGAGCTCCGGACACGTGTCCATTTTTATAATAAATCTTATCCAACTGACAAGAAGTATTCCTCACTGTTCATTTGTAAAGCTTTAACAAAAACTGGAGGAAGTGTTAATAAAACCCTCAGGAAAAATGAAAACCCTCTGTGGCATGCAAAGATAAGGACTATCTGCAATCTGCACGCATATGTTGCTTGGGGTTCATGGAAACATCTGAGCAGATTTAAGGACACATTTCCTGAATCTCAGCAAGAGAAAAATCAAAACCGCCAGCTGGCAGGAAAACAGAAAGCCATTCTGTGTAATCTAATTTTATACAAGGAATTTATATGCAAAAAACTGCTATTTTCCAGCTCATACAGCTGGTGTGGCCAAAAACCTGATCTAGACCATGATATTATTGAACAATGGAAACCTGATACATCCACAGAGCTAGAGTTAGTGGAAGATGGGGAGAAAGAACCAATTAAGGTAGAGAACTGTTACTAAGAACAGTAATATACAAGTTTGGGCTGGTTCCTCTTGTCTTCATGTCAGAAGTCAGATGCACTAGTTAGTAAGGACCCTTTTACACAGCACGGAGATCACTGAGAGACTGGGCCAATTTCTGATCTTTGGGATTGTTTGGGAGATCCTTGTGTGTTTTTGACGGAGTCAAAAACTTTGAGGAGACCGTGGTGACTGTGGCGATCACTGAAGATCACGACAGATCAAAAATTGGCCCAATCTTTCAATGATCTCTCAACAATCTCCACCCCTGTGTAAAGGGGATACAAGCATTTAGACCAGTTTGAAGCCTGAGCTTTTTGGCACACCGAGATTACTGTTATATTTTTTAAAAAAGTGATATTATATGATTCCAGAAAACATAAACAAAACATGAGAGCCAACTCATAACTTTAAGTCAACTTTTAATGGCCCTCTGCAAAAATTAAATTAAAGCTCCCATACTGTAGTAACACAAGTGAAAAAACAGAAGCCTTCAAGTACTTTTTTTTCTTTTTCCAGCTGCTCCCTATTAGAGGTCAACACACTGGCTCATGGGTCCACGTATCTGATTTGGCAAGAACTATTTACCGGATGGGCGTTGTGACACAAAGCACTACGGGTGCACCAAACTCCCCTTTCCCCATTCCATGAGGCTGAGCACCAAGCCAGAACGTAGAAAGTACCGATTTTCTATGGTCTTTAGTGCGACGCCAGCAAGGGCTTGAACCCAGAACCTCCTGGCTGTGGGGAGGATGCACTACCACTAGGCCACCTTCCCCCTCCCCCCCCAAAAAACAAAACTCCAAACACATATATAAATGGGGTCAAAAAATCAAAAGTACTCGATTCCAATTTAAACAACAACAGATGAGCTCAGTGGGTGTTATAAAAAGGCTAAGGTTAGGTTGAAGTGTTTGCTATGAATCCTTATCTTCAGACTACAACTAAGTATACATTGCACATTAATCCTCTTTATTGCCGAAATGCATGTATGCAGGTGACTTACCACTTTGGGCTTGAAGGGCGGCTGTATCTCCCTGTTCTGAAGACGTTCCCAGTCGATGCGTCTGAAGAAGGCATGTTCTCTGACATCCCGTTCTCCCTCAGGACCGCAGCCCAGACGCTTGGATGGATGTTTGGTCATCAACTGCTCATGGTAAGAAAACGAGAGCATAGGATTAGAAGGAAAAAGAATATTGATAATACTGTACAGTATACACTTTATACACAATGTACTGTTACTAACAAAGGTGAAACTCTTTTGGGTCAATACTTAGCGCTTAGGCTTGACTCAATAGCAAAAGAAGGAGAAAAGCTTTGTAGAGCCAACGAGAATTGCACTCCATAGAAATGCAGACCCACACCCCACCTCTGCAGTCTCTACCAGTAGCTTGGAGTAGTCGCCCCATCTCTTTAAAAAGATATGAGCAGACCACAGCTTCGTTTTGGAGTTAGCCAACCTTGTGATCTTATCCTTTTAACCCCAAAAACCATAGCCACAGGTGGGTTCCAGAGCTCACCCTGTGTTTGGGGACCCTAGCTCAGGAGTTTGAGTGCAGATGATCTTGTGATCTTTCAACACAGAAAATGGGTCAAATCAAGGGGACTCCCAAGTTCATCCCTACCACCTGCACCACACTTCTGAGATTCTGGTGCTTATAGAAACAGCATAATGGTCATGAAATGTGACATTCTACTAAGAGGCCAAGCAACCTTGATCCTTTTGGCCCCAGATCTTGGTCCACTCCAGAGCACTTCCAGATCAACCACTACTGTATGTTCAGTGAGCTTCGCACTAATCTCTGTAACATAATGGGCAGAAACTTGAAACCAGACCGTCAATGACAGAGTAGCTCATTCCAGCCTCACAAAATCATCCTGGGAGTGCTCAGATCTCCTGATCGTTGACCTAAATACTAGATGCAGATCCATCAAGGATGTGCTTAAAGTCAAGGTCAGTAATCTAGGGGTGAGTGAAATAATAAATGCCCAGATCTTCTGACCTTTGACCTTCACCTCAACCTGGATGTAGACCTACCCAAGGGTCATCATGAGTGACTTTGGTAAGAATTGAGGTAACTGCCAGGGAGGAGTAGTGATAAGTGCCCAGATCTCCTCACCTTTGACCTTAAGCACAACCTGGATGCAGACCCACCTGAGGTTCATTTTGAGTGAGTTTGGTAGGCACTGTGGCAAATGGCTAGAAGGAGTAGTGGTTTCCCTGAAATGTGGACGGATGAACAGCACAGATGGGAATTTAGAAGCAGTTCCTGTTGGGAACCGGTTCTAAATTGTTCAAGCCCCCAGAATCGTACGTCGCTGATGTTATCAATTCATCTTATTGGTGCTGAGGGTTTAAACACTTCCATGTTTTTTTTTAAAAAATGGCATGCATCATGACATCACATACTGTTGTTACCAAGCAACACCATGACGCCGTCGCCACCGTGGGATAATGGCGGAAGTGTATGTAAACACTAGCAGCATGGCGTATGATAAACATGAGTTGAAACATCTCTTGATGCTGCAGCATGGGATAAAATGAAAGACTGCAATGTGTTTGACAGTCTATGGAGTACACTCACACCTGATTTCCAAACAGCAGGACCTCTGTTAGTGACGGGAATATTAGCTTATTATTTTTAGTAGTTATTAGCACAATTCTAGCAGCCTTGCAGACTAAGTTTAATCCGTTTTTTAACTCACAAAACCCACCTAAAAACGTCTGATATTTAAATATGATCTTGTGGGGGCACAGGTCTGGGGTTCTCTCACACACCAGAACACTGGAGGAGACAGAGTAACGGACTGAAGGAGAAAGTGTCTCCGGGAGGTATCAAACAAGACAGTTAGTGTTATACACCTCCTGGGGAGAGGAAGAGTAACCTGGAGCCAACCAGACAAAGATGTGCCTTTCACCCCCTGCCGCACCAAGCTGGCGTGTGAAGACGCAGGGGTGTGAATGTATTGTAACGTATGTGTCAACTTGTTATGATAATTGCTCCACACTTTCTCTTTGTCCAGGCAACATGTACAATGTCAGAAGCCTCGATTGTTATGCATGAGATTAAAGCTATAAAAGCCAGATGCACAGCAACCGAGGGGAGTTCCCCTTTATCGGGGTTTTCAGCCGCAGCGCGTTCGCCCTGGAGACTCTTGGCGGTATTATGATGTTAGAGGAAAAATAAAGATTCTGTGTCGTCCAGCTCGTGTCTCGCCTCACATCCTTTTCCCTCTACAATCTCATTCTTTTTAGACGATGACAGCAACAGGTAGCTCTGAGGTTTTACCAACCTGCTTGTCCTTCGCTCCTTGCCAGGAAAACTCAGTGACGCTAGCTGCACACAGAGCTGTGATGAAGTTTGTAGTGCAAGGCTTGCAGCCATTCATGACTGTAGAGCAGCTGGAGTTTGGGTAAGTGGTACGTGTGATGTAGGTTACAGATTAATACTGAACTAGACGCTTTCCCAGAATGAGTAATGTCTTGAGGTTTTACCAGTATGTTAATATACAATTGAGTAGACTTCCGGTTATGGCTGCCACGTAAGACGGACGTGTTTCACTCTGCTCTGCTCCTGGAGAAAAAAATCGGCAAATAACTCTCTCATTTGGGACAGAACGTATCCCAGCGTTTGGGCGAGGATATGTCGGCGAAGCCTAAGGCTGGAAAACCAGGTAAAGGAAAAAGCGAGCCGCCGAAACAGTCCAAATTAACGGACTTTCAGGTCTGTGACGCAGCAAACAAAACTCCATATATGGCGGAGGAGGCTGGCAACGGTGCGATATCTGCGGGGAATGGCGCAGATGCGCTGATGGCAGCCATGAGTTCAATGAGAGCGGACTTTTCCTCTAGATTTGATGGGATTATGACAGCGTTGGAAGGAATAAGAAAGGAATTGGGTGACTGTGTAGAACGAACGGCGCAGATGGAGCTCCGTCTCGCTAGTGCTGAAGATGACGTCACCCGTCTTCAATTAAAGGTGCGCACTTTGGAAAAAAAAAATAAATGTCTAGAAGATAATATTTTGGATTTGGAATCTCGGTCGAGACAGAATAACTTGAGGCTGGTGGGTCTTCCAGAGGAATCAGAAGGTCGGGACGTATATTCCTTTCTGGAAAAGTGGATTCCGGAGGTGCTGGGCAGCGAGGAGTTGCAATCAGCAGTGGTTCTGGAAAAAGCACATCGTATTGGCCCACGGAGAGATAAGGGACCGCCGAGGACCTTAATTATGAAGTTTCTTAGCAACAGAGACAGGATGAAGATCTTCAACGCTGCACGAGCTAAAGGAGAGATTAAACACCAGGATCAGCAGGTGCGGTTCTACCCAGATTTGGCCACAGGAATCCAACAATTGAGGAAGCAGTTTGATCCCATACGTAAGGAGCTGCGCAACCTTGGGATTCGTCATGGTGTAATCTATCCTGCGAGACTGTTGACCACGTATGAGGGCAGAACCCACATCTTCAAGACCCCAGAGGAGGCGCAGGAGTTCATCAAGAAGATCAAAGAAGAAGAAGAGACTGGTGGGAGCTAAGCATGAACAAAATATAAGGTAGAATAATTAAGCATTTGCACAGGCATCTGACTGACTTGAAGTAAACAGCAAGTTTACAAAATATAGATTGTATTATATATTAAAAAAAAAAAACCAAAACAAACAAAAAAAACTATGATGTACAAAGTTGTTAAAAATTTTGGAGTTAAGTTGGAAAACTACAGAGGAGAGTTAATGTTACGTCATTAAAAGCAGTAGAGTTAGGGTGATTGGGAGGATGAAGAAGGAGTGGCTTAGGCTGTTCCCCGTGGATGTGGAACGGTCGATGGCTATATCGGGAGACGGAATTTTTCTTTTGATTTTGGGGGGTTCGCCACAAGTGTGGGAAGGGGGAATTTGTTTGTGTGTAGTTTGTAGGATGAATGTTCAACCACTCATGTTTTTGCTTCTCTGTATGAGCATGTTTACACTGCAAGGTAATCCCAAACTTTCTATTGATCATAAACCAAAGTGTTAATCTTAATTTAACTTCATGGAATTGCAGAGGTCTACAAAATTTAAAAAAACTTAAACAAGTTATGAATAAAATAAAAGACATGGGTTCAAAAATTGTGTTTTTACAAGAAACTCATCTAATAGAGGAGGATATAAAAGGAATTAGGAGTAGATGGCAAGGAAGTGTATTCACCTCATCATTTTCACCCCGGGCCAGGGGAGTTATGACTCTCATACATAAATCAGTCCCTTTTCAAGTGAAAAATGTAATTGGAGACAAACTTGGAAGATATGTAATCATTCAAGGTTCTTTGCTATTAGAAAATATAAATCTTGTGAACTTATATGGTCCCAATATAGATGATCAAAAGTTCTTTGCTAATTTATTTCTTATTTTATCATCACTTACAGGGCAACATATAATAGCAGGGGATTTTAATTGTACATTGAATCCAGGTATAGATAGATCAACAGGACTGGATTGTACGCACAATGGATGTAGGATGACTATTAATCATTTTATGAAAGACTTGAGATTGTTAGATATATGGAGAGAAATGAAACCACAAGTTAAAGCCTATTCTTGTTATTCCAGTACCTACAAGACATTCTCACGTATTGATTATTTTTTGATTTCCACAGAATTAAGATCCAAGATTCAAAACTGCTTTTATGATAACATCGTGATCTCTGATCATGCACCCTGTTGTCTAATATATGTAGATAAAAAATTGACAAAGGAATCAGGTAGATGGCAATTTCAGCATAAATGGCTTCAGGATGAGGAATTTGTCAAGTATATAGAAAAACAGATAGACGAGTACTTTGACATCAATACTACACAAACATCAGCATGTGTAAAGTGGGAAGCTTTCAAAGCTTTTATTAGGGGACATATTATTAGTTATACAGGATCAAAATCTAAGAAGACTCGAGAGGAGAGAGCTAAATTGGAACATAAAATGAAAAGTCTTCAGGAAAAAGTGTATGCAGGAAGTGATCCAAGGTTGGAGAATGAATTACTGATTTTGAGAGCTGAATACGACAAAAAATCAGCGAATAGAGCTGCCTCGAGTCTTCTAAGATTGAAACAATCTTTTTATGAACAAGGTGAAAAATCAGGAAAATTATTGGCATGGCAGATTAAACAATTAGAAATTAAAACACCAATTACTAGTATTATAAGTAACGGACAGGTAGTTATAGATCCTTTAGAAATTAACAGAGCCTTTAGAGATTACTATGAAAAATTATATGATACTAAAAATGAATTTGATTTAACAAAACTAAATGGGTTTTTGAAGGAACTATCTATACCGTGTATTCCAAATGAAAACAGGGAGATATTGGAGTCTAAAATTAGTCAAGAAGAAGTTGGGCTAGCCATTGATAATATGAAATCAGGAAAAAGTGCAGGACCAGATGGTCTTCCAGTTGACCTTTATAAAAAATTTAAGAATAAATTAATAAAACCTTTTTTGGAAATGGTTTTAGAAGCATTTCAAAATAATAATTTACCATCATACATAAATAATGCCTTAATTATACTGCTGCCAAAACCAGGTAAGCCCTCTAATAAATGTGAAAATATGAGACCAATAAGCCTATTAAACGCCGACCTTAAGATAATCTGTAAAATTTTAGCAAGACGAATACAAGAAATTTTACCAAATATTATTAATCGAGATCAGAATGGCTTTATAAAGGGAAGACAAGGCTTCCATAATGTAAGAAGACTATTTAATATTATTTATTTTAATAAAGAAGCACTGGATACAGCTCTCCTATCACTGGACGCCGAAAAGGCCTTTGATAGAGTTGAATGGCCCTTTCTTTTTGAAGTCCTACAAAGGTTTGGACTTGGAAATAATTTCATAAAATGGGTTCAAATAATATACAATAATGCTACAGCAGAAATCCTAACAAATAACAATATTTCAAAACCAATAAAAATCAATAGAGGATGTCGACAAGGCTGTCCACTTTCACCTTTACTGTTTACTATGGCAATTGAACCTTTAGCGATAGCGATACGTTTACATTCACAAATATATGGAATTAAAGTTGGACCAACAGAACATAAAATCTCCCTGTACGCCGATGACATAATTTTGTTTATGTCGAATCTAAAAAAATCAATTCCAACCTTGTTGAATTTAATAAAGAATTTTGGGGAAATATCAGGATATAAAATAAATAAAACTAAATCTTCAATATTAATGCTAAATGAGACCCAGAGAAATTACCCAGCCCCTGAGGTAAATCAATTCAATGTTGTAAATCAGTTTAAATATTTAGGAATCCAAATTGTGCCTAAGCTAGAATCAGTCGCCAGTGTCAACTATGAAGCCTTAATGACAGATATCAATGAGTTAACTCAGAGATGGATGTCACTACCAATGTCGATGATCGGGAGAATCAATATACTTAAAAGTAATATTTTACCTAAAATACTTTATTTATTTCAATACATTCCCTTATCACCACCTTTAGATTTATTCTCAAGAATAAAAAAAAAGTTAGTGGAATTTATATGGAACAACAGGAGGGCTAGATTACGTCTGTCTTTATTATATTTACCATTTGATCGTGGAGGTCTGAAATGTCCAAATTTTATGTTGTATTATTGGTCGGCACAACTGAGGTCTATGACATATTATTTTTCATCAAATGATCTCCCTCACTGGACTGAAATGGAATCATACAATTTACCTTTACCTCTTCCCATATTCATATACTCAGATTCGGCAAAAAAATTACAGAAACAAGTTAAAAATCCATTTGTAAAGCATATGATCAAAATATGGTGTGAAGCTAAAAACTATTTAAAAGAACCACAGTTACTGTCACAATTTAGTCCAATATGGGGTAATCAATATTTTAAACCAGGGAGAGCGGACGCTGTATTTAAAGTATGGAATTTAAAAGGGATACAAAAGATTCAGGATTTATATTTGCCATGTGCAGATAACATAATGTCTTTTGAAGAGCTGAGGATCAAATTTAATCTCAATAGAACACATTTTTTTAAATATCTTCAACTTAGAAACTTTATTCGATCAAATCAAAATAAAGCTCTCACTCGACCTATTTATTCATCCTTGGAAAAAATGATGATGAAAGATAGTAAAAGAAAGGGTATTATTTCAGAGTTTTATAACTCATTGACACTATCTTCAAGTGAAAATTCACTGAAAAGATTAAACTACTGGAAAGAAGATCTGCAAACTGAAATTTCAGAGGAACAATGGGAATTGGCTTGTACAGAAGCTCAAACCAAATCAATAAATGTACGCCTTAAATTGATACATTTCAAATGGTTAATGCGGATGTATGTTACACCGGAGGAGTTAAATAAATATAACAAAAATATACCAGATACATGCACAAAATGCATGGAAAGTAAAGGAACTCTATTTCATTGTGTATGGGAATGTAGATTAATAAGAATGTTTTGGGAAGAGGTGAGGGTAACAATTGAAAAAATAATCTCAAAACAAATCATATTGAATCCTAAACTGTTTTTGTTGGGTCTGTACCCAGAAAAGCATAATTTTAATAAAAGTGAAAGAACATTCATAGACCTCAGTTTGCTTAATGCCAAAAAATGTATTGCACTATTATGGAAAAAGACTCATAGACCAGATGTGACTCAGTGGTTAAGACAGATGTTAACAAACCTTCCATTAGAAAGAATAACATATATACTGAAATCAAAGGAAATTGTGTTTGAGAATATATGGAGACCTTTTATTGATTATGTAAAAAATTTAAACATAACTTTTGAAGAAGAAGGTGAATGATGTGTGTGGACCTTGTAAATTCCAAACTGGTGAACATAATATGTATACTTATGTATTGGATTGTCTAGACTAAACAGAGGAGCATTGTTGAAGATTTGATTTTGCTGGTGGTTGTTGGTGTTTTTAGTGCATCCTTTTTTTTTTTTTTTTTTTTGTAGTACTTTAGTGTTAGTGTTTGATTGTTTGTATCATGTTTGTTAAAAAAAAAAAAGGTTCAATAAAGATATTGTGGAAAAAAAAATATACAATTGAGTATTTTATGCATGTGTGGGTGTATATACACTGTGCATATACGTATACTGCATATATTTTTAAAAAATGCAAAAATTAGACCAAAGTACAGCATGTACTGTATATTTTTCTGATTGCTAAAATAACAATTGTGCAGTTGTTTCTAATCACTTCAGTATTCCATTTATACTGCTTTTATTTATATTACTTTTCAGCATTTAAACATAAATGCTACGAGACATAAATGCCCATTTTTACATGTTTACAGTCTTTTATATTTGATTTTATTTTATCTTTTGAAGAGGAGAAGCATTATTTAAAGTCATAAATGTCATGAGTCTGAGCTCAGGTTTTCTCTGAGCTCAGACCCTCGCTTTATTTTAAGTACTGTATGTCTGATTAGTTTGGTTTTGTTAGTTTTCTGCATATACTTTGGGTTTGTTTACACTTGTGCCTCTCCTTTTCCCTTTTCCTGTGTTCGAGTCTTCATCCAGGGTCACCGGGAACGATCCAGCGCAGCTAGAAGTCTCCGTGGGTCAAGGTTCGGCGCCCGAAGTCGCTGAGGATCCAGCTTCCCCCGCTGTGGAGGTCGCCGTGGGTGCCGCTTCGACCCAGGCCGGTTCCACCGTGGGTGCAGCCACTCCTCTGCCCGAGGCTGTCATCTGAGTCCCACCTCCTCTATCGGGGTCCTTGTGGGTGCTGCGCCTCAGCCTGAAACTAACGTGGGTGCTGCGCTCCAGTTTGGGTCCGCCATTGGCGTTGTGCCCCAGCCCAGGGCCCACCATGGGTGCAGCATTGGTCCAGTTGGGGCCCACCAAGGATGCAGCGCCACTCCTGCCTGGAGCCACCGAGGGTGCAGCTCCGCTCCAGCCCGGAGCCACCATGGGTGTTGAAAGGTTCCAGCCCAGAGCAACCGTGGGTGCTGATAAGCTCCAGCCCGGAACCACCGCGGGTGCAGCATTATCCCTATCCAAGACCACTGAGGGTGTCATGGTTTCCCTTCATCCTCTGTCAAGTGCCGTTGGGGTCCCCCTTCTTCCACTGCCACCAGACACCGTTGTGGTTCCCCCTCCTCCAGCACTGCTCCCCACCTTTGGGCCTTGTGGTGGGGGAGCCACCTCCTGGATCATGTCTCTGGTCCTGGTGGCTCAAGAACTCTGGCCGGCCGCCCAAAAGACTGGGTCGCCGGGTCGGGTGGTCCATTTTCTCCGGCAGACCACCTGACTCATTCCACCTGGCCATCCGGCTGGCCTGGGATTTCGGTCGGCCACCTGAACTGTTTGGTTCCTTTTGGTTAGGGGGGCCAAGGGCCCTGGCATACCGCAGGTACGGGTCATGAGCGGGTTTGTTTTTCCCTCCTAGCCTGTTTCCCC
Source organism: Pholidichthys leucotaenia (assembly GCA_020510985.1). Lineage (NCBI taxonomy): Eukaryota > Metazoa > Chordata > Actinopteri > Cichliformes > Pholidichthyidae > Pholidichthys > Pholidichthys leucotaenia. The sequence goes on along the minus strand of CM035848.1, from coordinate 109,046,425 downwards.
CATCTCCCTCCTGGGGTGATTTTGTGATCTACCTCTTTCTCTCAGGGAAGGGGGGGGGGGTCTTCTGGGTGCTACCTGGGGGTGTCTGGAATCCACCCCTTAAAGGGGGGGGGGGGAGGCTCTGTCATGTGTCTGAGCTCAGGTTTTCTCTGAACTCAGACCCTCACTTTATTTAAGTATTGTATGTCTGATTAATTTTGTTTTGTTAGTTTTCTGCGTATACTTTGGGTTTGTTTACAGTTGTGCCTCTCTTTTTCCCAGACACTTCCTCTAACTGCTCTCAGTCAGCTCAGCTGGGAGCAGTTAATCAATCAGGTACCTGCTCCCTCAGTGATTCACACGTGCAGCTCATCTTTCTGTGTGTATTTATGCACTGCTGTGTCACTGTGGCAGTGCGGCTATTTTGGATTGTCACCTCTCTACATGCGTGCAGCCTCTGAAGTATCTTCTTCTCCAGAGTGCGTCTTGCTCTAAGGTTTACCATGTAAGTTTGCATTTTTGGATTGTCAATTCATCACTCTGCTGCTCCCAGCCTCTGAAGTTTTCTCCTTCTCCTGAGCACTCCCTGTTCAGAGGCTCTACTTGATAGTTTTTCTTGTTTGCATTTTTGTATCGTCAGCACTGTTTTTCCCATTATGTTTTTTTGTTAATAAATGACATAGACACAATCCAGCGCCTGGGTCTGTCCTTCTGCTCCGAAGGAGCATTCATGACAATAAAAATAAAACTCCTGCACTGATGCTGAAATCCTGTGAAGGCCTACTGTTTTCCCACATGGAAAACTGATCAAGAACTGATAAGGGAATCAATAAAGAATTGGATCAATAAGAAAAATCGACAATGCCATTAATTCATTCATTCATTTTCTTCCGCTTAATCCTTTTCGGGTCACGGGGGGGGGGGGGGGGGGGCTGGAGCCTATCCCAGCATCTTTGGGCGAGAGGCAGGGTACACCCTGGACAGACTGCCAGTCCATCGCAGGGCCAACACAGAGAGACAGACAACATTCACTCTCACAGTCATACCTAAGGACAATTTAGAATCCCCAGTTTTGATGCCAATTAACCTAATTTGCATGTTTTTGGCATGTGGGAGGAAATCCCGGAGTAAACCCACGCAGACACGGGGAGAACATGCAAACTCCACACAGATCACTGTTGGTCGGGGGCTGGGATCGAATCCAGGATCCCCCGGCCAAGGGTGAGTTGCTGTGCTGCTGCAGTGCTAACCACTCCTCCACCGCGCAGCCCACAATGCCACTGATATTGATAAAATCTTATCAATTCCCATCCCTAATGGACAGAAGGATGGATGCCACATCATCGCATTAGCACCTTTCTGTTTTGCCGGAATGAGCTAAAAATGCATACTGAGACCCTTTGACTTTGACATTTGACCTTTTGATCTGAAAGAGTAGGTCATGTTGAGGGAACCTCAATTTCAAACCGTGTAACAAGGTTGGTGGTCTTGACACCTGTGGATGTCAAGTTACAGCTGCAGTCACATGGACAGACAGATGCACATATGGACTGGGGTGATGCTGCTTCATCATTGGCATTGGTAAAAAGCGCCAAGGTGAGCGTATATTTGACACTGATTTACCAGATATTTTTGATTTATGAACATATTTTAGTCTTCCTCAAACATGCAGAGTGTGGGTTGGGCTACATTTAGCTAGCAGGGAACACGGGGCAACTGCAAGGAAGAAAAAAGTCATTTGCAGCTCTTCACAGGAATGTCAGCAGCAACAAGAAAGCTTCCGAATGCAAAAACAGGGCTGTCAGCACGACACAACTCACACCTTGACGTGTCCTTAAAAACAGATACTGCTACAGCATCAAACATTCACACACTGGAACTACTTTAGTACTGGATCATCACGACCAGACAAGAGAAAGTCTCCTGCTGACATCTCAAAGGGAGCATTTCATTAGCGCGCCTGCCATCTGCTAACACTCAGATTTCAGCAGCTCCACCACATCTTGACCTGTCAGCTAACAGTTAAGTCACACGTTTTCTGAAAGTTTACACAACTTTGAAGCCAACCTGCTGTTCCTGCTGAGAACCTAAAAATGTTAGACTTGGTGTGACAGGAGGCAGCAGTGAGTGAGAGCCAGGAAAAAAAAGGTTAGAATTAGAAAGAACTTAAGAGTAAGCTGCTGTGGAGTCTGGCCTGCCACAACCTTGTGATCCAGTATGTCAAGGCTTTCAAGACTGTCTTTATCATACCAGAGTAATATTACTGATTAATTATTACAATGTTGCAAAAATAACTTTTAGAAGTCTGGATAAAGAGGTCATGCACTTAATCTACAGCCTTCATGGTTTGACTGTTAAATTAACTTTTAATGACCATGTTTGGATCGTTTAGTTCACAAGTTTTCTTTTGGTGTTGTAACAAAATATTATCCCATACTTAATATTGCAATTAGAGTACTCAGATTACTTTTTTAGAGTAGCAAGCAACGTATCACGTTAGTTTTACTATTATAGCGGTCCATTAATAGTTACTTTTCCAAGCATTTGGAGTGTTTGACTCATTGCATGGGGATGAGTATGAAAGTTGCCAGTTCCACTTGCTTTCCCCATTTTTCTTCTTATGAAGACACTTGTGTCTGACAGAGTTACTTGCTTGTCATGCAAAACCTGGCAACACTGCTGTGTCTTCATCAGGTTGTCAGATAGCGTGTACCATTCTAATGGCTACAACACAGAATGACAAGTGGAGTCACAGAAATGATTGTGTTATATTTTGCCAGGATGACAAGTACAGCATTAAGTGATAGCACTAAGGAGAGCTACATAAAATCTGAAGAAGTGCCTGCTAACCACAGGAAAACAGTGACTATAGCTCTACTGTATAACTCCACTTAGCTTTAGCTCTGATGGTTGGCTTGATTAAAATGTCAGTCTGATGGAGATTAAGACTGTGTGTCCACAGAGCATGTAAAATAGTCTAAACCTGTTTTTTTGGACGCTTTACAGGTGCTCTTAAAAAAGGTCTCTTCCATGTATCTTAGCAACTGCTTGCCATCGGGGTTTCACACATTTTGGGCTGAAGCTCTCTAATAACTGCACTAAATCGCATTAAACTGGTAAGAAAACATGCATTACTCCAAGCTTCTGCTGTTAAATATTGATCAAGGTATAGTTTTAGTCTAATTCTGATTGGCTGGTTGCAGAGGTGTGTCGCTGAAAAGCGTTGCGGCACTCCAAAAGTTGCAGCAACTTTCAGCACTGTGAGGACAGCACCAAAAAACACTTACCGCTAAGTGTTTTAGCACCAAGGGTGTTGAGTGCATGTAGCACTAGACTACACAGAAAATGAACAGAAAATAGATACTAAGAATGAGAAAAAATCCCTCTCAGTGGACATGCAGTATAACAGCTTATTGATAGCGGCAAGGTTGCTACCAAGATACTCGTCATGCAGTTACGCAAATTTATCACATTTAGAGGTACACATTCAACAGGCTAAACATCCTCTATTGTATCAGATAATCACACTTATGTGTTAATTCCCAGCAATGGAAAAGTTTTCTAGTGTTACTTCTCTTGGTAGATAATGCAGTAATGTAACAGTTACAACATTACTTTTTACTGACAAAAATCCTGCAGTCTTAACAGGTTATAATGTTACGTTAGAGGGTCTGAGTTTAAAGCAGCACTATGTAACTTTCTTGTTCTTGGTAGGAACCCTGAAAATACCACAACTATGGTGACTATGACCTGAGTCCTAACAGCCAATCACAAGGCATGACTTTAGCAAACAACTAAGCACCCTGTGATTGGCTGGCAATGTGGACCCACTCAGGCTATGGGGGAAGTGACATTCAGGTTGATGCAGCATCAAAATAATCCAAATACATACCCGTCAAATGATACGGTTTCGCCGTATTTTAATACGGGGAAAATGCAATTTTAGCAAATAACGGGCGTATTGCCATTTCTGTACGCCAAAAAGAAAAATATACAGCGAAAAAAAAAAAAACATTATTGAGAGAACCTAAAATCAACTGAACAGTAATTCGATGCCTGGCGAAATTGAGTGCACCTAAGCAGTCTTTTTGTGATTTTCAAAATGGCTTCATGCAGCGCGCCGCCGGCGAAGAAAACAAAACTTGAAGAAAAGGGAAATCGAGGGACTGGACATCACCGAAAAGAATGGAAGAGTCCGAGCTTCGAGAAGGGAAAATACGCTGGATGGATAAAGGCTTCTCCAGAGGGCCCTACACACTCCTTCTGTGTTCCATGTAGGAAGAGCATAAAAGTGACTGCATCGGGGATTTTCGACCTGAAGTCGCACTTCGCTACACAGGGCCACAAAAACTGTGTAGCCAAATTGAAAACGCATCGATGGATGGATGAACATTTTCAGCCAGTGAGAGAACCAACGCCTTCCACATCCAATGCATCACTAGCAGAAGTGATGTTTTGTCATTTTGTGGCAGAGCACAATCTACCCCCATCGGTGGCAGATCACTTCAGTGATTTGGTGTCAACATTGTTTCCTGATGGCAAGAGCGCTCAAGACTTTGCTTGCAAAAGAACCAAAACGACCATGATCATCAAAGAGAGCCTGGCGCCTGCCTACACAGAACAAGTCATAGAAGCATGCAGGAAGGGGCCTTTCTCAATCATGGTTGATGAGAGCAACGACAAGAACACCGAAAAGCGTCTCGTCATCCTTGCAAGAATTTTCGATGGGGAGATGTCCCAGACCAGGCTGCTGGACATGCCCATTCCAGCATCGGGAAAAGCCACCGACATTTTTGCGGAAATTGACAACTTGATGAGGTACGGAATGGATTTTTTTTTTTTTTTTTTTTTGCTTGCATACAGACCACTTTTGACCAAATTCTTTTATTTTTTATTTATTTATTTATTTTTTAAGATTGCACAATATTCCATGGGAGAATGTTGTGGGCTTTGCTTCGGACAATTGCAACACGATGGTGGGTCGAGACAATTCTGTCCTTTCCAGACTGAAGGAGAAATCTCCAAATGTTTTCAGGTATGGGCAGTATTATTCACCTTCAAATATTACCTAAAGATAACAAAAAAAAATGCTTTAAAATCTTAACAAACATGCTTAGAGGTAGCCCAAATCCCCTATAGTGTACTGTTATTTTTGTTATGGTTCAAGGTCAAGCCTTCAAAAGAAATGCCAGAGTCAGCAAAGGCTGCTACTTGGAACTATAACAAGCAGCATCAGTGAACATTTTCTTGTTTCAAGGTCATCCAAGTGCATTAGTGTAACAAAGATGACAATTAAAAACTCTTTAATTCCAAGTGTATATATCTAGCTGACAATTAAGAACTATATTCAGAATTATTCTTATTGTGTACTTTCAAATTAAGCAATCTACCTTGTGCTAATGTAAATTTGAAAAATATTGTTTATTTATTTATTTATTATTAATGTTATCATTTAATTTTTTTTAATTTATTTATTTTTTTTTTTTTATTTTTTTTTTTGTGCTACTTGGCTTATTATTTTCACATTACCAAAAAGTTATGGCTCAAGATTGTGTCCATATGAGTGTACATCTGAATAAATATGTTTGAAATAGTTCATGTTGCAATTGTTGTTGTTTGGTTGGTTTTTTTTTTTTTGCTTCAGTTTTCTTTCATTTGCCGATAAATACAGTTTTTAAGTACTCAGTACAGGTGTGAAAGCCCCCCCAATAAGGGAGGCATGAGGTATGCCTTGACAGGTATGCAAATAATTTTTGAAACTTTATTTTGAGGTGAAAATTATGTGCAGAGTTTGCAAGTTCTCCATATTCTTGTGCAGATTTACTCTCAAAGACATGCATGTTAGTGGAATTAGACCTTTGAAATTGACCTTTGTTACCTTTTTGTGAAAACACCTACACCACCACATGCATCTCTTTTAAAGCCACTCTTCTTAAACAGGACTAAACAAGGACAAACTTCAGCAAGAGTCGCATAGGTCAAAATATACCCCTAAAATGCCACATTTAATTAAAGTTGGTACAAAGACTGAGCAGGCTGATCATTTTTTTAACCAGTTAACTTTAAAATTCAGCACTTGTCTTTGTGGTGCTGCATATACTGCACAATAATGCTTACAGTATATGTTTTTCTCATCTTTTATCCTTTTGTATATGTGCATTAACCTCACGAGTCATCCGTTTTCTTTCCCAAACTCCCTGAACATTTTACTCAAACTCATGTCATGATCTCAGTCTAACCATACTTTCCTCTCCTCTCTTCTTTCCCCACTCTTTACTGGGTCAGGCTTTTGGTGAGCACTGTGTATCCATTATGGAGGGATGAGCAGCAGTGAACCCAAACAAGGCTTGGGACAGCGACTTGGGCTGAGACCATCACACACACACGCGCACACACACACACACAGACACACACACAGACACACGTGTCTCTTCCACTAAACTTAATCAAAACCTCAACTTGCCTGACCCCGGTTCTAACCTCTGTAAAAGCATTCAACCTCAAACTTAATGAAGTACATTTAAGAGACATTCTCCCCCAAAACTGAGACAGGAATCCACGTACGACACGTCCCCACAGCATGAGCACTAACAAGTACACAACTGCACAACACACACACACACACACACACACACACACACACACACACACACACACACACACACACAGAGCTGAGAAGAATAAAGAAGAAAAGGCAGAGCAGGACGGAAAGAAACAAGCGGATCTGAGGAAGGGACGGGGAGACAAAGCGGATCATAGCACAGCTCGTTGACTTCACACAGCCTCTGGACAGAAAAAAAACCTGCCGCCGTCATGATAAAATTGTGTGATTGCATTGCATGCAAATTTGGAAATGTGTGCTCTCTCTCTCATTTGAATATCAGGAGTAAATCAGGTGTACATACAGTGCACACACAACATTAATGTATCTGTAACAGTGGCCTAGAGTCCCCAGCTAACTAACCCATAACAGTGCACTCTATTTTTAAACAGTGAAATTTAAACTAAGCATGATTTTGAGATTTGCTATTATTATAAATTAAACAAAGATGAATAAAAGGGTGAATAGGAGTAAAATGATATATATCAAAAATACAAGGTAAATACTTTAGAAGAAACAATGATGCTTTAAGACAGTTTAGCTGTCATCTTTAGATCATCATCTACACTGTAGATGATACATCTGTACCCTTGAGCATCATTGCTGCATAAGTGTGTTCTGTGATGCATGCAAATCTTGGTTGAATCTCTCTTTTTAAAAATTAATGAGGCAAAAGGATCACTGAATAATTCACATGACAAATGAATTTACTTAAGAAGGATTCTGCTTTTATAGTCCACTTTAACCATATAGGGTCATACAGCGGGGAAAACGAGTATTGAACACATCAACATTTTTCTCATTATATTTGTGATGGAGCCATTGACCTGAGATTTTCACCAGATATCAGAAACAACCCAAGTAATCCATACATGCAAAGAAATCAAGGGAACTGTTCACAAAACAAGTTATATTTAATAAAGTGGAATGACACAGGGAAGAAGTATTGAACACACTTCGTGAAATTCATTTACTATTTAGTAGAAAAGCCTCTGTTCGTAATAACAATTTCCAGACGCTTATCAACACTCCAGACCTATATAGAGAAACTAGGCGCAGGCATTTTTCAGGAATGATTTTAGACCATTCTTCCACGCAAATTATCTTCAAATCTTGAGGGTTCCGTGGGTGTCTTCTATGAACTTTGATCTTCAGTTCGTTCCATTGATTTTCAATTGGATTCAGGTCAGGTGACTGACTGGACCATTCTAGCAGCTTTATTTTCCTTCTCTGGAGCCAGTTGAGAGTTTCCTTGACTGTGTGTTTGAGATCAGTGTCTTGCTGAAATGTCCACCCTCGTTTCATCTTCAGTATCTTGGCAGATGGCAACAGGTTCTTATCAAGGATGTCTCTGTACATTTGTCCATTCATCTTCCCTTCATTTATTAAGTCTGCCTGTACCATGTGTTGAAAAACATCCCCACACCATGATGATCCCACCTCCAAACTTCACTGTTGGTATGGTGTTTTTGGGCTGTTGTGCAGTGCCATTTCTCCTCCAAGCATGTTGTGTGTTGTGGCATCCAAAAAGTTCAATTTTGGTCTCATCTGATCAGACTATATTCTCCCAGTACTTTACTGGCTTGCCCAAATGTTGTGCAGCAAACTTTAAACGAGCTTCAACATGTTTTTTCTTCAGCAGTGGAGTCTTGCAAAGTGAGCGGGCATGGAGCCCATGTCAGTTGAGTACATTACTTATTGTTTTCTTTGAAACAGCAGGATCTGCTAACTCCAGGTCTTTCTGGAGCTTTCCACGAGTGGTCTTTGGCTCTTTGATTACTCTTCTAATAATTTTTTTGACTCCTCTGTCAGAAATCTTGCAAGAAGCTCCTCGTCATGGCCGGTTTATGGTAAAATTATGTTCATTCTACCGCCAAATGATGGCTCCAACAGTTCTTCCTGGAACATTCAGCTGTTCAGAAATGTGCCTGTAACCAATGCCATTATTATGTTTTGCAATAATAAGGTTGTGAAGGTCTAGAGAGAGCTCTTTGCTTCTACCCATCATGACTTTTTTGTGGTGTGACAATCTGATATTCACAGACCTTTTTAAAGGCTATCAGTCAGGATTTAACCTTTAAGCTGTGTGATTGCTTGTGCCCCTAGTGGCACAGTGTGGCACTGTGCTTGCCAACTGATATGATGTGCAGAAACACTGCCCAGCTGTACTGAGGATTTGTACTGATCATGCCAGTTCACAAGGTGGCAGACAAGTGTTGGCGGATTAATGGATGACACGTAATACACCAACGAAGAAGAAATATCTCTTCTTCTTCTTTGAGATTAGAAAACAAAATGGATGCTACCCATTGTTGGACATACTGAAATCGCAGACGGAGGAACAAATTTGGGAGCATTTACACCAACTATGATTCTAAAAAGAGATTATTTAGCTTATGAAGGTAAATGTTTACATTTTCTTATAACAGAGGGAGCGTGATGCTGCCTGGTATTCACCTGCTGCCCCAGCGCCATGTGACTAGAGAACAATCAATCACCCCGGTTGCATGTCGTCATACAAGATAAATTGCCACGGAATAAAAGTGAAATGGAGGTGGAATAATCAAAAACAGTTTCTGGATATGAGGGGGAAAAATAAAATGACCTGGAGAGGACAAAATACCATCCAGAATGCCTGGAAAGGACCAAGCCAGCGAGCCGCCTTCACCAGTGGTAAGTGACGAATATGGCTTGTTTTGTTTACATTGTACTGCATTGTACTGATTTTCTGGTTCTTATACTTTGAACAAAAGATAACAAAATGTCCACAACAAGACACGGTGACAAAAAGCAGAATCATTCTTTGTGTAAATATGTCCAAACTCCACTTTGGACTGACAGTTATGTTATTCGATATGGGTGCCATGGCATTATGCAAATTAGATGTGTAAATTTAATCCTATCTGAAACTTTGGATCATATTCTACATCTTTCTAATTGACAGTAAGCCATTATCTCTTACCACTTTCAAGTTATAGCCTTGGAAATCTATGACATCTGAAATGAATATTTTCTTGAAAAAAATCTTTACCACTCTTGACCACTAGGGGTTATGTCGCAGTTTGGCGACATACACAGTTAAGAGGTTAACCAGCTGAAATTAATTTGCACTTATAGGGGATGGGATGGCTTCCTAAATTCTGATGGATTTCAGCTGGTTTCTTGACTTTCTATCCCTTTTTGCACCTCTTTTTCTTCACGTGTTCAATACTTATTCCCTGTGTCATTCCATTTTATTAAATATAACTTGTTTTGTGAACACAGTTGCCTTGATTTCTATGTATATGTGGATTACTTGGGTTGTTACTGATATCTGGTGAAAATCTCAGGTCAGTGGCTCCATTAGAAATATGTTTAATGAGAAAAATGTTGATGTGTTCAATACTTATTTTCACCGCTGTGTATATGTGTTTCAAAAGAGCAGTTTTATGGAATATTTATAGAGCCAAGTCATGAGTTTAAAGTCCCAGTCATACTGCACAAATATTAGCTGGTGTTTAGTTGCTTGAAGAAAATACAGTTTTGGATTTTGCAAAAGAAATGTGAAGAATAAATGATGAAAAATGTCATATTCTATAATCTCATTTATAAATTATTGTAAATAATTATACAAAAAGCTTAAATGTAAATGGAAAAAAATTGAAAAATGAAACTGATGGGGTTGCTTACACCTTACTGTAAGTGTTTATTGCATCATCCTTTAGTTTCTCTCTCTGCAGGGTTAATAATGTGTAAGCTATAAAGGTTGGGACCAAGCAGGAAGAGAACGTCCCAGATGGAACACACACACACACACACACACACACACACACACACACACACACACACACTGAACAGCTTATCTATGATGCAGACGGATCTCAACAGCTCGTGTGTCACATCTAGTGCTGGAAAGCAAAGACAATTTACATATTTATCTGTGACACAAACAGTGCCAGCTCTTCACCCCGAAATTGAACTACCAAAAAGTGCTTGTAGCATAGTTAGAAAAGGTTGATGAAAAGATCTCAAGTTATGCAAATCAGTCCATCAGTCCAGATTTGCTCAGCCTGGCCTTATGAACACACCTCGAAGTGACCAAGAGTCTGTGCTTCTCTCTGTATAGATCCATCTAGTATAATGATGTGACAAAGCATTTGTCCCCTTCCTGATTTCTTATATTTTTGCATATTTGTCACACTTTAATGTTTTAGATCAAATAAATTTTAATGTTAGACAAATATACGTAACTGTTGATTTAATTTATTAAATTAAAAAAAATCTATCCAATCCTACCTAGTCCTGTGTGAAAAAGTAACTGCCACCTAAACCTAATTGGCTGTGTCACTCTTGGCTGCAACAGCTGCAATCAAGTGTTGGCAATAACTAGAAATGAGTTTTTTACATCGCTGTTGAGGAATTTTGGCCCATTCTTCTTTGCAGAATTGTTTTAATTCAGCCACACTGGGGGGCTTGAACTTGAGGTCACGGACTGATGGCCTGCCATTCTCCTTCAGGGTTTTCTGGGAGAGAGCAGAATTCATGGTTCCATCAATTACAGCAAGTCGTCCAGGTCCTGAAGCAGCAAAGCAATCCCAGACCATCAGACTACCACCACCATGTTTGACTGTTGGTATGATGTTGTTGTTTTTTTTTAAATGATATGTTATGTTAGTTTTACACCAGATGTAATGGAACGCACACATTCCAAGAAGTTCAACTTTTGTCTCGTCAGTCCACAGAATATTTTCCCAAATGTCTGGGACATTTTTTGTCAAATGTGAGATGTGTCTTTGTGTTTTCTTTGGTCAGCAGCAGTTTTTACCTTGGAACTCTCCCATGGATGCCATTTTTGCCCAGTCTCTTTCTTTATTGTTCCATTGTGGACCAGTGTCCAAACTGAGACAAGTGAGGTCTGCAGTTCTTCAGATGTTGTTCTGGGTTTTTGTTTCTCATCTGTTCTTGAATTCCTTTAGCTTGCAGCATGACGTGTTGCTGTTTTTTTGAGATCTTTTAGCCAATGTCATTTTGTCAGACAGGTTCTATGTAAGTGATTTCTGGTTTCAACAAGTCTGGCAGTAACCAGGGCTGCATGTGGTTCATGAAATTGAACTCAGCTTTCCAGAAAATGTGGTTAATCACAGTTAATTCATGATGTAACAAGGAGGGGGGGCAATTACTTTTTCACACAGGGCCAGGTAGGTTTAGATCGCTTTTTTCCCCTAATAAATTAAATCACCATTTAAAAACTGCATTTTGTGTTTACTCAGGTTATCTTTGTCTAATATTAGAATTTGTTTGATGATCTGAAACTTTTAAGTGTGACAAATATCTAAAAATACAAGAAATCAGGAAGGGCACTTAGACCAAAACAGAGCTACACTGTGACTTAATTACACAGTTTTGTTTAACCACAGAAACTGAAAAAATAAAGTCTAACTTAGACTGAAGCAAAGCCACCCACCCCTTTGCAGATGGAGACAGCTTCTTTGGAAAGAGACTTGGGGTAGGACACATTGTGCTCCATAATGGACTGGAACAACTCATCTTCATCTTCACCATCAAACGGAGGCTGTGGGATGAAGAACACAATATAACAATGTTACTGTTTTGTCTATTGATTGCTGCTTCCTAAATATTTTGTGCTTGCACCTCATATTCTAGAAGGTAAAATGAATGAGAACAAGTTTCACACGGAGACCCTGCAGGGCCATTGAAGTGGATGACCCAGCTTTTTCTCTCCTCGCTGGGTTCTTATCATCAGTAACCATAATGTGAATGTTTTGACAGTCCATAAAATGAATTATTTGTCATTTCCACTCCAATGGCCCCTTCGACTAGCGGTAGCCTGTCTGCGTCATGCCCCCTTTACCTGGCTTCACACAAGGCAGAGGGAAGCAGGGGAAGGGAATCTCTAAATAGGTAAAAACCTTTGTTAATTGTTTAAAAGCTGACACTTGTTCTCTGAATTAACTAAGAGGTGAAAAAAATCCCAGCCGAGAGGATCGTCTGGGACTGTCGGAGGGTGAGGGGTACAATTCCCGCTCTGTCTGCAGTCTGCATGTCCAAGTGTCCTTGAGCAAGACACTAAACCCCCAGTTGCTCCTGGTAGGTCAGGCCAGTGCCGCTGTATGGCGGCTCCGCCGCCATCAGTGTATGAAAGGGTGGACAGCAGGATCTGTAAAGCTCTTTGCTCATCCAGAGATGAGTAAAATGCACTATATAGGTGAACACCATTTTACCATTTACTATCTTACACTAAGAAATAATTGAGTATTGAACATTTTTATTTAATATTAATCCAAAAGATAACATATTATTATGCCATGACAACACAGTAAAACAAATCTGTAATTACGATTTGTAATTTTGTGAACTAATTGAGATTGAGATTGAGATTGAGATTCAACTTTATTGTCATTACACATGTATGAATACAAGGTAACGAAACGTGACTTGGCATTTGGGCACGCTCTGCAGAGCGCATCCAAGGCCGGGGCAGCCGCTAGGCGCCAGTCATAAAGAAGAAAAGAAAAAAGAAAAGAAATGATATGACACAATAGGCGAGAGAAAAAAACATGTTTTATCAAATTGACGCTTAATGGGTAAGCGAAATTTTGATTGCAGGCAAAAAAAACCTCAATGCATATTTAGCAGTAGTGGACAATCACACAGCAGAGGGAGGGAGAGCAGTGTGTGTATATTTGCATGTCATTGTGTAGTGTAAATGTAACAGTTGTTAGTGAGCAGCAGAGGGCGCCTCCTGGCAGTGGATAGATGTTATAATCATGTGACTTATAAACAAGTCCAGAGTTCAGAGTCTATCTCTCTTTCTCTCTTGCTTGCAGAAGGCACATGGGCATTGTCCTTGAGAGTCCAATCCGCTGACGACAACAACTGATTGTTGATTGTATGGGTAGACATAAGAGCCGGTTCTTCCGCTAATCTCAGTCAGGAGGAATGTAAACACGGGGCAAACAAGGTCAAATCAAATCAAATCAGCACAGTGCACTCAGAGAGTAGAATTTTGTCCTCACCCGTGTAATTCTGTGCTTCCATTATATATGCAGGCTTAAACTGTTTTTCCATAGAGAGCACAGGGCTTTCAGATGTATTCCTTCACTGAATCACTGTAATAGGGCTATGCATCAATTAAAAAAATAATTACACATTTTTCTACAATTAACTTCTATAACTAATTGTCCCCAATTAGTTTTTAAACTACTATTTTAATTTTGTTGTCACATTTCCTCTCTTATTTTGAAATGGTCAGAGAGGAAGTCAGTGCTTCTACTTAAAATAGAAAATGGTAAATGGCATTCACTTATATAGCACTTTTATTCTCATCTCTTGATGACCAAAGCACTTTACAGATCCTGCTATCCACCCATTCACACACACATTCACACACTGATGGCGGCTATCATTGTGAAGCAGAATTCACCAAGCGTTGGATTGTACAGCCACTAGTAGGGAACGTGAGCTGGGTTTAGACCGTCGTGAGACAGGTTAGTTTTACCCTACTGATCTGATGATGTGTTGTTGCAATAGTTACTTAAGGCAACTTTTCTATTTATCTAAGGTACATGAAAATGCAAACAAGCAGAGCAAATCTCCATCCTCACTCCCAACCTTTGTAAGTTAACCCCTTGCACTCTGGTCAATTTCCCTAAAAACGCCAAAAAATAACATACCCAAAGTAAATCAAAAGCTGTTCTTCCACCCTTTGCAGCATCTTCATGGGGTTGGTCTCATTTAAAAGAAAACACTTTGAATTTTTTGGCAAAGTAGTCATAATCTCTCTAAGTGCTCCTGCCACTGAGTAACAGTCATCTAAACATACTGAACTTGAAGAAAATAAATTTCGCCTGGGTGTTTTTTTTGGATACAAATGCTTGCAAATAACACACAGCTGTCAGATATGGGCTGGAAAATGCAACAGAAATGTAGAACCAAGTGTTATCCAGCTGAGGTCCAAATTTTGTAACAATACCACAAAAAATGAATATATTACACAGCTTTTTTCTTAGGTTGTTCCCAGGCGTTTTTGAACTGTGCCAAATTGTGCCAAATGGCACAGTTTGGAAAAACGTCTGTAACTTTTGAATGATTCAATATAGAAGCTTCATCTTGGGCTCTAATGAAAGGTGAAGGGGTGTGTGTGTGTGTGTGTGGGGGGGGGGGTTGTTTATTCATTCATGAATGAACAAACAAGCCCCCACACACAAAGAAGCATGCCACGTAAAAAATGTGTGGCTTTTTTTTTACAAGAAAAAATAACCTACAGTGCAATAAAAATTATACTAAAATAGCTGTATTGTAGAAGATAACAACTCCCCCCCCCCCCCGCTACAGAGGACGGACATCGTCCATCGACACATGATGGACCGCGGCCGTGTGCCGCGGTCTACTACGCACAGTTGTACTAAAATATCTGCAATAATATCTGCGGTTTTGGCGAACGACTTTTCAAAACAAATAAGAACAGTAGTAAGAAAAAAAGACTGGCGAACGCGTGTGTGTCACCCAGCGGTTAAAACAAAACAGATTTTACATAAGGGACGCACGCTTTCGAACTTCTGTGCTTCAATTGGCTCGCTGTAATACTGACGCACTATACAAGAAGGGACAGCGCAGGCTGTTCCTGCTGAGGAGACTCAGGTCTTTTGGTGTACAAGGCGCGCTGCTGAAGACATTCTATAACACGGTGGTGGCATCAGCCATCACTTTTGGAGTGGTCTGCTGGGGCAGTGGTATTACTGCAGCCGATAGGAAGAGACTGAACAAACTGATCAAGAAAGCTAGCTCTGTCCTGGGGCAGCGCCTTGATCCGGTGGAGGAGATAGGAGAGAGAAGGACGGTGGCTAAACTGTCATCTCTGCTGGAGTCCGAGTTCCACCCTATGCAGGACATACTGAATGCACTGAGGAGCTCATTTAGCAGCAGACTACATCATCCCAGGTGCACAACCGAGAGGTTTCGTAGGTCCTTCCTACCAACGGCTGTCAGACTGTACAACCTAAGCAGGGCTGCTCGCAGAGATAGCAAAAAGACGTAACAAACTAATAGTTTTTTGAATGCAAAAGATGCAATAGACTTATACAATGGTCCCCTCCGGCATACAACTAGGAAAGTACCGGTCACTATGGAGGGTGAGAATATGTATGGGCACATAATCATACCATGTAGGATAACTAAGTAGACGGTTATGCTGTTTCATCCCATCTAGCAACAATGCTCCGCACTGGGTGTGTTTATATTTATATATCTATATATTTATTCCATCTAGCTACAATGCTCCGCACTGTGTGTTTATATATCTACATATTATTCCATCTAGCTACATTGCACTGCACTGTGTGAGTTTATATATTTACATATTTATTCCACCTAGCTGCAATGCTCCGTACTGTGGGTGTTTATATATTTACATATTTATTCCATCTAGCTACAATGCTCCGCACTGTGTGTTTATATATTCATATATTTATTCCATCCAGCTACAATACGGGCTGCACGGTGGCGCAGTGGTTTAGCACTGTGGCAGCACAGTTTTACCCTCGGCCGGGGGATCGTGGGGATCATGAGATCGTGGGTTCGATCCCAGCCCCCGACCAACAGTGAGCTGTGTGGAGTTTGCATGTTCTCCCCGTGTTGCGTGGGTTTACTCCGGGATTTCTCTGGTTTCCTCCCGCATACCAAAAACATGTAGGTTTAGGGCGCTCGCGCATGCAGCGACCAGCAGCCGGTGGCTTGTCACCAGACTGCAAACCAAATCTACCAACGGGTACAAATAAGTAACAAAAAAAAAAAAAAAAAATGCTCTGCACTGTGTGTCTGTGTGTGTGTATATATATATTTTATAGTAATATGTACATATGTATATTAGCTGCTCTTGCTTGCTTGCTTTTTTCTTGCCTTCTGATTGTTGCTCTGAGTGTTGCTATCCCTGCGCTGTTGCAATCCTGGAATTCCCCCGTTGTGGGACTAATAAAGGCTTATCTTATCTTATCTTATCTTATCTTATCTTGTATTCGCAGCCATTGGTAGGCGGGTCCTTCTTGCTAGGTTTTCAGTCATTGGTTCTTCAAGGTTTCAGAAACCCAATTCAAGGCTCTTATTAGTCGAATGAGAGGTCAATCACATCTAAACCAATCAAAGCACTCCTTTGGCTTTCTGTTCGCGGCTGTGTCTGTAGTGGAAGAACGGAAATGCAGCTTTTTTTTTTCAGTGCGCACTAGGACGCACAGTGTGTGTCCTAGGTCGTGCGCCCTAGGACGCAGAGACGTGACCGCCCGTGGTACACCGGAGTGCAAGAGGTTAAGACATTTTTATTCCTTTTTATATCAGAGTGAGGGTTCTGCTGTGGTTGGTGTTTTCCCAGCTCACTCTGACAGAAACTCTTCCCCTCCTTCTCTTGAACACTATATTGAACACTTTCAGTGACCACTATATCAGGTGTGTACTTGAAGCGGGTTTGTGCTCAGGATGAGGTAATACAATTCGGGTGCCCTAAATGCTGGAGGATTGATTTAGTGTTGTGTAAACTTTGCAAATTTAAACCCTGAAAAATAAGACCTACTCTTCTTTTAAGCTGAGTCAGTTGCTAAGATCCCCTTTACACAGCACCAAGTTCATTGAGAGATTGCTGAGAGATCAAAAATTGGGCGCACCCTTGTGTGTTCTGGACTGAGTCAAAACTTTGAGGAGACTGTGGAGAACACCGAAGGATCACTGAAAGATCATTGAGAGATTGCTGAGAGATCTGGCCAGTTCTTGACCTCTCATGATTCTCTCAATGATCTCTGTCAGTGTGACTGGCAGAGGCCACTGGATTTAAGAAAGGAGGCGTGAAGCAGGAATAAAAGATGACTCCAACTTTACTGACTTCATAGCGATAAAAACAGGACTTCACCCCACACTGCTCAATTAAGAGCACTTCCTCCCTTATATAATCTCCCTCTAGCCAGAAACGTCTATTTTAGAGGGGCTACTAAACTATATGATACAAACTAGAAATCAATAAACCAACACCAACCAAAAATAATTCATAATAAACAAATATTTATATAAATAAAAATAACAGTAAGTAACTCAATAGTACCTCAACTCCAAATCATAACCTAAATTAACAGTTACCCTATCTGGCCTGATCCTCCCCCTCAGTATTGCTGTGGTTTATCCCATTTGCTTTTAAGGAAGTGTTTCAACTTGAGTCACTCTTTTGCACCATGCCCTGCTGCTGGAAAGAACCAAAAAGCGGTAAGTGTCAGTTAACTTTACTTTTTAAACATCAAATTACTTGAAAATAAATTAAAGACAAAGTAACTTTAAACTAGTGATGGTGAAACTGAGACCGTTTGAAACAATGAACAACTTTGAGACAATTGCTTCATGTGTGGCACATATGTTTGGTTCATATTTCCCACAAGAGTGTGGCACATATGTCTGGTTCATATCTCCCACAAATGTATGGCTCATGTGGATTGTATGGCTTATGTGGATTGCGGCTTCACGTCTGGAGGAACAAGACAGGAGATGGCGAGGAGGTGTGAGGTCGGGCCCTCGTCTCGGAGAAGAGGACCTGGGGGGTTTCCCGGTACACCAGAGAATAAGAGACAATGGTGAATCTTCAGAGACTTGCATTGTGATTGAATGTCTGCAGAAGCACCATGTGACTTGAGTTCTTAATCCCCCGGAGGTATAAGAGTGAGCTGTAACATTATTCTGCCTCTTCTTGCTTTTTGAGAATGTTGGAAGATTGTGTTCTTCATTAAAGCTGAACCTGAGAAATACACTCAAGTCTCGTCATTGAACACGTCTTCCACACTGGTGATCCACGACAAAGAATGAGCAGGGAGAATTCTCCCGAGCGGAGCTCATCAGAGGCCAGCCTGATGGCTGCCTCCACGCTCCGGCTGCCCGATTTCTGGCAGCACAGCTCGCGCTCCTGGTTTAGCGCGGTCGAGGCGCAGTTCAACCTCTGGAGAATCTCAAAGGATGAAACGAGGTTCTACCATGTGGTGGCGAAGCTGGACAGCCACACGGTCCAGCGGGTGGAAAACCTGGTTAACCACCCACCGGACACCGACAAGTACGGCGCATTGAAGGAGGCGCTGATCAGCCATTTCACCCCCTCGGTGCAACAGCGAGCAGAGGGGCTCCTAGAGTTGACGGAGTCAGAGAACGACAGACCGGCAGACCTGATGGTGAAGATGCTGAGGCTGAAAGACTCCGAGGATGGCGAATTTATTTTCGCCCACCTTTTCCTCTGGACTCTGCCGCCAGCAGTGAGAGTGACCCTGGCAGACTCACCCCAATTGGCCAAGCGGGACTACCATGGCCTCGGCAAGGAGGCGCAGCGACTCGTCGACGCCCACAAGCGGAGCGCGGTTTCGGCCGCGGCAGCTGAGCAGAGGACGGCGCCCGGAGATGGCTTGGAGCCAGAGGTGGCGGCGCCAGACGACCCGACGGCGGCGGCGACAGGCGTCAGGAGACGCGGAGCTGAAGACGGCCTGTGTTTCTACCACCGCCGTTTTGCGGAGAGGGCGCACAGATGTCTCCCACCGTGCCGCTTCAAGCGTCAGGGAAACGCCAAGACCGGGGGTCGGTAGCGGCTGCGTCCCTCGGAGAAGAAAATAAGCTGCTTTAACTGACAGATGCACACTCGGGGAAACAATTCCTCGTGGACACGGGCTCCCAGCTGAGTTTCGTCACGCCTACCTACGCGGAACGGCTGATGCCGTCCAAAGCTCCCTGGGTGTCAGTATCAGCAGCGAATGGCTCAGCGATTAAGACATTCGATGAGAGGACCATGCGTCTGTCCTTACAGGGCCGTTCATTCGAGTGGACCTTTATTGCAGCAGCAGTCAGTTTTAACATGTTAGGGGCTGATTTTTTGTGCTCACATGGTTTATTGGTTGATCTTGCTAATAGACGTCTGGTTAATGCACTGTCTTTTCATTCTATTCCCTGCACAGCTCGGGTGGCTCCGCCGACTGCACACGCCAACGTCACAGCTGCAGGTGGTAAGTTTCATGCTTTGCTCACTCACTTTCCAGCACTCACAATTCCAAAGTTTTCGGCGACAGTGGCCAAACACGGGGTGGAACATTTTATCACCACAACTGGGCCCCCCGTTTTTACAAAAGCCCGGCGCTTGGACTCAGCTAAACTGGCCATAGCGCGCGAGGAATTTGCCAACCTGGAAAAACTGGGCATAATTAGACGCTCGAACAGCTCCTGGGCTTCACCGTTACACATGGTCCCAAAGGCTGATGGCTCGTGGCGACCTTGTGGCGATTTCCGCAGGTTGAACAACGTCTCGGCACACGACCGCTACCCGATTCCGCACATCCAGGATTTCTCAGTTCATTTGGCGGGGGCGCGCATTTTTTCTAAAATAGACTTGGTGCGCGGCTACCATCAAGTCCCCGTGCGCGCGCAGGATATTCCCAAAACCGCGGTAATAACTCCGTTTGGGCTTTTTGAGTTTTTGCGCATGCCGTTTGGGTTAAAGGGCGCCGCGCAAACTTTCCAACGCATGATGGATGCTGTTTTACGCGACCTGCCTTTCGTGTTCGTCTATTTAGAAGACATTTTGGTAGCCAGCACGTCCGAGGACGAACACGAAACCCACCTCACAGCGGTTTTTCGGAGACTGGCAGAGCATGGGTTGATAATTAACCCAGCGAAGTGCCAGTTCGGGGTGGCGCAGATCAATTTTTTGGGGCACCGCGTTTCGCCTGAAGGTGCGGTTCCTCTGCCAGAGAAGGTGCGCGCGATAACAGATTTCCCCCGACCTCAAACGATAAAAGCGCTGCAGGAGTTTCTAGGAATGGTTAATTTTTACTCGGTTTCTTCCGAGCGCAGCGTGGCTCATGCAGCCACTGTACGCGGCATTAAAAAACCAAAAACCCACGAATAAGGTCGAATGGTCTCCGGAGCGGGCTTTCTCCCAGGTTAAATCAGCCCTTGCAAGCGCCGTTTTGTTAGCGCACCCGGTTCCAACAGCCCGTTTGGCGCTCACCACCGACGCTTCGGACCTAGCGGTGGGGGCCGTCATTGAACAGTGTGTGGCAGGGACCTGGCAGCCTCTCGCTTTCTTTAGCAAATCCTTGCGCGATAACGAGCGTAAATACAGCGCGTTTGACAGGGAGCTTTTAGCCCTACACTTGGTCATCCGCCATTTCCAGTTCTGGCTGGAAGGACCACAAACCGTTAACTTTTGCGATGGCCAAAATCTCAGAACCTTGGTCAGGCCGACAACAAAGACAGCTAGCCGCAATATCGGAGTTCACCACCAATATCCAGCATGTTGCAGGCAAACACAATGTAGTGGCGGACTGTCTCTCACGTGCTGTGGCAACGCCAGGCCATGTGGGGGCAGACTCGGTGGCTGTGGGCCAGGGCAGCGACGCGGGAGCGCACGCAGCCCCGGTCCACGTAGGTTTGGATTATGCAGACATGGCTGCGGAGCAGGTTGGTGACGCGGATGTGCGCGCGCTCCAGTCTGGACCGACAGGATTAAGGCTGGAGCACAGGGTGCAGCAAATAGGTATGCCCCCCTTAATATGCGATGTCTCCACGGGTCGGCCTCGTCCCGTGGTTCCAGCCGCGTGGCACCGCCGCGTTTTTGACTCGGTCCATTCGCTGGCGCACCCGGGGGTGCGCGCATCGGTCAAGATGGTGGGGGAGAAATTTGTCTGGCCGGGGTTGCGCAAACAGGTCAAGGAATGGGCAGCGGCTTGTGTAGCGTGCCAGAGGGCTAAGATACACAAGCACACGAGGGCCCCTTTGGAGCCTTTTCACATCCCGGCTAAGCGGTTCGATCACGTGCATGTTGATCTGGTGGGCCCGCTTCCCTCGTCTCAAGGACGCACACACCTTTTGACGATGGTGGACCGCACCACACGTTGGCCAGAAGCGGTACCGCTGGCGTCAACAACGGTGGAAGAAGTTGCGCGCGCGTTTTTAACAGCTTGGGTCGCGCGTTTTGGAGTTCCGTCGGACATAACGTCAGACAGAGGCCCTCAATTTGTTTCCGAACTCTGGTCGCCTATGGCCCGCAGCTTAGGGGTGAAGGTACACCGCACTACCGTGTATAACCCGCAGGCCAACGGTTTATGTGAACGTTTTCATAGGTCATTGAAAGCAGCCCTCAGAGCATCGCTCACGGATACAAATCGATCCAAGATGGCGCCCACAGCGGTCGACATGGTGCTTCGCTGCGCTCTTTGTTTGTTTTTGTTTGTCAATTGTGTGTCTGCTTGCACTTATACCCGTGAAGAACTTTTAAATATCAGGACTTTCACCCCCACGGACCTCCTCCCAGTTTTTCTAGCCCCTGCCGCCGATCTGGTTTATTGTTTGGCTCGGAAAGTGAGACGGCGGAAGAGAGGAAGACGAGCGGGCGCTCTCGTGCGACTTCGCAGGAGAGGCTCGCGAACGGCGCTGCCTGGCATATTTCTGTCCAATACCAACTCTCTCTCTAACAAGGTGGATGAACTGAGACTGCTGATGCGTTTTAAGGACCTCGCCTCCTCAGCTGTCCTCTGCTTTACTGAGACCTGGCTCCGGGAAAATATACCGGACAGCGCGCTGCGCCTCGACGGCTTTCAGCTCTTCCGTGCTGATCGTGACACAGAGCTTTCCGGCAAGACCACAGGAGGCGGTGTCTGCTTCTACATCAACTGCATCTGGTGCTCTGATGTAACGGTAATTTCCAAACACTGTTCTCCTGCCTTGGAATTTCTTGTTATCAATTGCAAGCCCTTCTATTCCCCGTGGGAGTTTGCTTCTTTCATAATGATCGCTGTGTACGCCCCTCCCGACGCGGACACGCGCGAAGCTCAGCGCGTGCTCGCGGATCACATTCAACACACAGAGCGGAGTTTTCCAGACTCGCTGATTATTGTGGCTGGCGACTTTAATCAGTGCAATCTGAGCCACGATCTCCCCCGCTACAAACAGTTTATTAAATGCCCCACCAGAGGATTAAACACACTGGATCACTGTTACACCACAGTGAAAGACGCATATCGCGCTGTCCCTCGAGCTGCGCTGGGATTATCTGATCACGTGATGGTTCACCTCATTCCCACATACAGACAGAGATTGAAGCTCACTAAACCTGTTGTGAGCACTACGAAGATACGGACCAGTGATGCTGAGGAGAAGCTGGAAACGTGCATGGAAATATCTGACTGGGGCATGCTTAAAGGAGCCACGCATGATCTGGATGAGTACACGGACACTGTGAACTCATATATCCACTTTTGTGAAGAGAACATTCTTCCATCACGCACCAGGGTGAGTTACTCTAATGACAAACCCTGGTTCACAGCTAAGCTCAGACAGATCAGGAAGGAGAAGGAAGCAGCGCTGAAAAGTGGAGACAGGGACTGCTACAGGGAGGTTAAATACCGGTTTAACAGAGAGCTGAAGAGGGCTAAATCTCTATACTCAGAGAGACTCCAGCAGCAGTTCACTGCTAATGATTCGGCTTCCGTGTGGAGAGGACTGAGGCAAATCACCAACTATCGACCTAAGGCTCCTAAAGGTCAGGATGACAAAGCCCTTTGTCAGAGACTGTCCCAACACTATGCCCGTTTTGACACCTCGTCATCTGTGTCCAACTCCCCCCCTCCCTCCAGCTCCACAGCCTCCACATTCCCTACTTCATTTAAGGCACCCCCCCCTCCTCCCCCCCTCCCCTTATCATCAGTGAGCAGGATGTGCTCAAACAGTTCTCCAGACTGAACCCGCGCAAGGCCCCCGGCCCAGACGGCATGTCTCCCTCCACCCTGAGACTCTGTGCGAAACAGCTGGCTCCTGTATTCACAGACATTTTTAACACCTCCCTTAAGTTATGCCACGTGCCATCCTGCCTCAAATCCTCCACCATCATCCCTGTCCCCAAGAAGCCACGGATCACTGGACTTAATGACTACAGACCTGTAGCGCTCACCTCTGTAGTCATGAAGTCCTTTGAGCGCCTGGTCCTGTCCCACCTCAAGTCCATCACCACCCCTCTCCTGGACCCGCTGCAGTTTGCCTACCGAGCCAACAGGTCTGTAGACGATGCAGTCAATCTGGCCCTCCACTCCATCCTGCAGCACCTGGACTCCCCGGGAACCTACGCCAGGATCCTGTTTGTGGACTTCAGCTCCGCATTCAACACCATCCGCCCCGCTCTGCTCCGGGACAAGCTGTCCCTGCTCAACGTGCCTGACTCCCTCTGCAGGTGGATCATCGACTTCCTGACGGACCGGAGGCAGCATGTGCGGCTGGGAAAGACTGTCTCAGACTATACTAGCATCAGCACCGGATCACCCCAGGGCTGTGTACTTTCCCCCCTACTCTTCTCCCTTTACACCAACTCCTGCACCTCCAGCCACCAGTCTGTCAAGTTGATCAAGTTTGCGGACGACACCACCCTCATCGGGCTCATCTCCAACGGCGACGAGTCCGCCTACAGGAGAGAGGTGGCCCAGCTGGCGTCCTGGTGCAGCAATAACAACCTGCAGCTGAACGCTCTGAAGACAGTGGAGATGATTGTAGACTTCAGGAAAGTCACTACTCCTCTGCCCCCCCTCACCCTCTCAGGCTCTCCCATCACCACTGCTGATTCCTTCCGCTTCCTAGGCACTACCATCACCAGGGACCTCAAATGGGAGCTGACCATCAGCTCACTCATCAAAAAAGCCCAGCAGAGGATGGTCTTCCTGCGGCAGCTGAGGAAGCTCAAGCTACCCACCAAGATGTTAGTGCAGTTCTACACAGCCATCATCGAGTCCATCCTCACCACCTCCATAACCGTGTGGTACGCAGGAGCCACTGCCAGGGACAGACTAAGGCTGCAGCGCGTCGTGCGCACTGCTGAGAAGGTGATCGGCTGCAAGCTCCCATCCTCCAGGATCTGTACATCTCCAGGACCCGGAGGCGTGCTGGCCGGATCATAGCCGATCCCTCACACCCTGGTCACGTACTGTTTGCCCCCCTCCCCTCTGGTAGAAGACTTCGGTCCATCCAGACTAAAACCTCCCGTCACATGAACAGCTTCTTCCCCTCTGCCATTAGACTGCTGAACACTAAGTGACTCTCGTGCACCATGTACAGCAGCTCAACCAGACTCATGTCAATCATCACTGTTTTCTTCCTGCATTACCGACTGCACTATATAGTTCTCCACAGTATCTGCTGCTGGCTAATATATATTTTAACTGTTGACCAGTATCACTTAATCTTATCCTACACTTTATTACATGTATAGTTTATTTCTCTTATCTTATCATGTTTAATGTTGCAGCATTGTACCGAGACAAATTCCTAGTTTGTGTACTACATGAACAATGGCAATAAACCTGATTCTGATTCTGATTCTGATTCTGAAATTGGGTGGACAAACTGCCATGGGTTTTATTGGGGTTGCGTTCTGCACCTAAGGAGGATTTACAAGCCTCCCCAGCGGAGTTAGTGTTCGCACAACCTCTCCGTTTGCCCGGAGAATTTCTCCCGTAAAATCCTGTGCCCAATTGCCCCCCCGCTCAGCTGTTGCAGAGCGGCACAGGATCAAACACGCTGCCTGGCCCAGTGCATCACAGTTGTCCACGTGTTTTTGTGCCGGAGGCTTTAAAAAACGCAGTTTGTTTTTGTTAGACATGATGCACAACGCCCAGGGCTGAGACCGCCTTATGATGGACCGTTCAGGGTGCTGGAAAAAAATGAGAAGCATTTTTTGCTAGTGGATTGGGGCTTCACGTCTGGAGGAACAAGACAGGAGATGGCGAGGAGGTGTGAGGTCGGGCCCTCGTCTCGGAGAAGAGGACCTGGGGGGGTTCCCGGTACACCAGAGAATAAGAGATCAATAAACAGTGTTATGAAACATTTAATAAAGAGTGTCATCTGCTGACTGAGTGTCAGAACAGCATCTGAGGAGAAAACCTGAAAAAATCTCAATACTTTTTTTTTTTGAGCATTTGGCCATCTGAGGTCTATTCAAAATTGGATGGCAGGAACAAACAATACAAAGCAAGCAAACAAACCAAAAAAAAAAACTAGTTCCAATAGAACCCTCTCAAATTTCCCACGAGCCCTCAAGTCACGTGATGTGACCGACAAAACAAGCCCTCACTTGCTACGGTCACGTGACTGTGGGTGTGCTGAAACAGCGCTCGATGCACTGCTCATGACACTTCTGCTTTATACTGCTCAAATCAGTGTCGAGTGGGCGGTGTCGAGCGCAACATCACTGCTTTAAACAAGAAGATAAAAACACTTCTGAGAGAGAAGAAGAGGATCTTCAGGTCGGGGAACAGGGAGATGCTTAAGTCCGTACAGAGGGAGCTGAGGAGGAAGATCAGAGAAGGCAAGGACAGCTTCAGGAAGAAGATGGAGGGCAAGCTGTAACGGAGCGACATCGGCGGGGTCTAGAGAAACCTCAAACCATCTCTGGGCTCCAGAATACCTCCTCCCAGGCCACGGGGGGCAGGGAGTGGGCAAACAATCTGAACCTGTTTTTTTAATAGGTTTGACCAACCCCCCCCCCCCATCTGCACACCAACCTCTGCTGCCTCTAAAGTCATCGAGACCCACTGTCCACACCCCACTCCACCAACACCCCCCCACTTCCAGCACACAGCCCCCCAACCTGACCCTCACTAAGACCCAGGTGAGGATGGAGCTGAGGAAGATCAAGGCGAGGAAGGCCTTGGGACCGGACGACATCAGTGCGAAGCTCCTCAAGTCCTGCGCAGACCAGCTGTGTGGGATTGTGGAGCACATCTTCAAGCTGAGCCTGAAGCTGGGGAGGGTACCACAGTTGTGGAAAACATGTTGTGTGGTACCTGTACCAAAGACTTTCCACCCCAGAGACCTGAACAGCTACAGACCAGTGGCCCTGACGTCTCACATGACGAAGACCCTGGAGAGACTGCTCCTTGCTCACCTCCGCCCCCTGGTGGGACCAGCGATGAATCCACTCCAGTTTGCCTACCAACATGGCATCGGGGTGGAGGGTGCAGTGATCTTCCTCCTTCACCGTTCCTTGTACCACCTGGAGAAGCCTGGGAACGTGATGAGGATCATGTTCTTTGACTTCTCCAGTGCTTTCAACACCATCCAACCGATGATCCTGAAGGACAAGCTGCTGTGCGCAGGGGTGGACTAGCACCTGTCATCATGGACCCTGGACTACCTCACAAACCGGCCACAGTTTGTGAGAACCCGGGATTGTGTGTCCGACACGATCATCGGTAGCACGGGGCCCCCCAGGGAACGGTTTTGGCTCCCTTCCTGTTCACCCTTTATACTGCGGACTTCTCCCACAACACAACACACTGCCATCTACAGAAGTTCTCTGACGACTCTGTGATCGTCGGCCTCATTGCCAATGGAGATAAAGCTGGGTACAGAGGACTTATCCAGGACTTCGTGGACTGGTGCCATCGGAACTGCCTCCAGATCAATGCGAGGAAAACTAAGGAGGTGGTGGTGGACTGCGGCAGGCAAGGACAACCCCTCACAGCACCAGTAAACATCCAGGGAACAGACACTGAGATGGTGACATCCTACAAGTACCTGGGTGTTCATCTGAACAATAAACTAGACTGGTCACACAATACCGACACACTCTACAAGAAGGGACAGCACAGGCTGTTCCTACTGAGGAGGCTCAGGTCTTTTGGTGTACAAGGGTTGCTCCTGAAGACATTCTATGACACGGTGGTGGCATCAGCCATCACTTTTGGAGTGGTCTGCTGGAGCAGTGGTATTACAGCAGCCGATAGGAAGAGACTGAACAAACTGATCAAGAAAGCTAGCTCTGTCCTGGGGCAGCACCTTGACCCAGTGGAGGAGATAGGAGAGAGAAGGATGGTGGCTAAGCTGTCATCTCTGCTGGAATCCAAGTCCCACCCTATGCAGGACATACTGAACGCACTGAGGAGCTCATTTAGCAGTAGACTACATCATCCTAGGTGCGCGACCGAGAGGTTTTGCAGGTCCTTCCTACCTACGGCTGTCAGACTTTATAACCTAAGCAAGTCTGCTCGCAGAGATAGCAAAAAAAAAAAAAACGTGACGACCTAATAGTATTGAATGCAAAAGATGCAACAGACTTACACAAATGGTCTCCTCCAGTATACAGCTAGGACAATATCAGTCGCTACGGAGGGTGACAATATGTATGGGTACATATTCATACTATGTAGGATAACTAAGTAGACGGTTATGCTGTTTATTGCATCTAGCTACAATGCTCCGCACTGTGTATATATATTTATATATTTATGTGTACATATGTATCTTCACTGCTCTTATTTTCTTATCTTCTAAATTACTGCTCTGAGTGTTGCTGTCCCTGTGCTATTGCAATCCTGAAATTTCCCCATTGTGGGACTAATAAAGGTTTATCTTATCTTATCTTAAGAAAACACAGACAGCTCTGACTAAAGTGTGGGTTGGTCTGTCCCTCATTGCCTGCAAATCCTACAACTGCCAGAATAACCAAATCCCAAAGACACAACACAATAAAATATGAAAAACAATAAGTGCATGTGTGTTCATTAAACTCATATCTGTATCAATTGTCTGTTATTAAGTATAAAATACACTGTAAGGTAATGAAACCATAGTCTCCATTGCAATCTCCATCTTTGTGTAAAGGGGGGACTGGACAGACCAGTCTACACTATCAACACCTCCTCAGGAAGTGACCTGACAGAATTTTTTTAATGTGTCAATCGGCCCATATTAACTAAAAAAGTTTTCACTTTAATTATCCCAGCCCTACTAATTACCAAATGATAGAAGGACTTAGGGCTTGTGCTAGTAAGGATCGCAGTGACTAGTCTGACCATGACTTCAAGTGTAGTTAACAGATATTTGTGCCACAGTTTTCATTTCAGTCCACTTTTCTTTTTTTTTTTGTCAGGGGGTTGTAGGTCCACAGTGCCCATCTCCGTTTTCAAAGACCCTAGGCCACACAGCTACTGCAGGTAGTGAAAGCCACTATGGGGGACCCACCATCTAGTAGCTCTTGTGTGTTAACTTTCCTTTCCCCATTCTATTACGCTGAACACCAAGGTAAAAGGCGATAACTACCATTTTTATATGGTCCTTTGGTATGACCTGGTTGGAGTGTGAACCCACAACCTCCTGGCTATGGGGTGGATGCTCCACCACTAGACCGACACTCCGGTAGTCCACTGGTTATCATTTAAAAATACAGGAAAATGTTTAAAGTGCTTACAAGAAGTAAAATCATAAGGTGATATATTGTGACCTGCTAGTTGATACAATGCATCTTGACACTGTAGTCCCCCTTCTTACATCCTACTATATACACATTTACTTGCATGCAGTCAAAGCCAGCTCAATGGTGACTGATAAGTAGAGTTTGGAGTCTAATAGAACATGGGAAATGTTTGGTGTTATCTTTGTCTACATACAGTATACTATATATTTATGCCCAAACTGTTTAAGAAGATGGGATTACTGCAAGGTTGATCTATGAAGATTACTACTTAAAATTAATAAGCCTTGGGGTGACAGTGGAAAATTAAGGATCCCAAATATTTGCGAGGTACAATGAGACAGTAAAACTGTAAAAACATTTTACTGGATCCATTTCAGTGTAAAATCAAGATCATAAAACCACGCAAAATACGTGGACGGATATAATCTTTGGGTGAAAAACACATTTTGTGCTTCTTCTCTGGGAGTTACAAGTCCCCTTTCCCTTGACTTCATGTATTTATTTGTAGAAGAGGTACCTCTATAGAAGCAACAGATTATTGATATGTTTACTTGAAAAGCTAAGACTATTGCTCAGGGAATTAACTTGCAGCAGTACAGCCATCTGTATCTAAAAGTACACAGCAATACTGTGTTGTGGCAATAGGAATGTTCTAAGGTAAAAGCTTCCAAACAACTAGTCAGGTTGCCCGAGGAGATCCAACACCACAAAATTACTTGTCTAAATCATAACAAAACAAATAACTGCCTCAGTTTAGTCCTAAAACAAGTGTTCATCTTCTAATCTAGTTTTTATAGGACTTGATAATGACCATTGAGGACCTTACATCTTGTAAAGTAGTCAAATGTTATGGATGATCTTACACACACTAAAACCTTTTAAAAAGCACCTGAGTCCTCAGAAAAGCGTTGCTGTGTAGGTGTGTGAAATCTGTGTGAGCAGACGTGACTGTAAAGGTGTCAGGGCTTTGTGTGGCAATTACGTAAGTCGCAGCACAGTGTGGGCTTTCTTGTATCTTTGTACCACTCACCTGACCTGCCAGCATTTCATAGAGGAGAACTCCGTATGCCCACCAGTCTACCGAACGACCATATGGCTGGTATGCAATGATCTGTAGAGGAGGGAAGAGAAAAGGTTCAGAAGTTCAAGTCATTTCAACCTAAACAAGTAAATCTTTGTCTGGAAAAACAGGCTGGTTTGGAAGCAAATGATCGGATTTTGTCTGACCTGAATGCTTACCAGACAACGTGCTTACTTTTTATTCAGTCTGTGGTTAGACTCAGACAAAAGGTAAACGTGGGGCAAGTCGTGATGAGACAGAAAAGCTGGATGATAGCCTACTTTTTCAAATCGCCTGCAACATTCAAATTACTTTTCACCACAGCTGAATGAAGACCATAGAAAGGTCAAAAATTCTGACAGTGAGGGATTATGTGGAGCATATCAAGGGAGCTGATAACCTATTACAGCCACAATTCACCATTTTATAAGGTACAAGCTCAGTTATTTATTATATACAAAGACGGCGCTGCAAGTAAAACTCCAAATATTTGGTAGTTTTGCATTCAAAATATAATCTTTTCATTTACATTTTATATCTAGTCATTGTACAGGACTGAGAACAGCAACTCTCCGTGAACTGCAATATAACATGAGTTAATATTCTGTTAATGTGGACATAAAGTATTCAGTTACAATAATAAAAACAACAACAAATATAGCCAGACGTAGCAATCATCAGGTTCCAAGCGGCTGTAGACTTCCAAGATTTTGTGCTGTTTACCACCAGCATTTAAAGTATAAAGTATGCTACACATTGGGTTTTCCAAATGCATGGGACAGAAATGTTGTACTCCAGTTGTTCAGGAAAATGAGACTTCCCTTGGAAGACTGTGACTCTGGCTCTCCAGCATACCAGATGATCGCCTTAACCATGACACCGCATGGATGTTTTGGTTCACACTCGAGCTTTTGCGAAACAAAATGTTCAATTGACAAGACACAAAGTCTGACAGACATTTCATAAAGATGATTTTTAGACACATAGCCAGAATTACATGAAGTTTGGTGGGTTTCTGAAGAATACTGTTGAGTGTGGAGTTTCATTAAGTTTGAATCACTACATCAGAAGATAAGTGTGAGAGAAGAGAAACTGCACAACTTCACTGGCCTAATAAATCAAAACAGATTGACATTTTTTGATAATTTTAACAAATTTTCCTTCTCAATATCTGTAGACAAGTCACGCTTAATACCAAACTATTTGCATGAATGACCTAAGAGGAGTTTATTCTAATTTCAACTTCACATTTTTGAAAATAGGGTGCAGAAGACCAGTGGAGCAAAGCTGCGGAAGATTTCAGAGTTTAGAACGATGAAAGACTTCTGCATCGAGGCTCAGCCATTTGTCAGATATTTGCAAAAATGTAAAACTGATTGTTATAGTGCCACCTATTTATTTATTTATTTAATGATTATTTGAAAGGGGCATTACATACTGATGAACATTAGTATAAACGTAAGTATGCCAGACAGCAATACTGCTAGATTGCATCTGTAGTCCCTTGGCAGGTCACAAGAACACACAATCAGACAATCAAAACAGAACATTCAAATGTTATACAAGTAAAGTGCTGTGCATGTATGCATGCACATGTGTACCCAAGCACTTCACAACAACATTGTACAAAAAAAACAACCAAGGAGCGAGGCAAATGTGTGCGACGTACAGACACATAAGTACGTACAGTATATGTGACCGCATGCTGCAGAGCATCCACTAGTTATGAGTACCTACAGTGCCTTGATTTTGGGTCTTTGAGAAGTGGAAATAATTTCTGACTGCAAAATCTGATGTTTTGTTGCCCATGCACATTTAGTGGAGGAAAAATAATGAGAAATGGAACAAAAACAAGAGGTTTTCCTAAAAATACAACAACCGCTTTCAAAATAAAAGGTCATTTCTTATGTCTAATTAAGTAGGTCTACTAACAGGTAACTCAATACTAAATGCTGCATTCAAAAACATTTTACTATTAATAATATTATGAGTAACTACATTTCTTCTGGTGAAATAAAGATTTCCAGTGGGTTACACTGACATTGGCCAAGGTTAGTGCCTTCACTTGTTCTTACCATGGTCTGAAGACATGCCTTTACACTGACACACTGTGACGAAGTTTCATCTACCATATAAAAGTTGTAAATGAAACCAGACACACAAATGTGATTTAGACTAGTATACGAAACACACAGATATGCATGTGTTTTATATGTACAAGTCACCCAGGCCAAATTGATGACCACAAATAGCAAAGGTTGTTTGTTTTGCACTTAGGTGTGCAACATCATCGTTGTCACATTGCTTTGGGTCCTTTTCTGAGCAACATTGACCTCTGCTGCACACATGCAGCTCAAGGACACTCCTCAAGCTTAGCAACACACACACAAACACAATCAGACAGCCGTACTGTACGTGAGAAAGGGGAAAAAAAATCATGTGCCTTCCATATCCACATAAATAAGAGGCACAAACCCCTGCATCGCATCTGACCTCTGCCTTTATCATTGGAGTCTACACGTACACACAGGTGGACAAACACACCTCCAGAGCTGCACTGTACTTAATGTGTTGTCCTCAGGGGTAAATAGAGTATGCTGGACACTCTATATTCACATACAGTGCATGTAAATGTGTGTTAAACCTTGTGTGCATATACTATACTATACTATATACTGTATATGTTAGGTGTCAAAATCACCAGAGGCTGCACAGTACAATATTATTGCACTACTTAGGCCGTAATGTGGTAAGATCACAATCTTGCAATACACTGCGATTTCATATATTGAGTTTTCCCATCCTGATCTTTGTCTTGTTCAACTCCTGGCAAGATCTCAGGAGTCACTCTTTTGCTGTGGTGACCTAACCAGGCAGTGAGCATTTAGCACCATCTAATGGACTAAAAAGTAAAATTTTATTACTCTGGGGCGTGCTTCCTAAAAGCAAAGTTGCTAACTATGGTAGCCACTTACATGGTATGTATTATGCAGCTGCTCACCAGTCTTATCCAGATTTTTTAAGACGACATGACAGGAGAGGTAGTCTCTGGTGGCGGGCTGTCAGAGCAGTTCAGCATCTCCAATGGCATGAAGCAAGGCTGTGTACTCGCTCCAGTGTTGTTCAATCTGTTCTTCACCCCGGTACTCCTGCACAATGCGAGAGATCTGGATCTCGGGATCTACATAAGGTACCACTTGGACAGTTCATTGCTTGACCTCCGACATCTTGATGTAAGAACCAAGACCCTGCAGAGAATCATCACAGAGGCACTGCTTGCTGATGATTGTGCCGTCATAGTCCACAGTGAGAATCACCTACAGACATTTGTAAACCGGTTCTCCAAAGCGTCAAAGCTTTTCGGTCTCACAATCAGTCTTGAAAAGACCGAGGTCCTCTTGTAGCCTGCACCAAATTGTACCCCTCCACAGCCTTGCATCACTATCGATGGCACACAGTTGAAGAACGTTGAAAGCTTTAAATACCTAGGCAGCACCATCTCAAGCGATGGATCCCTTGACAAAGATCACCTCAAGGATCCAGAAAGCCAGCCAAGCACTTGGTAGACTGCAAGCGGAGATCTTGCAGCACAAAGGCATCTCCCTCTCTTACCAGACTCAAGGTCTACAATGCTGTTGTCCTGTCCTCCCTCCTATATGACTGCAAGACTTGGACATTGTACTGTAGGCATCTGAAGCAACTGGAACAGTTTCACATGCGCTTCATACGGTCCATCATGCGGATATGCTGACAGGACCACATTTCCAACCTGGAAGTCCTGAACAGAGCCAACACAACACGCATCGAAGCCAAGATAATCCAGGCCCAGCTTCAAAGGACTGGATATGTCATCTGCATGGATGAGTCCACGATCCCCAGTAGCTGTTCTTTGGACAATTGGTGCACAACAGCCACAAAGTCGACCAAAGAAGAGGTACAAAGATAACCTCAAGGCCCATCTCAAGGGGGTGGATCTGCCTCCAAAACATCTTGAGAGCTGTGGTGGCTAGATCCAACTGGTGTACCCTGATCAGAAAGGCAGCTTCTAACTTGAGGCTGACCACTCCCAGCATCTGTCTGCAGCTCACAACTGCTGTCACAGAGCAGCATCTACTTCTGCCCCAGTGAGTGGAGTTCCATGCCCCATCTGCAACCCCTTGTGTGCTTCTGACTTTGGTTTCCGGAGCCACCTGCGTGCCCACAGACAATAGACGCTCAATAAGTCTTCCTTGGCCACCGAGAGACAACCATGATTATGCAGCTGCAACACAAGTATTTCCCAAAACTAACGATCAAACTACGATGGTGCTACTTGCATAGCCCAATGCATCATTGATCAACACAGGTACCTCCCACAACCATAGTTTCAGTGAACTTTTGCAAAGACTGATAAACTTGTGTCATTGCTATGATAGCTCAGGAGCTGTCTTGGAAGCATAGTTACTTTAGTAGATGGATATATTGACAGAAGCTGCAGTCAAAAATGCTCAGGACAGCCACACTATTGTTAAACAATATTTTATGTTTGATGAAGAAGTAAAAAAAAAGTGTAACCATAAAATAAAAGTGCAACCACATGGGCTACAACATGAAGTATTCTGAGATTTTCTGAAACACTGTAGTTGGAACAATGTTAGTTGAAACCAACATAGTTCTAACCAACAGTCCAGTGTTGTTCTGGATGTTTTGGGAAACAGACATAAGTCCGTTAGTTGAATGATGCAAGGTGGTGCACAGGTAAGCAGGTGATCTACTTACCCAATTTAACCTCATCTCGCCTCAAATGAGTTTAAAGGGGGTAAGCAGGTTTCAGTAACACTGGTGCCATGGGTAAAGTCCATGTGGGCAAACACATATGGGACCAATACGGGAACTGTGGACAAACCCACATGGAACCCATTAGTCAGCCCAGTATTAACTTATAGTGGGGCCCACATGGACATGCTGGCTGGGTGTAAGATGCCACAGCCTCTCTGCATGTCACTGTACCAATGAGCAGTTGAATTTCAGTGTAGATATACTGTATGTACAGTATGTGATATCAAGCATTTAAAACTTTATTTACAGGGCAGTCATGTAAGGATTTGTCTGTGGTCTTTTAGACTTCCAATTTTTACCTTTGATTTCCAGTGACTCTCTAGGAAATGTTTTCTGAATACTCACGCACCTCCATAACCTTTCACAGGTATTCCTAATGCTTAAAACTCCTCCTGGAAACCCCCCGCTGACACAGCATTACCAACCACAAACACAAGGCCTGTTTTATTCATCCTGTTGCTCTGTCTGCTTGTCCTGGGCAACTGTTTTGAAACTGAGGATGACTGCTATCACAAATACTCAAAATCAAAATGAACCACCTGTTGATGTACACTCCCTCTACTCAGTGAGATGTTTTAGATAAAATTATAAATTAACTCTGACACAAGAGGTGCAGCTTCAAAAAGTACAGGGCATGTGTACAAGGGGATTTGCAAAAGATGTTGCATTCTCTGAAATGTCTTATTTTGTATTTGTAGACTGTGCAAAATGTAGTTTCCATCAAAAGAGAGCTACTCCATCATCAACACAGAACTAATGAAGACACCATATTACCTGTACTACAACAGTAAAGGGACTGTGTTCAAATTAAAAATACTAATCCAGTGTTTGATTTCAAATATGGCTGTGCATTTGTGACTTGCAATTTTCTAAAGAACCATTGATCAATTTTCTTTACTGTTTATCCACCCCTTTGGGTCACAGTGTTCCAGAATGTCCACAGATCACCAGTAATAGGAAAGCCAAAAGCTAGATATTTCCACTTTTTTTTATAGCCCACTAACTTGGCTATCATAGAGAATCACCTGTGTGCATAAATATTTTAGTTGTTTTCAGTGTTTTTGTTCGTTTTCATAAGCCTATTTCATCATCTTCTTCTGTCAATGGTGAGGACTGGAAGCTAGACTGAATTCCACTGAATTGGGGGGAGGGGGGCACAAATGAGTGGGACAGCTTTAAGGGAAAATAAAGGTAATCCAAATCAATTATTAATAACAAGTAAAATAGATCTCACCTCCGATGGCACGTCAAGGCTTTGAGTGAATGGATGAAGTCATGATGTATTTATTACCTAATTCTTAACAAATGGGACTGACGATGGGCTTCAAAAACGTTTAAAAATATATTTGGAAATATGGAAGCAAAAAACGTGGCCCAAATGAGCAATCACATCTGGACATCTCTTTTCTTACCTTAAAGCGGTCATTGATTGCACTTTTTTCCACATTTTAATGTCTTATTGAAATGTTTGACATATTTTGTTCAAATTTTCATTAATTACTTATTACAGAAAATGTGTTTCATTTTTCCAGGCTTTCTTAAAACACTTTGATTTAAGCCTGTCACTTTAACAAAAATCTCTCACCTATTCAACTCTGCCCTCACTCTTACGTCACTTAGCTGGCTAGCTCCTAGCCTTTAGCTCAGATCAGCGGCGTTGGCTTGGATGTATCTTCAATTGAGTGCAAGACAAGTTGGCCGCTGGGGTCGGCACTAATATCTTTAAAGGTACTGTCTCTTGGAGCACTGGGTGCTAGCAAGTGTTGGATTTGGAGGGGTTCTCTTGGGGTTTGTGGGGGAGCAGCCAGGGAGCCACGGTGTGCCGCCCCCTAAAACCATTAAAGACTTTTCTCTGTAACCAACAAATGTAAGGAATACTGTAAGATGTTCTCTGTTCAAGGTACCAAGGATCCCAGTGCCGACCTCATGAGCTGACCAGGTCAGTGGCAGACCTGACCCATTATCCCTGAGACGTGAATATTTGTCTTACGGAATTAATGAAATCATGCATCACTGGTGGACAAAGGTGAGTGGTTTTAGTGGTCGATAGGATATGATTGGTCCCTAGAGTACAATAAGCACAGAAAAACATGTGAATGAGTGGCTAAAGTGCTATCTTTACCTAGCAGCCTCGGATCCTGGTTTGAGAAAATAAAGCTTTAACTAAGCTAAAATAATGTATAAGAATGAAATATATGCTCAAGTGTTGTTAGACAAATAAGGATTCCAGTGGGGGTGAATAGAATTTATCAAAATTAGTGTTCAAAATCAGCAAGATTCATGCAGCCAGTCTGTCAACTAATCTCCATGTAAGCAAGCTGTGTCCAGTTTATGGTGACCAACAGGGCCCACCTAGCTCGCTAGTGCTAACAGTTCATTGTAGAATCACGGTAACATTATTTAAAAATAAGCCAGAATGATGAGACAGATAATCGACTATGGATTAGTGAATCAGGTGGTAATAGGAATGGCTATTAAGGTGACTAAGACCTAAAGAAAATGACAATATAAGCCGTGCTTGGTGCAAGCTTCCTTGTTCCAGTGTTAAGTGTTATGTGCTGGCGAACGCTCGCCCCCTCCTTCCTGTTCACCGGTCTCCTCATCAGATGCACCTGTTGTTTCCTGCTGGGCCAGCATTTATAAGGAAGCGCTCTTCAGTGATTCAACGCTGGTTCATTTGGGTATACTGCTCCAGCAGACAGCTCATTTAGTAAGCGGTTGTGTTGTGAATGACCTTGTCTTACACATGTTTTCTTCCATCTCTTCCAGGTTGCTGCAAACATAGCGGTGCGTCTCCAGGGATTTGGTGTGCTCGCCACCCTGTTGCTCCACCTCTATGCTGCTCATCCTCTCCACCTGGTCAGACTCCACGAACCATTCCCTACCGGCAGTTCTTACCTGCTGGTTCCTCTCCTTCGCTGGGTTCTGTGCCGGTCAGTCCTCACCTCCCACATAATTAGATTTCCATCATCCCTCCATTCCTCTCTAATCAGTCTTGTATATCCTCCGCAGGGTTGCTGCTTCTCGGGTGAGTGACTGACTTTTTCCACAAGTGTGCGGTTTTGAAAATTCTAATAAAAGGTCAAACGTTCTGTGTGTTCTTTTGGTGATTGCACTTTGCACTCAGGTGGCTTGTCCGGTCAACATGACAGTTAGCTCTGGGGCCAATACCTTTAGCTCCCCTTCCACCCACATGACAGACAACTAGGCGGGCCAACAATAGAGCAGTGGGCAGGTATCAAGGCCAGTGATGTTTACCTTTTAGTGATGTTTCCCATCTCTTAAGGTAGAGAAAAAACTTCAGAAGAGTCTAAACCTTTTCTTGGAGAGAAAAATTAGAAAAAGGCTGTGTTTTTTTAGAGAGACGTGAGTATTTTGATATTTTTTTTCGATAATCA
This sequence comes from Pholidichthys leucotaenia, assembly GCA_020510985.1. Taxonomy (NCBI): domain Eukaryota; kingdom Metazoa; phylum Chordata; class Actinopteri; order Cichliformes; family Pholidichthyidae; genus Pholidichthys; species Pholidichthys leucotaenia. The sequence continues at coordinate 109,008,332 of CM035848.1, read as the reverse complement.
CATGACCAATAGACATATTTCAGACAGTTAAAACCTACAAACACACCATTTTTCAGTCAATGACCCCTTTATTAACTGTTCTATACAGTGCAGTGAAAAAGTATTTGCTCCTTTCCTGATTTCTCATTTTTTGCATATTTGTCACACTTATGTTTTATCAAAAATACTAAAAGCTATCCAAACCTACCTGGACCTATGTAGAAAAAGTAATTGCCCCCCAAAACCTAATAACTGGTTGTGCCACCCTACTCTGCTACAAATGCAATCAAGCATTTGCAATGACTGACAATAAGTCATCACTGTTGAGGAATTTTGGCCCACTCTTCTTTGCAAAATTGTTATAATTCAGCCACATTAGAGGGCTTGAGCTTGAGGCCATAAACTGAGGCCATGAACTAACAGCCAGACATTCGCCTTCAGGATTTTCGGGTAGAGAGCAGAATTCATGGTTCCATCAATTATGGCAAGTTGTCCAGGTCCTGAAGCAGTAAAGCAGCCCCAGACCATCACACACTACCACCACCATGTTTGATTGTTGGCATGATGTTCTTTTCATGAAATACTGTTAGTTTTACACCAGATTTTGTGGATGCACACCTTCCAAAAAGTTCAACTTTTGTCTCATCAGTCCACAGAATATTTTCCCGAAAGTCTTGAGGATCATCAAATACTTTTTCATAGCACTGTATATCTGAAAAACAGAACCACACTGTGGAATTTCTGGAGCCATCTAACTCATTCTGCAGCTCGGGTGGTTGGTGAAGCAAAGACTCGGGTGTGGGAGGAGTTTGGTGAAGCCATGGAACAAGTCTTTGGGTCGGCCTCGAAGAGATTCTGGCAAACTGTCCGGTGGCTCAGGAGGGGGAAGCAGCTCCCTGTCCACACTGGGTATGGTGTGAATGGGGCGCTGCTGACTTCAACTGGGGACATCATCGGGCGGTGGAAGGAATACTTCGAGGATCTCCTCAATCCCACTGACACGCCTTCCATAGAGAAAGCAGGGCTTAAGGATAAGGGAGAAGATTCTCCCATCACAGGGACAGAGGTCGCTGAAGTGGTTAAAAAACTCTTTGGTGGTCGGTCCCCGGGGATGGACAAGATTCGCCTCAAGTACCTCAAGGTCCTGGATGTTGTAGGGCTGTTATGGCTGGCACGCCATAACAGCCACGCCAACATTGCGTGGAGGTCAGGGATAGTACCTTTGGCATGGCAAACCGGGATGGTAAGATAAGATAAGATAAGATAAGCCTTTATTAGTCCCACAATGGGGAAATTCCAGGATTGCAACAGCATAGGGATAGCAACACTCAGAGCAACAATCAGAAGGCAAGAAAAAACAACATCTAGTAAACATATGTCCATATTACTATAAATGTATATATGTAGACACACAGTGCGGAGCATTATGGCTGGTGAATGTGCAGCAGAAAGTCTAAGCTCTCTCTCCGCGGATGCAGCGGGCCAGCTGGAAGTCTTTGGGCATGATGGTGACCCCCTTAGCGAAGAAGAGACCCACCAGGTGGGCCTCGCTGGTCTCCTGCAGAGCCATGACGGCGAAGCTCAGGAAACGCAGGACGGTCTTGAAGTCCTGAGCGATCTCCCTCACCAGGCGCTGGACGGGCAGCTTACGGATGAGCAGCTCCGTGGATTTCTGGTAGCGACGGATCTCTCTCAGAGCCACGGGCCTGTGACGGCGAGGCCTCTTCACTCTGCCGGTGGCCGGAGCGCCTCTCCGAGCAGCCCTGGTGGCTAGCTGTCTCCTGGGGGGCTTCTTCCTCCAGTAGATTTTACGGGCGGTCTGCTTGGTTCTTGCCATCGCTCTTTATTATTCTGTCTTATATTTCTTTCACGCCGCCTAAACTCCAGCCCGGCACCCGCGTCCTTTTCGCTACAGCTCCCGGTATGTCGAGTTTCCCATTAGCACCGGGCGGCGGCCAAGTGCTAGCTAGCACTAGCTCCTCCCCGCTGTAACGTCTCCCGCTGCAAACCGTGGCTCCGTCCGCCGACCCGGGAGACCCCCGGGGCGATCCGTGCGTCCGTGATATATATACAGAGTGAAAGGTGTAGAAAGAAGAAGGAAGATAAAAAAAAGGCTGTTGCAACAGGCAGCTGACTCGTGTGGCGCCGCCGGTCCGGCGGAACCGGATGAACGGAACTGGAACCGGTCCGGCGGAACCGGAACTGGTGGTTCCTCTTTTAAAAAGGGGGACCAGCGGGTGTGTTCCAACTTTAGGGGGATCACACTTCTCAGCCTCCCTGGGAAGGTCTATGTCAGGGTACTGGAGAGGAGAGTCCGACTGCTGGTTGAACCCCGAATTCAGGAGGAGCAATGTGGCTTTCGTCCTGGCTGTGGCACATCGGACCAACTCTTTACCCTCTCGAGAATCCTCGAGGGTTCGTGGGAGTTTGCCCAACCAGTCCACCTATGTTTTGTGGACTTGGAGAAAGCATTCGACCGCGTCCCTTGTGGTCTCTTGTGGGGGGTGCTGGGGTAGTATAGGGTATCGGGCTTGTTGTTATGAGCTACCCGGTCCCTATACAACCGCTGCAAGAGTTTGGCTCATCTTGCCAACACCCAGTCAAACTCTTTTTCAGTGAGAGTTGGACTCCGCCAGGGCTGCCCTTTGTCGCTGACCCTGTTCATAATTTTTATGAACAGGATATCAAGGCACAGCCAAGGAACATAGGGTGTCATGCTCGGTGACCACAGGATCTCATCTCTGCTGTTTGCAGATGATGTCGTCCTGTTGGCTTCATCGAGCAATGACCTATGGGTCTTGCTGGGACAGTTTGCTACTGAGTGTGACGCGGCTGGGATGAGAATCAGCACGTCCAAGTCCGAGTCCATGGTCCTCAGCCAGAAAAAGGTGGATTGTCCTCTCCGGGTTGGGGACAAGCTCCTGCCCCAAGTGGAGGAGTTTAAGTATCTCGGGGTCTCATTCACGAGTGAGGGGAGAATGGAGCAAAAGAGACAGATGGATCGGAGCAGCCTCTGCAGTGACGTGGCCGTTGTACCAGTCTGTTGCGGTAAAGAGGGAGCTGAGCTCTAAAGCAAAGCTGTCGATTTACCAGTCAATCTACATTCCTACCCTCACTTATGGTCATGAGCTTTGGTTATTGATCCACAAAATAGGAAATGTAAAAGTGGTGGTGGGGTAGCACTGTATGTTGATAGAAATTTAAAAAGTAAAAAAGTGGACAGCATGACATCAGAATCAGAATCAGAATCAGAATCAGCTTTATTGGCCAAGTATGCACAACACATACAAGGAATTTGACTTTGGCTAAAAACTTGCTCTCGTTGTTCAGGTGGAGGATTTAAATAAGATTTAAATAAGGATTCAATGACAACAGAGTATGTACAGTAAATTACAGTCTGTCCACGTTTCTATAAAAGGATGCAAATATATACAGGAATATATGCAGTTATTTACTCAGACTATCCACACTTTGCAGAAATATATGAAAAAAATATACAGTCATACAGTATTTCAATGTGAACTCAGATTCAGTGATATAATGTGAATGAAGTAAAAAGCAGTGTGAGAGTTATGTGCAATGTAAGAATGGATGAAAAGTCATGAGTACAGCAACAGGTAGGACTAGGTGAATGTTAGGAGTTCATCAGAGTGATGGCTTGAGGAAAGAAACTGTTCCTGTGACGGGTGGTTTTGACCTTCAGTGATCTGTAACGACGACCAGAAGATAGAAGTTCAAACAGTTTGTGGCCGGGGTGTGACGCGTCAGCACAGATATTTCCCGCCCGTTTCCTGGTTATGGACCGATATAAGTTCTCAATGGAGGGTAGGTCGGTACCAATGATCCTCTCCGCAGACTTAATGATCCGCTGCAGTCTGGTCTTGTCCTGTTTAGTGGCAGATCCAAACCAGACAGTGATGGAAAAGCAGAGGACAGATTGGATGATGGCGGTGTAGAAGACAACCAGCAGCTCCTAAGGCAAATCAAACTTCTTGAGCTGACGCAGAAAAAACAACCTCTGCTGGGCCTTTTTCCGGACAGTGTCTATATGGGAGGACCACTTCAGGTTCCGGGAGATTGTGGTACCCAGAAACTTGAATGAGTCCACAGTGGACACTGTGCTGTTGAGGATGGTGAGTGGGGGGAATGAAGGAGGGTGTCACCTGAAATCCACAGTCATCTCCACCGTTTTGGCTGGGTTAAGTTCAAGATGGTTCTGGCCGCACCAGAGGATCAGCTGCTCCACCTCCCGCCTGTATGCAGACTCATCACCATCCCGGATCAAACCGATGACTGTGGTGTTGTCCGCAAACTTCAGGAGCTTCACCGAAGAGTCCTCTGAGGTGTAGTCGTTGGAGTAGAGGGAGAAGAGCAGTGGGGAAAGGACACATCCTTGGGGGGGCGCCAGTACTAATTTTTCGGGAGCTGGATGTAAATCTCCCTAGCTTCACCTGTTGCCACCTGTCAGTCAGAAAGCTGGAGATCCACTGGCAGGTGGAGGGGGCACCTTGAGCTGGAGGAGTTTCTGATGAAGAATGCCTGGGATGATGGTGTTGAACGCTGAGCTGAAGTCGACAAACAGGATCCTGGCGTACGTCCCTGGGGAGTCGAGGTGTTGCAGGATGTAGTGTAGTCCCATATTCACTGCATCATCCACTCATTCACATCAACAGTGAATAAAATTATGGAATGTTTAACAATTGAAATTACAATGGAAAATAGAAAAAACATAATAGTAAGTTGTATATATAGAGCACTGAGATCTGATATGGAAAAATTTAGAAATGGTATGGAAAAGATGTATACAAAAATAAGACAAAAAGATATCTTTATTTGTGGTGACTTTAATATAGACTTAACAAAAACAAAACAACACAAACCAACTGAAGATTTCTTAGATACAATGTATACCTTAACCTTATTTCCAAAGATTACAAAACCTACGAGAATAACAACACATTGTGCTACCTTGATAGACAACATTTTTACCAATGTCACTGAATATAATATGGTGAGTGGTATACTAATAAATGACATTAGTGACCACCTGCCTGTATTTGTTTCTTTAGACATTAATTATGGGGTTAATGACAGCAAGAATAATAATAATAAACCATGTAAAAAGATTATTTATAAAAGAATACAAACAGAAGATACAATCAATGCTTTAAAAAATGACTTAATGTTACATAATTGGGATGTTGTCTATAGAGAGAAAGAAGTGGACTTGGCACATGATAAATTTATTGATATATTTAAATCCTTATACGATAAAAACTGTCCAATTAAAGAAATTAATAAAAAACAAAACTACAAAAATTGCCCATGGTTAACCAGGGGGCTACAAAATGCTTGTAAAAAGAAAAATTATCTCTATAAAAATTTCATTAAATTAAGAACTAAAGAATCTGAAAAAAGATATAAAACATATAAAAAATAAATTAACTGAAATAATACAAATACTAGTAAAAAAATTATACTATAGAAAAATGTTAAATGAAAATAAAAATAATATAAAAGGAGTCTGGGATATATTAAATAATTTAAGGGAAAATGGAACTAAGAAAACAATATATTCAGAGTAGTTTACTGATAATTGTGGTGATAATTATAAGAACATGGTAGTAAATAAAATGAATAATTTTTTTGTAAATGTTGGACCAGAGTTGCCAGCAAAAATTACAAACCAAGGAAGAGACACCGTGAGTGAAACACTGATTGGAAATAACCCTCAGTCGATCTTTCTCTCAGCGGTGGATGAACTAGAGGTAAAATCTGTTGTTGAAAAGTGTAAAAATAAATTATCTACTGATTGTGATGGTATTGATATGGCACCAGTTAAAAACTGCTGATGGCATATTAAAACCATTTACATATATTTGTAATCTATCATTTCAAACTGGCTCATTCCCGCAGAAAATGAAAATAGCAAAAGTGATACCATTATTCAAGCAAGAAAATAAACACCACTACACAAACTACAGACCAGTAACTATCGCTCCTCCCACAATTTTCAAAGATTCTAGAAAAACCTTTCAACAACAGATTAGAGGACTTTTTAACTAAACATGATCTGCTTAATCAGAATCGATATGGATTTAGAGCAAAGAGTAAAACATCGCTGGCAATAATGGAAGCAACAGAGGAAATAATAAATGCATTAGAGCAAGGAAAATATGCAATTGGTGTATTATAGATTTTAGAAAAGCATTTGATACAATAAATTATTCAATACTTCTTGATAACTGCAAATGTATGGTATTAGGGGACTGGAACTGAATTGGGTTACAAGTTATTTATCTGAGAGACAACAGTTTGTGAAGATGGGAGAATATCTGTCTGGATGTATGGAAATTGCCTGTGGGGTCCCCCAGGGGTCAGTACTGCGCCCCAAATTATTTAACATATATAAATGATATATTCCAAGTTTCTAAATTATTAAAAATAATATTATTTGCTGATGATACAAATATATTTTATTCTGGAAATAATTAAAAGGAACTAATCCATGCTCTAAATAATGAATTAAATAAGCTTAAAAAGTGGATGGATAGTAATAAATTATCACTAAATATAGATAAAACTGAATGGCGCAGGTGGAGCTTCGTGTCTCTAGTGCTGAAGATGACATCACCTGTCTTCAATTAAAGGTGCGCACTTTGGAAAAAAAAAATAAAAGTCTGGAAAATAATGTCTTGGACTTGGAATCCCGGTCGAGACGGAACAACTTGAGGCTGGTGGGTCTACCGGAGGAATCCGAAGGTCGGGACACATGTTCCTTTTTGGAAAAGTGGATTCCGGAGGCGCTGGGCAGCGCGGAGCTGCAATCAGCAGTCGTTCTGGAAAGCGCATATCGTATCGGCCCACGGAGAGATAAGGGACCACCGAGGACGATTATTATGAAGTTTATCAGCAACAGAGACAGGATGAAGATCTTCAACGCTGCACGAGCTGAAGGCCAGATTAAACACCAGGACCAGCAGGTGCGATTCTACCCAGATTTGGCCACAGGAATCCAACAATTGAGGAAGCAGTTTGATCCCGTACGTAAAGAGCTGCGCAACCTTGGGATTCGTCATGGTGTAATTTATCCTGCGAGACTGTTGACCATGTATGAGGGCAGAACCCACATCTTCAAGACCCCAGAGGATGCGCAGGAGTTCATCAAGAAGATCCAAGAAGAGACTGGTGGGAGCTAAGCATGAACAAAATATAAGGTAGAATATTTAAGCATTTGCACAGGCATCTGACTGACTTGAAGCAAATAGCAAGTTTACAAAATATAGATTGTATTATATATTAAAAAAAACAACAACAAAAAAACTGATGTACAAAGTTGCTAAAATTTTTGGAGTTAAGTTGGAAAACTACAGAGGAGAGTTAATGTTATGTCATTAAAAGTAGCAGAGTTAGGGTGATTGGGAGGATGAAGAAGGAGTGGCTTTGGCTGGTCCTCGTGGGTGTGGAACGGTCGATGGCTATATCGGGAGACGGAATTTTTTTTTTGATTTTGGGGGGATTACCACAAATGTGGGAAGGGGGAATTTGTTTGTGTGTAGTTTGTAGGATGAATGTTCAACCACTCATGTTTTTGCTTCTCTGTATGAGCATGTTTATACTGCAAGGTAATCCCAAACTCCCTATTGATCATAAACCAAAGCGTTAATCTTAATTTAACTTCATGGAATTGCAGAGGTCTACAAAAATTAAAAAAACGTAACAAGTTATGAATAAAATAAAAGATATGGGTTCAAAAATTGTGTTTTTACAAGAAACTCATCTAATAGAGGAGGATGTAAAAAGAATTAGGAGTAGATGGCAAGGAAGTGTTTTCACCTCATCATTTTCATCCCGAGCCAGGGGAGTTATGACTCTCATACATAAATCAGTCCCATTTCAAGTGAAAAATGTAATTGGAGACAAATTTGGAAGATATTTAATCATTCAAGGATCTTTGTTATTAGAAAATATAAATTTGGTAAACTTATATGGTCCCAATATAGATGATCAAAAGTTCTTTGCTAATTTATTTCTTATCTTATCATCACTTACAGGGCAACATATAATAGCAGGGGATTTTAATTGTACATTGAATCCCGGTATAGATAGATCAACAGGACTGGACTGTACGCACAATGGATGTAGGATGACCATTATTCATTTTATGAAAGAATTGAGATTGCTAGATATATGGAGAGAAATGAATCCACAAGTTAAAGCCTACTCTTGTTATTCCAATACCTACAAGACATTCTCACGTATTGACTATTTTTTGATCTCCGTAGAATTAAGGTCCAAGATTCAAAACTGCTTTTATGATAACATCGTGATCTCTGATCATGCACCCTGCTGTCTAATATATGTAGATAAGAAATTGACAAAGGAACCAGGTAGATGGCAATTTCAGCATAAATGGCTTCAGGATGAGGAATTTGTTAAGTACATAGAAAAACAGATAGATGAGTTCTTTGATATCAATACTACACAAACATCAGCATGTGTAAAGTGGGAGGCTTTCAGAGCTTTTATTAGGGGACATATTATTAGTTATACAGGTTCAAAATCTAAGAAGACTCGAGAGGAGAGAGTTCAATTGGAACATAAAATAAAAATTCTTCAAGAAAAAGTATATGCAGGAAGTGATCCAAGGTTGGAGAACGAATTACTGATTTTGAGAGCTGAATATGACAAAAAATCAGCGAATAGAGCTGCCTCGAGTCTTCTAAGATTGAAACAATCTTTTTATGAACAAGGTGAAAAATCAGGAAAATTATTGGCATGGCAGATTAAACAATTAGAATTTAAAACACCAATTACCAATTTTATAAGTAATGGACAGGTAGTTATAGATCCTTTAGAAATTAATAGAGCCTTTAGAGATTACCATGAAAAATTATATGATACCAAAAATGAATCTGACTTAACAAAACTAAATGGGTTTTTGAACGAACTATCTATACCGTGTATTTCAAATGAAAACAGGGAGATACTGGAGTCTAAAATTAGTCAAGAAGAAGTTGGGCTAGCCATTGATAATATGAAATCAGGAAAAAGTGCAGGACCAGATGGTCTTCCAGTTGACCTTTATAAAAAATTTAAGAATAAATTAATAAAACCTTTTTTGGAAATGGTTTTAGAAGCATTTCAAAATAGTAATTTACCATCATACATGAATAATGCCTTAATTATACTGTTGCCAAAACCAGGTAAACCCTCTAATAAATGTGAAAATATGAGACCAATAAGCCTATTAAATGCCGACCTTAAGATAATCTGTAAAATTTTAGCAAGACGAATACAAGAAATTTTACCAAATATTATTAATCGAGATCAGAATGGCTTTATAAAGGGAAGACAAGGCTTCCATAATGTAAGAAGACTATTTAATATTATTTATTCTAATAAAGAAGCACCGGATACAGCTCTCCTATCACTGGACGCCGAAAAGGCCTTTGATAGAGTCGAATGGCCCTTTCTTTTTGAAGTCTTACAAAGGTTTGGACTTGGAAATAATTTCATAAAATGGGTTCAGATAATATATAATAATGCTACAGCAGAAATCCTAACAAATAACAATATTTCAAAATCAATAAAAATCAATAGAGGATGTTGACAAGGCTGTCCACTTTCACCTTTACTGTTTACTATGGCAATTGAACCTTTAGCGATGGCGATACGTCTACAGTCACAAATATATGGAATTAAAGTTGGACCAACAGAACATAAAATCTCCCTGTATGCCGATGACATAATTTTGTTTATGTCGAATCTTAAAAAATCAATTCCGACCTTGTTGAATTTAATAAAGAATTTTGGGGAAATATCAGGATATAAAATAAATAAAACTAAATCTTCAATATTAATGCTAAATGAGACCCAGAGAAATTACCCAGCCCCTGAGGTAAATCAATTCAATGTTGTAAATCAGTTTAAATATTTAGGAATCCAAATTGTGCCTAAGCTAGAATCAGTCGCCAGTGTCAACTATGAAGCCTTAATGACAGATATTAATGAGTTACTTCAGAGATGGATGTCACTACCAATGTCGATGATCGGGAGAATCAATATACTTAAAAGTAATATCTTACCTAAAATACTTTATTTATTTCAATACATTCCCTTACCACCACCTTTAGATTTATTCTCAAGAATTAAAAAAAAGTTAGTGGAATTTATATGGAACAACAGGAAGGCTAGATTACGTTTGTCTTTATTATATTTACCATTTGATCGTGGAGGTCTGAAATGTCCAAATTTTATGTTATGTATTATTGGTCGGCACAACTGAGGTCTATGACATATTATTTTTCATCAAATGATCTCCCTCACTGGACGGAAATGGAATCATACAATTTGCCTTTACCTCTTCCCACATTCATATATTCAGACTCGGCAAAAAAATTACAGAAACAAGTTAAAAACCCATTTGTAAAACATATGATTAAAATATGGTCTGAAACTAAAAAATATTTAAAAGAACCACACTTACTGTCACAATTTAGTCCAATATGGGGTAATCAATATTTTAAACCAGGGAGAGCAGATGCTGTGTTTAAAGTATAGAGTTTAAAAGGGATCCAAAAAATTCAAGATTTATATTTGTCATGTTCAGATAACATAATGTCTTTTGAAGAGCTGAGGATCAAATTTAATCTTAATAGAACACATTTTTTTTTAAATATCTTCAACTTAGGAACTTTATTCGATCAAACCAAAATAATGCTCTCACTCGACCTATTTATTCATCCTTGGAAAAAATGTTGATGAAAGATAGTAAAAGAAAGGGTATTATTTCAGAGTTTTATAACTCATTGACACTATCCTCAAGTGAAAACTCACAGAAAAGATTAAACTACTGGAAAGAAGATCTGCAAACTGAAATTTCAGAGGAACAATGGGAATTGATACATTTTAAATGGTTAATGTGGATGTATGTTACACTGGTGGAGTTAAATAGATATAACAAAAACATACCAGATACATGCACAAAATGTATGGAAAATAAAGGAACCCTATTTCATTGTTTATGGGAATGTAGAATAATTAGAATGTTTTGGGAAGAGGTGAGGGTAACAATTGAAAAAATAATCTCAAAACAAATCATATTGAATCCTAAACTGTTTTTGTTGGGTCTGTACCCAGAAAAGCATAACTTTAATAAAAGTGAAAGAACATTCATAGACCTCAGTTTGCTTAATGCCAAAAAATGTATTGCACTACTGTGGAAAAAGACTCATAGACCAGATGTGACTCAGTGGTTAAGACAGATGTTAACAAACCTTCCATTAGAAAGAATAACATACATACTGAAATCAAAGGAAAGTGTGTTTGAGAATATATGGAGACCTTTTATTGATTATGTAAAAAATTTAAACATAACTCTTGAAGAAGAAGGTGAATGATGTGTGTGGACCTTGTAAATTCCAAACTGGTGAACATAATATGTATACTTATGTAATGGATTGTCTAGACTAAACAGAGGAGCATTGTTGAAGACTTGATTTTGTTGGTGGTTGTAGGTGTTTTTAGTGCATTTTTTTTTGTAGTACTTTAGTGTTAGTGTTTGATTGTTTGTGTCATGTTTGTTAAAAAAAAAAAAGGTTCAATAAAGATATTGTGGAAAAAAATATAGATAAAACTAAGATAATGATATCTGATAATTGTAAAAATAAAGAAGATATACATATTCATATAGATAATGTAATTACTGAAAATATTAAGGAGATCAAATTTTTGGGTGTAATACTAGATGATAAAATTAGTTGGAAACCACACGTCAGATACAAAACAAAGTCGCAAAAAATATTGGAATTATAAAAAAAATTAAGCAAGTCCTAGATTACAAATCGCTTCATATCTTGTATTGCTCATTAGTACTTCCATACTTGACCTATTGCCTGGGGTAAAGTACACTTAATTCATTGCTAATATTACAAAAAAGGGCAGTCCCTTTTTGAGGGAAGTCTGGGCTTCTCCACTTGAACTGCTGCCTCCGCGACCCGGACCTCCGGAAAAGCGGTAGAAGATGGATGGATGGATGGAATATACAAAATCTTTTCAGTGAGAGAGAAGGGAAATATAATTTACGGGAGAATACAAAATTTAAAATGCACTTAGTAAGATCTACTAGGAAGGGTTTTTGTGTGTCTGTGTGTGGGGTAAAATCATGGAATGGGTTGGGGAGAAACACAAGCAATGCTCAAACATCCATATATTTAAATCAACATATAAAGAAATGATTTTTGAACAATATAAAAATAAAGGACAGTAATATTACAATGTGTCTTCAATGAAGAAAGGTTGTTATTGTTGAATATATATGCTGAGTACTATTATTATTGACATCATTATTACTAGAATATTACAACAGTATTATAATATTAGGATTGTTGTTAGGATGGAATTATTTGAAGTATTATATAGGCCAGATGGTATTATTATTATTATTATTATTGTTGTTGTTGTTATTGTAACTACTATATGGCTACCTATTATTATGGTTATTATTATTATATGGTTACTTATTCTGCCTAGGTATTGTAAGCCATGTGGGGGTATATGGTGGTATATATGGTGATTATGATGATGATATTATTGTCTACAATTATATTAAACATACCAGAAGTATGTATTTATTATTATTACAATTATTATTAGCTGTTGGTATTATTGTCAATATAAACAATCAATAAATTATAATATCATTCTAGTCATTATTCATCCCACAATTACATTCATTATACAATACCATAATATATAAAGCATCTTATTACCTCCGCCAAGGAGGTTATGTGATCATCGGCGTTGGTTTGTCTGTTTGTCTGTTTGTTTGTTTGTTAGCAAGATAACTCAAAAACTTATGGACGGGTTTTCATGAAATTTTCAGATTGTCAGAAATGGGGTAACCTACAGATGATTAGATTTTGGTGGTGATCCGGATCACCGTCCACAAGAAAACTGCCATTACGCAAAATGCCATTTTCGTGAATAACTACTGAACCACTAATCCTATCATTGTCAATCCAATTTTGTCAATCCAATTGCTTGTCATATGTTTTCATAGTCAAGGAATCTGAAAACGTACACACAAACACTGTATGGGGGGAACTGTGGCGAAAACCGCCATTACGGAAAATGCCATTTTCGTCAATAACTACTGAACCACTAATCCTATCATTGTGAATCCAATTGCTAGTCATATGTATTCATGGTCAAGGAATCTGAAAACGTACACACAAACACTGTATGGGGGGAACTGTGGCCGCCATTATGGAAAATGCCATTTTCGTGAATAACTACTGAACCACTAATCCTATCATTGTCAATCCAATTGCTAGTCATATGTTTTCATGGTCAAGGAACCTGAAAACGTACACACAAACACTGTATGGGGGGGAACTGTGGCACTTGGCGGAGGTCTGCGATCTCCGAGTGCTTTTCTAGTAATTAAATTATGCAATAGAAATGATACAATGATAGTTTATTCATTCATGAATGAATGAAAAAACTAAAAAACTATCATGAATTATATATATATATATATATATATATATATATATATATATATATATATATATATATATATACACACATACACTACCGTTCAAAAGTTTGGGGTCACTTAGAAATTTCCTTATTTTTGAAAGAAAAGCACTTTTTTTCAATGAAGATAACTTTAAACTAATCAGAAATACACTCTATACATTGCTAATGTGGTAAATGACTATTCTAGCTGCAAATGTCTGGTTTTTGGTGCAATATCTACATAGGTGTATAGAGGCCAATTTCCAGCAACTATCACTCCAGTGTTCTAATGGTACAATGTGTTTGCTCATTGCGTCAGAAGGCTAATGGATGATTAGAAAACCCTTGTGCAATCATGTTAGGTCTGCAATGCTGTAATTGCTGCAAATGGAGGATTCTTTGACGAAAGCAAAGTTTGAAGGAAAAAATTATTATTTCAAATACAAATCATTATTTCTAACCTTGTCAATGTCTTGACTATATTTTCTATTCATTTTACAACTCATGGTGGTAAATAAGCGTGACTTTTCATGGAAAACACAAAATAATTGTCTGGGTGACCCCAAACTTTTGAACGGTAGTGTATATATATATATATATAAATTCATGAATAATATATTATTCATGAATGAATGAACTATCATTGTATCATTTCTATTGCATATTTAATTATAAGATGCATTATATATTATGGTATTGTATAATGAATGTAATTGTGGGATAAATAATGACTAGAACGATATTATAATTTATTGGGTATGGAGAAGGGGTGGGACTATATAAGCGTTGGCTTCTTCCCACTCCTTTTCAACAAGGCATTTTTTTAAATTTAAATTTTATTTTTTTGGTTTTGATTTTGTTTAAAAAGATTTTTTTTTTGTCTGGATGTTCAAATAAATAAAATCAATCAATCAAATCAATCAAGTGAAAGAATGAGATTGCGGATACAAGTGGCTGAAATGAGCTTTCTCCGTAGGATTGCTGGATTCACCCTTAGAGACAGGGTGAGGAGCTCAGTCATCCGGGAGAGGCTCAGAGTAGAACCGCTGCTCCTCCACATCGAAAGGAGCCAGTTGAGGTGGTTTGCACATCTGATCAGGATGCCTCCTGGACATCTCCCACTTGAGGTGTTTCAGGCTCATCCCACTGGGAGGAGACCCCGGGGCAGACCCAGGACACGCTGGAGAGACTATGTCTCCCAGATGACCTGGAAATGTCTTGGTATCCTCTCTGAAGAGCTGGAGCAGGTGGCTGGGGAGAGGGAAGTCTGGGCTTCTCTGCTTGGACTGCTGCCTCCGCGACCCGGACCTCCAGAAAAGTGGTAGAAAATGGATGGATGGATTTAACTCATTATTTCTCATGTTTTCAGTCTGGTTTGCATTTCTGTATTTGTTCACAAGACAATTCAAAAAGTAATGGATGGATCTGCCTGAAAAGGTTTCCAGAAGCGTGGCTTAGTGAAATTTCATTAAAGCCAAAACCTGTGCTTCATGTTGTGTAATGCAACCATGGTGCAACAATGTGGACTTCTGTTTGCATGGGTCACCCTCTGGTGTATTTACCACCAACCTTACACAAGCCTTTTATCTAATTAGTTTTCTTTAATCCCATCAGAAACTGCTCCAATAGCTCACCTCAAAGCTGGGAGCGGTTAACTCCTTTGAGATGCTGTGAACCTTAACACCCCTGGTCTCTGGTTGCAACATTGCAGCTAATCTCCTCCTGTGTGGATGCTCCCTTTAGGATTCATGATTCCTTTGCATGAAAGTGAACATTACGCCATGACAAGGTGAGAAGTGCCAGGCTTTAATCCTTAGTTTCCTTCTGTGCTTTGATTAATAAAAGATAGGATGGTGCAGTAAGAAGAAAAAAAATAATTTCCCTTATCAAGCTTCAGTGTTTTAATTAGCATTGAGGGTCAAAGCTCGTGACCTGTATGCACAAATCCTTCCTGCAGGACTCACGCTGACTTTCAGTCTAACCTAATAGCTGCCAATAAATTCAGCTACACTGGCAAAATGTTGCTGAAAAATAAAAATATATTTGCACTGCTGTTAAAATATTTCAATACATGTGAGAAGCTAAGAGTCACTCTTCTAACGTGCAACCTTACACCTCTCTCACCAAATTTCAGAATATGCTGTTGATTTCATTAAAAGACAGTTCTATCGACTTCCGGTTATGGCTGCCACGTAGGACGGACGTGTCTCGCTCTGCTCTGCTCCTGGAAAAAAAAAAAATCGGCAAATAACTCTCTCATTTGGGACAGAACGTATCCCAGCATTTGGGCGAGGATATGTCGGCGAAGCCTAAGGCTGGAAAACCAGGAAAAGGAAAAAGCGAGCCGCCGAAACAGTCCAAATTAACGGACTTTCAGGTCTGTGACGCAGCAAACAAAACTCCATATATGGCGGAGGAGGCTGGCAACGGTGCGATATCTGCGGGGAATGGCGCAGATGCGCTGATGGCTGCCATGAGTTCAATGAGAGCGGACTTTTCCTCTAGATTTGATGGGATTATGACAGCGTTGGAAGGAATAAGAAAGGAATTGGGTGACTGTGTAGAACGAACGGCGCAGATGGAGCTCCGTCTCGCTAGTGCTGAAGATGACGTCACCCGTCTTCAATTAAAGGTGCGCACTTTGGAAAAAAAAATAAATCTCTGGAAGATAATATTTTGGATTTGGAATCTCGGTCGAGACAGAATAATTTGAGGCTGGTGGGTCTTCCAGAGGAATCAGAAGGTCGGGACGTATGTTCCTTTCTGGAAAAGTGGATTCCGGAGGTGCTGGGCAGCGAGGAGTTGCAATCAGCAGTGATTCTGGAAAAAGCACATCGTATTGGCCCACGGAGAGATAAGGGACCGCCGAGGACCTTAATTATGAAGTTTCTTAGCAACAGAGACAGGATGAAGATCTTCAACGCTGCACGAGCTAAAAAAGGAGAGATTAAACACCAGGACCAGCAGGTGCGGTTCTACCCAGATTTGGCCACAGGAATCCAGCAATTGAGGAAGCAGTTTGATCCCGTACGTAAGGAGCTGCGCAACCTTGGGATTCGTCATGGTGTAATCTATCCTGCGAGACTGCTGACCACGTATGAGGGCAGAACCCACATCTTCAAGACCCCAGAGGAGGCGCAGGAGTTCATCAAGAAGATCAAAGAAGAAGAAGAGACTGGTGGGAGCTAAGCATGAACAAAATATAAGGTAGAATAATTAAGCATTTGCACAGGCATCTGACTGACTTGAAGTAAATAGTAAGTTTACAAAATATAGATTGTATTATATATTAAAAAAACAAAACAAAAACAAAACAAACAAACAAAAAAACTATGATGTACAAAGTTGTTAAAAATTTTGGAGTTAAGTTGGAAAACTACAGAGGAGAGTTAATGTTACGTCATTAAAAGCAGTAGAGTTAGGGTGATTGGGAGGATGAAGAAGGAGTGGCTTAGGCTGTTCCCCGTGGGTGTGGAGCAGTCGATGGCTATATCGGGAGACAGAATTTTTCTTTTGATTTTGGGGGGTTTCCCACAAGTGTGGGAAGGGGAAATTTGTTTGTGTGTAGTTTGTAGGATGAATGTTCAACCACTCATGTTTTTGCTTCTCTGTATGAGCATGTTTACACTGCAAGGTAATCCCAAACTCTCTATTGATCATGGACCAAAGTGTTAATCTTAATTTAACTTCATGGAATTGCAGAGGTCTACAAAATTTAAAAAAACTTAAACAAGTTATGAATAAAATAAGGGACATGGGTTCAAGAATTGTGTTTTTACAAGAAACTCATCTGATAGAGGAGGATGTTAAAAGAATTAGGAGTAGATGGCAGGGAAGTGTATTCACCTCTTCATTTTCATCCCGAGCCAGGGGAGTTATGACTCTCATACATAAATCGGTTCCTTTTCAAGTGAAAAATGTAATTGGAGACAAATTTGGAAGATATGTAATCATTCAAGGTTCTTTGCTATTAGAAAATATAAATCTTGTGAACTTATATGGTCCCAATATAGATGATCAGAAGTTCTTTGCTAATTTATTTCTCATCTTATCATCACTTACAGGGCAACATATAATAGCAGGGGATTTTAATTGTACATTGAATCCAGGTGTGGATAGATCAACAGGACTGGATTGTACACACATTGGATGTAGGATGACTATTAATCATTTTATGAAAGAATTGAGATTGTTAGATATATGGAGAGAAATGAAACCACAAGTTAAAGCCTATTCTTGTTATTCCAGTACCTACAAGACATTCTCACGTATTGATTATTTTTTGATTTCCACAGAATTAAGGTCTAAGATTCAAAACTGCTTTTATGATAACATCGTGATCTCTGATCATGCACCCTGTTGTCTAATATATGTAGATAAAAAATTGACAAAGGAATCAGGTAGATGGCAATTTCAGCATAAATGGCTTCAGGATGAGGAATTTGTCAAGTATATAGAAAAACAGATAGACGAGTTCTTTGACATCAATACTACACAAACATCAGCATGTGTAAAGTGGGAGGCTTTCAAAGCTTTTATTAGGGGACATATTGTTAGTTATACAGGATCAAAATCTAAGAAGACTCGAGAGGAGAGAGCTAAATTGGAACATAAAATAAAAAGTCTTCAGGAAAAAGTGTATGCAGGAAGTGACCCAAGGTTGGAGAATGAATTACTGATTTTGAGAGCTGAATACAACAAAAAATCAGCGAATAGAGCTGCCTCGAGTCTTCTAAGATTGAAACAATCTTTTTATGAACAAGGTGAAAAATCAGGAAAATTATTAGCATGGCAGATTAAACAATTGGAAATTAAAACACCAATTATCAGTATTATAAGTAAGGGACAGGTAGTTATAGATCCTTTAGAAATTAATAGAGCCTTTAGAGATTACTATGACAAATTATATGATACCAAAAATGAACCTGATTTAACAAAACTAAATGGGTTTTTGAACGAACTATCTATACCGTGTATACCAAATGAAAACAGGGAGATATTGGAGTCTAAAATTAGTCAAGAAGAAGTTGGGCTAGCCATTGATAATATGAAATCAGGAAAAAGTGCAGGACCAGATGGTCTTCCAGTTGACCTTTATAAAAAATTTAAGAATAAATTAATAAAACCTTTTTTGGAAATGGTTTTAGAAGCATTTCAAAATAATAATTTACCATCATACATAAATAATGCTTTAATTATACTGCTGCCAAAACCAGGTAAGCCCTCTAATAAATGTGAAAATATGAGACCAATAAGCCTATTAAACGCCGACCTTAAGATAATCTGTAAAATTTTAGCAAGACGAATACAAGAAATTTTACCAAATATTATTAATCGAGATCAGAATGGCTTTATAAAGGGTAGACAAGGCTTCCATAATGTAAGAAGACTATTTAATATTATTTATTTTAATAAAGAAGCACCGGATACAGCTCTCCTATCATTGGACGCCGAAAAGGCCTTTGATAGAGTTGAATGGCCCTTTCTTTTTGAAGTCCTACAGGGGTTTGGACTTGGAAATAATTTCATAAAATGGGTTCAAATAATGTGCAATAATGCTACAGCAGAAATCCTAACAAATAACAATATTTCAAAACCAATAAAAATCAATAGAGGATGTCGACAAGGCTGTCCACTTTCACCTTTACTGTTTACTATGGCAATTGAACCTTTAGCGATAGCGATACGTTTACATTCACAAATATATGGAATTAAAGTTGGACCAACAGAACATAAAATCTCCCTGTACGCCGATGATATAATTTTGTTTATGTCGAATCTAAAAAAATCAATTCCAACCTTGTTGAATTTAATAAAGAATTTTGGGGAAATATCAGGATATAAAATAAATAAAACTAAATCTTCAATATTAATGCTAAATGAGACCCAGAGAAATTACCCAGCCCCTGAGGTAAATCAATTCAATGTTGTAAATCAGTTTAAATATTTAGGAATCCAAATTATGCCTAAGCTAGAATCAGTCGCCAGCGTCAACTATGAAGCCTTAATGTCAGATATCAATGAGTTAACTCAGAGATGGATGTCACTACCAATGTCGATGATCGGGAGAATCAATATACTTAAAAGTAATATTTTACCTAAAATACTTTATTTATTTCAATACATTCCCTTATCACCACCTTTAGATTTATTCTCAAGAATAAAAAAAAAGTTAGTGGAATTTATATGGAACAACAGGAGGGCTAGATTACGTTTGTCTTTATTATATTTACCATTTGATCGTGGAGGTCTGAAATGTCCAAATTTTATGTTGTATTATTGGTCGGCACAACTGAGGTCTATGACATATTATTTTTCATCAAATGATCTCCCTCACTGGACTGAAATGGAATCATACAATTTACCTTTACCTCTTCCCATATTCATATACTCAGATTCGGCAAAAAAATTACAAAAACAAGTTAAAAATCCATTTGTAAAGCATATGATCAAAATATGGTGTGAAGCTAAAAACTATTTAAAAGAACCACAGTTATTGTCACAATTTAGTCCAATATGGGGTAATCAATATTTTAAACCAGGGAGAGCGGACGCTGTATTTAAAGTATGGAATTTAAAAGGGATACAAAAGATTCAGGATTTATATTTGCCATGTGCAGACAACATAATGACTTTTGAAGAGCTGAGGATCAAATTTAATCTCAATAGAACACATTTTTTAAAATATCTTCAACTTAGAAACTTTATTCGATCAAATCAAAATAAAGCTCTCACTCGACCTATTTATTCATCCTTGGAAAAAATGATGATGAAAGATAGTAAAAGAAAGGGTATTACTTCAGAGTTTTATAACTCATTGACACTATCTTCAAGTGAAAATTCACTGAAAAGATTAAACTACTGGAAAGAAGATCTGCAAATTGAAATTTCAGAGGAACAATGGGAATTGGCTTGTACAGAAGCTCAAACCAAATCAATAAATGCACGCCTTAAATTGATACATTTCAAATGGTTAATGCGGATGTATGTTACACCGGAGGAGTTAAATAGATATAACAAAAATATACCAGATACATGCACAAAATGCATGGAAAGTAAAGGAACCCTATTTCATTGTTTATGGGAATGTAGATTAATAAGAATGTTTTGGGAAGAGGTGAGGGTAACAATTGAAAAAATAATCTCAAAACAAATCATATTGAATCCTAAACTGTTTTTGTTGGGTCTGTACCCAGAAAAGCATAATTTTAATAAAAGTGAAAGAACATTCATAGACCTCAGTTTGCTTAATGCCAAAAAATGTATTGCACTATTATGGAAAAAGACTCATAGACCAGATGTGACTCAGTGGTTAAGACAGATGTTAACAAACCTTCCATTAGAAAGAATAACATATATACTGAAATCAAAGGAAATTGTGTTTGAGAATATATGGAGACCTTTTATTGATTATGTAAAAAATTTAAACATAACTCTTGAAGAAGAAGGTGAATGATGTGTGTGGACCTTGTAAATTCCAAACTGGTGAACATAATATGTATACTTATGTATTGGATTGTCTAGACTAAACAGAGGAGCATTGTTGAAGACTTGATTTTGTTGGTGGTTGTTGGTGTTTTTAGTGCATTTTTTTTTTTTGTAGTACTTTAGTGTTAGTGTTTGATTGTTTGTATCATGTTTGTTAAAAAAAAAAGGTTCAATAAAGATATTGTGGAAAAAAAAAAGACAGTTCTATCATAGTAGGGAGATCAAGGTTAATGCCTGAAAACACAACATCGAGGACCTACTGTGACACTGCACATTTGTTGTACTGTGTCACTCAGATTTGACCTCACAGACTGCCATGCCAATTTATGTGCAACAAGCTATTTAAGCATGGAAATCAGGTCACTGTAGCAATGAGATCTGCAACCTCATGTCAGGTAGTGTTATGAGAATGAAAACATCAGAGAGAGAGAGAGAGAGAGAGAGAGAGAGAGAGAGAGAGAGAGAGAGAGAGAGAGAGAGAGAGAGAGAGAGAGAGAGAGGGAAAGCTTGATTGTTGGAAAAACAGTAACCAACGGTAAGAATAAGTCAAGATGAGCTATTGCTATGATCCACAGTGAACCAGACCACCAACGATGGAGAAGTTCATTTAGGGTTAATGAAATCAGCCCAGGGTTGCTTAAATCTTCTGACCATTGACCTTGAGCACAGCCTAGATGCAAACCACTTGAGAATCATTGTACATGAGTTTGCCAAACATTAGGACAAGGAGGAGTAACAATTTTCATGAAATCATAAATGCCCAGATCTCCTGACCTTTGACAGAAAAGGACCATTTGACAGGGAACCTCTCTTTTTCAAGGACACCCTGTTCACACTCACACAGATACACATTCACACCAGGAAGGTGCCCAGCGCAACCACAGACTGACCTGTGGCCACTGAGTAGCTCCACTGGAGCAGTTGGGGTTAAGGGCCTTGCTCAAAGGCACCACAGTGGGGTTAAGGAGCTCAACCTGGATACAGACTTTATATGTTACAATAGTTTAAACCACTTAACTGTGATGTTAGTAAAGTAGAAAGTTAGCACTCAAACCAGCTGGCCCCCACCTAAATTCTTTAAATCTTGAGTGTCAGTAGTGAGTCAAGAAGTACTGCTGCTGCCACATAAACCAGGCATTTGCTTTTTTCAGTCATTGGGAAATAATGTTAGTCATTTTTTTTGTCTTGTTTTAGTTATCTTAATTGTAATTTGTTCACCTAATTATTTTAACTTATGTCTGTTATTTGTAGCACTGTATCTGACATATACTGTACGTATGTACTGACTAACCTTATTAAGACAGTTCTAGATCTAAAGAATTTCTAATTTTTACAGCTCGATAAGCCCATTTATTTTGGAAGTCAGTGAAACTAAAAAGCTTAATGAGTGGAGCTCCACATACAGTGGGGAAAAAAAGTATTTAGTCAGCCACCAATTGTGCAAGTTCTCCCACTTAAAAGATGAGAGAGGTCTCCAATTTTCATCATAGGTATACCTCAACTATGAGAGACAAAATGAGAAAAAAAATTCCAGAAAATCACATTGAAGGATTTTTAATGAATTAATTGGTAAATTCCTCAGTAAAATAAGTATTTGGTCACCTACAAACAAGCAAGATTTCTGGCTCTCACAGACCTGTAACTTCTTCTTTAAGAGGCTCCTCTGTCCTCCACTCATTACCTGTATTAATGGCACCTGTTTGAACTCTTTATCAGTATAAAAGACACCTGTCCACAACCTCAAACAGTCAGACTCCAAACTCCACTATGGCCAAGACCAAAGAGCTGTCAAAGGACACCAGAAACAAAATTGTAGACCTGCACCAGGCTGGGAAGACTGAATCTGCAATAGGTAAGCAGCTTGGTGTGAAGAAATCAACTGTGGGAGCAATTATTAGAAAATGGAAGACATACAAGACCACTGATAATCTCCCTGGGGCTCCACGCAAGATCTCACCCCATGGGGTCAAAATGATCACGAGAACGGTGAGCAAAAATCCCAGAACCACACGGGGGGACCTAGTGAATGACCTGCAGAGAGCTGGGACCAAAGTAACAAAGGCTACCATCAGTAACACACTACGCCGCCAGGGACTCAAATCCTGTAGTGCCAGATGTGTCCCCCTGCTTAAGCCAGTACATGTCCAGGCCCATCTGAAGTTTGCTAGAGAGCATTTGGATGATCCAGAAGAGGATTGGGAGAATGTCATATGGTCAGATGAACCCAAAATAGAACTTTATTGTAAAAACTCAACTTGTTGTGTTTGGAGGAGAAAGAACACCATACCTACTGTGAAGCACAGGGGTGGAAACATCATGCTTTGGGGCTGTTTTTCTGCAAAGGGACCAGGACGACTGATGCATGTAAAGGAAAGAATGAATGGGGCCATGTACCGTGAGATTTTGAGTGAAAACTTCCTTCCATCAGCAAGGGCATTGAAGATGAAACGTGGCTGGGTCTTTCAGCATGACAATGATCTCAAACACACCGCCCGGGCAACGAAGGAGTGGCTTCGTAAGAAGCATTTCAAGGTCCTGGAGTGGCCTAGCCAGTCTCCAGATCTCAACCCCATAGAAAATCTTTGGGGGGAGTTGAAAGTCCGTGTTGCCCAGCGATAGCCCCAAAACATCACTGCTCTAGAGGAGATCTGCATGGAGGAATGGGCCAAAATACCAGCAACAGTGTGTGAAAACCTTGTGAAGACTTACAGAAAACGTTTGACCTCTGTCATTGCCAACAAAGGGTATACAACAAAGTATTGAGATGAACTTTTGTTATTGACCAAATACTTATTTTACCGAGGAATTTACCAATTAATTCATTAAAAATCCTTCAATGTGATTTTCTGGATTTTTTTTCTCATTTTGTCTCTCATAGTTGAGGTATACCTATGATGAAAATTGGAGACCTCTCTCATTTTTTAAGTGGGAGAACTTGTACAATTGGTGGCTGACTAAATACTTTTTTGCCCCACTGTAACTACACCCAAAAAAATGTAAAATTGAGGCAAGGTGCTGTAAATATCACAAGATGGCACCCGTTGAGTCAAATGTCTTTGCTCGTTCTGTTCACAAACAGAATCAAAATCAAATCAAATGCCAACTTTTTCTCCTTTTTTGCATGTTTGCTGCTCTTTCTACAGTGCATGAAGGTCATGCGCTGCTAACATACAACCAACGGACAATACTGGACATCGCCTACATAGCAAAGATCTTAACCCAACAGGCCATTGTCCAACATTTTCCCTGCTGGTTGGAAAACAATTTGCAGCCAGGAAAGACACTGGGGTGATGGCTAATGATAACTAACCAGATGTTAAATCTACAAAGGAAATTTTCACTATGTTTTTATTGAATTTCTTCAGCCCGTTTAAAGTAATTATACCCACCTGCTGACTACTTCTGTTACTAAATGCTAATAAATAATTAAATTAAAATTAAATTAATTAAATTAAATCACCCTTATTGTCATTCAATTGTACAACCAATCATGTACAGTAGAACGAGATTGTGTTTTACCTATCTACTGTGTTAATCACACACACCCCAAGTGCAGAATCAGAGGGCCGCTGCCATGCAAAGCGCCGCCACAAATTTCCCTCCTCCATTCCGTTATTGCTGAGCACCAAGCTGGATGGCAGGAAGTTCCACTTTTATATGGTCTTCGGCATGACCCGGCCAGGATTTGAACCCCTGCCTCCCGGGTGTGAGGCGGATGTTCTACCAACTGAGCCACCACTCCGGTAACTAACATAACTAACTCCGGTAAATAACATTATAATGTCATTACTATAACATTTTATTATTCATTATAACAACATTGGGCAGCCCAGTGGTGCAGTGATTAGCACTGTGGCAGCACAGTAAGAAGGTCGTGGGTTGGATCCCATCCCCTAACCATCGGTGACCCTTCTGTGTGGAGTTTGCAAGTTCTCCCCGTGTCTGTACCCTGGGTACTCCGGTTTCCTCCCACAGGCCAAAAACATGCAGGTTAGGTTAATTGGAGACTCTAACGTGGCCCTAGCTGTGAATGTGTGTGTGAATGGTGAAGGGATTGGCGCCGCACCGTCGCTGCCTCAGCCATCCATGTGGATGCACTGAATTTCCCTCTTGGATTAATAAAGTATACAAAATTTTTTAAAAAATTAATTCCTTAGACATTACAGCCATAAAGTCACTTAAGACTTGACTTGGACTTGAGTTTTGAGACTTGACTTGGACTTGCAAAAAATGACTTCTGGACATCTCTGACATGGATTGACTTGACCGTTTGACAATTCAGAATCAGAATCAGAATCAGAATCAGAATCAGCTTTATTGCCAAGTATATTTACAAGTAAACACACAAGGAATTTGACTTGACATTAGACGCGCACGTTAGGCGCATCCAATGACGCGTCGCCATACAAGGCGCCTGTCAACAGTGGAGGTAAAGAGGGGAGAGGAGGGGGAGGAAAACACAATAGGAGAGAGAAAAAACATAGTAATCAGAATAAACGCTCATATGTGAGCCAAATTTTGACTACACAGAAAAAAACCCTCATGCATTAGCATACAATAGAATTCACAAGACACAAGAGAGCAGTGTACAGTATCTTTAATCAGTTCATGAATCAATGTGTGTGCGGTGTTGAGCAGTGTTGATGATAATAAGAGAGACCCAAGGACCCTTGGCAGAAGATGTTTTGTCTGTCTGGCGCCCAGTCTTATCTGGCGCTGCAGCTGGCTGTCCAAGGCCTTGTGCTCATGATTTTGAAAAAAACACAGTCTGCAGACAGCCAGGAGGAATTTTCATGGGGAATAATAATGCCAAATAGGACTGATCACAGAGAAGACTTGTATTTCTTCTGTAGATTCAGTACATTAATCCTTCATTGCGCAGCTTTGAATTCGTCGTGGAAAGACCTGAGCGAACCCATGATGTAATCCACCTTACGAGACAGTTCTCCAGTAGTCGCTATCATGGTCTTCTCCAGTTTCTCAATTTGTTGGATGCACCTCGCCTGGCCAGCATTTTGATAGGTTGAATCCATCTTCAGCAATTTGCGGTAAACCAAGACAATTCCCGTCCCAATCAGAATTATCCCAATCACCAAGATTACGAAGATAAACAGATCTTCAATATCTTCGATAGAAAGATTAGAGAGACACAGCATTTTCCATTTACCCGTGTCACATAGATAGCCCACTGGAGCCGTTCCAGCGGGGCAGACAGCTTCCCCCGGAGCACTTTTCCTTGTTGAAAAAATAGTGTCAATTGTGTTCAAAGCCCAGCTTATTAACTCCATAATTTCTTTTCGGCGGTCGCAGTTAGACGCAGGCAGACAACAGCAAGCTGGGATCTAGTAACAGGAGGGGAGGAAAAAATCAGCAGGAGAGAAGAAAAAAGCGTCTGCTCTCTTGGGAGGGCGGAAGTGAGTCCTCTGTGTAAATTGCCCTCTGTGTAAATTCAGCTAATTGCAGGTGATAAGAAATTTAATGTATCCCACTGGAAGGAGACCCCGGGGCAGACCCAGGACACGCTGGAGAGACTATGTCTCCCAGCTGGCCTGGGAACGTCTTGGTATCCTCTCTGAAGAGCTGGAGCAGGTGGCCGGGGAGAGGGAAGTCTGGGCTTCACTGTTTGAGCTGCAGACTCTGCGACCCGGACCTCCGGAAAAGCGGTAGAAGATGGATGGATGGATGGATAGATAAATGTATACAGCACAATGCTGAGCACAGTGTCAATACTTTAGCATTAGCTTTAATTTATAAGACCCTGCACTATTAAAAGTAGCAGCCTATGTTCAGATAAGCAAGCAAAAAAAGCTAAAAAAAACCCAAACTGATTTACCTGTATTATTAGGTAAATTTATGATCAAATGCTTACAAAACTGACCATCAGCTTTGCTTACCTGAGTGGAATGTTATCAATTGGTGATAATGAACTATAATGAAGAATGTCGCTCTTCATGCCGAAAATGGCTGCAAATATTAGAATCAAGATGTCCTAGTATAATCGAAGTAAAAAAGTTCTTAGACAGAAAAATGTTTTGCAGGAAGAATGAGAATTTGCTAAGGAGTAGATATGATGTTTTTTAGGTAAATAGGCAAAGAAAAACAAGAGGCCAATTAGCATTCTGTAAAACGAGACTGTTTAGATCAGTTTCAGGCTATTCTGCACTGAGCTGCATTAATGTGATGCTACTGTCACTTGCTGCCCTTGCCACCCATGGCCTGTGTCCAGCAGCACCAGCGGACATATACAGTTTCATGCCTGGTGTCCTTGCTACTCTGAATGATCACGTTGGGTCTCGAGCTTTGGCTTTCCATGTATGTATTAAGTCAGTTTTCTGTGCGGCTTGCACGAGCACAAAGTGTTCCGTCTTTGTGCTGGGTTAACAGTAGTGGATGAAGTCAAGGATTTTTTTTTTTCCTTTATGGTACGAAAAGCCTCTGGTTAGTTGAGCCAATCATCTACAGTGCAAGTGCAATTCAACGTGTGTGGATATGTGAGTCAGGGTTAAAGAAAAATATAATTGTCTGTGATTACATGTTTATTGTTTACAGTAGATTTTGAGTTAGCCAGCATATGTGTGCTCACATGTTTATTTATATACCTGCCTTGAACAGTGTGCGCTTCTGCATATTGTGTGTGTGTGTGCTCGGGCATTGCCGCAGACATCTCGCTCCCATCAGGCCTAATGCCACATGACAGTTCTGGATCAGACTGCTTCCAACCACAGATGCACACAAGCACCAATATGCTCCTGTGATAGTTGTTATTCATGCCGAAACAGAAAAAAAAATCACTGTGGTTGCAAACTGCAAAGCACATCAAACATCTTTGTGATTAGCACTGATAAAAGGTGCTATATGAAAATCTGCCTCGATGTTAATGTTGGATCCCTCTGAGGAACGTGCGTGCTTCGGAGCACATCAGTGTGCATCGGGCCATGCTTTACAGGTCTGTTTTTGAAAGCATTTCTGAGTACTTTTATCTGTTTCATTCACTGCTAATATTAATGAGCAGTCTTGGGGTTTACGAGAGCATCCTTCAGTAGAGATCCTAAGTCACGCCCCCTCTACTTCCGCACATGGGACCTTAAATCAAAAAAATTCTCCAGGGAAATGAATGGCAAGAGCGAAATTATCTTTTGATTCCAATCGAATTTTGCCACGAGTTACACATATGTTTGTCAATTTAAAAGATAATTTTCCACATAAATAACAATGTAGGCTGTTGTCTAACTATTAATGTACTTGAAAAGCACCCAGAGAGCACATACCTCCGCCAAGGCTCCTTCCGTCCCTCATGCGTCACCTCCAAAATGTAATGGGTTCATGTGTAGGCCACGAGTCAGTTCTGGTGAAAATTGCATCAAAGTCTATCCACTAGTGTTTTGGAGGACTCTTACTAACACACTGTGAGACGATAAAGAGCCTTGGTGGAGGTATGCATTCTCAGATCATCACCAAAATGTTATGGGTTCCTCTCTAGGCCAAGGACCATCTCTGATGAAAATTTCATCCAAATTCATCCAGTAGTTTTTGTGTAATCCTGCTGCACAAACAAGGTCCTTGGTGGAGGTATGTACTCTGAGATCATCACCAAAATTTAATGAGTTCATCCTTGGCCCACCTTGACCTTCCCGATTGCAACATATGCCTGTGAGACCTGGTCTATCAATGCTGCAGATCGAAGGATGATTGAAGCATTTGAAATGTGGAGTTGGAGAAAGCATCTGTGCATTCCTTGGACAGCCAAAAGAACCAATGAGCGTGTCCTTTGTGAAATTGGTGGAGGGATCATCTCTTCAACGCAATCTCAAAACAAAATTTGCAATATTTTGGACATATTGCCAGACAGGAAGGAGAAAATCTGGAGAAACTAATTATGTTTGGTATAGTTGAAGGGAAAAGGAGCACAGGGAGACAGAAACTACGGTGGACAGATGGAACTGTATCACTCTCCAAGAAGTCTATCTACACCTGTTGCAACATGACCCAAAACCGACATTACTGGAGAAACTTTACCATTGAGGTCACGAATGCTCAGACATGAGTAGACCAACGACAACAACTTTGGCCCAAGGGCTACCCCTGGTGAAATTTTTGCCCAAATCCATCCAGTAGTTAAAATTTATCCACTGGACCTCACAGAAAAACAACCTCCCATCTCCTGTATGGGAGACGCTGTTTGTTTACACTCATTCGCCCTTGTTAATCCTGACACGCTCTACAGAGCTTCAGTCCATTTATCAGCAGGTCAGTGCCAGTCTTATTTTTAAACTTGTTTAATTGCAGTGTTGATACATTTACTCTGAGGCTGATTAACGGCTCAAGTTGGAATGAATATTCCTACCAAGCTGACACATTTCTATGCTAATGCTATTCTATCAACTCCCTTGCATGCAAATTCAGTGTTTTTTGCATGTTCACATTAACTTGAAGTGTAGGCAAGTTACTTTTAATGATAAATAAGAGTCACAGTTTGGTAAACAGGCATACCTCTTATAAAGTGGTCAGACCAGACGAAGATGTGGGCCATATCACCCCTCAGCCTCCACATCCCATTATGAAAAGGCAGTCCACAATATACTCCTTTGGTAATCTCTACTGGCTGATGTGAATCTAAAAAACCTTGTATTTCTGACTGCTATCACCATCTTTCATAAGATGGTGATAGCTACATGAGCCAGTTGCGAACCATTCCGGCACTTTCTTTGTTTAAATTTAGCTAACATTTCCATAGAAATGCATTGAAATCGTTGTTTGTTCATACCTTGCTATACTGCTAGGGTGCGTTCATGAGATCGGTGACGTAAGCGTAAAAGAACACTGTCCTTACTGTGAAACATGGAGGAGTTTCTGTTATGTTCTGGGGCTGCTTTGCTGCATCTGGCACAGGGTGTCTTGAATCTGTGCAGGGTACAATGAAATCTCAAGACTATCAAGGTATTCTAGAGAGAAATGTGCTGCCCAGTGTCAGACAGCTTGGTCTCAGTCGCAGGTCATGGGTCTTGCAACAGGATAATGACCCAAAACACACAGCTAAAAACACCCAAGAATGGCTAAGGGCGAAACGTTGGACTATTCTAAAGTGGCCTTCTATGAGCCCTGATCTAAATCCTATTGAACATCTGTGGAAGAAGCTGAAACATGCCGTGTGGAGAAGGCACCCTTCAAACCTGAGACAACTGGAGCAGTTTGCTCATGAGGAGTGGGCCAAAATACCTGCTGAGAGGCGCAGAAGTCTCATTGACAGTTACAGAAATCGTTTGATTGCAGTGATTGCCTCAAAAGGTTGTGCAACAAAATATTAAGTTAAGGGTACCATCATTTTTGTCCAGGCCTGTTTCATGAGTTTGTTTTTTAAAATAATTCTGTTGAACCACAATTCAAAAGCATTGTCTGATTTTCACTGGTTAATTTTCATAGAATTTTTATTTATTACCACTTTTGTCAGATTCAAGCTATTTCTGTGACCATTGTGGGTTTTTCTTTCATTAACAGAGGGGTACCAACAATTTTGTACACCTCTGTATTTTACTGTTTATAGCAGTCAGGCTTGAAAAGACCAGGTTTTCCTCATTAAAGTTACCTGTTTCTCTGTGTGCTCACAGACATTAACAAAATACTGTTCTTACGTTAAAGTGATGGGTGTTTTGTTTGGTGATGACATTTAAGTTTGGATGGGGCCATGGCACTGTTTGACTACAAACTTTACAGTACAGGGTTCTTATAGATTTTCAAGGAAAACTTCAAGAAAACTTTCCAATCCTCTCTCATGTCTCTAGTTGGTTAAAAATGTCTCTGCAC
This sequence comes from Pholidichthys leucotaenia, assembly GCA_020510985.1. Lineage (NCBI taxonomy): Eukaryota > Metazoa > Chordata > Actinopteri > Cichliformes > Pholidichthyidae > Pholidichthys > Pholidichthys leucotaenia. The sequence goes on along the minus strand of CM035848.1, from coordinate 108,977,540 downwards.
GTCTTTTAACTGGAACACATAAGAAAGAACACATCACACCCATTCTGGCCTTCCTCCACTGGTCGCTGGTGCAATTTAGAGCTCATTTTAAAATTCTTTTATTTGACTTTAAATCCTTAAATGCCCCACCTTACCTCTTTGAGCTGCTTCATCCTTACACTCCTGCTCGGTCTCTCAGGTCAGATGATTAGCTGCTAACCAGATTCTAAGCAGAAGCTCAGAGGGGACAAAACTTTTTCTGTTGCTGTTCCTAAATTATGCAATAATCTGCCTTTGCCCATTAGAGAGACACCTTTACTGTCCATTTTTAAAATTCATCTTAAAATATATTTTTACTTCTTGATTTTTGATCCTGTAAGAGACACTGATTTTATTTGTTTTTATTGTATGACTGTTGTTTTTATCTGTGTTTTTACAGTTTTTTGATGTATTTTCTTGTTTTTATGTCTCATTTTTATATTTTATGTATTCTTGATGTACAGCACTTTGTCAGCTGTGATTGTTTTTAAAGTGCTTTAGAAAGTTGCTTTTACAAAGTTGGATTGGACACTGGGTTGACACAGGCTGTGTGACAATATGCACCCTTGTGGCATGAGTGGTGGAAAATGCACATCTTCATGCATTATATCCAAATGTTGAGCTGCGTTCAATCACTGAGCAGGATGAGCCATGTGACCAAAGAGGGGAGAAGGACAGCAACGATATACTGTAATAAATGCCCCAGAGCAACAGCACGCAGTACACTGTTCCACTTTTGTTTGTGTTTTCAACAACTAGTGCATGCCTGTAGAAAGCAAGTATTCTTGTCTGAAAACAGGTAGCCCAATTAGGCTTTACAGACCCAAATGTAAGCTGTTTAAAAGTGGAATGCAAAGAGGTGCAGCCTATATGTAGGCAATCACATGTTAGACTTTGACAAATATGAAAGAGACTGAACACTAAGATTTATTTGATTGTGTGAATATTAATTACAGAATTATTGAGAATGAATGGGACATCAATCATAACAACTGTTTAAGAAGCCTTGTTTATTCGTTTGTCAGACTTATTTGTGTGATCTTTTATGAGTTATAGTGATAAGTGTTGTATTTTGCACTTTGGGGAATGGGAGTTGTTCAGTTATCATTATAAACTGTTTTAGTTTATATGTGTAGTTTATAGTGTATCGTCAATAAACAAATATAGTACTATAACAGGACATGTTTACAAATATTTGAGCTCCATTGTAGTGCATCCTTTTATATGTTACCAATATTATAAGCATAAAACATCCAACATTATTATACTCAGCAGAATGACCCGTTTGGCTGCAACTGTTGCATCAGTGTTGCCCATTTGTCAGTAAATAAACAATTATTTATTTTGTTATTTGGGCGTTTTTTGTCATGGTCGTCATTTAGTCAAAGCGTGCGCATATATGTCCGCATATAATATGCATTTGATCTGGCCATTCCGCTCCATAATCATGGTGGTATTATTACTGACTTTAAATTTTTAGATAGCCGTGTACTGGGAGGAGCGCGATGTGGAACTTGCGGTGCTGCAAAGGATAGTGGTGGCGCATGGATGAAGCAGCAGCCGAGACTCTGTCCTGTTAATCGGGAAGGCTGGGCTTGGCTCTCTGGGACTGCGATAAGCTGCCCCCCCACACACACACACAACTGTGCACCTCATGTTCTCCACATGTCGATGGCCGAAACGCAAAATGTCCTACCTGAAAAATGCACTTTTTTGAGAAAAAAAATCCCTTTTTGTTTTCTTGCAGAATGCTATGTCATGTATGCCCTTTTCAGGGCATTAATGAGGCACCAAACGCCGGCAGGGAGTTTGCTCATTTATTAACAAAAGTAACAAAGTAAAGTGCCACGAGGGGCAAAACACATACACTAAACGTGAGACACAAAGACAGAGGACAAACACTTACATAAGAGTGTAGCGAGGGCGAAATCTGACACTGTAGAATAAACACTTACATACGAATATAGCGAGGGCGAAACCTGATGCTGAAGAGAGACTGTAGCTGGGTGTAGGGACTCCAGTCTAAGTAAGGTAGACGAGATCACAGCAAAGACTAAGTCTAGCTGGCGATCTGAAATAGGGAGCAGAACTAAAACTACAAACAGGTGTGGAGTAGACGTAATCACTAAATACAAACAGCCGTGACAGGTCGTGAGCAGGTTTGACAGCAGGAAGCCCTGCCACGGCACTGTCAAAATAAAAGCACAATAGTAACAACAAAAACATGACTGAATACATCCACAGGAAAAAGGATAATAAACCGGAGACCCGAGCATGGTACGGAACCACACTCGGGATCATGACAGTACCCCTCCCTCAAGGGATGGATCCCCAGACCTCCCACAGTAACATAAAAAAAAAGAAAAGGAGAACCCCCTCCCCAAATGGCAACAACTATAAAAACTAACCTGGGGGGGGGGGCACTGAGGGAGTCCAGGCCCTGAGGGAGAGACACAGAACAACTCAAAACCTCATAACCATCATCAATAACAAAAATATAAAAGGCACTGGGTCAAACATAATAAATGAAGAGACAGTTCAGGTGGCCTCCCAGCATCCTGGCTCCACCCGACCAACAAGTGGAAAAGGCAGGGCGGCCAAACAACACCCCAGAGACCCCAACTACCAGAAAAGAGTTCGGGGGGCCGACTGAAATCCCAGGTGCGCCGAACAGCCAGATGGAGTGAGTCAGGTGGTCTGCCTGAGAACCTGGACCACCTGACCCGGCAGCTCAGCCTTTCAGGTGGCCGGCCAGTGTTCTTCAGCCACCAGGACCGGAGGGGGGAACCCAGAGATGGCATACCCACTGGGAGGCTCACTGACAGGAAGCCGGACCGAGAGAGAGGAACCCCAATGGCGTCTAGTGGTGGAGAGAGGAGGGGGACCACGACAGTGTCATTCTGGAGTTTAGCAGCACCCACGGTGGACCCCGGCTGGACCAACGTATCACCAGCAGTGACTCCAGGCTGGAGCTTAACAGCAACCACGGTGGACCCCGACTGGGCCAATGCTGCAAACATGGTGGACCCAACCTGGACCAATGCTGCACCCACGATGGACCCTGACTGAGTCAACGCTGCACCCACAGTGGACCCAACCTGGGCCAACGCTGCACCCACAATGGACCCAACCTGAGGAGTGACTCAAACGGCGGCCTTGGGCAGGGGGGAAGCAGCGCCCTGGATGACCTCCAGAGACGAACCTGGACCCTCGGGGACATCAGACGAAGCTGGATCATCTCTGGTGACACTGGAAGAAGGCTCAGATACAGTAGAGAGAGGGGTCAGGGTCACCGGCAGCGACGGAGCCCGGCGAGGCAAGCTCGGATGCAGTGGGCGGCTGCACCTGGCTCTCCTCCCCAAGAGACAGGCAAGATTGCTCCAAAATAGAAAAGAGAAAGACAAAATAGAGCATTTGCCTGATCTCAAGCTCCACCGCCATCCAGGACTCCGGCGAACCAAGTAACGAAGGAGAAATGGGCTCGGTCATCAGAAGGTCGATCGCAGGTTCCCACTCGGCTGCAGGGGCCACTGCAGCCGGCATGATGGTCTCAGCAGTCCTGGAACCCCCTGGCACAGTTACCCACACCGATGGCTCACTCGGTGCGGTGGCAGGAGGTCTGTCACTTGCTGGGGCTGAATTCAGCTCACTGGAGACCCGGGGACACTTCATTGTCGGCGCAAGCTCCAAATGGCTGGCAACCCTACTCCTCTGTCCATAGCGTGGCTGCGGGGTTGGGACCTGGTTCACCAGGACCGCAGGCTCCTCCCTTGTCCGGCGATTTAATCCAGGCACCGGGGGACACTCGGGGGGTAAAGAAGGAGACACAGAGGTAGCAAGTTCGGTTTTAATGGCTGCAGCAGGTGATGGGGGCTCAGTGGACTGCATAACCTGAGCCCCACCCTCAGGAATCAGACAAGGTAATTCATCAAATTGAGGTAAAGAATGAAAAAACACTTGCCTGTTTTCCAGGGGTTCAATGGTTCTGCTGCAGCAGGCTCGGTTCTTCCCTCTCCCGTAGAAATGGTGATGGTGGGCCCCTCGGGAAGACAAGGAGGAGCCTCCCCAACAGAATCGGTGACGGGCAGGGCTGGAGAAGGAACCACAGGTCTTTGGGGCGGCGGTGGCACAGGTGCAGTGTGACTGACTACTGATCGGAGAGTCATGGGTTCGAGTCCCGCTCTGTCTGCTGTCCGCTTGTTGAAGTATCCTTGAGCAAGACACTGAACCCCCAGTTGCTCCTGGAGGCCTAGTTAGCGCCTGTGTGTATGGCAGCTCTGCTGCCATCAGTGTGTGAATGTGTGTGTGAATGGGTGGATTGCAGGATCTGTAAAGCGCTTTGGTCATCCTAGATGAGAAGAAAAGCGCTATATAAGTGAACGCCATTTACCATTTTACCATTTGTAGCAGCTGAAGAAAGTGCTGAAGAGGAGGGAGGAGCAGCCAAGGCTGTCCGGGGTAGAGGAGCTGGCGAAACAGCAGGAAAAAGAGACCTGGAGGCTGAGGCTGCTGTTTTCACTCTCTCCTGTGGCGAAGAAAAAACAGCTGGCTGGGAGACAAGGGAATTTTTCTGGCGGCCCGTATCAGGATTCAAACAGGAGCCCTGCGGAGGATTGACCCGGTCAAAAAACTCCCTCCCCTTCGGAACAACCGTGTCCTGAGGAGGAGATGGATTCCGAGCAGGGCGGCGACGTCTTCTAGCTGGAGGTGAGGCTAAATTTAAATTGGGGAAATGCTGCTGCTGTGCTGAAACCGAAGCCAGCAGCTCGGCGAACTCAGGAAAATTGTTTAGCCCCGGATTTGCCCCCACCAGTCTAACAGCTGCCACCATGCTCCTTAGAACTTTACCAGGGTGGAAGGAAGAGAGTGCTTCAGCCACACAGCCCCTGATGAACTCAGCTGCCCACTGTTCATCTTCGTTGGGACCCCTGGCTGCTCTCCTCCTCCGCTGCACAGGAAGACGGTCTTTCGGCGATGGGGACAATGGAGCTGGAGCCGTAGCTGGAACCTCATGGCGAACCGAGGGACAGGAGTGCTTCACCCTCGGCCCCGGTTTAGGCTTCCTTGACGCGTTCTTCTCCAACTCACGGTTCTGTTGCTGAAGCGCCGATAATTCAGCGATCCTCTCCCTGCCTTCAGCATGCTCAGCAAGGTGGGGATGGTGCTTCACAGCCGCCTCCGTGAGGTCCAGGTACCATAAAGCACTTTCGGGGGGACGTTGATGAGCTATGGCTAGGAGGTCATCTATTTCCATTATAGCCTGGACAAGCTCAAACCCCAGGCTCATAGAATACCATGTATTGAATGACGCCAAAAACCTCCTCCCGAAAAAGAAACGCAGGAAAAAAGATAAGGGAAAAAAAAAAAACAGAGCCAAAAACTAAACTCACTGTGGCTGGTACCTCGCTTGGCTGCGATCTACTGTCATGTATGCCCTTTTCAGGGCATTAATGAGGCACCAAATGCCAGCAGTGAGTTTGCCTATTTACTAACAAAAACTAACAAAGTAAAGTGCCATGAGGGGCAAAACACATACACTAAACGTGAGACACAAAGAAGGAGCACAAACACTTACATAACAGTGTAGCGAGGGCGAAACCTGACGCTGTAGAATAAACACTTGCATACGAATATAGCGAGGGCGAAACCTGATGCTGAAGAGAGACTGGAGCTTGTCACGCACGGCTCTAGGGAGCCACGCAATAAGAGCCAAGGGCGAGCCAGTGAGTCGTGATGTTTTATTAAAGGTGAGGGATGAGGGATGAGGAGAGCACAGATACTCATACAGAAGTACACTCACAGGTTGCACAGCGCAGGAGCAGGGAGCTCGTACCAGACATAGGGGTAACAAGGCGTACATACTCACAGCAGGTTACAATCACAGGAATGCTGTAAGGGGAGTAGAGGCTGACACCAGACGAAGGGGCTTCAGCCTAGCAGTGCTTATGTCGCAGCCCCGAGTCATCGAGGCTGCTCCTATTTATTCTCATTGGCAGCGCCCCAGCTGATGAGGACTAATTGGCCCCAGCTGTCCGTAATGCTGCCAGCTGGGAGCCTGCTGAGACGCTGCTCAATGAGAAGCAGGGATGAAGGAAAACATGGGCTGAGCGCTGAGACGGCATCTCAACCCATGGTGACAGAGCCTCCCCCTCAAGGTCGGGCTCCTGAACGACCAGGAACATCCCAGCCCCCCCCCCCCCCACCTAGGGTGGGAGGAAGGGAGGCAGGACCGGAGGGGAAGAAGCAAAGGGAAGGACAACACCAATGGGACAATGTAGGGTAGCAGGGAAAAAGGAAAAAAAAAAAAAAAAAAAAGAGGAAAAAACCCAAATACAATACTGTACAAAACAGGGAATAATTAACCCAGGGTACAGATGGGGAGAAAACTGGGTCAGAACGCCGGTTACACACTACTCAGAGAGTACCAACAATGCGTGACCCAGAGCAAGGAAAAGACCACTAAAAAGGTAACAGGGCAAAAACGCTTAGTATGGTTAATAAGGGGAAAACACAAAACACAGCGCTAAATCTATGGGAGGTCCCCTAGGGAAATACTGGTGACAGGTACATAGGAAAACAATGAGATAAAAAGCTGAGTATGGTCAATAAGGGGAGAACGCAATACACAGCACTAATATATATATATACACACACACAGTCACCTAGAGAAGTGAAGGTGACTGGGACAAACGGACAATTACAGAGCATGGTTTGAAGGAAAACAAAGCGCATGACTCTATAACAAACAGACAAAGTTACAAACAGGGCACAAAAAGGAAACGCTGAGTACGGGCAAAGGAAAACCCACAGCACTACGAATATATAAATACACACAGTCACCTAAAGGAGCGAAAGTGACTGAGACAAATGGACAATTGCAGAGTATGGTTAGATAAGAAACAAAACGCATAACTCAACTAGAAAAGCACTCGGAGAGCGCAGACCTCCGCCAAGCGGCACAGTTCCTCCCATACAGTGTTTGTGTGTACGTTTTCAGATTCCCTGAGCATGAAAAGATATGACTAGCAATTGGATTCACAATGATTATTTGTTTATTTGACATGGACAGTGCAATAAACAGACAATTAATGAATGACAATCAATGTGATAGTGATAGGATTAGTGGTTCAGTAGTGTAAAACGGGGCTATAAGGGACGGCGGGTTAATAAGGGACACTTTTCTGGGAAATGTTTTAAATGTAATTCTGCTTTTTTTATTTTGAGCAGGACGCTGAGTTGTGTTGTTATTGTCAAATATCCATGAATCCTTCATCAAATCTAGGCAGAAGCAAAATTAAAAAAGCAGAATTACATTTAGAAAAGTGTCCCATATTACCCCGCCGTCCCTTATAGCCCCGTTTTACGGTTGTAAAACCATTGCCTCCTTGGCGGAGGTAATAAACTGAAGTGTTGGTGTGTCCATCTCCTCCACTGACGGACGCAGATTGGTTAGACAGGTTGCCGTGGGTTTTATATTATATTGGGGTTGCGCTCCGCGGCAAAACCGAATTTAGAATCTTCCCCGGCAGAGAGGTCGTTTTTACGCAGCGCCTATAGCTGGGCGGGGAATTTGTGGCAAATAATCGGGCGGCGGACAGGTGGCCGTGTCAGGTTTTGCAGCGTGGCGCAAAAACAGGCACGCTCGCGGGCCCAGGCCAGCAGTGTTTTCCGCGTGCTTTTGTGCCTAAAACGTTGAACAACGCGGAGTTTGTGTTGGTCATACACGACGACCAGTGCAATGTGCGCAGCGCCTATGGCTGGCACAGGCATGCTGGCGGGCCCAGGCCACCAGTGTTTTCCGCATGCTTTTGTGGCTAAAACGTTGAAGAAGGCGGAGTTTCTGTTGGTCAGACACGACGACCAGCGCCCTCCATTGCGCCTGCGCACATGTTGAAAATGGCCGTATGTCACAGTGTGGAAAAATGCTTTAAAAAATTCCTGTATGCAGACGGTGATGCGGATCATCCCCAAAATTTAATCAGTTCTTCCTTGTACCATTTCCAACAACGCCTGAAAGTTTCATTGAAATCCGTCCAAAAGTTTTTGAGTTATCTTGCTAACCAACAGACAGACAGACAAAAACACAGACAAACCCCGGCAAAAACATTACCTCCTCCTGGCCTTTCGGCCTGGCGGAGGTAATAATGCAAGGACAAGGCTAAAAACAAGGCACAAAAAGGAAAATGCTGAGTACGGGAAATGGAAAACACACAGCACTATGAATAAATATCCACCAACAGGACAAAATATTACACTCGAGTGACCTTAATAATGATAAAAGAAAAGCGACACCCGAGGAATATGGCAGGCAGAGTCCAAAATGGCCGAGGTGGCTCCGGAGGTCTCCCCGCCCATTGTCCAGTTGGCGAACCGGGGAAAGGGAAATGTTCGGACGGCGAACTCCGGACCCAGATCCCAGGAACCCAGTCCACCGGCAGCCGAACCAGGCCACCCAGAGGCAAACACAGATCATCGGGGGGACCCAGATCACCGAACCGAAAGTCTTGCGGGTCGGGACGTCGACCCGCATCACTCAACCACCAGGACCGTTGAGACGGACGAAGGGTCAAAGCGGGTCCCGGTGGAAGAGGCTCAGGGGAGAGCCGATGACGAGGGCGACGAGCGTCAGGCCGCAGGGAAGCGACCACCTCCTCACCGGACCTGGACAACACTGGGGCAGCACCCACGTCGGACCCCGATCGGGCCTTAGGCGAACCCACGTCGGACACCGCTGGGGCAGCACCCACGTCAGACCCCGATTGGGTCTCGGGCGAACCCACGTTGGACACCGCTGGAGCAGCACCCACGTTGGACCCCGATTGGGTCTCGGGTGAGCCCACGCTGGACACCGCACCAGAACCGACCTCCCCCGTTGAACCTGGACCCTCCAGCACCACGAGGAACAGCAACTCCTCGCCGGTGACCCTGGAAGAAGGCTCAGAAGAAAAAACAGAACCGGGATCAGGATCACCGGCAGCGCCAGAACCCGGCGAGACGAGCTCAGACGCAGCGGGCGGCTGCACCCGGCTCGTCTCCCCTAGAGACAGGCTAAAGTGCTCAAAGATATAAAGGGAGAAAAGAAAGGAGAGCACTCGCCTGATCTCGGGTTCTGACGCCGTCCAGGACTGCGAAGATCCAGGATCCGTCGTCAGGAGGTCGTTGTCAGGCTCCCATCCAGCCGCGTCGGGCCCTGCAGCCAGCACGATGGACAGCGCAGCTTGAGGTTCCTCCAGCTCCAGTAACCCCGCCGACGACCCACTCGGCGTGAAGCCAGAAGGATCTCGTCCCGCTGGACCGAACCGCTCCTCCGTGGAGACCCGGGGACGCTTAGTCGTCGGCGCAGACTCCACGCAGCAGTCAGTCCCCCTCCTCCGTCCGCAACGTAGCTGCGGAACCACAGGCCCTCTCCTTATCCCACCACGTTGACCCGGAGCCGGGGATCGCTCGGCGGAGAGAGACACAGAGGATGCGGGATTAGGAACACAGGTTACAGCAGGTGGGGGGAGTGCAGGGAGCTGCGAACCCTGAACTCCTCCTCCAGGAATGTGACAGAGCAAATCATTAAGCAGATGTGAAAAAACTATGACTTGCCTGCCTCCTGGAGGTTGAATATCGCCTGCTGTGGTGGATACTGCTTCTTCCTCTCCCCGCCCGGCGATAACGGAGGACCCCCCGGGAAATCGTCTGAGGATCGCTCGCGTTGTCTCCAGCAGAGAGCTCACCAGGCCGGAATTCCAGGCACACACAGCAGTCAGGAAGCGCGTCGAGGAGGAGGGGAAAACAGCCGGGGTGAGCCAGCCCGAATGTCCAGGAATGACAGCGGGGGAACGAGGCTCAGGGAACGAGGCTGTGAAAACTCCACGCTGACAAGACGAAGAGGTGACAGCTGCGTGGGGGGAACGGTCCTGGCGGCAGCCCAGAACTGGATCCGGACGAGGCTCGTGCAGAGGTGACTCGGCGATGTGATGACGGCTATTCCCAGGGGACGAAGCAAGGGGGGAACCCAGGAATCGCCGCTCCTGATCGGAGATCGAGGCGAGGAAGGCGTCGAGCACGGGAAAGCTTCGTAACCCTGGAGTCCTCTCCACCAATCTCACTGCCGCCGCCACATGCCTGAAGATGGTGACAGGACACACAGTGGAGCTCGCGACAGCCACTCGGCCCCAGACATAACTGCTGTCAGCTGCGGCTCCTTGAAGGGAATCCCAAGTGACGTGGCGCAGGTCGGGGGAAGCCCTCTGGTTGGCGCGAACTCCCGGACTGGAATGGCAGCAGGAACGGGATCCCGAAGCGGGGGCAACGTCATCCACTTCGGCTTCCTGCCGGGATTTCCATCCAACCCGCGGAGCTTCTCTCGCTGTGTACCTGTGGCGTCTATCCTGGCACTGTCCTTGAGATGGAACACAGAATGAGGGTAACAGTCCAGGAGTTCCTCAGCACGGCCCCGGATGCCAGCGTCTCGCGTTGGAGGCGTCATGCAGGGTGAAGAGCGTCCCGTCGACAGCCCCCGAGATGGACCTCAGCTCGTCGCCCTGGCGCCGGGAGTGACTCCTGGGAAACGGCATGCTAGCAGCGCTGACACCCGGACAGAAAGGTACAATTCCACAGCGACTCACGACCGCCGGTAACTCGTCTGGCTGCGACATACTGTCACGCACGGCTCTAGGGAGCCACGCAATAAGAGCCAAGGGCGAGCCAGTGAGTCGTGATGTTTTATTAAAGGTGAGGGATGAGGGATGAGGAGAGCACAGATACTCATACAGAAGTACACTCACAGGTTGCACGGCGCAGGAGCAGGGAGCTCGTACCAGACATAGGGGTAACAAGGCGTACATACTCACAGCGGGTTACAATCACAGGAATGCTGTAAGGGGAGTAGAGGCTGACACCAGACGAAGGGGCTTCAGCCTAGCAGTGCTTATGTCGCAGCCCCGAGTCATTGAGGCTGCTCCTATTTATTCTCATTGGCAGCGCCCCAGCTGATGAGGACTAACTGGCCCCAGCCGTCCGTAATGCTGCCAGCTGGGAGCCTGCTGAGACGCTGCTCAATGAGAAGCAGGGATGAAGGAAAACATGGGCTGAGCGCTGAGACGGCATCTCAACCCATGGTGACAGAGCTTGGCGTAGGGACTCCAGTCTAACTAAGGTAGACAAGATTGCAGCGAAGACTAAGTCTAGCTGGCGATCTTAAATAGGGGGCAGAACTAAAACTACAAACAGGTGTGGAGTAGACGTAATCACTAAATACAAACAGCCGTGACAGATCGTGAGCAGGTTTGACAGCAGGAAGTCCTGCCACGGCGCTGTCAAAATAAAAGCACAATAATAACAACGAAAACATGACTAGATACATACATAGGAAAAAGGATAATAAACCAGAGACCCGAGCACGGTACGGCACCACACTCGGGATCATGACATGCTATGCTATTTTTTTTTTTATCAGAATAATTTTCTGTCACAATAAAGGGTGGGACTGTCTTGTAGATATGAGCAGCGTTCCTTGTTCTCATCATCCAAAGTGAAATCCGTAAATCAGAAAATCCTGCAGATAGGAGGTTTTGCATTTCAGTCATGCACGGTGGTGCAGTGGTTTAGCACTGTGGCAGCACAGTTTTACCCTCGGCCGGGGGATCGCGGGGATCATGAGATCGTGGGTTCGATCCCAGCCCCCGACCAACAGTGAGCTGTGTGGAGTTTGCATGTTCTCCCCGTGTTGCGCGGGTTTACTCCGGGATTTCTCCGGTTTCCTCCCGCACACCAAAAAAACATGTAGGTTTAGGGCGCTCGCGCACACAGTGACCAGCAGCCGGTGGCTTGTCACCAGACTGCAAACCAAGTCTACCTACGGGTACAGATAAGTAACAAAAAAAAAATAAAAAAATCAATATGCCGAATTATCTTTTTCTAGTCAAATCTGTCATTTTTCACTGTGGTTCACTGTGCTGACTGGTCGTGATGCCGTGTATTATCCAATCAGCATGGTTGTGATGCCGTGTGTTATCCAATCAGCACGGTCGTGATGCCGCATATTATCCAATCAGCATGGTTGTGATGCCGCGTATTATCCAATCAGCATGGTTGTAATGCCGCGTATTATCTAATCAGCATGGTTGTGATGCCGCGCATTATCCAATCAGCATGGCTTTGATGCTGCATATTATCCAATCAGCACAGAGTCAATCCGAAACCCTGCCCACACTTCAGGGCATAAAGAGACAGTGCGGTGACAGAGCGGTGGCTAAAGTTTTATTGATAAAAATTACATATATTCACTGAGCAACTCCCTACTTAGGGATGCACACCCTCGTAATCTCAGTAAAGCACTTATAAAATTTAAGGCCAGTCTGACAAACGGTTTGGGAGACATCTGAAGAACACACACACAGACACAAACACACAGACAGAGATTTGCTGCATTTATAGGTAGATGAGCCAAAATACGTAGAAATGGCGAGGGGAAAGCATGTCAGTTAAGGTGCCTTCACACCAAACGCAAAGGGCTGCGCAAATCCATACAAAGTCAATGGAAAGAGGCAAGCACACACAAACTTGTGCATTCGCGCGTTCACATCCGAGGAAATATTGCTAGCTTTGAGATTCTGCCATCACCGGAGTAAAAGTATCAACATTAGTGAGTAAACTAGTTTGAAAATGAGACTGACACTCACTTGGAGACAGAAGGACTGGGAGCTCTTCAGCTGAATCGGGATGTTGGAGTTATTTACCCACGGATTCCTGCCACGGACATGCTAACAAGAGTAGCAAGCTAGCAACAGAAACACCTATCATCTTGTAAAGTTTTGGAGACAGGAACAACTTTTTCAGGTGAGCCCCCGTCAGATAATGTAAACCTAAAGCATGACGTTATTTTGGGGATTTCCACGGTAGGTTGAACACTGCTGCAGAAGTTGTAAAGGCAACTTAGCCTGTCTGCATCTCACTCAGACAGTGAATTCATGTGTATTTGTGTGTTTACATTGAGTTATAATGTAATTGTGCTGCGCGAAAAATTCGCCTGTTCGCGTTTGGTGTGAAGGCACCTTTAGACTCTTCATCTAATGTGGTGTCGACATGCAAAATATCAGAAAGGAGAGGCTCCGTTTCAAAGTAACTACAATATTTATTATAGTTACTCCAACACACACACCATGGACAGCATGATGTAATACATTCACTTTTTAATTTTACTTTTTAAAAAGTTCTAGAAGTTTACAGTTATAGAAGAATGAGAATTTCTCTAATTGCTGCCATTTAACAATAATGAGGCAAGGATGGATGGCATGTTGTTCTCAGTGGCTACCATCTTGTTTGCAGCTGCTAGCATATTCACACTCTCCGCATTTGGCTCATTTGCTGGTTCATTCTCAGTTTCTCTTTTTCACCATTTTTCTTCTCTGACTTCCTCACTTCACACTTCTCCAACCATGGATGAAGTGAGCACTAACAGCTCTGATATGAAAAACGCTGATTTGGGTGCACAGTAATGGGCCGAGAGTTTAAATGTGGAAGGAGCACAACCAAGCCACAAGGTCAGATGACACTTCGTCAGACTTTCAACTATGTTGAGGAATAAAGATCAACCACGGTCATGTCTTTAAGTCCATATAAATCAAAGACACAATGTACCCTGAACTGAGTCAAGAATGAGCCGAATAATAAGTTGGTAAGTTATTTTTCAAATTTAAATTGTTAGGAACCTATTGTATGAACCCTTTTTTATTAATTTCATTTCATTTTTAACAACTTACGGTATTTGAAATTAACAAAATTAATATGAGACACTTTGTTCTTGTATAAAATGATCAAAAACACATGTTCTTTATATAAAGCATAATGTTCTGTCGATCCTGAATCATTTCACATTAATAAACTACAAACTAAAACCGACTCAGTGTCAGTGACATTTACTCAACTCCTTTTACTTAAATAATTTTGTTACCTTATTGCAGGATGCATGTTAGTCCTACATTATAAATTAAAAAATACTTTTACTCAGATACATTTGGTCATATTGTTTGAGTTACTTCTGATTTTGCTGATTTGAACTAATTAAGCACGAACTGTATTTTCCTATCATCAGTTAAAACTGTTACTTTATATAACTAGAAAAGCACTCGGAGAGCGCAGACAAGTGCCACAGTTCCCCCCATACAGTGTTTGTGTGTACGTTTTCAGATTCCTTGACCATGAAAACATATGACTAGCAATTGGATTCACAATGATAGGATTAGTGGTTCAGTAGTAAAAGCATTACCTCCTTGGCGGAGGTAATAAACTCAAGTGTTGCTGTTGTGTCCATCTCCTCCATCTGCAAACTCCCAGGCTGCGGGCGTTGCAATTCATCGCACAACCGCGTACAACCCACAGGCCAATGGGTTATGCGAGCGTTTTCATAGATCACTGAAAGCAGCACTCAGGGCTTCACTGACGGATGCAAATTGGGTAGACAGGTTGCCGTGGGTTTTATATTGGGGTTGCGCTCTGTGGCAAAAGAGGATTTGGAAGCTTCCCCGGCAGACAGCTTGTTTTTGCGCAGCCACTATGGCTGCCCGGGGAATTTCTGCCAAATAATCCGGCGCCGGACAGCTGCCCGTCTCAGCTTTTGCAGCATAGCGCAAACACAGGCACGCTGCCGGGCCCAGCCCACCACTGTTTTCCGCGTGCTTTTGTGCCTAAAACTTTGAAGAACGCGGAGTTCGTGTTCGTCAGACACGACGACCAGCGCCCTCCATTGCGCCTGCACACATGTTGAAAATGGCCGTATCTCACAATGTTGAAGAATCCTTTAAAAAATTCCTGTATCCAGACGGTGATCCAGATCATCCCCAAAATTTAATCAGTTCTTCCTTGTACCATTTCCAACAACACCTGAAAGTTTCATCGAAATCCGTTCAAAACTTTTTGAGTTATCTTGCTAACCATCAGACAGACAAACAGACAAGCGCTGGCAAAAACATAACCTCCTGCGGCCTGCGGCCTGGCGGAGGTAATCAAGTGTATATTAGAATAACAAGCTTATCTTCTTCTCTCAGCTGCCCCCTTTAGGATCATCGATGGATCAACTGCCTCCATCTCCCTGGAATTTCCCCATTGTGGGACTAATAAAGGCTTATCTTATCTCACCCTATCCTTTGCATTTTCCCCTGTCACACCAATCCTCTCCATGTCCCCCTTCACTACATCCATGAATCTTCTTTGTGGTCTTTCTCTTTTCCTCCTGCCTGGCAGCTCCATCTTCAACATCCTTTGTTTAATATATTCACTATCCCTCCTCTGCACATGACCAAACCATCTCAACCTTGCCTCTCTTACTTTGTCTCCAAACCGCTTAACTTGAGTTGTCCCTCTGATATACTCATTTCTAATCCTGTCCCTCCTAGTCACTCCCAATGAGAATCATAGCATCTTCTCTGCCACCTCCCGCTCTGCTTCCTCTCTTTTTCATCAGTGCCGCTGTCTCCAAACCATACATCATAGCAGGTCTCACTACCGTCTTGTATATCCTGCCTTTCATTCTAGCTGCTATCCTCATGTCGCAAATCACCTGACACTCGTGTCCACCCACTCAACCCTGCCGGCACTCTTCTTCACCTCTCATGCATTTTCCATTGCACTGGATGGTTGACCCCAGGTATTTAAACTCATCTGCTTTCACTACCCCTACTCCTTGCATCTTTACTGTTACACCTGCCTTCCTCTCATTCACACACATGTATTCTCTCTTGCTTCTACTGACTTTCATTCCTCTTCTCTCCAGAGCATAACTTCACCTTTACAGGTCCTCTTCCACCTGTTCTCTACTCTCACTACAGATGACAATGTTGTCTGCAAACATCATGGTCCACGGAGACTCCTTCCTGACCTTGTCTATCAGCCTATCATCATGGCAAACAAGAAGGGGCTCAGAGCCAATCCCTGATGTAATCCCACCCCCACCTTGAATCCCTCTGTCACTCCTACATCACACCTCACCACTGTCTTGCTGTCCTCATATATGTCTTGCACCACCCTCACATACTTCTCTGCCATTCCTGACTTCTGTATTCAGTACCACACTTCCCCTCTTGGCATCCTATTATGTTTTCTCTAGAGCCACATGACCAGCTTATGTTGTTCATATCTTATTTTTCTCAAACTTGCACATATAAGAGAAAAAAAATGCAGTAATTAGTGAGACTACAACATCAAATTTACAACAAAGCTGTTGTAAATTAATCAATGTAAAGTTGCAAATGTACAAGAAATATATTGCTAATTTATGTGGGAAAAATGTGATTATTCCTAAAAATGGCAAATTTTATATGAAAAAAAGTATTTTCTGAATTTAAGAGTCATAAACTCATGAGAAAAGCCCCAAATTTATAGTAAAAAAAAAAGTAGAGAATTTACACAAAAATTCACAAAAAATGTTGCAACTGCCTCCACGACCCAGACCTCTGGAAAAGCGGTAGAAAATGGATGGATGGATGGATATTGCAAACTTTGAGAGATAAGGAAAAGAGCTCACTACTTTAGTTGTCAGGGTCTGGGCATGGTTTGGGGACCTAAGTTTATTTTTGTAATGCTCTGTGCTTAGTATCATTACTATCCTGGTGTGTTCTACATTATTTATTCCTGCCGTATGTTTAGTTCTGATTTTCATTATGTGATTATTATCCCTGCCTCAGTGTTGTTTGTATGGTCATTTTTTGTTCTTGTTGCAATGTCTGTTGTTGTCATCATGTCTCTGTCATAGCTATCGTCTGAGTTATACTTTTATACTTTATTCGGTTTATAATCCATGATAAAAGAAAATATAACAATAAGAAGCCAAGAAGGGTGTAAGCTAAAGCTTACATAACGTCTACCCCTAATATTGTACAGCAAAATTTCATTCATTCATTCGTCTTTCCAACCGCTGAATGCCTTATGGGTCACGGTGGGGCTGGAGCCCACCCCAGTATCCCCGGGCAGAAGGCGGGCACACCCTGAACAGATCGCCAGTCCATCACAGACAACAAAAATTTAAACTTGCAAAATAAATCAAATCCATCTTAAATGAAAACAGAAACAAATTCCATCAAAGAAGTACCAGTCTTACAGAATCAACATAAATATGATGTCAAATTAATTAACCACTTAAGAGCACCATTTCTCCACTCAACATGACAATAGTGAGAAATTATATTTTCTTTATACATTTTTTAAACGTTTCAAATGTACTACACATTTTAATTTTGGGGGGACAACAGTTCCATAAAATACTGCCAACAATAGAAACACAGTGCTGTTTAGTGTTTGTCCTTAACTTGGGTTTAACCAAAATACAATTTCCTCTCAAATTATATGTACTTTTTCTAATTTTGAACAGCTTTTGAATATTTAATGGTAGTTGTTTATTGACTGCTTTAAATGTAATTTGAATTGTACTATATTCTACTAAATCTTTAAAATTTTAGTACATTTAACTGAGTAAATAGTGGATTAGTTGGCTCACGGTATGGTTTTATTGTAATTATCCCAATAGCTTTTTTGTTGTAAAAAGATTGGGTGTATATTTGTCTTATATTTCCCCACACCACTGAACAGTAGGACATATAGGGAACAGTAAGTGAATTATATAAAATGCATAGTGATTTTTGACATAAGAGATCTTTTACTTTATACAATATTACAATTGATTTGGCCATTTTGGTTCTGACATAATTTATATGAGATTTCCAATTTAGTTTGTTATCAACAATTACACCTAAGAATTTTGTTTCAACAACTGTATCTATTACAACTTCATTTATTTTAATTTGTCTATGATTATTTGTAGTCTGATGCCCAAATATTACACATCTAGTTTTTGCAAGGTGAAGAGATAATTTATTTAGGTCAAACCATTTTTTTTAATAATAATTAATTTAATAATAATTCCCTATTCACTGTATCCAGAAGCTGCCCAAAATTATTATAGAGTTATGTCTCCTCTGGTCCTGCATTCATATCTTGTGCATACCCTCTACTTTTGTTTACCTTCTGTCTCAGCTCCTCATGTCTCCTGTACGTGTAGCCACTCTCCTGCTGTCTCCGTTTGCCCTTGATTGTTCCCACCTGCCCTGAGTGTTCTGTCTCAGTCCGTGGTGGCGTCATTAATGTTATGTATGAGTTCTCCGTGGTTTCCCGTTGTAATTTCCGTGTGTCCCAAGTTTATCCCCAGTCAGTTTATGTTTTGTTTTCAGCCCTCATGCTACCTTTATTTTGTGCCTTTATTGCCTTTATATGCTGCCTTTATTTTGTGTTTTGGACAATAATCATCATTGCACCTTATTCCTGTCTCCACTCTGAGTCCTCCTTCTACCGCCATCTGCCTGGAAGGCAGATACATGACATTAGTAACTTTTTTAGTACACATTTTCGTACTCTTATTCAAGTAATTTTGTTGGTGAACATTATTATTTGAGTAAGTAACACCAGCTTGGTGCCCAGTTTTTCAAAAGCCTATAGACTCTCATATAGTCCCTGCACTTCGGAAAAAATTTACCATCATTCCACTTCCAAAGAAATCCTGTCCTACTGACAACAATGACTACAGACCTGTAGCTTTAACTTCCATTGTTATGAAATGTTTTGAAAAATACATGGTGTCTTTATTGAAATCGGAGATAAACCCTCAATTGGATCCACTCCAGTTTGCCTACAGGCAGGGGAGGAGTACAGATGATGCAATAAATAGCATTGCTCATCTGACTCTTAAGCATCTGGAAAATCCAAAAGCATATGCTCGGATTTTATTTATTGATTTCAGTTCAGCTTTTAATACTTTGCAGCCTCATTTGTTTTTACATAAAATGATTCAAATGAAGGCTAATCCATTTATTACACTGGTCAACACCAAGTTTATTGTCTAAGTTTGTTTTTTAGCTGATTTAGGACAATTTTGATGTGCTGAATCCAAAAATCACATTGGTTTTGCTCAGTCAGGTCAATTTTTTTCAATTATGGCCACATGTTGTTTCATATGTTTTTTTTTACATGTACGGGTATTTTCACTTTATTTGATGCAAAATTCTTTTTTATGTCTTGAAATTCTCTGAATTTGATTTTTGATTTTTTTTTTTTTTTTTGATTTTGTACACTTTATTGATCCCCAGAGGGGAAACTGAGGGCATCCACCTGGATGGATGAAGCAGCCACAGTATGGCGCTATCCCTTTACCATTCACACACACATTCACACCTAGGGCCACTTTAGAGTCTCCAATTAACCTAACCTGCATGTTTTTGGCCTGTGGGAGGAAACCGGAGAACTCCCGGAGTAAACCCACGCAGACACGGGGAGAACATGCAAACTCCACACAGATCACTGTTGGTCAGGGGCTGGGATCGAACCAGGGATCCCATGGCCAAGGGTGAGTTGCTGTGCTGCTGCAGTGCTAACCACTGCTCCACCGCACCGCCAATTTTGAACAATGATGACGAAACATTCAATTTACATGTACTTACCTTTATATAAAGGTAAGTACATGCACAGTACTAAGTAAGTACAGGTTTTTACTTGACACCTGACCAAGAGAAACGGATGTCATTTTCGGATTCAGCGGTGCAAAATTGTCTTAAATCAGTTGAAAAAACACAGACAACTTACAAAAAAATTATTTTTGTAACTCTGTGTTATTAAATGGTATTATTCTTTTTTAACAGATAGAACTCAAAATGTCAGCATCAATAATACACTTTCTGACTCCAAACCCATCAGCACAGGTGCACCTCAGGGCTGTGTGAGCTCTCCAGTCCTCTTTACCCTCTACACTAATGACTGTACTAGTTATTATCTAGGTAACTTGTTTTTAAAATTTTCTGACGACACTGCCATCCTTAGCCTGTTACACCAAGACACTGACACCTCCTTGTACTTCACTGAGGTCATTGGCTTTGTAAAGTGGTGTGATGAACATTTCTTGGTCATCAACACACAAAAAACTGAGGAGATGGTGGTGGACCCTCGGTCAGTGGGAGACCACATTCCACTGTCTATTAAGAGTGTGGAAATTCAGCAGGTCACCTCCTACAGGTATCTGGGAATCCACCTGGATAATCTTTTTACCTGGAATGACCATGTTGATTTTGTCTACTCTCGTCTACAGCAAAGGCTTTATTTTCTCTGTCGGCTGAGGGTGTTTGGAGTCAGTGACAAAATAATGTTTTTATTTTACCAGGCGGTGTTGGAGAGCATCATAAGGTACGGGATGTCTGTGTGGGTCAGCAATATTTCTGCACAGGCCAAATCTAAATTGCAGCGTCTGGTCCAGGCTGCCATGAAGGTGATGGGGAGAACTGAAAAGCTCTCCCTTAAGGCCATTTGTGAACAGTGTGTGTGCAGGCAGGCACAGAGAGTTTTGCAGGATCCCTCACACATTCTCTATTCTGAGTTTGAGCTCTTGCCTTCTGGTAGAAGATACAGAGCACCAAAATGCAGGTTAAACCGTTTTAAAAAGTCATCTGTACCTGCTTCTATTAGGCTCCTAAATTGCTCCTAGGATTGTACAACAGCATGGTGATCTGAACTTGTATTACATGGTCTGTTTGTCGATGCTTTAGACTGTTTTTTTATTATTTAATGATATGTGTAATGGGGGTAGTGTGCAATATATGTGAGCAGATGTCATGTTGTGATGGGATACCTTGTGATTCCATGGGAAGCAGGTTTGTGTCAGCACTGTGAGTCCACAGCAAATTTCCCCAAGGGACAATAAAGTGCTTTCTATTCTATTCTATTCTAAATAATACCCTAAGGTAACGATTTTTACTTGAGTCAATTTCCTCACCTCTGCTGAAAAGCCAAAGCTCCTCAGTGACCTCCTCTGTTCTCCATTACTCTGACACTACACACACGACAAATGTTGTTGCACCCAAGAGACAGGCGTCTGCATTAAAGCCGACACCTTTCCCTCCTGATGCCACAGTGCAGCTGAGGGCAACTAGAGCAAAGAGCATAACAGCCCGTGTCAGACTGCTCAGTTTCTGTAAATGCTCTCCTGAAATGTCACGCGTCTCCATCATGAGGTCACCGTTTCTCCTTTCAACTCTCCCTGCCCGTAACTCCTTCCTTCACTGTCACTGTCAGCTTGCTTTTTCCACTTCACCTCTTTCAACACAGATGATACCTTATGTTTCCTCCCTGTACTCCCTTCTCTTTCTCCTTTGCCATCTCTTTTTCTCTGTATCAGAGTCACTGAAGTGAAAATTCACATTAGTGTGAGCATTCCTGGCAAACAGGGGCTACCAATGACTGGCTATATAGGTCAGAGTAAGCACAGCAATAAGTGTGTGCCTAAACATGTATGCAGCAGGGAACAGGGCGGCACTGCTGCAGTAAAAGTGTGACTCCTCACTGATCCGTTGTGAGTGTGAGCAGGTATGTGTGTGAGAGAGAAAGAGGAAGACCTAAGTGTGAGAACATTTCTCATCTCACAGCCAACTCACACATACTGAGAAGCACAAACCCAATAAGACAGTTATACAGTTACAACAGACTGCATGGCTGGCTGGAGAAACCTCCTGAGGGGGCTTCAGTGCAGAATTCTGCTGAAATGTCCCTACTGACCTCTGAATGAAATTAAAGAAATGAATTGTTTCAGTTTTTCAGAAAACTACTTTACTAAGTAGCTTTAGTGTAGGACACTTTTTATTCATACTTATACATAAAAATGGGATGCTGGGTAAAACTGAAATAAAAGCAGAATGCAACGATTAACAAACCCTATAACCCACTATTTTAATTGCAAAAGAACCCAGAAAATATTCAGATGGTTAAAGTGAAACATTTTACTACATCATGGGCGGCTGTGGCACAGGTGTAGTGTGGCTGACTACTCATCAGAGGGTCAGGGTTCGATTCCCACTCTGTCTGCAGTCTGTATGTCCAAGTGTCCTTGAGCAAGACACTGAACCCCCAGTTGCTCCTGGTGAGTCAGGCCAGCGCCTGTGTACGGCAGCTCCACCGCTATCAGTGTGTGAATGTGTGTGTGAATGGGTGGATAGCAGGATCTGTAAAATGCTTTGGTCATCTAGAGATGAGAAGAAAGCACGATATAAGTGAACGCCATTTACCATGAAACAGCTCATCCTGAATGTGATGGCAGCATCAAGTTCTCAGAAAAGCTGGAACAGGGGCAACAAAAGCTGGGAAAAGTAACTGGTACTAAAAACAAACAGCTGGAAGAACACATTCCAGTGAATTAAGTTTATGGGCAACAGACCAGTAACATGACTGGGAATAATAATAAAAAAAACCCAACACCTTCAATAGGCAGAGTCTTGCAGAAGTAGAATGAGGAGAGGTTCAGGAGTTTGCAAAATACTGAATCTACAAATTTTGGAGCAATTTGAATAGTCTATATTTAAGAGAAAAACGATAACAAAATTGCAAGAGTAAATATGAAAAACAAGAAAAACTATTTTTTTCTAAATTGCAAGGCTTTAAATATATGAGGAAAAAAAGTAAAATGTATAAATTAAATGTTGCAAATTTAAGTGAGAAAGTAATATATTTACATAAAAAGAAACAAAACATAAATTCACAAGATTTTGATTTTTCATTTATGAATGATTAAGGAATGATTTACTTTACCCCTTCATAAAACTATTAGTACACAAAGAAAATGGAAATACTCCCAAAAATGGGACGCCAAAACCTTAAAAAAAACTTCCTTCGCTTTTTTTTATCCAGTGAACACATAAGCTCTAAGAGCACAGTATATATATTTTCCTAAACCCTGTTTTAATAGATTACAAAACCAATGTTGACATTTCTTAAAAGTACAGTAATTGGTCATGCTTTTCATAATTGCTAAGTTGGTAGCTTGTTTTCACTTAAGTATTACGTACAAGACTGACGGGTAGGACTTGAAAAGCTTTTACTTCTTCCTACTCTTTTTCAGACACCCAGTAAAAAGTTTTTTTAAATCACCTTACATTGTTGTTATTTTTTGATTTTGTATACTTTGTTGAACCCCAGAGGGCATCCACCTGGATGGATGAAGCATCCACGGTACGGCGCTATCCCTTTACCATTCACACACACATTCACACCTAGGGCCACTTCAGAGTCTCCAATTAACCTAACCTGCATGTTTTTGGCCTGTGGGAGGAAACCGGAGAACTCCCGGAGTAAACCCACGCAGACATGGGGAGAACATGCAAACTCCCCACAGATCACTGTTGGTCAGGGGCTGGGACTGAACCAGGGATCCCATGGTCAAGGGTGAGTTGCTGTGCTGCCACAGTGCTAACCACTGCACCACCGCACTGCCCATTTTATTTTATATATTTTTTTAAATATTTGTTAAATATTCTGTTTTGTTTCCTTTTTTATAACTTTGACTTTTTTGTCCAAAATAAATAAATAAATAAAACTAATAGCTTTTTAAAATAAACTGTCACTGAATATTAATGTCGTTACGAGATAAAAAGAAATGCATTAGCTATGCAGTAAGCCGTTGCTGTACAAATTTTTAAGAACTTGTAACTCTGTAAATTATATTTTCAGACAGTGCTGTAAGTAACACATAGCAGTGAAATCCACCAATCATGTTTGTCTTCTGCATTCTGCCGTCCATGACTGTGTAACTACAAAAATAAAGAAATGCTTCCAAATCAAAAGGATGGAGGTAAACCAGAAACTAAAACCACAGCATACCTATGTGATATCAGGTAACTGTTCAGCCACTGATGGCTGATGACCAATAATTAAAAAAACAACAACAAAAACTTGGGGTTGGGATAAATACCACTAGAAAAACCATCTCTCGTTTGGTGATACATCAGCTATCTCTATATTACAGACATGGACAAAATTGTTGGTACCCCTCTGTTAATGAAAGAAAAACCCACAATGGTCACAGAAATAACTTGAATCTGACAAAAGTGGGAATAAATAAAAATTCTATGAAAATTAACCAATGAAAATCAGACAATGCTTTTGAAATGTGGTTCAACAGAATTATTTTAAAAAACAAACTCATGAAACAGGCCTGGACAAAAATGATGGTACCCCTAGAAAAGATTGGAAATAATGTGACCATAGGGACATGTTCAACCAAGATGTGTCCTCTAATTAACATCACAGGTGTCTACAAACTTGTAATCAGTCAGTCGGCCTATTTAAAGGGTGACAAGTAGTCACTGTGCTGTTTGGTGACATGGTGTTTACCACACTAAACATGGACCAGAGGAAGCAAAGGAGAGAGTTGTCTCAGGAGATTAGAAAGAAAATTATAGACAAGCATGTTAAAGGTAAAGGCTGTAAGACCATCTCCAAGCAGCTTGATGTTCCTGTGACTACAGTTGCACAGATTATTCAGAAATTTAAGATCCACGGGACTGTAGCCAACCTCCCTGGACGTGGCCGCAGGAGGAGATGGATAATACGAATGGTAACAAAAGAGCCCAGAACAACCTCTAAACACATTCATGGTGAACTCCAAAGTCAAGGTACATCAGTGTCAGATCGCACCATCCGTCGTCGTTTGAGCCAAAGTGGACTTCATGGGAGACGACCAAGGAGGACACCACTGTTGAAAACAAATCATAAAAAAGCCAGACTGGAATTTTCCAAACTGCATGTTGACAAGCCACAAAGCTTCTGGGAGAATGTCTTATGGACAGATGAGACAAAACTGCAACTTTTTGGCAAGGCACATCAGCTCTATGTTCACAGACACAAAAATGAAGCATACCAAGAAAAGAACACTGTCCCTACTGTGAAACATGGAGGAGGTTCTGTTATGTTCTGGGGCTGCTTTGCTGCATCTGGCACAGGGTGTCTTGAATCTGTGCAGGGTACAATGAAATCTCAAGACTATCAAGGTATTCTAGAGAGAAATGTGCTGCCCAGTGTCAGACAGCTTGGTCTCAGTCGCAGGTCATGGGTCTTGCAACAGGATAATGACCCAAAACACACAGCTAAAAACACCCAAGAATGGCTAAGAGCCAAACATTGAACTATTCTGAAGTGGCCTTCTAAGAGCCCTGATCTAAATCCTATTGAACATCTGTGGAAGGAGCGGAAACATGCCGTATGGAGAAGGCACCCTTCAAACCTGAGACAACTGGAGCAGTTTGCTCATGAGGAGTGGGCCAAAATACCTGCTGAGAGGTGCAGAAGTCTCATTGACAGTTACAGAAATCGTTTGATTGCAGTGATTGCCTCAAAAGGTTGTGCAACAAAATATTAAGTTAAGGGAACCATCATTTTTGTCCAGGCCTGTTTCATGAGTTTGTTTTTTAAAATAATTCTGTTGAACCACAATTCAAAAGCATTGTCTGATTTTCATTGGTTAATTTTCATAGAATTTTTATTTATTCCCACTTTTGTCAGATTCAAGTTATTTCTGTGACCATTGTGGGGTCTTCTTTCATTAACAGAGGGGTACCAACAATTTTGTCCACGTCTGTAAATAAGGCAGAACAGGTGTGACTAAACTGTGGCGATTCCTGACTGCTGAAACTGACCTGCAGTAATTCTAAAAATGAAACTGACAAAAACCACACACGCTAATATGATGAGCCACACAGGCTGTTTTTCACAGCTATTTCAGGTTCACCAAAAGTCACTGCCTGAACAAAGTTAAAAAAGTTTAGTCAAATAAATGAAAGAACATCTATGTAATCTACTGAGAAAACTCAGCCAGTAAATTCATCAGCCGCTGAGTTGTCTGTCACAACCAGCTGAAGTAGTGTCTCATCACAATTTTCTCTATAAATGTCATCACTGCTGACCTTAAACTTGTGCCCATTTTTAAGGTCAGCTCAGACTTGCAGTGTTCTGGGTGCATAGGTGTGCATGTGTTTTGCATACTTGCATTTCTTATGACAAAATCCATACATGTAACTGCTTAGCTGTGCATATATATTTAGCCCATTAACACAACTTATGATGATGCCATCCACGTGAGCACATGATAGTCATGGGTGAGTGTACGTGTGGTATAATACATGCAGTGGCTCCCAGTGCTATGGAAACAGCAGCTGCTCTGCTCCCCCCCCCCCCACTGTGTCATCCCTGGTTGGCGCATTAGCGTCAGACTGACTCTGAGCGATCACAGCATGTTCACCCCGGGTCTGTGGGTGGAATTAACCTCGCAGTCTATCAGAGAGAGTTTTTAGAAACGATCGATAACACGGCTCAGCATTAAATACAGGCAAGTATGTAAAAATGGAGAGTGCGGCAAATTAAAGAAGTATAAACACAGTACAACTTCTACCAAGTTACTGTAATGGTTGACAGTAAGACTGCATGGACCACATACACTTTAATGAGCTGAGGATGTTAACGTCCCTCTTTTTTTGAGTGGTTTTCTTGTATTTCCATTGATTGCATGCTCTAGATGCCAATAGTAAATAAAAGAAGAAATCCAGTTACACATGATGAAATAATGACTAATCTTCATGTTTCGGCTGCTCCCTTTAACGGGTCGCCACAGCAGATCATCTGCCTCCATCTCACCCTTTCCCCTGCATCCTCCTCTTTCACACCAGCCCTCTCCATGTCCCCCTTCACTGCATCCATGAGTCTTCTCTGTGGTCTTCCTCGCTTCCTCCTGCCTGGCAGCTCCATCTTCAACATCCTTTGTCCAATATATCCACCATCCCTGCTCTGCACATGTCCAAGCCATCTCAGCCTTGACTCGCTCACTTTCAAATCTTACAAATTGATAAGCCTAAAGTTTCCAACTTACAAGACCAGACCGTCCGTGAAAGAGTAGCTCATTCAGGCATGAAGTTGCTCAGATCCCCTGACTGTTGACCTTGAGCACAGCCAAGATGCCGACCCACTTGAGGATCATTGCGCATGAGTTTGGCAAAGACTGGGGCAACCGCAAGGGGAAGTAATAATTTTAGTGAAAAAAATCATAAATGCCCAGATCTCCTGACCTTTGACAATGACTTTGACCTTGAGCTCAACCTGGATGCAGACCAACCTGGGGATCCTTGTTGAGTGAGTTTGATGAGCATCGAGGCAATTTCCAAGGAGGAGTAGCGATTTTTCTGAACGCCCATAAGTACATAAATCTGATCTTTCACTGGGACCTTGACCTTGAGCGCAAATTGGATGCAGACCCACCTGAGGATCACTGTGATTGCTATTGGTGAGCATCGGGGCAATTTCCTAGGGGAGCAGCAACTTCTGTGAAATATGTCGGGATGGAAGAACGGAAGGGCAGACAGATGGACAACGGACACCATGTCACTGCATTAGCTCCTTTTGGCTTTGCTGGAATGGAATGTACAGGAAAAATATTGCAAATTTACAAGAAAAAAATTCACAAAGTTACAAGAAAAATTTTGCACATTTATGCTAAAAGTTGTAAGCTTGTGAGAAAAAGGTCCCTAATTGATCACAAAAAGTTAAACATTTTCAGGAAAGTAATATATTTAGTAGAAATATAAAAATTGATGGGGGACAAAAAATATGTTTTAGAATAAGTTTTACAAGAAAAATATTAAGGTCATAAGAAAAACCATCACAAATTTATGAGTCACAAGTTTAACAGAAAAAAGCGTTAGTGAATACATTCTTACTTTTACTCAGACTGACTAATTCATGTCATAAGGCAACACGACTTTTACTTGAGCACAAATTCTGGCTAGTCTGTCCAACTCCGCATGCTAGCCGTCAACAAGCACGTAGGGCATTTAAGTAGCGTGGTAAAATGACTGCAACCATGATCACAAATGACAAGGTCAAATTTTTAAGTCAAGCAAGTTTGTCTTGAATGTAACAAAATACACCAGGAACAGAATGACATTCAGCCAAAGGATAAACGCCTGATTAGGAGGAAACCCACTGGGATGTACGGAGACCCTGATGTGTGCATGTGCTGCCGACGGTCGCACCAGGCGTCTGTCTGACTGCAGCGCTTACATCATCAGAGGTTGCTTGTGTGTGTGTGTGTGTGTGCCCATCAGACCTGAGGCAGTGACCTTAATCTGGAGCACAAGGGTGACACAGGCTCTGACCAGACAGTGACGGGAAGGAATTTGCAAATTATGCATCAACACACACCGTGACTCACAAATAGGCGGACGGACACTTACTTCTGGAGCGATGTAGTCCGGAGTGCCACAGAAGGTGCGCGTTGTTACTGTTTCCAACATGTTCTCCTTGCACATGCCAAAGTCAGCAATCTTAATGTGTCCCTCAGAGTCCAGCATGACGTTGTCCAACTTCAGGTCTCTGTGGAAGCAAACAGACTTAGCTCACTGGTGGTTTCAGGGTCCCATCTCACTGTTTTCTATTCAAAACGCACAAAAATGCTGTGAGTGAAGAGGGCCTACTAAAGGGAAGACCCGCATCTCCTGGTATTTATTAATATGGTAAAAGAGAGTTAATTGAAAAAAAAAAAAACAGGCCACAGTGTTAATTATGAAAACTTTTCACGATTCACCTGTAAATGATTCCTTTACTATGCAGGAAGAGGAGACCAACAGCAATCTCTGCTGCGTAGAACCTGCAACGACATCCATGTAAATTTAAACACAAGTAAACTCAACACTCCCTAGCTAAACATGGGAAGGGTTTAAATATTGACGTTAACATATGAACAACAACCACTATCAGTCAAAAAGCTCAGGATTCAGCAGAGTTGTGTAGAGTGGTCAGAACGTGCACATAAGTAAAAGTAGCATTAAATTATGATTTTTATATTTTAAAACCTTCTTTTTTGGTATGACACTTAAAGTTTGCTGATAAGATCTTACATCAGGATATCCTTCCTGTTTTAATCATCTTATTCATTTTTATGTGCTACCATTTTACTCCACTCTTATCCTTTTGTAAACTCTTTGCTGCTTGTGTTTTAAATATTTTATAATTTTACTCTCTATCCATCCATCTTCTACTGCTTTTCTGGTGGTCCAGGTCACGGAGGCAGCAGTTCAAGGAGAAATGCTAGACTTCCCTCTCCCCAGCCACCTGCTCCAGCTCTTCAGAGACGACACCAAGGCGTTCCCAAGCCAGCTGGAAGACATAGTCTCTCCAGCGTGTCCTGGGTCTGCCCCGGGGTCTCCTCCCAGTGGTACGTGCCTGAAACAGGAGGCATCCTGATAAGATGCCCACACTACCTCAGCTGGCTCCTTTGGTGTGACAAACATATAAAAAAATGGGAAATTAGCAAGGGGGCAGACACTTTTTCACACCGCTGTAAGCAATAATAAATGCACTATTGTAACTGATTTGGGGTCAGTTCGTCATCTGATAATTTATATACTAACAAAGTTAGTGTATTACTGGCACAATTTGCAGCATTAGGTCTCTAACATTTCTTTTTTCCTGGCAAGTAAAACAGCTGTTAAAATGGCAATTTCCCTGATTGAATCAGGATCGGATCAAATTGAAATTGAATCGATTCAAGACCTCAAGAATCAGAATCGAATCGATTCTGGAAATCTGTGATGATTCCTAGCTCTACTTTGCAACTTTTTCATCTGATTTTCAAATAATCTATCTATAAATTCCCAAAATCTCTGTCTGTGTGTGTGTGTTTGTGTGTGTGCTTGTCTGTTTTTTCCACGCATATCTCTTGAACCGTTCGTCAGACTGGCCTTAGATTTTATACATGCTGTGCTGAGGGTACGAGGGTGTGCATCCCCGAATTTCCGCCTCCCCGGATATGCGGAAATTTAGGAGGGGAAATCTTTAATGAACGTCCCTGGGGAGCTATGGGCGTTCATAGCTATGGCATCATAGACGCACAGATGTTGCCATGGTTACTGTTGCCAGGCAGACACATCATCAAAGATCAAAGGCAGGCATCATTGAACGAGTGGTGACTCCAAAGATTAAAGGCAGGTTTCGCCATGGTTACTGTTGCCATGGTAACCATGTCAAAGATCAAAGACGGGCATCACCATGGTTACTGTTGCCATGCTAACAGTACCTTTCGTTACATGCAGAAATGCTTGCTTACACTTGCTTTCTACGGGCATGCACGGGTATGCACTAGTTTTCTAAAAATTTGAAACGTTTTTCATTGCATTGCCATTTTTTTATTTGTAAATTTACAACTTACATCCTCCTTGGTTTGGGAGAATGTTCTCTTATATGTCTGCTGAGTAGAGTAAAATAAAATTAACTAATTAACTAAACTAAATTAACTATTAAGCACCATGGACCCTCTAATATAATCCAACTCAAATAAAGACACTAACAGGATGAACAATGATTTCAGCACTGATTTGAATTAAATAAAATTATAAATTTTTTGACCGGTTTTGACCGGTTTCGACCGGTTTAACCCAGTTTAAACCAGTTTTGAGCGGTTTAAACCAGTTTTGACCAGTTCAAACCAGTTTTGACCGGTTTAAACCGGTTTAAACCAGTTTTGACCAGTAACCAGTTTCAACCGGTTTAAACCAGTTTTGACCAGTTTAAACCAATTTTGACCAGTTTAAGCCAGTTTCGACCGGTTTAAACCGGTTTAAACCAGTTTTGACCAGTTCAAACCAGTTTCGACCGGTTTAAACCATGTCAAAGATCAAAGACGGGCATCACCATGGTAACAGTACCTTTCGTTACATGCAGAAATGCTTGCTTACACTTGCTTTCTACGGGCATGCACGGGTATGCACTAGTTTTCTAAAAATTTGAAACGTTTTTCATTGCATTGCCATTTTTTTATTTGTAAATTTACAACTTACATCCTCCTTGGTTTGGGAAATGTTCTCTTATATGTCTGCTGAGTAAAATAAAATTAACTAATTAACTAAACTAAATTAACTATTAAGCACCATGGACCCTCTAATATAATCCAACTCAAATAAAGACACTAACAGGATGAACAATGATTTCAGCACTGATTTGAATTAAATAAAATTATAAATTTTTTGACCGGTTTTGACCGGTTTTGACCGGTTTCGACCAGTTTAAACCAGTTTAAACCAGTTTTGACCGGTTTAAACCAGTTTCGACCGGTTTAAACCGGTTTCGACCGGTTTAAACCAGTTCAAACCGGTTTTGACCGGTTTAAACCAGTTTCGACCGGTTTAAACCACCAGTTTCGACCGGTTTAAACCAGTTCAAACCAGTTTCGACCGGTTTAAACCGGTTTAAACCAGTTTTGACC
The DNA here is from genome assembly GCA_020510985.1 of Pholidichthys leucotaenia. NCBI lineage: Eukaryota > Metazoa > Chordata > Actinopteri > Cichliformes > Pholidichthyidae > Pholidichthys > Pholidichthys leucotaenia. The sequence goes on along the minus strand of CM035848.1, from coordinate 108,946,429 downwards.
AGTTCAAACCAGTTTCGACCAGTTCAAACCTGTTTAAACCAGTTTTGACCGGTTTAAACCGGTTTAAACCAGTTTCGACCAGTTTAAACCAGTTTCGACCGGTTTAAACCGGTCAAACCGACTGAAAAGTATGTCTATGTACACACTCAATACTTGGTCAGGGCTCCTTTTGGATTAATTACTATATTAATGTGGCGTGGCACGGAGGTGATCAGCCTGTGGCACTGCTGAGGTGTTATGGAGGCCCAGGTTGCTTTGATAGTGACCTTCAGCTCATCTGCATTGTTGGGTCTGGGATTTCTCCAGATTCTGGGACTTTGATTTCCAAATCAAATGCAAAATTTACTTTTATCTGAACAGAGGTCATCTGCTGGTATTTGTCCCCTGTGTTTTATCAAGACCAAAGTCAGCACAGTCATCTACCAGGAAATTTTAGAGCACTTCATGCTTCCACAGTTGATTTCTTCACACCAAGCTGCTTACCTATTGCAGATACAGTCTTCCCAGCCTGGTGCAGGTCTACAATTTTGTTTCTGGTGTCCTTTGACAGCTCTTTGGTTTTGGCCATAGTGGAGTTTGGAGTCTGACTGTTTGAGGTTGTGGACAGGTGTCTTTTATACTGATAACAAGTTCAAACAGGTGCCATTAATACAGGTAATGAGTGAAAGGCAGAGGAGCCTCTCAAAGAAGAAGTTACAGGTCTGTGAGAGCCAGAAATCTTGCTTGTTTGTAGGTGACCAAATACTTATTTTACCAAGGAATTTACCAATTAATTCATTAAAAATCCTTCAATGTGATTTTCTGGATTTTTTTTTCTCATTTTGTCTCTCATAGTTGAGGTATACCTATGATGAAAATTGGAGACCTCTCTCATCTTTTAAGTGGGAGAACTTGCACAGTTGGTGGTTGACTAAATACTTTTTTGCCCCAGTGTATATATATCGCCAGCCGTAGCCCGCCTGACTTCACTCTGACCCCGCCCCGGCCAGGCTACGGCAAGTCCCAAGGTCCAATTCCCTTATGTCACCCCCCCTCCAGAAAGTCACAACAGAAATGGAACACTCAAACATGTAAGATTACTATAAACACATATGAACATAGAACATAACAATGCAGTCCACAAGTCGCTTCTCTAGACAGCAGAACCGTCCTCAACCATTCCGGTCACAAAGTCGTCCAAGTATCTGGGTCTCCAATGCTCCCTAGCTGGGCGTCCCTTGTGAGGGCACACTGCCTCCGACACCGTTGGTTCTGGCTGTGGGTTGGCGTCCGCCCGGACCCTTCAGTCCCAATTACCATTGAAACAGTCCACAGCGGGGTCACTCGCCACCTCCGATGAGGACCTCCTCGGCCTACTCGCATGCCATCAGGACCCATCATCCAGTTCAAAAGTATCTGGTCCTCTCCGTCTCACGATCGTTCACGGCCCAAGCCACAGCAGTTGGAGCTTGTGGGCGCGGACGGGGTGCTTGACCCAGACCCGATCCGCCACCCCAAGGCCATGATCGCTCGCCTAATGTTTCCTGTTGAACTGTTCCTTCATTTTCCGTTGGCGCCCAGTGACCCGGCGCCTCAGTGTCCTCGAGTCTTCACCCCACTCCGTCCGTGTCGGCCCCAGTCATCTCACCAGTAGCGGCAACTCACATCCCAGCATCAGGGCAGCCAGGAAGCGTCCTGTCATGGTGTGCACCGATGCTCTATAATGGATTAGGGTGTTGTTCAGGGCGTCAGCGAACATAAACCCATCTGCTAAGTGGGCCCTTAGTCCATTCTTAAGTGTCCTGTTGAATCTCTTGCCCCCCCCCCCCCCCCCCCGTTAGCGCCATCTTAATATGTTCGACCCCTCCGACTCTCAGGAACTCCTCGTAAGCCCCAGTAATGAATTATGGTTCATTGTCAGTGGTGATGGAGCTCGGGGTCCCCCATCTGGCAAACAACAATGCCAGGGACCCCGTGATCACCTCCGTTGTCACTGAGCCAGTCGGGAGCACCTCTGGCCATTTAGAGAACAAATCATAGGTCACCACGAAAAACCTGCTACCAGGGGGGCTCCGTGCAGTTCTCCGCAAATGTCCAACTCTATGTGTTCCCAGGGTCCGGTAGGGGATGTGACTGTTCATAGGGTGGTGGTGGTGGTCCTCCGGTCTTCCCACTCTCCAAGCATGGCACACAGTTCTTCACCATCGCCTCTATGTCCTTGTCTATTCCCGGCCACCAAACCGAATCCCTGCTGCGTTTGACCTTGACAACCCCTAGATGCCCCTCCTGCAGCATTTCCAGTACTCGTCCTCTCAGAGCTGCTGGGATGACGGCGCACTGCCCTCTAGCCATGCACACATCGTTCCAGCAGCTGAGCTCATCCCTAAACCGACGAAATGGGGGCCAGTTCACCCAGCGCTCCTGTTGGCCAGCCCTCTCTGATCACCAAGCGTAGTCCTCTCATCACCTGGTCACTCTCCGAAACCTCCTTGAGTTCCTGAGGGGACACGATTTCTCAGAGTGCCCCATGCAGAGCACAGAGGAAGAAGTCCAATAAGATGAAGAGAAATGCATTTAAAATTATGTTGATTATTATGACTTCCTCAGCCATGAACTCCCTTTTATTTGTGGCTGTTTTTCCTCTACAAAGTATTGACATTTTGACAGATAACTGTAATAATATAAATCTTTAATTTTGCATTACTGTTTTCCTTTTTGTTGCTGCTGCTGAGATTGCTGTATTTGATTGTAAATGTTGTTTTGATCCTCTTTTAATACTGCTGTAGCATGAGAATTTTCCAGTCTAAAATGATGAAAGTACTCATAAATCTTGACTTCCTTCCTATTTAGTTTCACACATTTCATTTCATAAAACAAAAGCACTATTTTCTAAAATGTTTCATTTAAACAAAAATTGAACTGAATTCACTTCCACTTCTCATATTACCCCTATTAATCCAAATAATTCTCGCTGTTTAGATCAGTCTTCAATTCATAACCCCATAGAGATTGTCTGTCTCCCATTACCCAAAACATTATAACCCAAGACAAATACAACATAACTTAAAAAAAGATTAAAACCACTAATTTACCACAGTTAAATAAAATAATTAAATGCGGACTGCTGAATATAAGATCTCTGTCCGATAAAGCGACCTTAAATAATGATATGATCACAGATTACAATATAAATATACTCTGTCTCACAGAAACATTACTACGCCCAGATGACTTTGTTAATATCAATGAGATCAGTGAGGCCACCCCCCCCCCCCCCCCAGCTATGGTAATATTCATATTCCTAGAAACACTGGCCGAGGTGGTGGTGTCGGGGTAATATATGAATCCACATTACCAATGAACCCTCAGCCTAAGCTAAACTCAAATTGTAACTCTTTTGAATGCTTAATTTTTTAGCTCAGCACACCCCTCCTGGAGGACAGAACAGCCTATTTTATTTACCACAGTATATCGCCCTCCCAGTGCTTCTTCTGGTGAATTTATGTCTGAATTCTCTGAGTTCTTAACAACCTTAGATCTTAATTCAGACAAGATTGTCATAGCTGGTGATTTTAATATTCATATAGACGTTGATAATGATAGTCATAGTGTAGCATTTCTCTCCTTCTTAAATTTAACTGGTTTTTCTCAGTGTGTTATCAATCAATCAATCAATCAACCATTATTGTCATGATGCTATGCATACAACTGTAGTGCAAGCAAAATGAAATTGTGTTTTTCTAGGCATCCCTATTGTAAAAAGAACATAATTTAAAAACACACTCACACACCCCCTCACCCCCCACCCCGACAGCCATTCACACATCCCTGAGACACATTTGGATTTTACAGTAATGTTAACTTATTACAGTTGCAGTTAAAATGATAATAACTGCCTATGTATATATAAAACAATTAAAATGGCTAAGTGAATCTAAGTAGCTAAGAGAAATAAATACTTAAAACTGACTAAAACTATAATATACATATAATATACATAATGTCCATAAAGTGCAGTAATATGTAAAAAAGTTTCCGGATCAACTGTTCAGCATCCAAACACCTTGCTAGGAAGCTGTTGATCAGTCTGGTGGTTCTGCCTCTGATGCTCCAGAATTGTTTGCCAGATGGCAGCAGTTCAAAGTGTTTGTGCAGAGGGTGAGGTCCTTAACAATGTTCAGTGCCCTGCTCCTACAACGGCTCTGAAAAAGTTCTTGAACAGAGGGGAGGGAAACTCCTATTACCTTCTCAGCTCACTTAACTATCCTCTGCAGAGCTTTTTTGTCTGGCATACTGCAACTGGAGTACAATGTTGCAATGCAGTACGTCAGAACACTCTCCACCACACCTCTGTAGAAGGTCCTGAGGATGCAGATGGGGAGAGAGGCCTGTCTGAGTTTCCTCAAGAAGTGCAGTCTCTGCTGGGCCTGCTTCCTGATCCCCAAGGAATTCTTGCTCCAGGTCAGGTCCTGCGAGATCTGCACTCCGAGGAACTTTATGTTCTCCACTCTCTCCACCAAACGGCCGCTGATGCAGAGAGGGACGTGTTCAGGCCGTGACCGCCGGAAGTCAATAATCATCTCCTTCGTTTTGTCCATGTTGAGCACCAGATTGTTCTCCCTGCACCAGCCCTCCAGGTCTCTAACTTCTTCCCTGTACAATGATCCCTCATCCCTCTGAATAAGTCCCACCACTTTGGTGTCATCCGCAAACTTAATAATCTGGTTCCCCTTGTGTCTGGACACACAGTCATGTGTTAAAAGTGTAAACAACAGTGGACTTAGTACATAGCCTTGAGGGGATCCAGTGCGCAGCGTGATGGAGTTGGAGATGTTGTTTCCAATCCGGACAGACTGAGGTCTCTCGGTCAGGAAATCCAGGATCCATAGACATGTGGCGGTGTTCAGACCGAGAAGGAGTAATTTCTCCATCAGTCTCTGGGGAATAATGGTGTTAAATGCGGAACTGAAATCAATGTACAGGAGTATGGCATAGGTGTCTTTCTGATCCAGGTGGGTAATGACAGAGTGCAGGGTGGTGACTATAGCATCCTCTGTGGAGCGATTTGAACAATACGTGAACTGGAGCTGGTCATGTGATGCAGGGAGGCAAGCTGTGATGTGTGGTTTAACAAGCCGTTCAAAACACTTCATCACAATTGGTGTCAGTGCAACAGGACAATAGTCATTCAGACAGGACACAACCGCTTTCTTTGCCACCGGTAATATGATAGAGGTCTTAAAGCATCTAGGGATGATGGCCTGACTCAGGGAAATATTATATATGTCAGTCAGGACATCCGCCAATTCACTCGCGCAGACTCGGAACACACATCCTGGGATGTTGTCCGGACCTGCAGCTTTACGTGGGTTGACCCTGATTAGGGTCCTCCCTGTGTCCGCTGCATTGATGGTGATAGCTGGCCCCACAGATGGTGAAGATGGGCCAGCCCTCCCTCTGATTGTCGGGTTTGATGCTTCAAAACGTGCAAAGAAGTTATTGAGCCTGTCTGGAAGCGAAGCGTCATCATCATCGACCCCTTTTCACACCACTGTAGGTCCATTTTATAACTAACCGAAAGGTGAGTAACTAACTAAATTCCTACATTTGACACAATGGTCAACTGTTGAAGCTTGAGCTCTGACGTTTACAGACATACTATAAGAAAACATGCATGGGACTGAGATCAAAACTACAGTCTTGGGCTATGCCAGAATGAAAAACAAATATTTTGGCTGTAGAAATGTTTCAAAGATACAGCAGAGTTATTTGGGACAGATGCTAATATATACTGTATATTTAAATGTGTCTTACACTGCCTGAGGTTCTTTGAATTTGCCCACTTGCTGGATATGGTACATTAGGTCTCCTCCGTTCACATACTCCATGACAAAGTACAGACGATCCTGTGGTCATACAGAGATAAAACAAAGAGGAGTCAGGGACATATAAAAGGAAATACGCATCTTCAAAATTTTTGAATGAAAAACAGTTTTTTTAAAAAAAGTGGAAATTAGGCAACATTTCTATTCACTGGTAAAGTTTTAATCAGTAAGATATAGGTCAGTTTTAATGCCTTGCCTAACCCTGCTGTCTGAGTTGTTCCATCTTTACTCCTACTCTTTCCATGACAAGGTGACCTAAAAAGCCCACAACAAAGTGCTTCATGGAAAAGAAAACACTCAACACCGACATGTGTCAGGAAGTATTCTCTTTGTGTTACGATGCTGCTCCCTTACTACAGATGACAGGTTTGGCCCGACCCCAGTCGACATGTGTTTGATGGTCTCTTACTAACAAAACAATGGCAACAGACTCATACTGACAGCAAAGTGGAACCTTCCACCAGGTTTGTCACAGAGTGTCAGTACCCAGGGCAAAGCTGGCTTTGCCCAGGACTTGTGGCAACTCTGACCCACCCTGCACTGCAATGACAGTGCCTCGAGCAAAATGCATAGTATATCTTCCTGGCATCTGAAATATCTTGTGTTTCTTTGTACGCTGTAGAAGTTAATAAAAATGCTTTTCTGTTGTACCAGATAAAAATAAACAGACTTAAATAACTAACAAATAAATAATGAGTGTATACATAATAAATAATGTGTGTACACACACACACACAGAGCTGGGAAATAAGTATTGAACACATCAACATTTTCCTCATTAAAAATATTTCTGATGGAGCCATTGACCTGAGATTTTCACCAGATATCAGTAACAGCCCAAGTAATCCATACATACAAAGAAATCAAGGCAACTGTGTCCACAAAACAAGTTATATTTGATAAAGTGGAATGGCACAGGGAATAAGTATTGAACACATGAAGAAAAAGAGGTGCAAAAAGGCATAAAAGCCAAGAAACCCACTGAAACCCATCAGAATTTAGGAAGCCATCCCATCCCTCATCAATGCAAATTAATTTCAGCTGGTTAAGTCCTGATTGACAGCCTTGAAAAAGGTCTATGAATATCAGATTGGCACGCCACAAAGAACTCATGATGGGTAGAAGCAAAGAGCTCTCTCGAGACCTTCGCAATATTGTTGCAAAACATAATAATGGCATTGGTTACAGGCACATTTCTAAACTGCTGAATGTTCCAGTGAGCACTGTTGGAGCCATCATTCGGAAGTTGAAAGAACATCATTTTACCATAAACCGGCCACGACCAGGAGCTCCTTACAAGATTTCTGACAGAGGAGTCAAAAGAATTATCAAAAGAGCCAAAGACCACTCATGGAGAGCTCCAGAAAGACCTGGAGTTAGCAGGTACTGCTATTTCAAAGAAAACAGTAAGTAATGCACTCAGCCGAGATGGGCTCGATGCCAAAATTGAAAGACCAAAATTGAACTTTTTGAATGCCACAACACACAGCATGTATGGAGGAGAAATGGCACTGCTCATCAGCCCAAAAACACCATACAAACAGTGATATTTGGAGGTGGGAGCATCATGGTGTGGGGGTGTTTTTCAGCACATGGTACAGGCAGACTTCATATAATTGAAGGAAAGACGAGAGACAAATGTACAGAGACATCCTTAAAGGCCTCGGACGGTGACATTTTTTTATTGAACCAATAAACTGATTGTATGAAAATATTCCATTCTGGCCATTCCCGTGATTTAAAATGTGTCACCAGCCTCCATAAATGACTTTATTTGTTAATAGCCCATATTTCACTTAGTGATGCTGCAGTACCGCCATCTCTTGATAGGGGCGTGCAGCAGTGACGTCAGGTCAGGGAGAAA